>OZ057398.1:140060619-141260619 GCA_964056695.1 Melieria picta
GTGGTGTTTCATTGGATGCAGATGTGTGTGTGTGTGTGTTGGTGCTGGTTGGTGTATTACATGCACGTGCTGCGTGCACTCACACTCGCACAGCAACAACCAACTGGGCGAGAAAACATATTTTTGCCAATTTACGTAGACTTTTGCTTGTAAATGACCAGAAAAGTCGAGTCGCTTTTGTCACTTGTTCGCATGAGCTCATTTACAATATGTCTGCTGCTTGCAAGAATTAGCACAGATGTGTCTAATATTGTGGCACAAGTTTTTATTGTTGGCGCCAAATTTTGCAAATGACAAGCAAACTGTAAGCATTTCAGAACTATTCACTTAAGCTTTAGATATCAATTTCGTATAAATATTAACATATTTGATATATTTTATTCAATAATTTTACCCAGAAAAAAGTATAAAGTTAATACCCTCGAAAATTGTTCGAACCAATCAAAGATTGTGGGCTAAACGTCAAACTGTTGCCAATAAAAAAATATATACACATGTTGCTTTTATATGGGCTCTGGAAATCGAATGTTCTTATGTCTTCCTAGCAGCAAAAAAGTTGCTACATTGTCCCATCAACGCTCACCACAGTAGTTATAATAGTTTAGTTGGCTCTAAGGATATTTCTGACACTTACATAATCTGAACTCATGGAGTTGAGCTAAAATTCTAATGGTAGAATCTTTGGTAGAGTCTCCCAATGCTCATCGAATCTGAGTGTTGGTCTTCTCCGAACACCTTGTCCCACTTAGTCAAATTTGTTTTTAACCTTCAATCATCCGGAACACTCTGGGTCAGAGACCTAAAATAATTATTATCCATATTTTTGGAAATAAAAAAAATGCCCTAATTTAAAAAATTTCTAAAAATATTGCATTATAATAATTATTCCCAATAAGACATTTTTTACGCGACCTGTAACTATTATCATGTATTATCAAATTGACAAACGCAAATTAACTGCAGGAAACCAATTTCCACCAACAACTAAACAATTAAAAATCAATTCATACTCAAAATGTGGTAAGGCAACGTAAAAAAATATTTTTCTTTCATAAAAGTTATGATTCAACGTAAAAAAATGTTTTTGGAAATAGTAGTTATCGGCAACGTAAATAACAAAAAATCATAAATAAAAGTTATGAAGCAACATAAAAAAAAATCCCAAAATAATAATTATCGAGAACGAAAAAAAATTTGTTTCTCATAACAGTTATTACGCATCGTAAAAATTAACTGTCGCAAATAATAATTATAATCAACAAAAAATATGTATGTTAAATTTTAATAGTTACATTGCAATTATTTTCTTAAAAAACTTATAATAGGGGCATTTCACGTCAAGCGGACATCCCAAAAAAATGATTTTTGTTTATATTCTGGTCAGTTATACTTCTAGTAGACGTGGATGTGTACACCCAATTTTTTTTTCGTATGATGTTTTTTTGCTGAGCTATGAGCTTCTAAAAATTGACTAAACATAAAGTCATGAATTTTTGGATGCTTATTATCTGTAGCAATTAATTTGTAAAAAAAACTAAAAAGTATTGTTTCTGATAGTAAAAAAGGTGTTGTTTCTTTGTTTTTTGTCGAATTCTAAATTTTAATTTTTTTTACGTATAGTAAACCGGAAGTGAAAATTTGAAATCGATATTTGGGTAACTTCGACACTTTTTTTTTAATTATTTTAACGTAAATTAAAGCTTCAAATGTACTCATTCTCCACAAAAAAAACGTGATCTCCAACCGTTTAAGACTTAGAGCACATACAGTACATACACATAGCTGAAAATAATGGATTTTTACACAAAATTACATAAAATCACTTCTGATCGCCTATAATTCTTCAATATTTTTTTTAAATTAGATTTATGTTGATTGATTGATTAGTATTAATTTCCTTTCCATTACCTTTTCAAGGACATATTCCCTGATATCAAAAGCCTTTTCACTTTCAAATTTGAAGGGATTCATGTGGTCCATATTGAAATAAAAATGAAAATTTTGGATAGTTTAGAACTAAAAAGCACACTTATATCCTTCGTTTATCGTTCAACGGTACTTTTCCACACTTATATTCTTTGCTTACCGTTCAACGGTACTTTTCCAGGAGGTGCAGGGTGGTAGTAAACCACTTTTTTCTGTATTAATGTACCTTTTGTGTGGCTTGATTAGTCTGTAAGATTAGTGTGTAAGATTATTTCTGTAGATCAAATGAATAAAATAAATAAGATTCCACTATTATTGAACCTTTCGACTGAACCTATTTAAAAAATTCAAAGATGTACCTTGAACATTGTTTTAAAAATTTATAAATATTAAAAGTACCTCTAAGGTTTGAAACATACTTAAAAAATTTGCAGAAAAAACAAATTTTGAAACAGGTATTATTGCTTTAAATAGGAATATGGGTCTATATGACAGAGTGTTTGCTCCAAAGATTAAACATTTCCAGATGGAAAATTAAAAATTTCTCAAAAAAATTTGAGCCTCAATCTTCCACAATTTAAACCTGATTATGTCTTATGTAGATATATTTCACTGATTTCAATTCCTTTTTTTGGTAAATTTTGTACTTCTAATTTAGAACTCACATGACTTGCTTACTGGCTCCAACCTTCTCAGGACTCGAACGAATCATGAAACAAGATGTCCAACCTCTTTGTTGTTTCATGAAATAAATCACTACTTCATTCTAACAGATTAATACTTCAATCACTACTAAACGGAACTACAACTATCATCGCTAAGGACCCAATAAAGGTCCATGTGTCCAGAATAACCTCACCTTACCCAAACTAGTTTTAATGGACAAATCGATCGACAATCGATCTAAGTGGTATTGTACCATGACCGTCTTTTGTCGTTGCTGGAATCGGAAAATTCAGAAAAATCTTGTTTGCAGCCACTGAATCGAAAGGAGTCGAATTGTTAATGCACCCGTCTCAGATTGTTGATAGTAAAATAAAACCCACTTAAGGACCTCACTTACGAATGCAATCTTTTGAGGTACTTAAACGAGTTGAGTACTTAAGCGTACAGATTTCACAAATGTTGGTTACTTAAACGGGGATAGATACCTAAGAGGGGAGGCACTTAAGCGGGTTTCACTGCATCACAAACTAAATCGTTTTGTGCTCGCCTTAGGTGGTTCACAATGTCTCTCGTTTCTTTGAAAAAGAATAGTTGTATCCTTTCAAATAGTTCGTTGGCCTTTCCTGCAAATTGAATGGAAAAGAATTCCTGATGGAATTTGCTAGGTGAAAATGCTACTTTAAAGACCATGGTTCAACTGGTTAATACACTGAACTGTGGGTTTGTAACGATTTCCGATCATCCAGTTCGATCCTGTGTCCACATCAGTGACCATCGCTTTGTCGCAGATGCCTTTTAAACAGGAAATAGCAAACATCTGAGAATCAAATTGCAATACAGACAAAGCTTTGTCTGAGTCTTTGAAACGGACTGTGGTATAATTTTTAAAATAATTGAAGATAATTTTCTTATCAGCCGGAGATTTCCATTATGTGTAGGAAGCAATTTCTAGAGATCATCTAATCCAATCTGGACCAGAAAGTCATGGCGTTCTCTATGATGTATCATACCTGTCACTTGTTTAATTAAGAGGTCCTTCACCAGTGGCTAACACATGATTTCATTTGAGGGGGGGGAGGGCGGGGTTGCGTACAACTTTTGGGCCGAATACCATTCGAAACCATATTTTGTACCAGAAATTTTTATGTTTGGGGGTCTGAAACCCCAACACCCCCTGTGTGCGCCAAAGTCCTTCACGCTTGAATTCCTTAACAACTCAAATTGACTCCAATGAGGATTTTTATTATTTTATAGCATCACTTCCCCAAAGAAAATCTTCCATAACTTCACTATTTTTATTAAGCCAAATTAAAATGAAGTTCAATTTTCGCACATCAACGAAACTATGAACCTTTAAATTTCATTCAAAACATGTTCATTCATTCGTGAACAAATATTCATTTTTATTATCATTGGGCATTCATTGATAGTGCGCATAGTAATGCAATTGAATAAGTTAAAATATTAGAGAATAATTTAAAATAATTGACGCATCTATACGCACACATCTCGAGTCAATGCTGCACAAGACGAAAGGTCAAACAATTCCCATGTCTGCAGCATTCAATGGACGATAAAAACTTACGCAATGCCACAACATTTTCAACTCTGTCACTGATGTTGCAAATGTGTGGCATAAAAAAAACAAACTCGCCTTGTCCCGTCGCATCGAAAAATTCTCATAAATAGTATTTTCATATTTTCTTTCTATCACAATTTTGCGCATATAAAACGCACTTTGTATACAAAATTTATGCAAACTATTTGAATTTCTTCACACGGAAATGCTTCAAGTGCTTTTCTGTTGATGCTGTCGTGACTACCGCCTTTGCTGCTTGTGCATATTTTTGCAATTCCAGCAAAGCACTCGAATGAATTTCAAAGACACCGAGACGTACCAAACGCCACCAGTCGACACCATACTCGCAGCAGGCACAGCTGCCGACACAAAGACTGCCACACTGCAGCCATAGGACTCGTAAATCACGGCCCACGAAGCCACCCCAAGCGCCCAGCTGCAGCCACATCACGTGCCGTCGACAATGCCTCACAAGCAAAGAGACAAGTGTGCTTCTATCGATCCTGGCCGGCTTACGGATGACCTAACTATAGCGGCGAAGTTCCGGTGTGAGTGTCCTGGCAGCACTCAAACTTGATTGACTCGATATCTGAATAGTAATAGGAATGGCTTTGAAGAGGAAAATAAAAGATTTGTAGAGAGGAAAACCAAATCTGCTTCGATATATCAGATGCATTACACTGCACAACAAAATCAAATTTTTTTCAGAATAACAAGGTTCTGACAACGGATTCTGGTAGAGGGGACCAAACAAAAATATACGTGTATCGGCGTTTTGTAAGTTTACGTCTGAATTTTTATTTAGGGGGGCTCAATGTTTTCCCCCTTTTTGCACATTCTTATGGTGAATCGGCATACGAAAACCATGTAACCTCACATTTTAGGTATATGATGTGTTCAGCAATTTGATGTAAAATACTACGAAGAACATTTTTGTGGAGCATTTTAACCCCGTAGCTCCTATTTATATGGGTCAATTTGACTCTTTTTTCTAAAATGCCAAAAATGTCCTGTAAAACAGGACTTTTTAAGGACAAAATGTACCACGAAAATATTCGCCATAAAATTCGACTATAGGTCTCTGAATACATCAAAGCTCAGAAATTAACTTGAATGCCAGAAATAAGCCAAAACTGAAAATGTGTTTAAGTGTTTATTTCGTACTTAATCAAAATTAGTACTAAAATGTCCTACAAAACTTGATCGAGTCGAGCAACTTGGTGAATAGCTTCCAGAATCTATAGACTCCTCTCTATATAATCCTTTTCTTTTTTGTTATAAGTAAGGGAACCTTATTCATTTGCCACCGAAAGAGAATCAAAACTGATTTGTAAATAGGAATGTCGAGGCTTAATGGTTGGTGTATTAGATAAAAAATTAACGGATCATGGACACGAATCTATACGCACAAAATACCACAAATGAAACACTTTCCTATTGTCAATTTCTCTTTTAGCAAGAGATGTCAAACTTATGGACATAATTATTAACATTTTATTAATTTTTTATTATATAAATTATTCAAAATTATTATATAAGAAAAGCTTCCAATCTACTGTTGGAAATTGGCATACAAATTTTCTTAAATGGAAGTTACCCACTGCCTATGAGAAAGAATCGAAGACCTTAATGGCAGAACTGATTGACTGAATGAAGCATTTCTGTGGCCTAAAACTTTAGGTTATGTTAGCTGGGGAGATGGTTAGTTCATCAAAACAAGTTTCAGAGGCGGACATAAAAATTAAAAAGGTTTTTAGTTTTTACTGGGGAAAGTGAAAATTTTAAAGTTTACGTCTTAGGCTTCTATGTGGTAATATTCGCAACTTTCCATAAGAAATTTTTTAATTTTTATACTCGGACCCTGTATTTTAGAGTGTTTTTCTATGAGAGCAACCACATCGTTGTGGCTCTAATAATTACTTAAACATAAATCTTTTTACGCATAACGAAAATTTGAATATTTCTTCATTTACTTCAGCCAAAATTAAAAAAAAAAGAAGTATCTGAATTGAAAAAAAACGTCAAATTAAAAAGTTATCTAATTTTTCTGCTTCTTCTTCCTTTACTATGTCAAGATATACCATTAAAAGAAACGTTTATATTTCTCTTCTTTAAACTTAAATATTCAGTTTATTAATTTCGTATTTTTCCTAAAACTAAGACCAACAAAAAAATGTATTCTTGCAACCATAGAGGATGCAGACGTCCACAAAGTTGCATGTTGCCATATGGCAACAAAATAGCGAAAGGGTTAAATAGGCCACCAAAGCATTGAACCACAGCTCACGACAGTACTCCTTAAATTTTTTTTAATTTTAACATTATTATTTTGTAATATTCCAGTTTTTAGATGATCTGTTAAAATTTATTTTTGTTTGACTGAATTATAAATAAATAAATAAATAAATAAAAAAAAGAATATTCGAGGGTGTTTCAGTAGATACAATGCGAACATTTTGTGTAGTGCGTTTAGACCAGAAATCGTCCACAAAAGTTCCCTCAGTTGTTAACTTTTAACTGAAAATTCTAACTGAAAATTCCAAATGGATCATAGAAAGCTTGTCTGTGTCAAATGTTTTGCTCTCGAACCCAAAATGTCTCAATAAACTTCTGTATTTTATGATTCTTGTGTGACTAATTGGAAACTTAGAATAAATTTGTGGCCTTTTTAAGTGCCTGCGTCCCTAAACACCTCAAGCAATAAATAATAACAAATTTATACTCCCAAACTTGTTATTCAAGCACTGAGTTGTGGCGTTTAACAGCGTTTGGACGGACAGTAGCTGCAAACTGTCAATTTTGCTATTCATATTTGCATACTTCTCATACGAGCCATGCCCACTGCAAGACATAAAAAGCAAAGCACAACGACCACATTGTCGTAAAAGATGCCACAACAGCGCGCAGTGCCAGTAACGCAATCAAATTTCCATAATAAATAAAATGATGTTCTACGCACGCACACATGCACACTTGAATATTTGGCTGAAAACAAAACGAAAAATAATATACGCCCACACACGAGCCACGCAGCCACACGTGCCAGCAACTCTACGCACTAGCATACATTTAGGCGCTGACGCCAATAAAAAATGAATAGCCAAGATTCGAGCGCCACACACAAACACACACACACAGCAACTCCGGCGAGCGACAGTAGTAATCATGAAATTTGTACAAGGAATGGTGACCTTACAATAACCCAGAAACAACAACAAAGGCAGACGGTTTTAGTACAACAATGTTGATGTTGCTGCTGTTGTTGTTGTTGTTGTTTGGCGCTAGATAGCAATGCAATAAAATTTTACTACGCGCATATTGAGTTTATTGTTAACGCTGAACGGCGATCTAGCGTTGCCGCAGCAGTGAAGTGAGAGCGGTGGGGAAGCATTGATGGCGCAAAAAAATGGTGCAGAGGCCGGAAATGAGTACAGCCGAATGGCGCTTATAGTACTTCAGAAATGTTTAACTGTACTGAAGCTGGTTTGGAGCATTTCGCCAGCGCCAACGTCAGCTGAAGCACATCGGCGCGTACACATCGACGGACGTAAAAACGCACACATGGGCGCAAACATTAAAATACCCAAACATGCGCACAGAAGAGAAATTTATCGAATTACGTTTTCTATGCGGCATCGATATGTTCATTGTGTATGTGTGTGTATGTGTGTTGAATCGATGTAGCAAATGAAAAAGCAA
This sequence comes from Melieria picta, assembly GCA_964056695.1. NCBI lineage: Eukaryota > Metazoa > Arthropoda > Insecta > Diptera > Ulidiidae > Melieria > Melieria picta. Next base: position 140,068,490 of record OZ057398.1, read on the forward strand.
ACGACATTGTTGGCTGCTGATTTTTGCTTTATGGCGTTGATGTTGTTGTTGTTGTTGCTTGCATCATTATTGCTGTTGTAATAAATTTTAGAATTTGCCAATCGAAATACAATGCGAACAATGCACAAATACACATGAACGCAAACAAACACATACATGTCTACACACACGCACACATTTGTCGTCTCCATGTACAGCAAACACAATTTTCTCCTCAACGACGACCAATGTGTGCTGCATTGTTTTTGTTGTTGCTATTACAATTGTGCTTGAGTTGCGTTGAAATGAATTCGACACATGTGCGTGCGTGCGTGTGTGTGTGTGTGTGTGGCCAGCCTCAGTCAACACCGTCTGTCCCATTGAGGACAGCGGCCAGCGTGGCTGGGGCACTTTTTGCTCCCATAAATTCCCTCAAACCGCTCGTGTCTGTGGGCTTGTTTTTTGTTTTTCTTTGGCGTAGAAATATGTGGTTTTAATGCAAATTGATTGCCAGCAAATGTCTCCAGTGAGAAAAGATTTCAGATTTTATGACGCACTGTGTGCGAAATATTGTAGAGAAAATGTGCAAAAAATTATGCTGATCGCTGCTGTTGTACTAGTCGTCTCGTTTCTCTCTGACAGCAGCACAGATGAAAAGTCAAGTTTTTGGTCAAGTTTTGCATTCACATATAATGCATATGTACACTTACATACTGATTTATGTACTTGAACAATAACTTGACTGCGTTTAGTCGAAATCGTTGCAATTGTTATGATTGTCAAAGCATCAAAATCAACATTCGATGAAATCACAATTTGCTAAAATAATATTTAAAGTATGTAAATGTTTTCAAATTAAATTTTCATAGTCAAATTAATAATGAATACCTAAAGCTAAACCTAGAGCTTTCTTTTGTAAGGTGACTTAAAGTGAAATTTTGCGTTCAACATTTTTCCCATACACACTAACCCTCAAAAATCCAGTTTTGTAGGAGATTTTAGTACAAATTTTGATTAAGTACGAAATAAAAACTTAAACACACTTTCAGTTTTGGCTTAATTTTGGCGTTCAAGTTAATTTCTGAGCGTTGATGTATTCAGAGACCTATAGTCGAATTTTATGGCGAATATTTTCGTGGTACATTTTGTTCTTAAAAAGTCCTGGTTTACAGGACATTTTTGGCATTTTAGAAAAAAGGGTCAAATTGACCCATACAAATAGGAGCTACAGGGTTAAAATGCTCCACAAAAATGTTCTTTGTAGTATTTTACATCAAATTGCTGAACACATCATATACCTAAAATGTGAGGTTGCATGGTTTTCGTATGCCGATTCACCATAACAATGTGCAAAAAGGGGAAAAGTTTGACCCCCCCTAAAAAACGTGTATTTTTTTTGGCCCCCTCTACGAAAATCCGTTGTCAGAACCTTGTTATTTTTTTTTGTGTTGTGCAGTGTAATGAATCAAAAGTATTAATCAGAATTTAAAATAACCCTTTACACGGCAACAGCGAATTTTTTCATCAAATGTTGTTTTTTAGATGTAAACCTAAATTAAAAAAAACACGTATTTTCTTATTTTTTTATATACTTTAATTTTGTAAGGTTTTTTGTAAAAAACATTTGGTTCCTCATATGCAACAAAGCAATAAAACTTGATTGTTTATTTTAATATGTTTAATTTTAAATGAAAATTTTTAAAGCAATTAATTAATGTAGCTTAGTCCTACTCCGAATTTTTCGCAAAGTGTTTGTGTGTTTTTTATTAATAAGTTTTAATCACTTTAGTTCCACTAAAATAAATGCGTGCAACTTTTCGCAAAAACGGTCAAATAAGTGCTGTCAAGTAAAATTTAGCTACTTTTTCCCACTATTAATGCCAGTATTTCAAAAAAAGGAACGTTCCATAGTTGTAAAATAGTAGAAAAGAGTCGTTTTGATAGTTACTTCCGAAATTACGGGCAATTTTACGGTTGGTTGCAGATATGCAACTGTACCGTGTAAAGGGTTAAAATTTATTTTTATTTAATTTTTTAAATTAAATTTTAGTAAAATCTAGAAAACTCTGTAAACATAAACATTCGTACATAACAGTTAATCAGAGGATTCAGATGAGTTGCAGAACACATTGCAAGCAAAAATATTATAATTTCAGAGGCATTTTAGTCTCATTCCTCTATAGAAGATATAAACAAATTAACAATCTAAGTGGAATTTCAGCATTATTCATAGAATTTATTGAGTTTCCAACAGACACAGACAGACTTTTCCTTTCCACAAAACCAAATGAATTATTTATACATTTTGACCAACTAAAACTTGCTGCATTTTGATTGAGTTCATACTTAAGAATGACGCACTTTGACATTTAAAATTTTATTATTAATATTTCTGCCTAAAAAACTCTTTTGAACGCTGTTAAAATTAAAAAATTGAATTTGATTTTAGTAGTAGATTTTAGTAGTAGACAGACTTTTCCTTTCCACGAAACCAAATGAATTAATTATAAATTTTGGCCAACTAAAACTTGCTGCATTTTGATTGAGTTCATACTTTAGAATGACGCACTTTGACATTTAAAATTTTATTATTAATATTTCTGCTGGAAAAAAAATTCTTTTGAACGCTGTTAAAATTAAAAAATTGAATTCGCTTTTAGTAGTAGATTTTAGTAGTAGACAGACTTTTCCTTTCCACAAAACCAAATGAATTAATTATAAATTTTGGTCAACTAAAACTTGCTGCATTTTGATTAAGTTCATACTTTAGAATGACGTACTTTGACATTTAAAATTTTATTATTAATATTTCTGCTTCTAAAAACTCCTTTGAACGCTGTTAAAAATGAGAAAATTTGAATTTTATTTTAGTAGCATTTATTTTTAGTCAAACGTTTTAGGCTAAAGGAGTCTAAAATAATAAAATGTTCATCAATTAATCAGCAGTTAAGTAGTTTATATATAAAAAGTTTAAATTTCTAAAAATTAACTTTAAACTAAAACTTCAGAGAAATCACAAATATCCAGCAACGCTTTGAGAATGAACACAGTAGGCAGGAAGCATCGATAGGTAGCACAAAAATGTCGACAAAAACTGAAAGCTGGGTTGTATTTGTCGATGAATATAGGTGCAAAATCCGTTCGAATTGAAATCCTACCTGCTCCTTTTCAAAATTTAGTCATATTTTTATATTACAGGACAATTTGTAACACAGGACAACAAAATCGCACTTTTTTTCTGTTGCATGGAGTTTTTCTACTCTTTCTTACTAATTTGGGTGCGCTGATTTCGAATCTATCCTCAGATTTTTTCTAGGAGCTCTAGTTAGTGAGATATAGGTACCGTGTCAATTTTTTCAGTTTTCCTCTACTTTTTCCATATTTTTGATCGTAATTTCAAAACCAATAAACCGCTTCACATCATTTTTACCTCGTTGCATTAACAACACCGCAAGGCTTCTTTTTCAATGCAATTTATTTTTATAAGTTTTAAAATTCCGCGATAATTGTACCTCAAAGTCGGAAAATATGGAATTTTGAGGCGTTTTCTTTGATGGTCAAAAACATTCACATTTTTTGTAAATCAATTAATGAGTTAGGTGAAAGCTAACACATCAAGCAATACAACACAGCCAAATTATTTGGCGGAATACACATTCGCATCGAAATAATTGCAAAAATATACCATAGTCATTTTCATCACTTTTCTTACTTTTTCCTTAAAAAATTAGGCGCCTCAAAATATGCTCTTTTATATGTTACATTTATAGTCTGAAATACAAGCAAAAAACAAAAAGAAACAAAATTAAAGGCTTTGCATATTTTGAGGCTAATTTAGGCAATTGCAAAGTCAATTGCAATGGTCAATGGTCAATTTGGCCAATGAATTTTATTTTAATATTAATACAAAGCGTTTAGTTTTAGTCAAACGTTTTAGGCTAAAGGTGTCTAAAATAAGACAATTTTCTTTATCCTACTACTTTATGTACTTTATATATAAACAATTTAAATTTCTAAAAATTAACTAAAACTTCAAAGAAATCACAAAGATCCAGCAACGCTTTGAGAATGAATTTAAATTGGTAGTATCTTTATTATAACTTACCAAACAATGTCATTTGTTTTAATGTCTTCATGTCATATGACTGAATGGTTTAATTAGTTAACTAATGTATTTGCAGTTCATTACAAAGGTATCAAAATTTCAAAAACAAATATTTAACAACCTACACCCACACACATACACACGAACACACAGCGGCAGCATTATACGCGAATGTCCTCAAATAGACACGGCAGAGCAATCAGCCTTCCAAGGCCACATAATCTCTTGTGCTCATTTTCCACATTACGCGTTACATAAAAATGCTATAATCCACTAAGCCATCTGCTCAAAGTTCCAACAAACAAAGCCGAAATATTGCACGAAAAAATGCCATAATGGGAAAATGGAAAATGAAAAACCTTAAACGCAAAACAGCACAAAAACCAACAGCAAAATCAGCGGCCAGCGAGGCGAACGTAAGCTTCCAGCGCCCCACACAGCCCACAAAGCTGCGCTGTGGCGGAGCGCTGGCGAGAGGTGACAGCATCACAGTGGGCCGAACTAAATGGCTGCCGCAAAACTTTGTTTACAAATCACTTTTACAACACCCATACAACTTGTAAAACGCACCGGCCGTGTAGACAAATGGCCCCCGCAACAGCGACAGCCACGACCAGTGCGAATTCCCAGCTGCTCATCCAAGCGACTGTGGGTCCAGCTGTCCACTGCGGCACCCCTCAACGTGCAGCCACCACCACCATCGCACAGCCGGCCGGCCGGCCAGCATTGCCGTCGGAAGCCACCGCATGCGGGTCACTGAATCAACCAAAAATTTCAATATTTACTTGGAAAAACATTAGCAAACCTCAAAAGCGACAAAATTCGAAGGGAACCAAATGAAAAACAGCAACAGGACACACACACAAACACACGCACGACAGCACGCCAAAGCAGCGGAAGCAGCAAAGGAAAATGTACAAAAATGCTTGAAGAGTGAAGAAGAAGAAATAAGGAACAAAGGAGCAAACTGGAAAACCGAAAAAAACATAACGGAAAAGCAACATTAAAGCAACCATAGTTTAAAAGGAAGCATACGTCTGAACAACAACAATAACAATAACAGCCACAGTATACTTTTGGGCGAGTGAAACGACAGAAGAAACTGTTCTAGGCGCCGCCTTGGTCGCAACTTCGTAGATCCTTTTGTTGTTTGTACGCTTTTAATGGCGCAATAATTATGTCACTTTGTGCAAATCGATAACTCCCAGATGCCCACTGTGGCCGAAAAAACATAGCAAATGGCAAACACAAAAAACAGAGAAAACTTAAAGTTTACAGTTTTTCGTGCTGGCATTTGTCGCTGTGGCCGTTGCTGTCGTCGTGGAACTTTTTCTCTCACGATTTTGCCATTTGTCTCTGCACTCGCTGTGACATGTGTGCACTAGCATTGTGTTGTTGTTGTTTTTTACTGCCGCCAAGTATCAGAAAACTGCGTAGAATGCGCCAACACACGCATAGGTTAGGGTTGAACAGTGAGGCGGCTGCTCGCATAAACAAAAAAATCACAACAAACACAAAGAAATGAAATGAAATCGAACAGAGTCGAGTGGCGAATGGCACAATTTGAGGCGCCAGCAAATTTTCCAACAGCCCGAATTCTTCCTTCTCAATTTCGCATTGCCTTTGGCCTATTTCTGAATAGAAGAATCGCACGGAAATGAATAGAAGCGCAGCGACGGCATTTACCGATTCGCCGTCTTCATGACCGTAATAAAAATTTACGATCGCACTCATTGGCACTCGGCCGCTTCCTGTTGCGTTCGCTGCAATATGTTTGCGGATTTGGCGCTCACTCTGTGTGTGGTTGTATGTGTTTATGTGTGTGTGTGTATATGTGTGTATGTGTGTGTGCTCACTTGCCACTATTTAAATGATTCGAACTCGTTTCCTTCGGGCAAAGCAGCCTATGGGTTGTTTTATCGCCTAGAAATAGCCTACAATTACCGCATGTAAAAGTTTAATGCAAAAGTTCAACAAACGACCGTCGGGCTATGTGTCAGTTCGTTCCGCTTGTTTGGCCCCTGCGCTCTCAAATGCGTTAAGCGCGTTGGTAGTGGCAAATTTCGGGTTAATACCATTGCTGTATGGCTTCGGGCGATTCGCCAAGCGAGCGAACAGTGCTGCAAGTTGTATATACTACACGCATACAGGGTGATGCATAACATTTGAGTAGTTGCAGCACCTAGAAACGACAGAAAAGAAATAGCTTTTCTAGAAAAGTTTCATTTAAGTTCAGATTCGAACTCCTGATACTCTGACGTGCAGTTCAACACACCTAAAAATTACGCAAAAGTAGAATTTCTAGAATTTTTTCCAGGGACCTAAAATAATTATTATCCATATTTTTGGGAATGAAAAATTGCCCTAATTTAAGAAAATTTGCTTAAGACACCAATCCAAAAAAAATACATTCAAACTGTGTAATTGCGATATGTGCATTTTTTTGCACAGCGCAACGTGGCGTATGAGTGTCATTTAATTATAATTACAATTATAATAAGCAAATTTGTTGGTCGTTAAAATATCTACAAACTTGCCGAAGAGAGTAAAGCTATATTCGGAACGATTTAGGACCTATTAGCATTTAAACGTTCGAAGACTTAAGCGACGAACTCGACTAAAATGAGAAAACTTCAAACTTCGTCGGATTTCTCTTAAACTAGAGCCAATCCAGCCAAACGGCTGGTGGATCTCAACTCAGTATACCTATAGAAAGTCGCTCTATAGGTCCCCCCATGTCTGAATTGTTGAGGGTAAATTTCACGCACAGTGTAATTATTCCCAATAACAAATTTTTCACGTCGCCTATAACTATTATCATGTAATAAATATTTTTGAGTTGCATAATAACTTTTATAAGTGACAATAATATTTTTCGTTGTCGATAATTATTATTTTGGGAAATTTTGTTTTTTACATTGCTTCATTACTTTTATTTATGACATTTTTAATTTACGTTACCGATAACTATTATTTTGAGAAATTTTTTTTTACGTTGCTTCATAACTTTTATTTATGATATTTTTTCATTTACGTTGCCGATAACTATTATTTTGAAAAAACAAATTTTTTACGTTGAATTACCACATTTTGGATATGAATTGATATTTAATTGTTTTAAATTGACAAACGCAAATTAACTGCAGAAACCTTATTTCAACCAACAACTAAACAATTAAATATCAATTCATACTCAAAATGTGGTAAGGTAACGTACTTAAATAAAAAAATGTATTTCATAAAAGTTATGAGGCAACGTAAAAAAAATTTTTTTTCAAATAATAGTTATCGGTAACGTAAGTAAAAAAAATCATAAATAAAAGTTATGAAGCAACGTAAAAAAAATGTTCTCAAAATAATAGTTATCGGTAACGTAAATAAAAAAGTCATAAATAAAAGTTATGATGCAACGTAAACAAAAAAAATCCCAAAATAATAATTATCCAGAATGAAAAAAATTTTTATTTCTCATAACAGTTATTATGCAACGTAAAAATTAATTGTCGCAAATAATAATTATAGTAATCAACAAATAAAATTTATGTTGCATTGTAATAGTTACATTGCAATTAATTTCTTAAAAAACTTATAATAGTTAAGTCCCTGATTTTTTTCCTTAGCGAATAATAAAACCAAGTTTATATGATCTGAGCTGCTTAAACAAATTTAATTCAAGTTGAGATTCGAACTTCTGATCTCTGAGCTCAGTACAACACAACGACCACAAATTGTAGTCAGCTTTCAGTTTTCTGAATAATATTTCCCCCTCACATTGTCAGCTCCTTCCTGCCCCCACTTAATCTTCATTTCAATGGTGTACACCCTGTACCAGTTTAGATGTATGTATGCGTGTCGGAGGGTGGCTTGCGTGTGTTGGTGTGGGCATAGATTAGCATTACATTTTATTTTATTACCCACTCGCCAGTTTAATATTCCACCGTTGCCACGGCAACGCGCCAGTTCGCCCGTTGGCTGCGTGCACGCGGCTGGCTCGAGTAGTTATCGGCGAATTAGTGGGCGAGACGGTGGGGGCAGGGCATAATTTTCACTTTTGGATTTGCTATTTGGCACGCAGCGATAGTTCAAGTTCATGGTTTGCTGACAATTTGGTGAACGATGCGAGTGGCAAGAAACGGTGCAGCGCCCAAAGCGAGTTTCGTGCAGAGCCAATGGACAACCGGCGAGGAGGCAACGGCGACCATAAATCAGTGCCTTTAACTGTGCACTAAAACCGCTGGCAGTTGGCCGACACACAGTCGCATTGAGCCGCTTTCATAATTTTCGCAGTACGTGCAAAGTTGAGCGTTGGTGCGCGCTTTGATGATCGCTGTGTACACCTGATTTGCTATAAAATTGCAAACTATGCGCTAAAGTTGCAATTTGTATGAGTTTAGGGCAATTTGTAATGCCACAAAATTGATGTCGGCAACAAAAACGCGTGCCAAGGTCACATTGCTATAATTTTCAAATAAAACATTCGTGCAACATGATCGGTGCGCATTTTGATGATGATTTAGTTAGCGTTGACCGAAAGTGGACCAAGTGAGAGAGTGAAGCAAGAGTGAATTGAAGAGTGAGGCCAAGTTGATTGATGATTCATAGCATTTGTTGTAATTGCGTTGAGATTAATAGCTGCGCTGCACAACGCCACGTAATGCTACGTTCACACCTACGTAGTTACATATGTGCGCATTATCTACCGTCGCGCATAGCGTAAACGTATAATAATAACGGCAGCAGTCAAACATGCTAAATGCATAGTCATTATAACTCAGACACACACACACACACACACACATACATAGACTGAAACGCACACAGCAGGCGCTGTAACTTACTTAAGGCACACGCACGAATGCACTAAACTAAATAATCGCACACTCGCACACAAAGCGCACAAACATACATAAACACATACGCACTATGTATGTGTGTATGTGTGTTGGCGGCAGTTTGAATCCGCACAAAAACAGCGCAACAAAACATAATTTCAACTGACAGCCATGACACACAGGTTTGTGTGGCTGTGTGCGTGCGAACGGCCATAACGTATGCGCCACACACCGTTACGAGCCATTATGCGCATTTATATGTATGTATGTATAGTATGTATGTATGCAAACGTGTGCGTGCGTTTGTTAATGACAATTTATGTAATTTTAATCACGTTTATTAGCGTCAAAAATTAGTTGCGGCTTCGGCGATTCCGACGAGTATAATTAAATTATACGCACACGTTTTCACGATGTTTTCACAACGTGACTATGTGTCTGTTCTTTTCACATGTTTTGCAAGCATAAAGATGTCTAGCAGCCAGTCGTGTGCCTCGACGAAAGCCAGATACTTCAATTAAGTAAGCACTCATAAATGTCGTTGTTAGGTGGCGCTATTACTTTCAAGCCTGAGGCTGCGCATCGAAGGTACTCGATTTAATTCCTAAGTGTACTGATGATTTTTCTCGATTTTCGGCGGATTGACAGCTTTGGGATTGAAAATTATAAAATACTAGTACGCAAGTTTAAAGTCAATGGACCCAATAAATCAAGTTTCTTCATATAACACTGTATTCCATGTTTTGTCTCTTTAGACTCCGAATTTAAAAAAATGTCGTCTTAGCGGAAGTTTATTTTCTTAACTACAGTTCAAATTCCAGGTTTGTAGCTTCAGCAGTTTAAGCTGGGCCGTGATGAATCAGTTAGTCAAGCACTCAGTCAGTCAGGGGAAAAAATTATATATTATTATTATATTATAATTATATAGAGATTTGAGTTGTATAGGCGGTGCCACACCCTTCATAAGTAATGCCCAATCCATTCCTCCAGTCGAAGGGTGCAACCCAGTTTCATTGATGTGCGACTTACAGTTCCAAAGTTACGCAGAAAATTTGAGTCACAAACAATTTGCCACGCCCATCAAATTTTACCAGTAGAATGACACATCTATGGGATGATGGTTTACAAAATTTCAATGCTGTCCGACTTATAATTCTGAAGTTATTCCACATTAAATTTTTGGGTTTTATAGGAGGTGCCACGCCCACCTATCGTTTTGTATTCGCACTATGTGCATTACCGAGGTTTAGTCAAGACGAATATTCCGTGAAGGATTCAGCTCAATCGGCCGTCTAGTTTTTGAGTTTTAGTGTCGTGTGACCAATAAATAAACAGACATTCATTTTTATAGGTTTGTTTGATTTGTATACATATATAATAAATAAAATAAAATAAAATAACATAAAATAAAATAAAATAAAATAAAATAAAATAAAATAAAATAAAAAAAATCTTGATCAAATCAAATCAAATCAAATGAAATAAAATAAAATAAAATAAAATAAAATAAAATAAAATAAAATAAAATAAAATAATAAAATAAAATAAAATAAAATAAAATAAAATAAAATAAAATAAAATAAAATAAAATAAAATAAAATAAAATAAAATAAAATACAATACAATAAAATAAAATGAAATGAAATGAAATGAAATGAAATGAAATGAAATAAAATAAAATGAAATGAAATGAAATGAAATGAAATGAAATAAAATAAAATGAAATGAAATGAAATGAAATGAAATGAAATGAAATGAAATGAAATAAAATAAAATAAAATATTGAAAAATCAATATAGATCATTTAATAATAGAAAATCATTTTAGAAAAGTTTACTTTTTAATTGAATTCGTTTAGATAATTCTTAATTTTTACAAATTTGAGTAAGAAGACTTTCAGTGCTCAAAATAGGCGTTTTTTTCAGTGATCATCTCATCAATCGACACAATTTTCTTATCACCGAACCATTTCTTCAGGTTTGGAAACGGCAATTACGCGCAGTGGAGCTAAATCTGGAGAATATGCTGAATGTTGTAGCAATTGGTAGCATAATTTGTTAATGTTGACCATGGCGACTAGACACGTGTCAAGGTGTCATGGTGACTAAGCAGTTTTTATTCGTGCAATGCGGTCATTTTTGCTTCAAATCAATGTTAGATCTATTCAATAGATGATGACACCGCTAATGTATTCTTTGATGACACTGCGTATTTATTTACAAACTTAACCTTTTTGGAAAGGAGTTTCATTTGAAGAAGAAGAAGAACAAGACGAATTTGTTTTTATTGAATCTGAAACGTACAAGAAGATTTAGCAGCAAAAATCATGAAAACATAAATAACACTGTACAACACAAAAAAAATAACAAGGTTCTGACAACGGATTCTGGTAGAGGGCGCCAAAAAAAAATATACGTGTATCGGAGTTTTGAAAGTTTACGTCTGAATTTTTTTTAAGAAGGGGTTTTCCCTTTTTTGCACATTCTTATGGTGAATCGGCATACGAAAACCATGTAACCTCACATTTTAGGTATATGATGTGTTCAGCAATTTGATGTAAAATACTACGAAGAACATTTTTGTGGAGCATGTTAACCCTGTAGCTCCTGTTTGTATGGGTCAATTTAACCCCTTTTTCTAAAATGCCAAAAATGTCCTGTAAAACAGGACTTTTTAAGGACAAAATGTACCACGAAAATATTGGCCATAAAATTCTACTATAGGTCTCTGAATACACCAAAGCTCAGAAATTAACTTGAACCCCAAGATTTAACATAAAATTAAAATGTGTTTAATTGTTTATTTCGTACTTATTCAAAATTGGTACTAAAATCTCATACAAAACTTGATTTTTGAGGGTGAGTGTGTATGGGAAAAATGTTGAACGCAAAATTTCACTATAAATCACCGTACAAAAGAAAGCTCTAGATATAATATATATAAATAGAAAAATGAGAACAATTTTGGGTATGAAACGTACAACAAGATATAGCAACAATCATGAAAATATAGTACAAAATATGACACAAAACTTAACGTAAGAGTTATAAGTAGAGTTGTTTTCATGCTATGAAAGTTGTGGCTGGAAAATTATGTAACATGGTCACAAATTCTGAAATCATCTTTTTGTTTGGGGACATAAGATTCGAATAAATATTTTGGGTGGCTCATTAGATCTGAATAATTGTTTTGAGGGGCATTGAGAACTTTGTGGGACGTATTATCCCAGTAGTTCCGAAAAGATTAACTGGTGATAACAACATTACCGGATGACGGCGTAATGCAAAAGTTCTGTACAGGCGCCTCCAGCTAGTTACACTAAGAAACGATAGAGCGTCCTCAACTTGGTCCTTTCACCGTAGACATGGTCTCCCTTTTCACCATCGAACTCCAACTCCAACCGCACAGTGATTCGTTCCATAGAAAAAATTAAATTTAAAAAAAAAAATTGAATTAAAAAGTTTTTTTAAGGTTAAATGAGGTCGGACAATTCAAATTTGGGGTCAAAAAAATTTTCCGATTTTCGGTTTTCGAGATATTTGGTGTTTGATTAATCGATCACGTAACTATAAATTTATATTCTGGCTATAATATTGGTTTTATGCGAAAAGTGTAAATATGTTTTCAAGAGTTTGATCAATTTTTAACAAGACTGCATAGTTATGTACGTTTTTAAATATTATTGTTTTTTAATGTTTTTCGATGCTTTTGAAATTATATCAAATATAACCTTTTGTTTTGGGAATTCATACAACTGGGAAGAGGTGTAAGAAATGAATATATTTATCCCATATCACACAAAATATCCCATATTAACTCAGATCAACCCATATTACAAATCATACCATCATATCATGCAAAACTTTCGCGTTTAAAGTTTAAAAAAGAGTCCCAAAAAATTTATGGAAAATGCTAAAATTTACTGTTCGATTAATCGAACATTGGGCCGATATGGGTAAATGTCATTTGAATGGTAAAACTCCAAATAAGAGAACCCAAAAAAATGTGTGTAAAATATTAATTAGTGTGTGTGCAAAAGCTGTTCAAATTCAAAACTTTTTTCACGAAGAAACGTAAACACATGTTTTCTATTTTTTGTCTACTGAGTAAAAAAAATCTTAAAAATACATGGCTTGCCAGAAGTTGCTAAAACTTTCAATAAAGATAAATAATTGATGTAGGCATTTTGCTTTTAATGTTTTTGCAAAATTTGTAAAGCTGAGGCTTCTACTTCACATTTAATTAAAAATATTTTTCAAAATTAAAATCTAAGAAATATCTAAAATAGTACCTATGATATGTTCTTGAATTTTTGTATATTTAAAGAAGCATTTCTGTTACACTTTCAATTATCAATGTTGACTTTACTGATTAAATGTACATAAAATCTGTCTCCATTTCCTTATTGGCCAACAGACACACCGTGGCCTTCTTTGGTGTACGTTCACCCTGAGAAGTCCAAGTTTATTGGTTTCTGGTTGTAATGGATTCATGTTTTTAGCTACAAAACGGAGCAATAACTGATTCCAATTGCGGTTGAATATCAAGAAAAACACTTCTTCAATGTTGCAATAATGGTCGACTGTCAGAAATCGCTATACTCATGACGCGAATAAATCTTTCATACTGGACGAGAAAGAGGAAGAAAAAGCACTTCACCTTCAAAACAAAGTTTTGCTTTATACAGAAGAAAAAATAATCAGCTGCGCAACTTCTACAACAATTTAGGGAATCTAGCCCATAGAATTATCCACAGTCTACTAGGCTTTATGAGAAACTCAAACTGTTTCAATCGGTGAGCAGCCTCAAGCTCGATGGATTGTTATATTATTTACATTAAGCCTTCATGACCCAAGTGGGCTTTGTTTTGAGGCAGTCACTCCTACCTACCTGGGATTTTCTCAGTTTCAGTCAACTTGTTTCAAGTTCAATCTCCGATTGTTCAATATCATCACATGGATTTTATTGCCGATTACTGGTGTCACAATCTCTTCTGGGTGGCCTGAATGCTTGGCATCACTTTTGCTGGTACGACCACAAACTAATTCAGTAAAATATTCCTTAAACATTGAAAATTATGATGCCTGTGAAATTCCCTTTACAATGAAATATAAAAATGTATACTTTTGTTTCTTCTGAACAAATTTTTAAAATTTTTTTTAACTTGACTCTGGGTCCAAAGCCATTTCATATTCACCTTCGCAATCAATTTAATGTTAAAAAATTTATTCAGAAAGATCAAATGTTTTATATTTCATTCTAAAGGGAATTTCATAGGCTACAATATGGTAGCAAACTTATTGTGCCTTAGTAATGGATTTTTTCGAGAAAAAAATCCGTTAACAAAAAATTTTTATAAAAAAATTTTTTTTTCGCTTAAAACTTTTTATTAGTACATCTTACGTATCTAATGTTGCACATCAAAAGAAAGGTATGATAAATACCTTTCGTTTGATACCCATGTCGTGTAAATTAGTTGGAGATTAATTGAGTTTTTTGATAAAAACTTTGAACTTTGACGCCGAGCCACGCCTTTTATGAGTGTTTCCCAGGCAGAATTTTTAGTTTGTCAGATGCAGGAGCCAACCCTCTATATAAAAGCATACTCATTTATTTTTTCCACGAGTGTTCGCTATACTGTTTTTATGCCTCGACGAAAGTGGGGTTTTTGGGACATTTTTGTCGAAAACACAGTTTGAATGTATTTTTTATGGATTGGTGTCTTAAGCAAATTTGTTGGTCCTTAAAATATCTATAAACTTGCCGAAGACAGTAAAGCGATATTCGGAACGATTTAGGACCTATTTGCATTTAAACGTTCGAAGACTTAAGCGACGAACTCGACAAAAAGGAGCAAACTTGAAAGTCGGATTTCTCTTAAACTGGCTCTAGTTTAAAAAAAGGCTCTAGTCTAAAAAAAGCCAAACGGCTGGTGGATCTCCACTCAGTATACCTATAGAAAAGACCTCTGTAGGTCCCCCCCCATGTCTGATTTTTGAGGGTAAATTTCACGGACAGTGAAATTAATGCTTGATGGGCATAAGAAATCGAAAATTAATGGTCTTATTTGCTTTGAATGACTGTCAAAGATAAGCAAAGTGACGCAGTTTGATCAAAATTTGACAAAAGTCTACCAGCAGATGGTAGCCGACTGAAGCAGTGTTGCATTTAATGTTACTACGCGCAATTCAAAAACTCATTGACATATCAAAATATTCGTTATTCTAGAAACTTTATTATGACATCTTCTGCTTAATGTTTATTTCCAAATTCTCATCAAATGTCATTTATTATTTGTTGTTAACATAATTTCAAAAGTCCCATAACATTCCTTGCACACATTTCCAATTAAATCACACCAAATTTAAGATTTATTATTTCATTCCACTATTTATCATAGATCATAAATAGTGGAATGAAATAATAAATCTTACCTAAGAAGTAAAGAAATTCATAAATAAATCACCAACCTCTGTCACTCATGTAATTCGTTCGGTCGGATTATTCTCTTAATTGCAGTTTTCGTATTCCCGTAAAATCTGCTAAAATCGTATTTCCTTTTCATGGCTCAGCACCGCTTGAGGGCAAATATAATTAATGGGCCGCTTATAAATTATTCACTCGCAAATGGCCACTGCCGCGCTCAGAGCAATGCAATTCAATCAATTAACATGGCTGGACACAATCCAAGCGACACTGTAATTTGTGCCGAAATGTGCCAGCCCGACAAGCTCGACTAAATGACAGCCGCACAGTAAACATGGCGGCGCACTGGTGTTGTCCACACTGTCGCCGCAGTTGTTGTGCTGCAAGTGGAGCGGTTGTTGTTGTTGGTGCTGCTGCTGCTGGCTCGGGTCTAGCCCTTTCCATGCAAAATTGTGCGGTCTTCTGGTCAAGAATGCCAACATGTGAGCACATTTAAATTGCTTACCCACTCTTCATTATGAGTTTAAGTTTGCCGCCGCTTCAGTGTCTGTGTGTGTGTGTGTGTGTATGTGTGCGGTGGCATTGGGGTTGGCTACGTTTCCATGTGTGGCTGGGACCAACGTAAAATGTAACAAAAACAAACATTTTAATTATTTCGAGCAACAGAGACCAAAGCAAACAAGCGCCGGAACGCGCATGTGAAACGGCCGCTGCCGGCGGCCAGCATGTGCCAAAGCACACACACACACACACACATATTTACATTCGTACCAATACATACACACATCTGTGAAGGTACGTGAGGTGGAAAGTGTGTATTGCGGTACTGCGCACTGTCGGCCAAAGGCAACGAACGCACAGCATCGCTTAGGAGAGAACAGTGCATTTTCATGTTTCATTGTTGTTTGCTGTTGTTGTTGTTGTTGTTGTGGTTATTTACATACAACGTAAATTAGAGGAAATTTAATTTACTGTTAAATAAGCCGGCCGGACCATTGGCATAGCCAAGGACGCTTAGCATGCGGCATTTGTTCATTTCAGCGGCGCCTGTGAATGATTAACGGTAAATAAGGATTATGGTTAATGGCTGCACATGATCATGTAAGCGAAATTATATACCGAATACCAAACTCCCTCACATGCACACATTGTACAACGTAGCGGTGTGTGCGCTCAGTGAATACAAAAATAACAACAACAACATCGAAAACAGAGAAATGAAATAATGCTGTGCGACAAAATGTCAAGGACGCGCTGCTTGCGCTCTTTTGTGACGAAAAAAAAATTCAGCACACAAATGCGGCTTATGCGGCCTAGCAAATATTTTCACTTCGAAAACGCTTAGCAGGACTTTGTGTGTGTATTTGTATAGGCTGGCAATCGCATTGAACGAGACCGACAGCAAATAAAACAAAATGGAAAACCAAAATACCCACGCACACACACACACACACGCACGCAGAGAAGCATTGACATGCAGTAAACAAATTTTAGTTTATGACCGCAAAGCATTTGCTGACAACCGCATAATCACATAAAATAATCAAATCGTGAGTGATGAAATGAGAACTACACAGCGAACGCTACTACTGGCAAGTGGCAGCATAGCAATCTTAATTCGCCTAAAAGTATGCCACAACTTATTGATTCTATGAATACTTTCCGAGTGGATAAAATAATGGTTTTTGTAGAATCAGAAGGACATGTATGAAAATTTATTAAAGCTCGGACAGTAGATTAGAGGCACTGGGACCAAGAAATGTCCTGGCATTCATGAGTTAGTGCTCAAAAAAGAGAAAACAAGAGCTTTAATCGCTTGTTGGGAGTCCGTGGCGTGCATGCAATTTTATTTTGTGTGATTCTATTTAAAAGTTTTGAGTTCAATACCCTTTTCAAACATATTTGGCACTCAAAATGTCTGCAATAACCACATATTTATGGGGTTGGTACACCCAAACCCCCTCTTTCGTGCGCTACTGATGTAGTTTGAAAGATTTTAAGACCAACATTCCAATACAATAACAAATTTAGTAGTTAATAATGGTTTCTGCATTGAGATATTTCAATTCTTCCTCTAGAATTGTCCTTCCTCAACATAGAAAAACTCTGTGGGGGTTTTATAATGTCACAGTTGAAAAATATTAGTTTTCCCTTTACTAATCATAATTAATATCATAGTTTTCCACCCAGAAGAAAAGTAACAAAAGTGTTGAAACTGGGCAACAAATTGCCACAACTTTGCTACGTTTAGCAATTAAAAGCGGTTTAATTAAATATTGAAAATATTTATGGTATAACAATAAATTAAAATCAAATCTAATCTAACATGGTCGAATTCTTCCTCTAGAATTATCCTTCCCAAAGCCAGAAGAACACTACAGAACTTTTATAATGTCACAGTTAAAAAAAATATTAACAACAAAGTTCAAACTGGGCAATAAATTGCCACAACTTTGCTACGGTTAGCAATCAAAAGCGGCTTAATTAAATATTGACCATCTTTGCGTCAATAAAATGAAATCAAAACTAATCTACAATATTCCAATTCTTCCTTTAAAATTGTCCATCCTTAACCTAAAATAAATACTACAATCCTTTTATAATCTCACACTTGAAAAATATTAACAACTATGTTCAAACTGGGCAACAAATTGCCACAACTTTGCTACGGTTAGCAATTAAAAGCGGTTTAATTAAATATTGAAAATATTTATGGTATGCCAATAAAATCAAATCAAAACTAATCTAACACATTCAAATTCTTTCTCTAGAATTATCCTTCCCAAAGCCAGAAGAACACTGCAGACCTTTTATAATCTCACAGTTGAAAAATATTTCTTTCCCCTTTATTAATCAAAATTAATATCACAATTTTTCTAGCCAGAAAAAAATTAACAAAAATGTTAGCATTAAATTAGCCATTAAAAGCCATTTAATTAAATATTGACTATATTTACGTAAGCCAATAAAATCAAATCAAAACAAATCTATTTGGCCTGTTAATCGTGTCGAGCAAAAATCAATACCAACCACATTAAGATAATTGCTTGCATGCGGAAGCAAACATTTCTCAAATTAACAACCCCCCCAACACAAGAGTTCTCAAGAGCAGCTATCAACTAACTAAATGTATTATTTAATTCCCACCAACGCTGCTGCTGAGCCTATGAATCTGTACGTAAACACGACACACTCTCGTCTTGAGCAACAACCCGACATTCACACCAAACGCCAAACAAATAAAGTCATCAACAGCAAAGGCAGGAAATTCGCTAAATTCGTGTTACCTTTCGCTCGTTCGTTGCCTAATTATAGGCGCACTCGCGCGCCATGTAATGAAAATAGATCTTGGCCCATTAAGAATGGCGGCAAAGTTGCCGTATCGTTTGCGCGCAGCACGTGAACTGAACGTGTGCTCTAAAATTACAGTTTCGCGGCGCACAGACACACACACACACAGAATGAACACAACAGCACACAAGTTTGTGTGTTCAGGTATGAAATTATATACAATTTTATACAAACACTTCTATTGCTTCGGTAGTGTGGCCAAAAGTTGGCAATTTTTTACACTCGCAACTGACGATGTGGCCGCCATGAACCGCCGGAAGTCGGTAATGAGCGCACTGTGTAATTTGTTGAAATGTAATTCCAACGAGGAGAAGGGGGCGCAATCGGTTGAAAATAAATGCTCAAGTAAAAGAAACGCGACGTTGAGTACAACGTAATGCTAGAAAAAATTGTGATAAAAAAAGGTAAACCCCAGTGAACGAAGGAAGAGCAAATGAAACTAGTTATATGAAGAATAGAAAAATTGAATATAATGGAAAACTAAGGAAAAAATCAAATATAAAAATAAAATAAATAATACAAAATAAAATTCAAATTAAAAAATCCTTAACTTAAAAGTTTATAACTTAAGTTAGTTTTATTTTGGCATGAAATTAAAGAAACCAGTTGGCAAAGTTTGAATGATTCCACTTAAGTTGAATATGCACCGTTTGGTTTGCTTCCCTTATGCCTCGCTCATAGAAATCTCCGTTTCTTGAGGCCATCCAGTTTCTTAAGTTTCTCTTGAGGCATACTTTTCATCAGCAAAATCATTCGCCATAGACAGGAATAGGTGATAATCATTTGGTACCATATCCAGACCATTCCGGAATCACTATTTGGTGTCACTATATATCTCTATCATTGTGTGTGGCTGGGCGTTAGAACACAATTCCTCTCCTATTGGCCATAGCTGGGTGATTGTTCCTTCAGACGGTCCAAATGCTGACAGTGCATATCCAAGTTTCAGAACAATCCTGTCTTTGTCTTTCGTCTTTGATTTATTCCGTGGTGTTGTTAATTATCCTTTTCCTTAATATTTGGTTTTTTTAGGGCTCTGTATGCTCAAAATGCGCCTATTTCCAGAGCCTTAATTGAGTTCAAAAAAATCTCCAAATTTGTCGATTAATTTTTTATTTTCAAAAAATTGATTAATGTATTCTTTAAATCTTTCCTATAAGTAGCATAGCTGTTTTTTCCAATTCTTACGTACATTTAAAATGTGTTCAACGTAGCCTATAAGAAATTTTCCTGTATTCCTGTGGCTAAATAAAATAAATAAAATAAATAAAATAAATAAAATAAATAAAATAAATAAAATAAATAAAATAAATAAAATAAAGAAAATAAAGAAAATAAATAAAATAAATAAAATAAATAAAATAAATAAAATAAATAAAATAAATAAAATAAATAAAATAAAATAAATAAAATAAATAAAATAAATAAAATAAATAAAATAAATAAAATAAATAAAATAAATAAAATAAATAAAATAAATAAAATAAATAAAATAAATAAAATAAATAAAATAAATAAAATAAATAAAATAAATAAAATAAATAAAATAAATAAAATAAATAAAATAAATAAAATAAATAAAATAAATAAAATAAATAAAATAAATAAAATAAATAAAATAAATAAAATAATTAAAATAAATAAAATAAATAAAATAAATAAAATAAATAAAAAAATAAAATAAATAAAATAAATAAAGTAAATAAAATAAATAAAATAAATAAAATAAATAAAATAAATAAAATAAATAAAATCAATAAAATCAATAAAATAAATAAAATAAATAAATAAATAAAATAAATAAAATCAATAAAATCAATAAAATAAATTAAATAAATAAAATAAATAAATAAATAAAATATGTAAATAAAAAAATAAACTACGCTTTTGTACGTAGTGGAGCTGCTCATAGTGGAGAATTCCCTGGTCCCACCAAACACACACCAAAACCTTCCTGACCGTCAATTCTGATTTGAACATCGTTTGGGCCGATTTACGGCAATTCGACCACCACAGTTTTCGCTTCACGTTGTCATAAATGAACTGAGTCTTCAGTGAAAGGACCAACTAGAAGATGCCTTCTCTTGGTGCAACTTTTGCTGCAAGCCGTAACCTGGTAACGAGAGCCGCTTCAGACATGGTTTGGTTTGTTTTGCGATTCAGCGGCGATTTGCAGATGGAACTTCATTTAGTTCATTCATAAATTGAGTTTTTTATATATTCAGCCTTATTCAAGTTGTTCTAAACGTGTTTTCCTACAATATTAAGCTCTAACATTTTTTTTTCAAAATTTTCGAATTCAACAATTTCCATCATTTTATCGGCATTTTCAATCACTGACTTTCTAGAATGTGTTGCTAGTTTGACATAAAAATTACCGAAACCAAAAATTTGCATGATTGGCTGTCACAGTATTGGGACCAGTGGCGCACATTGAATTTCCTTTGGGAGGGAGGGGGTCATTTGCGTACAAATTATGAGCCTAAATCTATTCGAAACTATATATTGCACCAGCAATTTTTTATCTGGGGTGGTTAAACCCCAAACCCCCTTCGGTGTACGCCCCTGGTCGGGGCCATAAACTCCATTTACATTTTTAGCCGCTTGGCTTTTGTTTTCGCCTTTATCGAAGAAAAACTGTAAAATGTGACATATTTTCTCTTTGCTGATGTCCATCTTTAAAGCGCATTCAAGCAAAATTGAGTCAAGTGAGCACAAAACTGTCTGAGAAATTTTTTTAGTACAAAATTTCATCTTTCTGACGACATCTTGCATAATCCAATTGCATTGATATAACATGAGATACAGATTACTAAAGCCACCTATTGGAAAACTAATGAATTTCTTAAATATTAAATTTGCGTTTGTTGTTTCTTGTTGGGTAATTTCAAACTCATCTCAACTCACCTCAACTCACTCACTGATGTGAACTGTGTCTGGTCCGCTGGTGTGTAATTTTAGTGAGCCACACTGCAGTGTTGCCATATCAGAAGATTTCCTTCTGGATTTAGAAGATTCTTGGCCTTTCAGGAGAATTTTTGGGAGGAAGAATTGTTTAGGAGAAAATTTAGGAGATTTTGATGGTAATACATTTGACAAAATTAGTGGCACTGAAGCCTTGAATATTGAAAGCTAAAGTGTTTAATTTAATTTATTTAATTTTATGCTTCAAAGTGCATATTGATTTATTTATTTATTTATTTACAAGTTGAAGTGCATAATTTATGCAATGAATGAAGAAAGTTTACAAAAGTGAATTTCATACCAACCTAATTTTGTATATGTTTTGTTTGTGTTAAGTTGTTAAGTTGTTGTTAAGCTGAAGCTAAATGAATAAAAAGGCTGCAATAAAAAATTAATTTTTATTTCTTTTATGAGAATTTCAGATTCCTTAGTTTATAATGACAAAAATTATAAAAAAAAATTTACGATATTTTTTTATTTTTTGAAAGGAAATTTCAGTTTTTTTTAAGAAAAAAGACTTAGTTCTTACTGCACTTAATGTTATTAATATTCTAAATAAATAAATAAGAGATAATGGGTAAGGAGAAAGTTTTTTCAGGTATCTGGCAACACTGCCACACTGTGTGTGAAACTTCAGAGCGCCGCACTCGCTCGTGCCAGCGACTTGGCTGCGTGTCAATGAGCCATTTCCGCTTTCTAATTTGTACAAATTTTGTGCAGTCGCCGTTGTCGTTGCCACTGCTGCTTTTCTATGTTTTGTTACCTGTTTTGTTATTTATTTTAGTTAGTTTCATTTTTTTTTGGTTTTGTCGCTGTTAGGTAAAAGCAGAAAATTACAGTGATGAAAATGAAGAAAAAATATAAAACACGAAAATAATAACGAGTGCCATTTAGCACGGCAAAACCGCCAAACCTGCCATATTTTGCTAATTGGCCATTAGTTTTCGTTCCGCAACGGACACAAAACAACAACAACAACAACAACTCACTATACTTGAACAACAACAGCAAAAGAATGACTACGACAATGGCGCGCCCAGCACAATAACACCAACTATGCACAATGGCACTAATACACATTACACATTACACTGGCACTTCCACTCCCACTCGCACTCGCACTCGTCGTACTGGCGCTGGCAACAACAACAGGCGAGCGTCAAGAAAAACAATGCCCGAGACAAGGCAACAAAAAGCGGCCAAAGAAATGTGCACGCATTTTCTAATAGCTCAAACCTATTTCGTACAATTTAGTGCATAACAATAGCATACTTTCAGGCATTGGCGCTGATAACACATTGTTTAGCGGCTTTTCTTATTATTAGGTGTTTTATTATTATGTTTTTGTTGTGTTTTGTTTTGTTGACAATTTTTTTTTTGCGAACAGGACCAATGTTAGTGTGTGTGTGTGTGTCTGTGTCTGTGTGTGGGTGTTGTCTTTAATGAAGCGCACAACAATTCGTGCAGGAATATTACATTAGCTGCCCCTTGGGGGCGTGCGCACGCATACAGACGTTGTTGATCCACAAGTGCCACTCAAATGGCAGGTAATTTTTGACAGGCAATCATTCTCAACTTGTATTGCTGTAAGTGCGTGTATTTGATTTTTTTTTTGTGACTTTTGCAACTTGTTTGTAACGAACGTCCAGTCACTGATAAAAATAAATCACCAATTATGATAACATTTTAATGCTGCCCGTAGGGACATTAGTGTGGACATGGGTAGGGTAGCGTTGGTGAGGTGGGTAGACGGCGTTGGTGATTTACGATAATTGCGCTTTGGAAAGCTGTTAACGTGCCAAGCGGAACGGCGACGACAGACCAGCAAGCAGCGACCTTTCTTTTCAACACCGCCCAACTTGCGTTTTGTAGGCTTTTTTACGTTTTTTCCTAATTTATCTGTTCGCTTTAGGGCCGCCCTTGACAAATGTGCAGCCTCACGTTGGCGTAATTTTTTTGCATGGTCATTTATTTCTTTTTAAATCATATCTTAATGGTGTAGGGAAAGTGCGTTTTACTTATTTCAAACCGATTGGTAGAAATAAAGAAAAATCATAAATATTACAGGGTTCAAAGTTATTTCGAAAAAAGCTATAGATTCCTGTAAGTATCCGGTCTTCTTCTTAATGGACATTCAATATTGAGAGTCATTGTTCAGCTAAAGTGGTTAGCCTTCAATTTTTTGCGGTCATGAGGAAATTCTTTTCAGTTTGTGAAACCTGACAACTTGGTTTCATTGATGTGCTTCAAAATCTTCTTTGAGCATTGCATTTTTTGGGTTGGATCAATGAATTGTTTTTTTAATATCGATTTTAATATTTTTAATATCTATAGCTTCCGTTTGGATCTCGGCCACTTTAGATCGCGTTGTCAGTGGTTTGTTTTAAAATTCGAAAACATAGATTTTCTTGGGTTTCTCGTTTGAATGTCGGTGACTTTTGATCAGTTTTTGGATGGCTTGGGTGTTTTACTACACGATGAGTCGTTCTGGCTAAAGAGTTACTGGCACTGAAACGATTTGAAAACGTAGACTGTTTTCAAGGTCACCATTCAACATCGATTTTCTTTGGTTCTCATTTGGATATCGGCAACTTTTGACCAAGTTTTGAAAAGTTGGAGTGTTTTACTACACAGTGAGTAATTCTGGTTTACTATGCGATGAGTCTTTTGGCTAAAGAGTTACTGGCACTGAAACAATTTTAAAACGTAGACCGTTTTCAAGGTCACCATTCAACACCGATTTTCTTGCGTTTCTCGTTTGGATATCGGCAACTTTTGACCAATTTTTGGAAAGTTGAAGTGTTTCATTACACAATGAGTCCTCCCAGCTTACTACACGATGAGTCCTTTTGGTTTAAAAGTTATTTTCAGTAAAACAATTTGAAAACGTAAATTGTTTTCCAGGTCACGGTTCGACATCGTTTCCCGTGGGTTTCGTGTTTGGATATCGGTGACTTTTGATCAATTTTTGAAAAGCTGGAGTATTTTACTGCACGATGAGTCCTTTTGGTTTAAAAGTTATTCTCGGTAAAATAATTTAAAAACGTAGATTGTTTTCAAGGTCACCATTCAACAGCGGTTTTCTTGGCTTCCTCGCTTGGATATTGGCGTTTTTTTACCAGTTTATCACACGATAAATCCTTTTTGTTTAAGAATTACTGTCAATAAAATAATTTGAATATGTAGATTGTTTTAAAAATCACCGTACAACATCGATTTTTGACCAATTTTTGAAAAACTAGAGTGTTTTTCTACACGATGAGTCCTTTTAGTCAAGGTCAAACCTAGGTCAAAATCAAACCTATCGATAGGCCTTTACCTTTCGAATTTTTTTTATGTCTATAAAGATTGTAGAACTAATGGCTAAACCTCCATCTCCATCTCCATTCACCATGCTCTCAGAGAATGAATTTATACTGCAGCCCACCTTTTTTATTTATTCTTGTCCTCTACCAACTACCAAAAATTTTATTCAGAAAAAACTGTATTCACAAAATTCCCTTCAACGTTTCCTTCGATTCCTTTCTTCATTAATTAAGGCTTCCCTTTCATTGAAATGTCCTTGCAATGCGGTTTTTGCGCTCTATTCACTCTGAGCGACAGTGTTTCAAAACTTTATAATTACAATTTTGAACAGCACGAAACTGCCAAACACTTCCCTGCCTGCCCAATCCCTCACTCCGCAAGTTTGACACGATTCAGCGTGCGAAACAAAAACGCAATGACAGGCATTTAAATCATAAATTTAATGATGCAAAAATAAATATAAAAATTATTCAAAAATTGCAATGTTAATATTTATAAGCAAATAAATCAAGTGGTGCCAGAAAAAATGCCACATTCGCATATATTCGCCGCACCGGCTGGCCGCAGAGTGGAATTATTGTTGAACGGCGGGGCGCGTTGTGAGCGCAGAAATGAATTTGAATTTCGAATGCGATTTTTCAACGCTGAAAGCAAAGCACGACTGTGCGCCGAAGAAGGGAAAATGGTTTGAAATGGAATTTTAATGGATTTCCACTTTTGGTATTCGAGTTGGCGTCTGCCAACACTTTGCACTTTGCGTCGCAAAAGCGACAGCGCTGCAACTGCGAAAGTGTGCGCGGAGTGAAGCGTCGAAGCGACAGCGAGTAGTGGCACTAAGAAGGAAAATAACTCGCATACTTTCATATAGCAAAAATGCAAATGTACCAGACTCACACACACACACACACAGAGATACACAACCAGTGACAGCAACAGCGACACTGACATTCGTGCCAGCAAATAGGCGAAAAAAGTCGAGTGCACACATAGGCCGATATCTAACGATGTGGTGGTGAGTGGTGAAAAAGGTGCGCGGATGCAGATAGGTTGTGGAGCACACACACACACACATAGACCATGGATACGCATAGCACTTATAGTACAGCAACAAAACATGCGTTCACAACGACAAGTATTCGGTCCAGGAAAACAAAGGATGTAAATAAAAGAATAAACGAATAAATATGTAATAAGGAGCGGCACTTAAGCTGGCAGATTGGCAGCAGAGCGCACAAAGTAATCGATAAAGTGATGGCATAAGAAGCGGCAAAGGATGGGCCCAGAAAGGAATTACCGGCGCTCAGTGAAAAATATGGAAAGGAAAAATGCGATAGGTTTTACACAGCAACAAGCACAACAAAAAGTATGAGCGGACATTAAATAAGAAAGCGAAAAGCAAATGAAGAAAACGAAGTGAAGCAGAGAAAATATTTAAGTGAGAATCACGCAACGAAACAATCACGCAATTAAAACAGCAACAAAAAGGAGAAAAACCTTAGACAACAGAAACAATTCAATTCTTACAAACACAAAAACAACAATAAAATCAACAACAACAACAAAAATACTATGTTTAAAACCACCAGGGGAGGATTCAGAAAAATATTTTGGGAGAAGTAATTCTTTTATATTCATAAAATTTCAAAAAATGTCTTTTAATTTGTATGTTTAAAGTCAACCCTAATATTTCGGGAGGTTTCAACCCCCAAAACTCCCTCCCTGAATCCGTCACTGAAAACCGCTGATAAAGACCTGTTTACAAAAACAATAGAGAAATTATTTGTACAAACCAACAACAATAATAATTTCAATAAATGTTGTATTTTCAACAATAATTACAACAATAGGACATGTTGTAACAATAATAACAGCTACAAAATTAATGAAAGCAAGTAATTTTGTATTTACAAAAACAATAACAACAATAGTACATGCCAGAGTCATACAAACAGCAAAAAAATTTGTTTTTTAAAAAAACATTAACAACAAAAGGACATTTGTAACACTAACAACACTAACTTCAACAAAAACTATAAACAAATTTTGTGTTTACAACAACAATAACAACAATAGTACTTGCTAGAGTCATAACAACAGCAACAATAATAATTAAAGCAGAAAATTTTCTATTTACAACAACACTAACACTAATAGGACATTTTTAACCATAACAATAGCAACAACAACAACAAATGCAAAAATGTTACGTTTACAATAACAATAACACTAACAATAACAATAACAACAGTAGGACATTTTGTAACAATTACAAAAGCAACAATAATAAACAATAAGAAAATATATTTCATATTTACAACAACAATAACGATAGGAAACACCGTCACACTTACAACGACAATAACAACATTAGGACATGTTGAAACAATAACAACAGCAACAACAAAAATGACAACAAAAACTGTTATATTTACAACAACAATGGAATAAATTTGTTTTTCAACAGCAAACCCCCTGTATCCAGGACAACAACAACAACAACAGCTTGAAAAATCTGTCTACATCAACAACAACAACAATCGATAAATATAATGTTCCCAACAACAACAACAACAGCAGATAATGTACAACAATAACAACACCTAAAAATTTGCAGAGCAGCAGAAAAAAACAACAGAGCAACAACAACAACAACAACAGCTTAAAAAATCTGCCTACAGCAACAACAACAACAATCGATAAATACTATGTTCCCAACAACAACAACAGCAGATAATTTACAGCAATAACAACACCTAAAAATTTGCAGAGCAGCAACAAAAACAATAGAGCAACAAAAACAACAGAACAACAACAACAACTACAATAACAACAGCAATAACTATGTGCTAACAATAACACTAACAAACAACAGCAACAACAACTGCTTATTAAAAACAATTACGGCACAATTACAAAACGGAGCAGAAGCGGAAGCAACAACAACAGCTGCGCTTAAAACAACAATTACCGACAATGACAACGCAAAACAACAACAAAAGGTGGCACACAACAGCCGCAATTCGTTGAGACAAAAGCTGCGAAATCACTTGGCATGAAAAAAACAATGAAACCCTTAGACTTTTCATCTTTTAAGTTGCTGCTTCTTAAAAAAAAATGAAATTATTTTTTAGGAATTAAAAACAAAACCAAAGTTTGCCAAAGCAGCACAGAAATCTGTGCTTGAAAAAAATAAGCACCGAAAGCTGCCAGTTAATACTGACAACTTTCCTCAGAAGTTGATATTTTTTTCGCACAACAACAACTTTGTTGGAATTGTTTTTCTCTTTTCGAAATAAGGGTCCAGCGAAGGGGAGGAAGGGACAGTTCGTAAAAAGGAGCATAAAAACGACACCAAACCTTGCGGCCATCGACTGAGCAACGAGCCAGTGAAAGCAACAATTCAAAAAATAAGAAAGTCAGCACCACCACAACAATAACAACAAAAATAGCATAAGACGAAACAAAAACGTCCACAACAACAACAACGAGTAGACAGCGAGTACACGAGAAAACTTTACCATACATTTTTCAACTTTGGCAAAAGTTTAGTTAAAAATCTGCTTGCAGAAATGTAGAAATAAGAACAAAAAAAAACAACAAAAAATAAAACAAGCAGTATACTCATTTCTTGCTTGTTTTATGTAGAAGGAAAAAGGCAAAGGCATAAACGGAGAGAGGTAGAAGAGCGAGCGGCTATTCGCGCCATTTTCCAGCTTAAGCGAGGCCAATACTTCATTATTTCAAATTTATTCACGCTTGAGTGAGTTTCTATTGCTGGCTTGCAAGCGTAGACACACACACACACACACACACACAGACACAGAAACTTGGGCAGTAATGTAGCGACATTTTGACATTGGCACAGCAAATCGCCCTAATTTTTGTCTACATTTCACAACCTCAGGCACTGCACGCCGCTCAATCAGCGCTCTAAGCACGCATTTAAATT
This sequence comes from Melieria picta, assembly GCA_964056695.1. NCBI lineage: Eukaryota > Metazoa > Arthropoda > Insecta > Diptera > Ulidiidae > Melieria > Melieria picta. Next base: position 140,097,402 of record OZ057398.1, read on the forward strand.
TTTATTATTATTTTTATTGATAGCGTACGTAATTTTAGGTCCATCTCTCGAAACTGGCCGCCGAGACGCTGATCGGCTGTCTTCTCGTCGCAGCTCATCGCTCACGTAATGCGTAATGCGCTCACTGACATGGCAGACGAAATGCGCACCGTGCCGCCCTGTCCCGCTGGTTTGGACGCTGCTTTGGGTGTGTGACCAACAGCGAGAACGAGAACGAGAGCTCCTTGCGTCCTTCTGCCAGTTTCGTACTTGTTTCGGCTTCATTGTCTTTTTATTGCACTTTATGCTGTTTCTTTCTTTCGTTTTGTTTTATTTTGTATTATTTTTTTGTTTTTGAATTTTCTGCTTCTTTTTGTTCCTTTGTCATCTTGTTGGGCATTCTTTTGTGTGCAGCGTGGAATTCACAGCCCGCACAGTCAACGTTGGCACATTTGCCCTGCGCCAGGAATGTCCTGAAAGTGCGTGGCGACTTTCTTCGGTTTGCTGTTTCTCTTTTCATTGTTTTCCTTTCGATGTCTGTGTGTGTGTTTATGTGTTTCTTTATAGCCAACAGCCCATTCGTCTTGTTGTGCATTTGCACAAAAATGCGAAAAAATTCTTTTAATTCATATCAACTTATTTTTGCGCGCCGCGCCATTGTTGACTGTAATGAAGTTCGCTCGAAACTTGAAATTCTTTTGATCAAATGCGCACACATACACACACACTCAGACACTTGCATACACTGCCGCTTACATTACATACACATATACATATGTATACATACATAAGTAACTATGTGTGTTCGCTGTTATTAGGTCGTGGTCGAGTGTACTCCTGAAGTTTGCGTACAGCAAATATCCCCTTTGTATGATTTAAGCGCGCACACTTTTCTGTTCTTTTATGTTTCTCTGTTTGTATGTAACGTTGAATACGTATTGCAATGTCGATGTGCGTTTATCCTTGCACGTACATTTTGTTACACGGCACACAGCTGCGGTTGTACAGTGTGTGGTGCACTGTGGCGTATACGCAACATATTTAAATATTTATTATTTGCGTTCGAATTACAAAGTGCAATTTTTCTTGTGTGCAATTTACTATGAAATCTATTGTGCCCATGGTGCAGCGGTGAATTTTTAAGTACGAGACACAATTTTAATTCAACCAGATTTTTCTATAATTTTAATTAAATGTATACACATCTGTACAGCAACAAAGGTCCCGGGATTCAATCATAAAATTACAAATACATAATGTAACGATGAGGCACTCTGTGCTGTGCATGAATGCTTTTCCAAGCATACTTTTAGGCATGCACTTTGGAGTACGGCAAACTTGCTATAATTCCGATATGGCGAGGATGGTTCGCGAAGGTGATGAGCTGTGCTAGAACAATCGAGATAGAGAGTACAAACAGAATGTGCAAGAAACATCGACGCGTTAAGAAAACAAGTATAAAAAGCAGCAGTGTGCAGCGCAAAGAGTCGAGTCTGTGTTGAGCAAGCAAATGGGAAACATGCAATAGTAGTAGTGTAAAGTAGTAACAAGTGTAAATTTGTAAATAAAGCGATTGTTGGTTTTTGGCTGCGTTTGCGCTGAGTAACTGAAGTAGTTTTATTTTCAAGCACAATCCAAAACGAACTTAGAGAAGTCATTTTCGGAACAATAATTATTCTTAAACATTAACATTGTACCTTTTGAAGTAAAGTCCACCGACTGTAACGTTCCTACGCCAGCGATTGTTACAATCTTCAAAACTTATGTGGTACTCAATATTCGGAAGGTCCAACAGAATCGTTTTCCATTTTGTGCGTTCGAGTGCGTCCTTTCGGTTACTAAACTTTGTTCCCTAAATGTTTTTTCAATCAAACAAGAAAAAGTAGCAGAGAGCTAAATCAGGTAAATTTCGGGATTGAGTAATGGTATTCTTTACTTTAATCGGACTTGTTTTCCTTGTAGAAATTCGTTAAAATATGAATATCTCCACTAGGAATCATAGTAGAGACTTTAACCCTTTCGCTATTTTGTTGCGATATGGCACATGCTACTTTGTGGACGTCTGAACCCTCTATTTTTGCAAGAATACACTTTTTGGTTAGTTTTTAGAATAGTTTGAAGCTCTAGGAAAAATACGAAATTAATAAACTGAATATTTAAGTTTAAAGACGATAAGTATACACGTTTTTTTAATGGTATATCTTGACATAGTAAAGGAAGAAGAAGCAGAAAAAATTTTAGAACTTTTTAATTTGACGTTTTCTTTCAATTTAGATAAATGAAGAAATATTCAATTTTTCGTTATGCGTAAAAGTTTTATGTTCAAGTAATTATTACAGCCACAACGATGTGGTTGCTCTCATAGAAAAACACTCTAAAATACAGGGTCCGAATATAAAAATTAAAAAATTTCTTATGGAATGTTGCTAATGTAACCACATAGAAGCCTAAGCATAAAATTTAAAATTTTAACTTTCCCCAGTAAAAACCTGTAGCGAAAGGGTTAATTGTACAATAGTATCGAGACTTCTTAAAGCCCAATGAACTCAAAGGCACATAGGGTGAACAAACAATGCAGGAACAGGTTCAAGTTTTAGTACCAAAACTTATTCCCGCGCAGTGAAATCAAAGGCACACCCGATGACACCCGTAATCTATACACATTCTATATATACCTTTATATTATATACCTACACTTCTTATTGTACCATTCAATACCCGTTAGCCTATCGGAAGATAGCATCATATTACACCGTGCGACAAAAATTAAAAAAAATTTTCACAACTAGAGACCAAACATAGTAATACTGCGTACTCAGTTTTTTATTTCTACATCCTTTGTCCTTTTAAAAGGACTTCAAAATTTTGAAGGGGATACAAAATTAAAAATATATAAAAAATATTTAACCTCGTTAAAATATGGCGATATGTATATCAAACGAAAAAGGAAAGGCTCAAGAATTTAAATAAAATTAATGTTTTATCTATTTGTAAAAAAAGGATATGAAAATGGTCCTTTGAAAATTTTAATCCTTTATATCCTTGAAAATTTACATAGAATTTTCTTGAAAAGTAAGTCTGTTAAAACCCAAAATCTCCTTGATCACATGCTGAAATTTCATTATTCTCGCTTCATAGATTTTGTATCTTTTTATTATTTAAAACACTGATACTCAAATAAATTAGAATTTTTGTACTTCATTAGAATTGCAGCTTCCACCTTTTTTTTAATAACTTTCGAACTAATTAAGTTAGAGCAATGAAATTTTGACACGTGATCAGAGAGATTGGGTTCTAATATACTTGCTTTTCAAGAAAATTGTATGTAAATTTTCAAGGATATAAAGGATTAAAATTTTCAAAGGACTTTTTTATATCCTTTTTTTACAAATAGATAAGAAATTAATTTTATTTAAATTCTTGAGCCTTTCCTCTTTCATTTGATATACATATCGTCATATTCTAGCGAGGTTAAGTATTTTTTATATTTTTTTTATTTTTTATGCCCCTCAAAATTTTGAAGTCATTTTAATAGGACAAAGGATGTAGAAATGAAAAACTGAGTACGCAGTATTACTATATTTGGTCTCTAGTTTCACGCACATATGGATTTTTCTCGGAGTGAAAAATGCAGTCGCACGGTGTTTTAAACCTCGGCTGGTTCTGTAGTCCCATCGAAAAGTTTTGTATGCCGAAATGTTTACACCTACGATCGTATGAACGTAGCTTCACTTTTGCAGTCTGACAGCTGTGTTAGTATTTCTAACTATGCCAAGAAACTTTTCTTCTCATACTGTTCTTCAAGTTCACATCAAAAATGTGTAGACAATCGCCTCATCAGTTTAGTTGGCAGGTTGACACAGCTCTTGTTAACTTTGTCTAACTACTGTCTTATTGTCCTCTTTGCTGTTATGTCCACGCAGCAAATTAATCTAAGATCTTCAGGCTTTGGCTGGCATTTCCGCTGCTGCCCAACATTGCTGAACTATTTGAGTGATATATGTAATAGTTGGACACAATTGCCTTGATTAGCTGGCTGACTAAGCTATCTCTATGCATACTTTACGAAATATCGATTTGGTTTTTTTGTATTTGAAGTTTGGTTAAGTCACTGCCTCTGTATGAGACACACTAAAGCCCATTGTGATACCACAAATTATACACATTTGAATTGTGTATACAACATAAATTTTTTAGTAACATTTCAAACGGAAATGTGTAAACAACACAGTTTTTCCAACACGTGTTATAACGCACACTTCAAACGAATAATGGAAGGTTGGGTTATGTTAAGCTGGCTAGTCGAATTGGTTGGCCACGCATAAAGCTTTTTGGGTCTCTGACAGCACCAGAAGGAGTTCCTTAGGCGTTGAAAGCTGGGAAGATAATGATCTCTTAGGTTAGGTTAGGTAGGGAAGGGTGTGTGTGTGCACAGAGACCGGAGTTCCACTCGGAGGCCAAATGGGCCCATTTTGAATCTCTTCTTAAATGGTGCTGAAGCTAACCAATCAGTCTCAATCCGGGAAAAACAGTTCGAACTCTCAACTTTCACCGCGCTAGTCAGGACCGTCCGGAATCTGAACCCCAGGGTACCGAGTCGGCGTTCTTGCAGAGCCAGGCAGTGGCACAGAAAGTGTTAAATTGTTTCTACTTCTTCTTCATCTCCGCAGCTGCTGCAGATATCACTGGAGAGATGGAGAGAGGAGAGGTGCTATTTGATAAGCATTGATGCACAGTGATTCGTTCCATAGACGAAATTCAAAAAATTTATAGTCTCAAAATGTAGCGATTTTAATGTAATTTGAAAGCTAAAATTCCAACTAAAAAACCCCAAAAAAATCTATGCAAAAAATTAATTAGTGTGTGTGAAAAGCGGCTCAAAGTTGAAACTTTTTTCACAATAAAATGTTGACACATATTTTCTGTGTTTTAGCCTATTGAGTAAAAAATATTGTAAAAATACATGGTTACCAAAAAGTTGCTAAAACTTTCAATATAGATTAAAAAATAATGTGGCCATTTTTGCTTTTAATGTTTTCTTAAAATTTGCAAAGCTGAGGTTTCGACTTCACTTGAATTTTAAAATACTTTCCTAAATTAAAAATCTGAAAATTGGCAAAACTTAGAGGAAAATATCTAAAAAACTATGTGAAAGTATTTTCCTGGATTTTTTTTGGATCTTAAAAGCATTCTTTATTTGTCTAATAATGTAAACATATCCTCCGATATCTTCCGATCTCAGAAAATAATATAATTTGAAAAGTGGTCTAAACACGTATTTTTCGACAAAATTTCTTTTATTCATCCCTTAAAGTATGCAATCAGCATGAAAAATTGAAAAACTGCACAAATGCAAAATATAGGTACATCTATTGTTATCGTTTTTATTGCAAAATTAAAGGGTCCTCATACAATTTCTGTTACCCTTTGCAATTATTAATGTTGACGTAAGTGATTAAATGTAAAATCTAAAAAATCTAGCCAACACACTTGTTGCTATAGCTTACCAAAAATGATGAAAATTACAAAATTAAGTCTCAAAATGGAGATTTCAATTCAGCGGACCATGATTAATTAGTATACCAAATTTTATGAAGAACGGACCACTGCTTAACAAATTAACAAAAATTCCTTCTCTCACAAATTCATTTTAAATTTTTAGAAATTATTGCAAAAAGAATGAATTCCTTTAGAATGAAAACATGTCTTCTGTCTGTAAAAATTCAGCAACTTCTGTCTGTCTTTAAATAAATCATTTAAGGTGCTCGCTCAAGATACCAAAAAATAAAATTATTTTAACTACAAAGTTACAACCTGCACTGCCATTAAACTTTCAGATCCTTAGGAACACAGTCGGAGCCAGCGTTAAAATTTTCTTGAATCGCAAAATCGTAAAGCAAGTAGAAGGATTACCGGTGCGCGACACGCCGACAAAGGTTTAAAAATAATGAAAATGCGCATTTAAGTTGTTCGTTGGTTCGTTCGTTGAGCGTTCAGTGTGTTGTGTGTTTTTGAATGCCCGCATTTAAGTGTTTATTGTTGAAGTCGCGTCGCTGACATTTTTCATTACGATTATTTGTGCCGTGTGCAAGAGAGCTTGAAATGTGCAGACTGTAAAACGGAGGCGCGCAAACCGACAGACGAGCCGGCGACGAGACGAAGACGACGACGACATCCAGAAGTGGATAAGAAGGCGTCGGAAAGCGCACAGTGAAAAATATTATTTTGCAGTTTTTAATTAAATGGTAATCGTACGCCCTGCGCCGTGCGAGATCTCAAGATAAAAGCTTAGCAGGTGTAAGGCGAGCTCATTAGGGTTAAGGGTGCGCAATGCGAAACCGTCGCCGCGGCGGGTGCGGCGCAGCGCGTGCACGAACGGGGTGCGGCGACTGCTGAGCGCGCAAAATTATGGAGGCACGCGAACTCGCCGACTCGCATAAAGTATAAGAACACACAAACGAAACGAAACAGCGGCGATTTTTTTCAGTAGAGCATTGAAGAAAATAGAAAGCACTTAAAAGCGTGGAAAATGCAATTAAAGGCGCGAACACGGAATCGAGTGCAATTTCAATTGAAACGCAATGAAGCTGATGGCATTTCGAGTGAAGGGCGGATGGTTAATTGAATTGGAGACGTCATTCACGAAGGCGCGCATGCAATGTGAAACAAGAATGTTAAGATGGATTCAGTTTGCATTTCGATGAAATCGAAATGTGTAAGTTTTACATCAACAAAATGCTGAAGGAATACAATTTTTAACGGGGATATGTTTTGTTAAAATTTTAAGAAAAAGGAGGCAATAGGAGGATAAATATTGAACATCGGTTGGAATAACTGAAAGTAACTGATGATTTTTGTATCTTTAAATCGCTTTAAAAAAATCCAAATGCTGAACAAATTATAAACAATTCTTTAAGATATCGTCAAATGCATTACAGCTCGGAACGTTTTTGTGTTCAACAGTGTAGTAAGATGGACATTCAACGAGTGACTAGAACAGTGATGGCAATTCTGGTACTCACGAGTAGCTCACACGTAGCAGAACGGTCATCACTGGACTAGAAAGTCCAATGGATATTTGAATCGACACATAAGCACATAGAGAGATTAGTGCATAAATCGACAATTTTACAAATTTACAGATGGCACAAAGTTGGATTGACGACAAAGTTACAGATGGATACATTTCTAGATATGGAATCTGCAATGAATTGACAGATGAATAAAAAGACAGATGAGATTTATGGTGAAATAAATAGAAGAACGTATAGGAAATTTTAAAGTTGAACAGATGAAAAATGGATAAATAGATCAGGACATATGTATATTAATAAATAATCGAGTAGACACAAAAAAAGAGATGCATAAGTGAACAAATATGTTATCAGATGAATTAATGAATGACCGTCAAATAAACGGAGGAATAGATAGATGAACAAAAAGACAGACGAGCAAGTTAACGGAAAAAAAATGAACAAACGTATAAAAAACTCTACAGTTGATCGGGATATAACTGAGTAAAATTATACTACTCGACACGAAAAATGCACCTAAAAATAAAAGTGTTTTCTATACTAATTTTGGGGCGCTGAACACAAAACTGAAAATCAAAAAAAAAGGGCTTTGGGTCAGAAAATGAAGAACTAACTATGCCAGGATATTATAAATGACCTCTAGTTTCACGTCTATATCAACATTTGGATGGGTCTCGGCAAAAATGTTTTTTTTGTCGCACGGTGTAATAAATGTTTAGTTGGTGTTTTCACATAACTTTGTCATTTTTCTTTCAATTCTACTGATGTTAGGCTTAATATTTTTTTGAAACCAGAGGAGAAAATTTATTTTATCTATAAAAAAACATTCGAATATTTAAGATTTTTTAAATTGGTCGAAAAATTCACTTTTTTACAACTTTCACCGTCAGTAACTTCCCCAAATCTCATCTGATTTGGACAGTATATCGCTGGAAAGGCTAAGGTATTATCTTCTGCCCGACGGACAGTTTGTGTTAGTCGGATGATTCGTTTACGAGATATATGCTCATAACTGAAACAACAGGGAAAAACTGGTTTTTAGAAGATTTTTCGAAAACGCTTCTTAAAAAAATTTTTGGATTTTCAGTTTCATGTTCAGCGGCCCAAAATTAGTCTAGAAAATACTTTTGTTTTTAGGTGCACGCGATTGAGCCATTTTTTGTCGAGTAGTGTAATCGAATGGACACATGAAAAGACAGATGAATAAATTGGCAAATATGTGATCAGATAAATCAAACAGATACACGACAAGAGCGATTAAAAAAATGAGCTCATGGTGCAACAGATTAAATGTAAAAACGTATAGAAAACTTTAATATCGAACAGTTGAACGAATAATACATCAGGAGACCGATAAATAAATAATTGAAGGGACAAACAAGGAAACAGATGAATAAATTAATAGAATATGCTCAGATGAATTAACGTATGGACAGATGACTGTACAGTCTAATAGATGGAAAGGAATCTTAAAGAGATAAATAAAGAAATATGTAAATACATAGACAGACGAGGGAACTGATGATGAGATAAGCAGACGAAGTGACATAGATAACTTTAGAATCGTCTTCAGGTCGAGCAGATGGACGGATAGGCAGATGAATGGATTAGTGCATCAGGAGACAGATGAATAAATAAAACGATTATCTGATCAGATGAACTAATGTATGGCCAGATGTCTGGACAGTGTAAAAGATCAAAGAATAGACAGATGGATAAATAGAATAAATCGATAGATGAGCGATCTGATGCTCAGATAAACAAACGAGCATAGATAGATAACTTTAAGATCAAACAGATAAATGATTATACAGATAAATAGATGAACTCATGGTGAGACATAAAAAATGGACACACGTGTAGTAAACTTTCAGGTCGAGCAGATTGACGGATAGACGAATGAATGCTTGATGAATGAATGATGGAAACAGATGCATAAACAAAAACGATTATATGATCACATGAACCAATTTATGGGCAGAAGATGTCTGGACAGGGAAAAAGATCAAAGAATAGACAGATGAATAAATAGAATAAATAAATAGATGAGCGTACAGTCAAGATAGACGAATTATTAAACAGATGAATAAAGAAATATGTAAATACATGGACAGACGAGGGAACCGATGATCAGATAGGCAGACGATGTGACATAGATAACTTTAGAATCGAATAGATAAACGACTATACAGATAAATAGATGAGCTCATGGTGATATGGACTAATAAATGAAAGATTCTCAATAAGATAAGTGGAATGTAAGACAGAAAACTAAACGGAAGAATAGATAGCAGATAAAAAGTTAGAAACAGATGAACTCATGATAAGACAGATTAATAAATGTAGGGTTTCTGATGTGGTGAAGTCGTGCATACACAGATGCCTGGACTGTAAGACGGTAGAAAAGACGGATGTATGCATAGCACATGAAAAGAAAACTTAAAAGTAGGAAGGAAAAATCATGCAAATAAATTAAATATACCAATAAATTTCTTTTCGCACGGAGAATCAAACTTGGCAATAAACTTTTCTTGTGTAATTTTTACGGAAAAAATAAAAAATAAGAATTATGTTTTATTTATATTTTAAAAATCCTTTAAGAACAATTATTTTTGATTTTTTTCATATTAGTCCACAAATAACAGTTTTATTTCGGTTTTTATTTTAGTTGTCCTATGATAACAATTATTGGTGACTTTTATTTTTTTTAGTCATCAATAAAAATCATTCAGTGACTTTTATTTATAAAAGTCATCAATAAAAATCATTCAATGACTTTTATTTTTTAAGTCATTAATAAAAATCATTCAGTGACTTTTATTTATAAAAGTCATCAATAAAAATCATTCAAAAAATCAAATAAAAAAATCAATCAATCAAAAATCATTATTTAAAAAATAAAAGTCATTGAATGATTTTTATTGATGACTTTTGTAAATAAAAGTCACTGAATGATTTTTATTGATGACTTTTATAAATAAAAGTCAATGAATGATTTTTATTGATGACTTAAAAAATAAAAGTCATTGAATAATTGTTATTGATGACTTTTATAAATAAAAGTCACTGAATGATTTTTATTGATGACTTTTATAAATAAAAGTCACTGAATGATTGTTATTGATGACTTAAAAAATAAAAGTCATTGAATGATTTTTATTGATGACTTTTATAAATAAAAGTCGCTGAATGATTTTTATTGATGACTTTTTTTAATAGAAGTCACGAATAATTGTTATCATAGGACAACTAAAATAAAAATCGAAAAAAACTGTTGTTTGTGGAGTAATAAGAAAAAAATCAAAAATAATTGTTATTATAGGATTTTTAAAATATAAATAAGAAATTACTTTTATTTGTTGAGTCATTAAATAAAAGTCAAAAAATAACTCTTAAACATTGATTTTTATAATAAAACTTATAACTGTTACGGTCCCTGCTTAAAAGGAGTTGAACAGTCAGATAATTAAAGAACCTATAGATAATTAGAAGATCAAAAAGTTGGGCTTACAGACAAAAAAATGGATAGACATATAAAAAAACTGAACTCAAAAATATTTAAAATATCAAAACATGTGACCATCCGATCATTTAATGAAAAAGATATTTTATATCAATAGACAGACAAATTGAAACTAGGACGGCACGCAAATGTCTTTCCTTCTTATGCTCTCCTCTCTCTTTTTCTCTCTATCTTTCATCATACAATGATCAAATTTTGCCCCTGAAATTGTCAGGTCAGAGTAAAAACCTTTTCTACTCGCCTCCATTCTCGTCATGACTGTCTAGACTTAGCTATAAAAGTGGGTTCGATCAACGATTGCATTGCAAATCTTTTCGATTTGTGTACCCAACAATGCTTAAAAAACCTTCTCGCATCACTTGTAACAATAAAATAAGCAAATCTAACTCGCATTATCTGTTATATATGTCGGCGAATGCCAAACCACAGCCAATGCCATGAACTCTATGCCATAATTTCTCCAGCCACAAATGCTCTCGTCTGCCACAATTCAATTCAGCTTCCTGAAAAATGAACTATAAAACTTGCAATTGCGCACCAATAAAAAGAATCCTAATCGCGCATAAGCCAGCGCATAAAACTTGCACGCCAGCCGTACCGGCACACGGCCGCGCACAACACAACACAAAACTGTGTGTTTATTTCGCTACGAAACACGGACAGAAAGCGGTTAACCCCAATAAAATCTGCTCAGCGCAACTTACGGTATATGAGACGCGGGCGGGGCATTATACAATTTACACATTTAGCAGTCAACTGGCGGAACGGTGTAATAAACCAAATGGAAATTAGATGGGGAGCGGAGCGAACAAAGGCAACGAAAACAAAACAAAACGAAACGAAACGAAATGCAAAGATAATAAAAAGGAAGCGAGCAGCCCGAAAGGAGCGCACACCTCGTAAATATGTGGAACAAAAGTGGGCTGGAGGGACGCGGGTGGCGGCAAAGTATGCACATTTAAATGCAACTAAATTACCTGCTCGACGCTGGCTGCCACAATGAAGCGAACAGTGGCGCAAAGTAGGAACACCGCCAGCAGACAACAAAGCGGCCGAGGCATTTAAAATCCTAAGCCGCACGAGCCGAGCAGAAATGGCATCACGACAGCGCGCACTGGATGGCCAAAGTCAGCGCTCAGCAGTGAAAACCAGATAATGACACACTGCATGTGTTAAAGTTTAATGTTACTCATACGCCCTGAGGAACGTCTGCATGTGGAGCGGAACGCAGCAAAGCATGTGAAAGCATGTGTGGGCGGCCAAAGTAAACGGAAGAAAGAAAATTGCATTTTTTTTCATTGTTGCTTCTTTTTTCAATTCAAGTTGGAAACAGCGACATGGCAAATGAGTCAACATACTGCGGCGTATTAAAGCTTAAATACTGCACGATGGCCAGAAAATGTGAAAATATGAAAAGATGAAGGCATGCGTTGAGCTAATGGGAGCATTGCAGCCCGACGCGCCGGCGAGCTCCAGCGGGAATTGAAGCTGAATTAAGCTTCGTTAGCACATTCGATATCGCGCCATGGCGGCACTGCCGTGCAAACGCGGCACAACTTTACTCAGCTGTCGCACAAGTTTCCCCGGCGACTTGAAGACGGTTATTGAACTTGCCAACTCAATCATGAGCGGCGACGCGCATTTATTGCGCACAAATTCAACTCGCCCAGCTTCGTGCACTCGACTGTGTTTAATTTGCAAGGACGACGGCCAGTAGCGTACGCCGAAATTGGCTTTGCATAGAAGAGCATAATCTGCATTTAATTAAAACCAAGTTTCTGAATTCGCCCAAACCAAACTTGATGAATATGCGCCGCACGCTCGGCGGCCGCTGTCGAAATTCATTTGAACCGCAAAGCGGAAAGCGGAAATTAAATATGCGCCCAACATCGGTTCGAACATTTCATTATTTACCCAAGTCATAAATCTTCAGCGGCCTTTAGTGTTTGCTCAAATTGTTGCGTTCCATTGCCGACTTTAAGCTATCAATTTTGTGTAGTTTTTTCTGCCTCGAGGGCATTTGAAGCAATTGCAAACAGCTTCAAAGCTGCTTAGAGTAGAAAATATCTGCTTTGCACTCAATTATCATCAATCCAGAGGCAATATTTATCAACAATTAATCCAAGTGCACAACGCGCACCCACACACACACAGACACACACAACCACATGGCGCTCCAGTTGTGTAGTCAAGGCTATTTAAAATTCTTGCAGGCATTTGGTATTAATTTCATTATGAATTCATATTCTCTGCCCTTTGGCCGAATAGCAAATTATCGTCTTTAAGCCTTTCATCTGGTGCGACGTTGCCAAATTTGCAACATTCCATCAGTTGAGTGACAGTTGTTGTGTGCTCTCGCAGTCTCAGCGTAATTAATCGCTGGACTCTACTCTACTTCAATTTCAAAGTAGATGAATTTGTTAAAAGTCTGCAGCAGTTAATGCTCAGAGTGGAAGTTTTGCTTGTACGAGTAAGCCTGACAAACGACACCACGACAAGTGGAAGTAGGGCAAATTAATCAGCGATTAACACTGGCAGTGACACTTTTTGTTCATATTAAACGATGTTTAAAAATTTACAATTTGAATTTTCACCAAATTTCAAAGGATTTGTGATAATAACTTAGTTTATAAATTTGTGCTCGTTCATCTTCCAATTGCAATTCAACTTTAGATTAAACTTGAATTTAAATTAAAGGCCATAGTCGGATAAGGAAGGGTAATTACTTATATAGGAAGGGTTATTATATTTTTTTATTATTAGTAATAGAATAAGTAAAAATTTACCCAAATTTCAGACCTTAGTAATCAATCCCCGATTTGTTAGAATGAATTTAATAAATAAAAATAAATATTAATAACCAGTAAACCAGTTATCTGATTTAGATGCGATTATGACATATTGTATATATAACTTAGACACATTACTAAAAAATCAATGGACTCAGAAGTGAATATAACTGAAAAACATTTTCTTTGGTTAAAAAAAAAAATTGTTTTTAAATGTTTGAATTTTTTATTTATTTTGGTGTTTTTAAACAAAGTTTATCAATGATAGTGTTTTGCAATATATAATTCTCCCTCCTGCGTGATACTTAAATAAAATAGAAAACCAAATTTTTAAATATGTATAATTTTTCATATATTTTTTTAATATTTTTCTTTTTTATTTTTGGGGTTTTCAAAAAAAAATTATCAATTTAGAACTTTGGTGCAATTACCAAATTTGTTTTATAGTTTCTTCATACAGTGTTTTGCAATATTTAATTTTCTTAACTGCGTGGTACTTAAAAAACTAAAACGAAATTTTTAAACATAATTTTTAAAATATTTTTAATTTTTTTTAATATTTGATTTTTTTTGTGTTTTCTCAAAAAAAATTATCAAGTTATAATTTTGGTACAATCACCAAATTTTTCTTATATTTTTCTTTTTTTTATTTTTGGGGGTTTCAAACAAAAAATTATCAATTTAGAACTTTGGTACAATCACCAAATTTTTTTTATATTTTCTTCATACAGTGTTTTGCAATATTTATTTTTCCTACCTGCGTGATACTTAAAAAACTAAAACGAAATTTGTAAACATAATTTTTAATATATTTTTAATTTTTTTTAATATTTGAATTTTTAATATTGTACATAATACATAATTTTTAATATATTTTTCATTTTTTTTAATATTTTAATTTTTTTTGTGTTTTAAAAAAAAAATTATCAAGTTATTATTTAAGTACAATCACAAAATGTTTCTTATAATATATTTTTTTCGTATAGTGTCTTACAATATATATTTTTCCCACATATTTTTTCCACCTGCGTGATACTTAAAAACAAAATTTTTAAACATCATTTTTAATTTTTTAGGTTATATTAGCCGTGCAGCCACCAAACTAAATGCGAAATTTTAAATTTTCTAGGTTATGTTTTGGATTTAGTGAATTAAAAAATTTGAAAACAATTTAATTAAATTAAATAATAATAAAGTAAGCTACAACTGTTAAGACCGTGTGGCAACAAATTTTACACACGAAAAAAGTTATATACTCTGACGTCAGGATTTTTTTAAAGAACTTTGAAATTTCAAGGACATGTTTATTTCAAAATATTGTTTTAAAAATTTAGCGCATTGTAGAATAACAATATGGGTATCAAATGAAAGAGAAAAATCCTTAAGAATCTTAGAAAATTTAATGTTTTGGTGCAAAAGGACGAAGAGGTATTGAAAATGTCCTTTTAAAACTTTATCCTTGAATATCCTTGGAAATTTCCAATAATTTTTTTGGAAACAAATATATCTTAAGGACTAATATGTACACTACTACATCCTTAAATTTCGTCCTTCTAACTTTATTAGTTTAAGAAATACAAAATTTAATACTTCTCTCTATAAAACAAAGATATGGCCCCTAGTTTCGCAAGTATATAGATTTTTTCGTGTGTTTTGAAATTTTTTGATTTTTGTCGCACGGTGTAATATTTATATTTCTCAACTCAACTTAAAATGTAAACTATAAAAGACTTGGCCTTACTTTTACAAATACTAATGAATATATAAATATAACCTTTATATCGTTTTTATTTGTGCATATCCAGTACGAGTAAATGCAATTAAAATATGACACAGTGACCATCTGAAATATTTATGTTCCCTACCCGCACTTATATTACACCGTGCGACAAAAATTAAAAAAAAATTTCACACCGGAAAAAGTCCGTATGGGCGTGAAACTACTCTCGCTTCATTGATTTTGTATCTTTTTATTATTTAAAATACTGATATTCAAATAAATTAGAATTTTTGAACTTCATTAGAATTGCAGCTTCCGCCTTTTTTTAATAGCTTTCGAACTAATAAAGTTAGAGTAATGAAATTTTGACACGTGATCAGCGAGATTTTGGGGTTTTAACATACTTACTTTTCAAGAAAATTCTGTGTAAATTTTCAAGGATATAAAGGATTAAAATTTGCAAAGGACCTTTTTCATGTCCTTTTTTTACAAATGGATAAAAAATTAATTTTATTTAAATTCTTGAGGCTTTCCTCTTTCATTTGATACATACATATCGCCATATTCTAACAAGGTTAAGTATTTTTTATATTTTTTTTATTTTTTATCCCCTTCAAAATTTTAAAGTGCTTTTAAAAGGACAAAAGATGTAGAAATGAAAAACTGAGTACGCAGTATTACTATATTCGGTCTCTAGTTTCACGCTCATATGGATTTTTCCCGGTGTGAAAAATGCTGTCGCACGGTGTTATGGGTGCAACTTAATACTCGTACTTGAGGGTCTAGTTTCATGCACATTTTTAATACTTGTACCTGAGAGTTTATTGTTGTTTCTGGAGAACATAAAATAAATATAAATAAAACATCCTGGAAAAACGATAAAGTTCAAGTTCCCATTGGAAATTATTTTTGCATAATTTAGTATACTTTTAGTATATTTTAAACAGCTCCAAACAGCTCCTATCAAACCTCTAAACTTGTACCTGACAGTTTAATTTTGTTTCTGGAGAACATAAAATAAATATAAATAAAACATCCTGGGAAAACGATAAAGTACAATTTGCCATAGGAAATTATTTTAGCATAACTTAGTATACTTTTAGTATATTTTAAACAGCTCCAAACAGCTCCTATCGAACCGCCTTATCCGCCGATATGCAAACAGCCTGTAGGAAAGTTATTTTGCTCGCCATTAATTAGATGCGAACTTATGAGGGTCATGACTTATGAGGGTTATGGATGCTCATTGCCTATTGCCACGAATCTTACAGTCACAAGCGAAGCTTATCTGATCATAGCCAAAAATAAAAACAAAACGAAAACGTTTTTTCCTACATAAAGCCTCGCAGCCGAAGAGTAATGGCTGCCATTTCTCCAAACTCAAACATAAATATTCCCTTTAAAAAATGCTATGATAATTAAGTCGCTCAACCCCACTTTAACCACCTGCTGTAGGAAATTTGGTCACTTGAGTAAAATTCACCCAAGCTGACAAATCAAATATATGTCATTTGAAATGCAAACGCAAAGAAAAAAATTGATTTCGAATTCCGCGCACAAAATGCCAACTACCAGAAATGCTCTCAGACACATTACATGACGCACGAGATAAAAACCTTTGAGTAATGACACAATTTCTGAACTTTGCGCTCAGTGTTGTGGCGCTTTTGTCTCTCTTTGTCTGTGTGTGTGTGTGGGTGGTTGTAATGTCGTTGTTTGCAGTTTGAATTGTTGGTAATTTATGCAACTCGTAGCGACGCTTGTTTCAGTGCGGTCCCCTTTTGCGCCAGCCAGCAGTCCGGCCTGCGACATCGAGACCAGACTGGGGGACACATAATGAAATTTTAGATAAAACTGAATAACAATGTTTGCCGCATGGACAGATAACCATTTAAATTAGAGCACAAACACAACGTAATTTAGGTTATTTAAAGCAAATGACGGCCCCATGGGAAGCAGCAACCCTGGGGAAGCGGTCATTGATAAATCACTGAGCATTAACCATTTTAAAAGTTAATATGGCGCACATTAACCTTAACTTTCTTAAGCCTAAAAGCAGGTGATTTGAGGGGCCTGGGGTGTGCCAACGGCCAGCTGCCAACTGCTTCTTGATTGGCTTTGGCAGGCATGTCCACAAATTGGCCACATCTGTCGCCGCTCCGGCTGCGGTTAGTTCGATAAGAGCAGCGCTGCAAGTGTGGCCGTATGACCGCTGCGAATCGGTTCGTGTGTTTGTGTGTTATGGGTGCACGAATTCCTCTTTTTTTATATATATTTTACATAGTAAAACCAAACTCCCTGTTGCCTGCCTTATCAATGCGGCAAGCACGTGCCAGATTATGCATTTTTTTTGGCGCACGTTTTCCAATGTTTTTCTGACGTTGCTGTGCTTTCACATCGTCGAGATTTATTGCAACTTCAACTCGAAATCGGCTTCCGGCTGGCCCACCCACTCACAACCGCTGCTGTCTGTCTGTGCAGTCAGTACGTGCGCGCTTCGCGCTCCATTTTCCATTTTTATTGGACCACTTTGGTGCACACAGACAGCGACCATACATAAAATGAACATTAAGTCACAAAGACAAAACAACAACAACAACAACAAAGAGCAGACATCGAAACAGTGACGTCTTACGAATTAGTTGTAAATTCGTTAGCGGCCCAAATAATCTGGTTGCGCTGTCAATGACGTCGTTACGCTTCTCAATTTTATTGTCCATTTAAAATGTTGTTTTTGTATTATTTGTTGTAATTTCCTGCACACGCCCAGCGTAATTATTGTTTTTAAGTTCTCTCGGATGTTGCATGCATTGCATTTTGTTTATTTATTTGGCGATTGTATTTTTTACGAGTGCTTTCTGTACGTGTGCGTGTGTCTGTGTGTGTAGATCGCAGCTGATGTTTGTGTGTGTGTGTGTGTGTGTGTTGGCAATGTTGCATTTTTTATGCGCCATCAAAATTTCGGCATTTCGCCAATGCAAACGCCAACAACGATAAAACGAGTAAACACCCGATTTTGATTGCAATTTAAGTGCCAACCATAAATGCCGCCGAAAAGGTTTTTAATTTAAAACTGAACGAACACAATTTCTATACTTTTTTATGCCCCACACTAAAACTTAAAATTGATTTTCATAAAATCCATATTTAAGGCAAATCAATTTCGATTAGCTTTGGATATTTTAAAATTTACTTAACATTAAAGCAGAGATTGTTTTCTTTCTAGCCACAACGTCACTATAAATTAAAATATTCAATTAAATCACATTCGGGTTGTGCTTTGCTTAACGTCAACTCACGCACAGCGAGTGGGCCGACCACACTAATTCGACTGAGGCAGCCTGGCTTGCCTAATCCTTTTAAATCCTGTCACACTCAATTTCCATTGCCATGTGACTGCCGCGGCAACGCATTTCGCCGTCATTTCGAATGCCAAACACATTCGTGTCGCATGTAAAGTGCACACAAGAATTAAATTTTAAATTGATTTCGCCGTCGCTTTGGTACTTTGTTCTTTTTTATTTTTGCCTGCGATTGGCCGAAAAACAAAATCGACACCAAAAAGAAAAAACAAAACAGCAACAACTCTGAAGCGGCCTTTAATGGCAGAATTGAATTATCACAAATGAAATTTATGAAAAATTGTAGCAGCTTTAAAATGTGGCGAGCTTTTTGACGTTTTACATTTTTTTTGCAACGTGAAACACATAAAGAAATATAGAAAATTTTTAAAAATTAAAAAAACCTAACCCAAGATGCTTAATTCAATACTTTTTGTTAACAGCCTTTAACTTTTAACTTTAACGTTTAACTTTTCCGCATTTCAAAACAATTCACGTGTTTGCTGTAAAACTCTGATTGTAAGAAATTAAGAATATAAAGAAAGTAATCAGTAAAACAACTCAAGGCTTTTAATCGAATACTAAATAATTTTATGAAAATTATGCGTTCAAAATTTGCTCACATTGGCTATTCTATCGTTTCTGGATGAGGTTTACAAACTCCAAAAAATGTAGACTATTTACATAAATCTTCTTTTTAGTATTCCAGGGTAAGATTTATTAATTCTAGAAAGTGTCCTTGAGTCCTCTGTTTTGGAATTTCTGGGCGAGATTAACAAACTCCAGAAAACTTAGACCATAAAATTAAGTCCTCTTTGGTTTGAATAAAGAATCGCAGGGGATGTTTATTATTTATTTATTTCGTTATTATTATCTAAAAAAAACTTACGGCGACTTTGACATAACGTAACAAGTTCTCATTCAATCCCGAACCAGTGTTATTAAATTGTTTATATCTTAAACTAATAAAGTTAGAAGACGAAATTCGAGGATGTAGTAGTGTACATATTAGTCCTTAAGATATATTTTTTTCAAAAAAAAAATATTGGAAATTTGCAAGGATATTCAAGGATAAAGTTTTGAAAGGACATTTTCAATACCTCTTTGTCCTTTTGCACCAAAACATTAAATTTTCTAAGATTCTAAGGATTTTTCTCTTTCATTTGATACCCATATTGTTATTCTACAATGCGCTCAATTTTTAAAATAATTTTGTGAAATAAACATGTCCTTGAAATTTCAAAGTCCTTTAAAAAAATCCTGACGTCAGAGAGGAAAACTAAAAACGCAGTTTTACTACATTTGGCTCCTAGATTCGCAAGTATATAGATTTTTTGTGTGTTTTGAAATTTTTTGATTTTTTCCGCATGGTATAATAGACTCTATTTCCTTGGGTTTTCGTTTCTGATTGACCTCAGTGATCCATCGAAAATTGACACAACGACTTGGACACAACCTAAAAAGTTTCCATTCAATCCCGAATCAGTGTTATTTGTGATATCTAGTTTCCTAATCCGGCTGTCGTATTATTAATGTTTGGGATATTATCTCGAAAGATATCCCAGCTGAATGGGTTTCCGTTTCTGATCACAATGACTTGGCGCAATTTTTTGCAGAACCTTGTGAGTTTCCATCCAATCCTGAATGAATATTTTTTGTGGTTTCCAGACCTTAGTCTCCTAATGGGGCTGTCATATGAGTTATGTAATACATTAATAACACTGTCCGTGAAATTTACCCTCAAAAATTCAGACATGGGGGGGGGGACCTACAGAGGACTTTTCTATAGGTATACTGAGTTGAGATCCACCAGCCGTTTGGCTGGATTGGCTCTAGTTTAAGAGAAATCCGACTTTGAAGTTTGCTCATTTTAGTCGAGTTCGTCGCTTAAGTCTTCCAACGTTTAAATGCTAATAAGTCCTAAATCGTTCCGAATATCGCTTTACTGTCTTCGGCAAGTTTATAGATATTCTAAGGACCAACAAATTTGCTTAAGACACCAATCCATAAAAAATACATTCAAACTGTGTTTTCGACAAAAATGTCCCAAAAACCCCACTTTCGTCGAGGCATAAAAACAGTTTAGCGAACCCTCGTGGAAAAAATAAATGAGTATGCTTTTATATAGAGGGTTGGCTCCTGCATCTAACAAACAAAATTTTGCTTGGTAAACGCCCATAAAAGGCGTGGCTCGGCGTCAAAGTTCAAAGTTTTTATCAAAAAAACTCAATTTATCTCCCACTGATTTACACGATATGGGTATCAAACGAAAGGTACTTATCATACCTTTCTTTTGATGTCCAACATTAGATACGTAAGATGTAGGTACTAATAAAAAGTTTTAAGCGAAAAAAAAATTTTTTTATAAAATTTTTTTGTTTACAAATTTTTTTCTCGAGAAAATCCATTACTAAGGTACAATAAGTTTGCTACCATGTTGTAGCCTGTGAAATTCCCTTTACAATGAAATATAAAACATTTGATATTTTTTTCTGAATAAATTTTTTAACATTAAATTGATTGCGAAGGTGAATATGAAATGGCTTTGGACCCAGAGTTCATTAGAAAAAAATTTAAAAAATATATTTAGAAGAAACAAAAGTATACATTTATATACATTTTTCACAGTCTAGTCGATTTTGTAAAAAGCTCAAACTGGTTCAATGAGTGAGCGATCTTAAGCTCGATGGATTGTGGTACCGGAATGGGTCCTCATGGCCTCAATGGGTTCCGCCTTTGGGCAGTCACTTCTTCCTATTTAAACTGACCTCTTCCTTTTAATCAAAATTTAAATTTCCAATTTTACTAAAATGTTCTCTCACTCTTTGTAATTGCAGCTAAGCGAGGACATCGGTTACGTGTTATACTCGGCACTGGGCTCCTTCTACATACCCAGCTGCATTATGGTCTTCGTCTATATACGAATTTACTTTGCCGCAAAAGCGCGAGCGAGACGCGGCATCAAGAAAAACCCGCGAAAATCAAACAACGAACAGGTGAGTGTTCGATTTAAACTTATCGCTAACTTATTGCAACATTATGCAATGCAAGCAAAGACTTGAAAAACGTAATCACACGCTCCGATAGCGGAATACTTAATTTCGGTATGTTGGGGTGATTCAGCAGTGCCAACGATGCAAATTGTAAAATGTGGCAGCAGCCAACTTGGCTGCCCACACATGAGCACCAGCACTTTATGGCTGTCTGAAAGCCGCACCCAACTCACAGCAAGCGCACCAATCGCAGCGGGCCGCCGCAGTTGACCAGCCGCCGGTCAGCGCCGGTGTTTTCATTTCATTAACACAATCGCTCCAACAGCCGGCCAGCAATATGCGGCAGCAGCCACCCAGCTGACCCCCAAAGCGGCGAAACCCCATCTTCGACAACGCGTGCGGCGCACACTCGACCCGACCAAATGTTGGCAATGCTGCACGCAGAGCGTTGCAATTATTGCTACCTCAAAAATGCTGCAACTCGGTTGCGGCAACGAAAACAGTTGCTGAAAGTTGTGCACAGCAACACAGCACCGACGCAATGTTGATGCGCTCGTTTGCTCGCATGCACACAACCCGCCCACAGCGAGATTTGTTAATCATTGCGCTGAATGCACAAAATTAATCAACCATGCACGTTGCAACGGCGACTGCGCCAGTTAGCATTTCACTGTGGCTGTGTTCTTAAGTCATTTAAAGTACTCATTTTATGTTGGCGATATTTTTTTAATGTTTTTGTTGAGAAACTTTGAAAGGAGGTGTGGTGCAGCGATGCCAAATGTTCATATGGGACCATGACCAGAATTGATTTCTGAAGATAGTTTGAGACTTGCTCTGCCAATTCTCACCGCTTATTCTATTCATTGAAGTCTCTACCCATCTTTGCTTCTGTCTTTTGATAGGCAAAGCTAGAACCAGGCCTTTGAGAGACTCTTTGTGGTATCACAGAGTACTCTACTAACTTTCAAACTCTACTCTAGATAACTTTTATGACTGTGATCTGCTTACAACTCAGCTTCTTATAGATAAGTTAGATAGGTTTGGCTGCTTTAATGGGAGCTTAAATAAGTCTTATGTCCATTATGTTACAATTGATCGGACCCAGTTCTGGCTCTTGAAAGCTCAAAGAAAATTTTAAGCACTCTGAATTAAATATCCGTCACAGGTCTCATATTGAAGGATATTGAAATAAGTGAGTCTATCTTTTACATAAGCCAAATCCTTGGCAAGAGTAGAGTTGCAACTCAACCTTATTAAAGATTTAAATGATTTTTCGCTGACTTGTCTCCAACTATCACTTGGTTTCCGAATTGATTCAAATTATTTTAATTATTATTACTAGCCCAACAAAGAGTATGCCACCCTTTTCAATTTCGCTTGATTTAGATAATTCTTGACTTTAGCTTCTACTTGCACCTTTATTTCTGAACTCACTGACATTATGATGCCAAAAATGGGTCTTAAGTAAACCTTAAGTAAACTCTATGGCTGAGAGATACTTCAGTTAGAAAGACTTTAAAAAAAACCATTAACCCTTTCGACCCCAAAGTCGCCTGAGAGCAACTTCACCTCTTTGTCATCTTATAGCAAAAGCTACTATTAATTGATGGGTTTAATTTAAGTCAGAGACCTAAAATAATTATTATCCATATTTGTGGGAGTAAAAAAAATACCCTAATTTAAGAAATGTCTATATTTATTGCTTTGTAATAGTTATTCTCAATAAGACATTTTTTACGTCGCCTATAACTATTATCATGTAATAAATATTTTTGAGTTGCATAATAACTCCTATAAGTAACAAATATATTTTTCGTTGACGATAATTATTATTTTGAGAAATTTTTGTTTACGTTGCTTCATAACTTTTAGTATGATTTTTTTTTCATTTACGTTGCCGATAACTATTATTTTGGAAACCAAATTTTTTACGTTGAATTATACTATAATTACATTTTGGATATGAATTAATTTTTAATTGTTTTTAATTGACGAACGCAAATTAACTGCAGAAACCTTATTTCCACCAACAACTAAACAATTAAAAATCAATTCATACTCAAGATGTGGTAAGGCAACGTAAAAAAAAATGTCTTTCATAAAAGTTATGAAGCAACGTAAAAAAAATTGTCTTTCAAATAATAGTTATCGGCAACGTAAATAACAAAAAATCATAAATAAAAGTTATGAAGCAACGTAAAAAAAATGTTCTCAAAATAATAGTTATCGGTAACGTAAAAAAAAAGTCATAAATAAAAAAATCCCAAAATAATAATTATCGAGAACGAAAAAAAAATGTGTTTCTCATAACAGTTATTACGCAACGAAAAAATTAATTGTCGCAAATAATAATTATAATCAACAAATAAAATATATGTTGCATTGTAATAGTTACATTGCAATTATATTCTTAAAAAACTTATATTAGTTAAGTCCCTGATTTAAGTAGGCACCAACAAAATAATATTTTTAGAAGTGAATTCAAAGCAAATTCCAAAAATTTTACTGTTATCCCCAAAATAATTTCCAATAATTTGCAGCGATATCAGGGAAAGTTTGTGTTCTAATTGAAGTCTATGAATTGGGCGCGTTTGATCAAAACCCTGTTTCTTTAATAATGGTTAAATAAAATCAAAAAATGATAATTTTGTATTTTTCCATAAATATTAAATAATTTTTTTTAATTAAAAAATATTGATACAAAATTATTTAACGCGTTTTAAGCTAAAATTGTTCAATAAATTCAATATGTTCAATATTCAATTCAATGTTCAATAAATAAAAAATTGTTCAAAATAATTTTGCTGTAATTAAAAAATATTGATACAAAATTTATTTAACGCGTTTTAAGCTAAAATTGTTCAAAAGTAAACTAGCTCTAGAACTCGAACAAAGAGGCGTGGCGACTTCAAATTTCGTATGCACACTTCTTAGGCCACTGTTTCATGATTTAAATACCAAAAAGTAATATCGAGACTAGTGTCCGACCGAATATTCGGTTTCGGTTTCGGCCCAAATAAGTGGTTTCGGTTCCGGTTTCAGTTTCGGCCAAAAAATGGCCGAACGGCCGAAACTGAAACTTTCTGGAATATTTTTTACATTTTATTGTGTAGCGAGTGAACAGCTATTTAGTTAGTGCAGCCGTGCAGATAGTGAAAGGATGATACACCAATGTAAATAAATTTCTTTTTTAGAATATAATAATAAATTATTTAATTTTATATATTAGTGAATAAGGTTCGAAAGGGTGATTTTTTTAATGTTTATGTTTTAAAAAAATGAATTATTTGTTTTTATTAATAAGTATTTATTTATGTTATGTTATGTTTGTTTGTTCTTTATTTACTTAAAGTCAAATTCGTTTGTTGAAAAATTGTGATTTTGATGCTTGATGTGGTGATTTTTATTTCGACTAGAAAGTTTCGGTTTCGGCCGAATATTAAAAAAAAAACCGATACTCGGTTTCGGTTTCGGTTTTGGCCCAAAAAAGTGGTTCCGGTCGGACACTAATCGAGACACAGGGTAAAATTCGGGGTCGAAAGGGTTAAAGAGTTGGTGGCCTAATCAACGTGTTTTACATTTGCGATGATGAAGCATTCACAGCTGTAAAGATTTTAAAAGTATTCACTTTATAACGAAGAAAAATCTGCATAGAAATCTAGGTTTATTCCTCGACGGTAGTAGCTCAGTGAAAAATAGATTGCACCACAACGCACCATTCACTGCTCGTCGGCGCAAAAGTCAACTCAATCAATAAAGAACTGTCTTTCTTTTTCAGCAAACACTCTCTTTCTACTCCACTCTCTAATAACAAAACAATCATAAAGGCTTCCACTCGGCCATTCTGAATTAGTACGTAAATGTAGTTCCTTATCAAAGCCTAAAGCCATATAACTAAAGTCCCTAATCTCATAAACATTAACCACAAAGTGAAACATTTTCAAAGCCCCCTCGTGCCTTATTGTAGGCACCAGAATGTTTAATTAAGTCTCTGCACCAATCTCTGAAACCAACTCTATTTAACGAAAAACTCACTCAACATATGAAATAAACCCATCTCACTCTTCTTCGATGTCACAAACGTGTCCATGTCGCAACCGCTCCAACTCCCCTCTACCCCACATTCGGCAACACATTCAGAGGCTCAAACATGCGTCACGTTTCTATCAGTTAATGGAAACGAAAACCATTCGCTCGCCACAACGAAACCTCCTCAAATATGCATGTAAAGCTGCATTGCCGATGCTGGCGAAAGTCAAACCGAAAATCCCCGCACAACTTTCATTTCAATTCGCTCTCAAGAGAAATCACATTCAAATCGTTGTCATCATCATTGGCAGCCGACATCGCATACGTTGACGCAGTGCGCCCCTGCCGCTCCCAATCTTCGCAGAGCCACAGAACAACAACAGTGCGGCACGCCACAATCGTTGACTGCGTTGACTGGCGCGACAGTCGTAATGAACTCGAAATATAAATGGCAAACCCATTTCACACGCATTACACGCTCCATGTTGCAAATTCATTAATAATCCGCGATGCGGCTCCACCGCGGCCAATGAGCGACAAGCAACAACCGAAAATGTTCTCGAATTGGAAAAATTCCAATTACAACGTTGCGTTGTTGACATTTGCGGGCGTGCGGCACTGTCGACTGATGAGGCACGTACGCTTTGTTTCATTATTTGCAAAGCCGTCGGGATTTGCGTGCCAACCGTTTTGGTGCTGGAATTAAGGAAGACTGAAGCACGTCGTCTTGAAGTTGTTGCACTGATTAATCGTTTTTCCTTGTTTTGCTTATTCGCAGGTAACCAGTTTCACCACCGCCAACAAGAAGGGCACCATTCCGATGCCATCCTCCAGCGGCGCTGCGCTGCAGATGCACCAGCAGCGCCAAATCGCCACCATTGAGACGCCGCCACCGAACAGCGGCGCACTGCCGATGCAGATTCCGACCGTCACCTGCGACCTGGCATCGGACATCTCCACCTCGGAAGCGGCCGAAATGGAGCCGCAACCGATCGTCTACCCCAACGGCAACTCGGGCATGCCCAGCGCCGTGGGGACGCTGGCGCCCGCCGCGCCCAACTGCAACAAGGAAACGCTCAAGGTCAGTACCATAGCGACCGGTCGCGGCGCGCTGAACGTGCCGGTGCCGCCGTCGATGGCCGCGGCGGCGGCGGCGACCACAGCCGGCAACCCAGTTGCCAACAACAATAACAACGGCACGACGGCGACGACCGCAACATCGGCCACGACGGCGACGGCGTCGCCGAACGAGCTGCGCGTCTCGCCGACGGGCGGCCGTTGCCGTGCGCTGTCGATGGGCCCCGACGCCGACATGGTCAGCGAATTCGATCCATCCAGCTCGGATTCGGGCGTGGTCAGTCGCTGTGCAGTGGTTAAACCGCTGAAATTTAGACTGTGCCAGCCGATCTTCGGTCGCAAGTCGAACCACCAGCGACGCAACGAGGCGAAGACGGCGGTCGCCGCGAAAGCGCCCAAGCCCGCCGACGTCGCGAAGGCCGAACTCGAACCCGCCATACCCAAAGTGCAGAAGCCGCGCGACCCCGAAAAGGAGAAGCGCCGCATTGCGCGCAAGAAGGAGAAGCGCGCCACGCTCATACTCGGCCTGATCATGGGCAGCTTCATCGCCTGCTGGCTGCCGTTCTTCTTCCTCTACATTCTGATGCCGGCCTGCAGCAGCCACTGCAGCATACCCGACTCGGCGTTCGCGATCGCCTTCTGGCTGGGCTACATGAACTCCGCCCTCAATCCGGCCATCTACACCATCTTCAACAAGGACTTCCGGCGCGCCTTTCGGCGCATCCTATTCAAGTGATGTTTGGCCTACGTGTGCTGTTATCGGTGCGTTCACGCGAGCATTGAGAAGGCCACCGAACGTGCCATGGGCAGCACACCCATGGGCTATGGCATGTACCATTACAGGCGATAGATTTGGTTATTTGCTTATGTGCCCTGAACTCGCGCCCCCCGCCTCCGCCTCCCTGTGCGCAAACAATGTATTCTTGTGATACGACTTGCCAGCTAGGAACGAAATCGAGCGGTTATCGAGGCTTCGTTCTCGCAGGTGCACAGTGGCAGTGGCCAGTTTCCAAGTTGAGTTTCAATTTCCTTCTTTTTTTTTTAGAGGTTGTCATTCAACGTCTTCCAGTTGGTTAATTGTGAGAAATCAAACTATATTTTCTTTTCATATTCTCTTAACTCTTTTTTTTATATTTTGCCCAAAACTTGTGCAGAAAATGCAAAGTTTTACAAACAAAAATTAATGCTCATTTTAAAGCAATGAATGGCTGTGAATTTGATGAGTAAATAATTCAGGTTTTATAAAACTATTTCACGTAGAGAGTCTACTTGACACTTTAGTTAACATTTGACATGAAAAAAATGCAACTTAATTACTATTAATTAAGTTAATGACTAGTTTTATATTTTTGAATGAATGACAACCAACCAATGCAATTTGTGGAAATCAGTGGAAATCGAAAGAAAATATCTGATTTGAACTCAACCTCAACTCAACACCAATCGGGTCCATGGGCCCATCAACTAAACAGTATAGAAAAAGTAATTCAATGGTAAACATTGAATTAAGTCGTATTCAATTAAATAATCATTGTTTCATTCTAGTTAAAAATTATTTCATTCATTTTATTTAAAAAGTTAGTGATTGATTGAAAATTGATGATTGTTGCAACTTCAGCTTGCAGGAATTCTTGTTACTTACTTCTCATTTCTCATCTATCTATAGAAGGGAATGTATGTCGTAGCTACTCATTAACCAGGGGCAGATTCAGAAAAATATTTTGGGGGGTTTCAAGAAGTAATACTTTAATATTCATAAAATGCCCAAAAAAATCCTTTTCATTTGTATGTAGTTTTAAAGTCGACCCTAATATTTCGGTGGGAAGGGGGGCGGTTCAACTCCAAAATCTCCCCTGAATCTGCCACTGTCATTAACCCTCTACTGCCCCATACGGCCTTAAGGCACGGTCCACAAAAACCTATAAAAGTCCACATAAGTATTAATTTTTTTTAATGAAATTTTTAGGGCATGTTTTAGATAAATTAAGTTGTAATTTCTTTAATGTAGCACAGCTGTATGCACCACATGTTTCCCATTATTATTAGTTGAAAGTTGAACTTCGTGGAAATTAGTAGAAATAATTATTTCGTGAAAAGTAAAGAAAAGAAAAAAATTATTAAAAATACTTTTCGTTAAAATATTAAAACAAGAAAATTATGAGTGAGTACCTTGTAATGTAATTTATTGATTTCAAGTGTTTTATAGTGAAAAAAGGATTTACAGCAACTTTTTCGGCTTGGGAAAGCAGACTGCCTTTAGGCAGCATGAGGCACCAAAGCGAAAAGATTTAATGCATTTGGTCACTAAGGTACACTTGTATGTGGTTTCCGTTTTATAGATATCAATCGGCATTTAAAAAAAAATTGTCGGTTTTATGGGAGAAAGAAGTACAGGAAGTTTTAGAAAACTTGGATTTTGATGTTTTCGAAGAAACTGATGAAGAAAATGATGAAGAAACCGTTAATGAAGTGTTAGCTATGTTAGATTCAAAGTTCAAAATAGGAAATTTAGTTAAAAGGAGACATTTTTCCTCTTTCATTTGATACCCATATCTTCATCATTGCATAACGGCAAATATTAAAAAAAAAAATATGAAATATGTATGTCCTTAAAATTTGAAAGTCCTTTAAAAAGGACTTTGGGTCAGAAAATGAAAAACTGACTACGCCAGGATATTATAAATGACCTCTAGTTTCACGTCTATATCAACATTTGGATGGGTCTCGGCAAAAATGTTTTTTTTTGTCGCACGGTGTAATAAATGTAAAGTTGGTGTTCACTCACTGCTTCCTAACTTTGTCATTTTTCTTTCGATTCTATTGATGTTAGGCTTCATATTTGCTCAAATACTATTTCTTTCATCTTAGATTTTAAAACTAGAGCAGATAATATATTTTATCCATAAAAAATCATTCAAAAATTTATGATATTGAAAATGGTCGAAAAATTCACTTTTTTACAACTTTCACCGTCAATAACTTCCCCAAATCATCTGATTTGGGCAATCTATATATTGCTGGAAAGGCTACGGTATTATCTTCTGATCGACGGACAGTTTGTGTTAGTCGGATTCGATTCGTTTATGAGATATGTGCTGATAACTGAAATAATAGGGAAAAAACTGTTTTTTCGCAGATTTTTCGAAAACGCTTCTTAAAATAATTTTTCGATTTTCAGTTTCGTGTTCAGCGGCCCAAAGTTAGTCTAGAAAACCCTTTTATTTTTGGCAGCATTTTTCGTATCGAGTAGTGTAATCAATAAAACATGAAACTGTTCATCAGTTAAATTTTTTAGCTTTTATAGGTTTCACGCCCACACAGAAGCAAATTTTTTTATTTTAAAAATTTTCCTTTCTTATATGATTCTAAAACTATATGGTGAACAATTTTTCGACTTAAAAAAAAATTGGGGCAGTAGAGGGTTAACTATGCAAGAAATTCCAGTCCAGTCCAGAATTCCAGTCTTTTTACGATTTTTTTTTTTATAAATATTATGCACCTTTCACTGACGCAGCACATCAGTGCAAGTCGTTTACACTTCATAGATATCAGCTGTGGCAACAGCAACAACAACAACAACAACAATTCAATTGCAGCCCATTGTCATGCTTATTAATTTCAATGCCTTCATAAAAGTAAAGAGCGTGCATTTTGGTCACTGAGTTATGGCTCCAGAAGCCACCAGTACCATGCAACATCATTCCACAGTAATCCCCAGTGCATTAGGACAATCAAGTTCTACGCTCATGGGCCACAACACAGTCGCCACGGACGATTAATTCACAAAGTTGCTGGCAGTCAACGGCAATGCCCGAAATGTCAGCACAGCGAATGTGATGACAGCTAAGGAGAGTGTGGAGAGTGTGGGGCGCATTGCACCACTGTGCCAGCTTTTAACTGATTTCAGTTCGGTAATGCATGACGCAATTTCCTGCAACACATACACGCACACACATACACACAGAAAGGGGCCATGAAAGCGACGCGCGTCCATTGGCGAGAGTGCAAACATTCTGATTAGCCGCTCGAAGCCAGAAGAACAAAGCGAAAATTCATGTAGCCGGCAATCACTCAAGTGACCGCGTGTCATTGTGGCGAGTCAAAATGTAAGCGGCCATAAATTGTAAGCGTTTTGTGCAATCCAATTGACAGTGGCGTGTCGTGGGCCATTCACCGCGTCGACAAAACAAAAAAGCACCAACAGCGAAAGCAAATATAAATAATGCCATAAATTGGACACGCCATGCGACGACAACGACAGACGGAAGACAATTTGTAATGCTTTGCACAATTTGAGCAAAGTAGTTTTATCACGAAAACGCACACAATCACTGAACCAAACGCACACACATACAAAAACACACACACACATGCAAACTAACAGACAAAGACTGAGCAACTGAGCGACTGAGCAACACTCAAATTATACTTTGTCGTTTTTCGTTGCTGAAGCAAGTGCGCTGCGCTGATTATTTTGATCTAATCGATTGAAAATGCATTTAGGAACGCTGCACACTGGCAGATAAATGAGCACTCGCTTGCCCCCCCTCCCCTACCTTCCCCACATATTACACCAAATGCATCCACATGTTACTCTTCAACGCTCCCTCAGAAATTCGATACCCCATCAGACATTTGCATGTCAAATTGCGCCAGAATCACAAACACACTCAAACACACTGTCAGCCAATTGCTGTTGTTGCTGTAATCACAAAGCGCCTGCAAAATTCTATCGACGAACAACGTCAGCTTAACTTTTCTCGCTGCAATTGTTGTTATTGTGTGGTTTTTGTTTGATTTGTTGTTGTTATTTTTTTGTTGTTATTTTTGTCGGTAACAAAGAGGACAGTAATGTGTGTGTATGTGCATTTTCACATTTGGCATTCGAACGTGTTTTATACTCGCTGCCACAAATCACACAAAAACACTTTGGCAGAATTTTGCACTCATGGCAAAGCATCAAAACGTTTTCATGCAAACGGAAAACGAAACAAGTCGAATTTCAACTGACCAAACGTTTGCATTATTTATACGGGAGAGAAATGCAAAACTTTGCATTGAACAGTGGCTGAAATGTTTGTGGTGCGAAAAGTTTGCTGCGCACTCGGCAAGTGAGAACCCATAACACCATGCGACAGCATTTTTCACACCGGAAAAAATCTATATGAAACTAGAGACCAAATATAGTAATACTGCGTACTCCGTTTTTTATTTCTACATCCTTTGTCCTTTTAAAAGGACTTCAAAATTTTGAAGGGGATAAAAAATAAAAAAATATAAAAAATACTTAACCTCGTTAGAATATGGCGATATGTATATCAAATGAAAGTGGAAAGGCTCAAGAATTTAAATAAAATTTACTTTTTATTTTATTGTAAAAAAAGGATATGAAAAAGGTCCTTTGAAAATTTTAATCCTTTATATCCTTGAAAATTTATATCGAATTTTCTTGAAAAGTAAGTATGTTAAAACCCAAAATCTCCTTGATTACGTGTCAAAATGTCATTACTCTAACTTTATTGGTTCGAAAGTTATAAAAAAAGGCGGAAGCTGCAAGTCTAATGAAGTACAAAAATTCTAATTTATTTGAGTATCAGTATTTTAAATAATAAAAAGATACAAAAGGAATGAAGCGAGAATAATGAAATTTTGACACGTGATCAAGGAGATTTGGGGTTTTAACATACTTACTTTTCAAGAAAATTCGATGTAAATTTTGAAGGATATAAAGGATTAAAATTTTCAAAGGACCTTTTTCATATCCTTTTTTTACAAATAGATAAAAAATTAATTTTATTTCAATTCCTGAGCCTTTCCTCTTTCATTTGATATACATATCGCCGTATTCTATTTAGGTGAAGCATTTTTTTTAATATTTTTTTTTATTTTGTATCCCCTTCAAAATTTTAAAGTCCTTTTAAAAGGACAAAGGATGTAGAAATAAAAAACTGAGTACGCAGTATTACTATGTTTGGTCTCTAGTTTCACGCCCATATGGATTTTTTCCGGTGTGAAAAATTTTTTTTATTTTTGTTGCACGGTGTAACAATCAAACCGAAAAAGCACGTTTCGAACTGTTGAGAGTTGAAAATCGATAAAGGTTTAGTTTAGTTAATTTAGTTAATGAAATGAAATTGAAAAAGTTTGGAAAAATCGTGTGAGAATTTTTTAAGTCATTGCCAGTTTCAACTTTTTTTTAGAGAGCAGTCAGACGCATTGGCCAGGCACCTCTAGAACTTTTCTCTTTTCTACTTTGATTGACTTTTGGACAGAAGAATAATGCCGGTTAGTATTGGTTTCCAGATTCACTAAACCATGGTTCATAGAAACTTGTCACACTCTGCAAAACTTGACTAAAGTAAGATTGAATCTTTAAAGTTATAGTTAAACTGTACTACAACAACAACATAGAACAAGCAATACACCAGCTAAATCACAATGTTGGCCATGTACCGCTGCTATGTGGTTGAAAATCTACTCATTTATATTTAATGCTGTCTCATAATTCTTTGTTGCAAATGATGATGGCGCAATTTTTCTTCGAACGAAGGTTGCGCCGTGTGTGTAAATGTGTGTGTGTGTGCGTGTGCGTGTGTCCCGTAAGTAGCCGAATGAATGCGATGAATAGCGATGGAGCCAGCGAGTTGGTGTCATTGCCACCTGAATACACACGCATATAAAGAGGACGCCAAACACACACACACACACACACACACATGCAGCATACATACACCAGCTTTCTCGAACCCGTAGATGAGCCATTAAGATTATGCGGCAGCTGGCGTCGTCGAATGGATAGATACCAAAATAAATTACCCGCACACACATGCACGCGCACATAAATAAGTGTGTATGTGTGTTGGCGCTTACGTATAAACAAACACGCCAACAAGCGCTCATAAGAGAACAGTGCACTGTCGGACACGAGCGCCATGGATTGGGGGCATCGAAGGTGGCCCACAGATTAAAATTAACACAACCCATCCATAGACTACACAACGCAGCTCGAGATGGCTACACGCACACAAAGCCGATTGAGAGTGCTGGCGTAGTGGCTGGTAGCTGCGCTGCCAACCAATCATAACATTAATTTACATCTCGCCCACTAAAGTCTCAATCGACAGCAGAACAATGTTTTGTCTGTTCTCCCCGGCTGCGTTCGTTGGTCTGTTGGGCTGTTCTAATAAAGCAAAGCAAGTCATTGCGGTTTCTCACCTCGGCACACTGACACGTTGCAATGAAATTATGCGTATGTGTGTGTGTGTGTGCGAGCCTTGCACCCCTCTATTGCTACCGTTATGGCCACACTGGCATTTCCGTTCGAACGGACGCACAGTGGTCGAACTTATATGGGCATAGCGGTCAAAAATACTTCTAGCAGAGATATCAGCTTGCAACTTTGGTCACTTGTTTCCGAAAATGTGACAATGATTTCATGTGAAAATGGGCATGGTCGGACATCTATACGCCTGCCCCCTTGTTAGGAAATGGTAAAAAATTTGTACCTGCTTTTTTTTAAATGAAAAAGTAATTGTTTTCAAGATTTTTCTCGACAAAATTTAAACATATACAGTCTCAGAGGCGCACCTGTGGAGTTTTGGGGAGTTCAAGCCCCCCAAAAAAAAAATTGCTGGTGAAAATTATGGTTTCAAACATGGTTTGGGCTCAAAAGTTGTACGCAAAACTTTATTAACTCAAAACGGAGCGTGAATTAAAATTTTATGAACAGAAGGTGGAATATGGTACCATGGATACATCTCTATCAGCCTCTTAGCAATATCGAGCGCAAAATTCCTAAATTTTTCAACATTTATTTTTTAACCTGAAAACATAGCTTTAGCTTTAACATAAAATTTAGCACTTCTATAAATCATATTTTAACTTTAATGCTCCAAATTTGGTTCGAAAACGTTTTCCATACGACACATTTTTAACTGATCGTTCCTATGGCAGCTATATCATACAGTTGGGCGATCTGGTTCAAAGTTAGATATGCGATTCAGTATTACATAGAAATCTCAAATACAAAATTTTGTGAGAATATCTTTAAATGTGCACTTTTGATGACATTTCTTTTGAAAGATTTACTAATTCGCCCACTTTGTTGGGTCTAAAACCCCTTTGATCCCTTTCCCCTTCCATATTTGGACCACAAACCTCTTCAACATTACCAACTGGTTTAAAAAAAATAAAAACTGTCCTCATAAAACCTATGAAAACAAACATATCTACATAAGTAAATAATTTCAGTCACCGTATATAAAAATTGGTGTCAAGGTGTCAAGAAGGTTCAAATAGGAAAGTAAAAAAAATTGCAAAACACATTATATTTACATCACTTTATTTAAAAACAACAACACAATAACACAAACAAACAACAACATCACTGCACAAAATGCTAACTTCTTTTGCACTTCTGGGTTTGCGCCCCATTTTTAGTACAGGCACTCACAGTCTGTGGAAAATTGCACGAAGCCTGGCAATTTCTGGCAGCTGAAACTAACACATTATAATTTTAAAACGTGACTTAGTACTAAGAAAAAAAGATCAATGGGAGCAACGAGGGGGAACAAAACTAAAACTTTAAGTGAAATTCTAAGAGTCAGACGTAAAATACAGAATATAGTAGTTGTAGTTTTTGATTTTTGTTTTTAAGTACACTTCAATTTAAATATATCTCATTAATTAAAATGAAGTTTAACACCTGTATGTTCAATATTAATTTTTTTAATTTTAAATTTGGTAGTTTTTTAATAAAGTCTTTAACACTTCAAAATTGATTATTGTAAAACGCTGCTCACACTGCACTAACCAAGTGAACAAATGTTCTCACTTCTGATGCTGTTTTCAGAAAGTACCGCAAGAATCAAACCAAAAAAAAATTTACCGTTAGAAAGCTTGATTATATAGGAGACTATGTAGTTACTTTTGATTTTAAAATTTTAACTTTGAAGTTTTTATTTTTGGCCTATGGCAGCAACCACTGTGGAACGGCCGTTTAATGCTGTCTCGGTGGGCGTTTTTAGGTGTTTGCTTTTATGCTGATACGAAGAAATTCCTGGTCGAAGGACAACGGCATTGCCACTGTCATTGCCACAACAGTATCATCAATGCAACACTAGCCGGCACGTAGTCACTGGTCACACATACAAACATGAATACTTATTCACTCTGCAGCACGAATAGTCACTGCCAGTGAGCGCTGTAAACTCTTCTTCGTGTAGGTGTATGTGTGTTTGTGTTTGTGTGCCTGTATGGACTTAATATTCCCTCATTGAGTTATTGCTGTCATTTTTTTTCAACCAACCAACCTGAAATTCTGCCAGCTTTTCCTTTTCCTGTTGTCGTCTTCTTTTATTTTTGTTATTTATTTTATTTGCATTAATTTCCAATTACTTTTCGAAGCGTTAACATATTCGGTTTTGATTACACCGTGCGACAAAAATTAAAAAAATGTGTCACACCGGAAAAAAATCCATATGTGCGTTTAAAATCAAATTAAAAAGGAAAGGCTCAAGAATTCAAATAAAATGAATTTTTTATCTATTTGTAAAAAAAAGAATATGAAAAAGGTCCTTTAAAAATTTTAATCCTTTATATCCTTGGAAATTTATATAGAATTTTCTTGAAAAGTAAGTGTGTTAAAACCTAAAATCTCCTTGATCACGTGTCAAAATTTCATTATTCTCGCTTCATTGATTTTTTATCTTTTTATTATTTAAAATACTGATACTCAAATAAATTAGAATTTTTGTACTTCATTAGAATTGCAGCTTCCGTCTTTTTTTAATAACTTTCGAACCAACAAAGTTAGAGTAATGAAATTTTTACAAGTGATCAGGGAGATTTTGGGTTCTCATATACTTACTTTTCAAGAAAATTTAATGTAAATTTTCAAGGATATAAAGGATTAAAATTTTCAAAGTACCTTTTTTTTATCTTTTTTTTTACACATAGATAAAAAATTAATTTTATTTAAATTCTTGAGCCTTTCCTCTTTCATCTGATATACATATCGCCATATTCTAACGAGGTTAAGTATTTTTTATATTTTTTCAAAATCTTGAAGTCCTTTTAAAAGGACAAAAGATGTAGAAATAAAAAACTGAGTATGCAGTATTACTATGTTTGGTCTCTAGTTTCACGCACATATTTCTTTTCTTTCAAAGCATAAAATCTTAAGTAATCAGAAACTTTAAACAACTCAAAATAATTTAAAACAATTCTTTTCTACAATCTTGCTGATGTTTTTATGTCTGCTCCCAGTTTTCGAACTTCGCGCAGGATTTTTCCCATACTCAACTGGTGCCACCTCGTTTACACTCAGTTCTCCATATTTTCAATCGTAAATCAAAGCACTAAAACTTTGCCCAAAACGTTTGTCAATATTTCACAATGATGCTGTGCACTGTTTATCTTGACACGTTATGATTTCGAAATGCTCACTGTCATTATTTATGGAAGCTTTTAATGCTGCACAACGCACGCCGCGCGTCGCCCGTTGCCCATCTGGCACACAGCCGATAGGAGACAACATTTTCGGTTATTTGCAACGAAGGATGGCGCATAAAATTTTACAACGTTTGATTTTTATGGCCAACTGGCAACGCGACTACGAACAACAACAACAGCAACAACAATAATAACAAACGACAACAACAACAGCCATGACATCAACAATAATAACAGTGGAAGCAGCAGCAGCAACAAAAACAACAATAACAACACAATTTAAAACGACATCAAGATCGACGATAGCCGAGCGTCAGCGAAAAAACAATTCAACTGCACTTGCAACACCATTAAAGTGGAATTATAAGAGTGAGTGCGCATACATATGTGTGTGTGTGTGTGTGTAAAAGTCGTAGTGTGTCTGTGTATGTAAGCAAAGCACTTTTGGTCCCATCCACCAACAATGACATGTCAGCGCACGGCTGCACTTAAGCGTGCACGGGTCGACGCACAAATGCAACACACACATACACAGCCGACACACACACACACACACACATGCGCACAGTGACCCGCCTGATGACTGCAGTGTAAACAGGCAAATACAGATAGAACAGATATGAGCGTTGACGCTGCTCGGCATTGTTTTTGCGAATGAACATTTTCGTTGTTTTCACTTAAAAACACAAAAACATCACATATCAACAACAACAGCAACAATAATAACAACAACAACAACAACACCAATGACCCGCTAGCAATAACGTCGCCTTGCCTAATGCTACGCGAAGCAGCGAAATTGTGATTGCAGCGCCAAATTTGAAGAGAGAGATCGAATGCAGCATGCAACATGCCGCATTGTGCCCCAAAATTTCACGTACTGCAGCTGACAAGTTGTTGCCTTGCAACTGTGCAGCTACGTGCCTGTGTGTGTGTGCGACAGTCAGCATTAATATCGCATCGCCGCCTTATGTCAGCAACCAAGCGACAACGCAAAATCGATATTGAAAGATTTTTAGTGCGCGCACTTGACGAGTTTTCATGCAGTCGCGCATCACACACACATACATACACACACGAACGCACACAGCAACGAAAGCTGAGGTACCTAACATTGGTTGTCGATGTTTTCATGTCTAAAAAAGGGACAAAAACAAAACACTCTTCACACATAAACGCAAAATACTAGTAAGAGTGTTTCAGGTGATCTAGAACGAATAACGGAAATAAATCTGATCTCTAGCCACGCCTTTTTATCAAGCGACTGTTCAAAAAAACTTTACACATGGCTAAGTAGGCTTCGAAATAAAAATTCTTTATCAGTCTTTTCAGATCAATACGTCTATCCTTTTGAAAATATTTCAAACTTTTATTAAAGTTACTCATACGACTCGTATTCCGTATGACAAACTTATGTGAGCTTTTGCCAATGTAAAACAATTATATAAATTTTTCAACAATTTTATTCTGACATTAAAGATTTCACCATAAAACGACACCACTGCAAATCACATTTTTCAATACAACCTCTTATCACACGGTCCACGGATCGTATGAGTAATTTAAATTGTAGATTGAAATGTATTTTTAAAATTTCAATGCATTAATGCAGAAAAACTAAAAAAAAAATTTTCATATGTGCAGTGAAAAAAGTTTATTTTAGTTGAATGTTGATATGATGGATTACAATCAAATAAATTGCTTAATTCATTACAGTTTAAACAACATCGTCAGCTGTATCGATGGGCCTCGTTGTGCACCACTGACCTTGTTGCTTGCATTTTTTTGCTCTCTCTGTATTTGATGATGTTTTGTTGTTGTTGTTGCGGTTTCACATTTATTGTTGATTTTACATGTAATTATGGCGCAATGAAAATCAATTATTCTTTAAACAAATAAAATTGAATTAACAAATTCCCCTCTCGCACACACACACACACACATGCACACATATTTACACCCAAAGCCATAAAATGAAAATATAATCAACAAATGAAAGCATTCTTAAATAATGAGTCAGAAAATTAAACAATTTATTGCAACCATTCACGCGTCCATCAATCCATGGGACAGCCATTTTTTTCCTATTTGCTTATTTAGTTCAGAAAAAAAATAGTATTTGATAGTGTAAGGGCTACGTATTTCATGTATTGACTGCACAGTACTTCTGCTTCTTTTTTTTTTGATGCAATAACCGCATCTTCCCTTTGATCGCCCTTTCGTTCTTTTGAATGCTTGTTTTGTTGCGTTTTGCTCAGGTATCCTTTTTACGAGTTAAACCCATCTTCTCTTATCACATTTGGCTGTTTTTAACACTAGAATGCCCGACAATCTGACATACCTAAAATGCCCATACGTTTTTTTAATTTTATTGGTTTTTAAGTAGCAAATATGAATAAATGTACACGAGATTAAACTAAAATAAGCATTTAGTTTTTATTTTTTTATGGTTTATAAAGAAAATTCATTTAAATAAAATTGTGCACTTTACACATAAATTAGATTAAATGGAATAAAATTTGGAATTTGGAATTTTTGAATGAGTTTTATGAGTGAATTTTGAATTGAAAAACTTGGGAATTGTCACAGCCTACTATGATATTTTTTTTTATTGTTTGCAATTATTTGAAATTTTCATATTTCGCAATTGAAGATGCCTAGTTGTCTATTTACCAGTAAAATTTGCTGAAAATTTTATATAGGTAGTCAAAATGACTACTTTTGGGCATTTAAGGTAAATTTTGCAAAATTGGAGTAACACATTTTTTACAATATTTTTTATTTATTTATTCCCTTTAGCATTAAAAATTAATAAAAGTCACGTAAGATATTTTTTTAGAAAGCGATGCAACAAAAGTTATTTACAATAAAAGACGTCAATGTACTCAAAATTACTACCTTGGGCATTCTAGTGTTAAACTGCTCCTGTTCGTCATTGTATCTTACTTACTTTCCACGTGATTGTCTGAGATAACCAAATATTTTCCTTAGAACTTTTAGCTCAAATGTTGCTAGTTGGCTTAAGTCGCTTACTTTCATTGTCCAAACTTTACATCCATAAGTCAGGACTGGGCGCAAGATTACTTCATATATTCGTAATTTCTAGTTTTTCGTTAGCAGTTTTGGCTTAAGAAGTTTGTTGTAGTGAAAAGAAAAGCAACATTTTTACATGAAATTTAAGGTTTCATTAAGCTTAGGTGGAACAATTCGGCTACGATTAAATGTGCTCCGTTTTGTTTAATAACTAATCCCCATTTTGAAGGTAATTCATTTGCTTTTCTCATAGAAACCCTTGTCCCTATTGACCAAAACTGGGACCGTTCGATTTTCACAAGTTTCTCTTGCAGCAAATTTGTCGACAGTTTTTAGACAGAAACCGGTGCTAATCACTTGGTGCTAGATCTGGACAATCAAGTAGATACCTAAGAACCTCATAACCAAACTTCCGGACTTCGGTTGAGTCACTCTCAAAGATTGTCCTGATGGAACAAAAGTCCTCTCCTTTTGGCCAAAGGTGGGGTCTTCCGAACGATTGCTTTCTTTAGACATTCCAATTCTTAATTAAGAGTTTAGCCATAGGAGAGCAGCTCATAGTAGATAATTATCTGTCAATCGCACCAAAAACACACTACAAATCCTTCTCGACCGTCAATCCTGGCTTGGCCATCGTTTGCACCAGTTTATTGCAATTCGACCACAACAGTTTTCGGTTGTTGTCAGAAGAGATTCACTTTTCAAAATCAGTCACCATGCGCTTCAAAAATTGGTCAAATCTGTTGCAATTCAGAAGCGATTCGCAGGTAGAAATTCAGTTCATGAGATTTGTTTATATTAACTCGTCTCTCACTCATACATCGAATTTCTTTTTGTTTCCAGCCTTATTCAAGTCATTTCAGATGATTGTTTGTGCCACTTTTAGCTCCTTGGTCGGCCAGACTCGACGATTTCCATGATTTTATGCAAATTTCTTTATTTCTTTATTTCAAAAAATAGCCTAGAATTAGTTAACAATTCATACAGACTAACCGACAATTAAATACTTATACTATAAGTCTTTTTAACAAATTCTTGAATACATTTTTAGGAACTGAAAAATCTAAAGAATTTGAGAATAAGTTAGCCTCGGTCAAAGCACGCACAATTGGGGCATTAAAAGAATAATTAGTTTCGCAACGAGGAATAAGATTTTCGGCAATTGACCTTCCAAAGCGTGGTGCATCTTTGACATCCAAATTAGCGAAACTTGAAGTTAAAAAAACCAAAACAGCGCATGATTTGCTGTTACAGTATCAAAACCAATAACTTTATTCATAATTTTACTATTCATTTTCGCTCTTGTCGAATAAAATCTGTAAAATATATCGTACTTTCTCTTTGATGCGCGTTCAAACAAAACTGAGGCAAGCAATTAAAAAACTCCTGAAAAATTTTTTAGTACGAAATCTTACATTTTTGAATGCTATCCAGCATAAGCTGATCAAACTTATGCAATGCGAGATACAAAATACGAAAGCCATCTATTGAAAAAATAAAGGGTTTCCTTTTACTAAACCTTACACAATTCTTATAAGTAGTTAAATTTGAAAGAAAGAGCACAAAATTAACTAATTCTAATTAATTAATTTTTTTGTAATTAATTTTTTTGTTATTAATTTTTTTTGTAAAAACAAAATTAGTTAAATTTGTGCTTTTTCTTTCAAATTTAAGTACATATAAGAATTGTGTTAGGCATAGTAAAAAATAATCCAAAAAACATTAGTTAAATTTGAAAGAAAGAAAATGTTTTTGTAAAATAATTTTTTTTGTAAAAATTTCAAATTTAACTACAT
Source organism: Melieria picta (assembly GCA_964056695.1). Classification (NCBI taxonomy): domain Eukaryota; kingdom Metazoa; phylum Arthropoda; class Insecta; order Diptera; family Ulidiidae; genus Melieria; species Melieria picta. The sequence goes on from OZ057398.1 coordinate 140,139,168, forward strand.
TTAAGAATTGTGTTAGGTATAGTAAAAAAAAATCCAAACAAATATTAGTTAAATTTGAAAGAAAGAAAATTTTTTTGTTAATTAATCTTTTTTGTAAAAAAAAAATTAGTTAAATTTGTGCTCTTTATTTCAAATTTAACTACATATAAGAATTGTGTATATATATTATAATAAAAAAAACATTAGTTACATTTAAAAGCTGCCAGAGCTTTTAGACGAAATTTATTTTTATATAAAAAAATTGTATTTAAATCTACATTGTCACAATTTATGTCGTTTGATTGTAACTAGAAATCAAGTAACAAAGAAATTCCGAACTAAAATTAAATACTGTAGAACAAAAACCAAATATAAATCATTTCAGTAATTTTTTTAGTTATTCAATTAAATGATATGATTTCATATTTTATTTATTAATATTATTTATTCAATTTTGCTTTGTGTGCCCATTTCACATACAAAATTCAGCTACATTAAATAAAAACAATTTTTCGAAAATATTTACTTAAAATAAAAAATTAAAATACAAATGCAACTCATTGCCAGCGAGTTTTTGGCAAACACAAAAAAATATCGACACACACTGCAGTACGTCGCACGAATTTCACACCTCGAAGCAATTTGAATTTGTGTTGTTGTTATGCATCACTGAAAATCGCTGGTACATGTGCCGCATTCGAAAATGCATGCAATCATGCATACATACTTACATATGTATATACAAATGTACATTAAATTGTTAATCAGTCACTGAGGCCGGAAAGTGTGAAAACAACTGTCGACACGTGTTTAGCTTGTCGCACAAATGTTGCCGCATCACGTTTAGTTTATAAATTTGTAATTTTACGTTTGTCCGACTTAATTTATGTCAGAGGGCGTTCCGACTGTGGTAATTACTGTTGTTTGATTGTTGATGTATGGCATTGCCCACAACAAACAACAACAACCACAAAGACGCAAAAAATGCAATAGCAAACAATGCCGCACAAAAAACAACACAACCACTGCATTTGCATAACAATAAATTTTAATTACTAATTAACATTTTTTCATACACTTCTTTATTTATGAATACATAATTGTAAAAATGCAAATATCACCAAAAAATATATTAAAAAATTATAACATGAAACTTGCAACGCTTTGCATAGAGAAATTAAAATTAAAAAAAAAAACAAGCATTAAAAAAAATTATGTATACATTACAATCACAATGCGCTGAAAATTCCATCAATATTATTGGTGTGTGTGTGTGTGTGTGCGAATTTGTTTGCGTTTCTGTGCAAAATGCGGCTGGTTGCAGCTGTCGCTGTCGCTGTGGTTGTTACTGTTGCTGCTTTCGTTGTTGTCTTTTGGTGGCTAATATAATTCATTGGCGGTTTTCATGTTCATAATAATGTTGTTGCTTTTTTTTATTATTGTTGCGGTTAATAACACAACTTCTGCGCTACGCACACAATTAATACCAGGCAACAAAATTCAAGTTGTTTAGCGTTAACTGAAAATGTTTGGTAGACTTTGAGGTAATTAAAATTGCGCAGGAAATTGCCATTAAAATTTTAACTAGCACTAAAATTGCAATATACGCAAGCAATATTAAGTATTTTGAATGTTCTTATTTCTGACACAAAAGATTAAAAAACCAAAAAGCAAAAAAGTCTCAGAAAAAGTGAATTCTTGGAGGAGTGAATCTTTGCTCAAAACTTCAGAAAAAAAGTTAATTTACCAATGAGTTTCACAGAAGTTAACGACATTAAAGAACAGCAGAAACTCTTCCCAACAAAAGATTAAAAAACCAAAAACAAAAAGTCTCAGAAGGAGTGAATTCTTGGAGAAGTGAATCTTTGTTGGAAACGTCGGTAAAATTGTTTGTGGAATTTCACAGAAGTTAACGACATTAAAAAACAACAGAAACTCTTCCCAACTGTTGTGCAAATGTCTAATTTTATGTCAAGAACTATTCTCTGCTGTAGTAAATCTCTGACGAGGTCATTCAAAGGCTGGAAAAAACGTGTTTTAAAAAAACATTTCCAACGTTTTATTAGCGCAATTTAGTTAATGCACCTAATCAGAGCTGGGAAGGAATAATTACAGGAACACTAAGAAGAAAAATAAAAAAAAATATGTTGAAAATTTCTTGTATCTTTGTTGGGTAGGAAACTTCTCAGACCACCAGAAATATTTTCTCAGAAGAAGATGTGTTCGCTCTACGTGTAATCTACATACATGTGGCTATAAAACCCCAAAAACTTCCAATTGTTTTCGTAATAAGCAAAAACATAAAGCGCGTACTTTTGAAATTGTTTCGTTTTAGGCGGAAGTTTGTTTTAAACGGGTTCTTTATAAACGAAAAATACTGTATTTGATGTTGACTGATCGCAACTTGAATCCACGTTTCGTTGACTTCCGACTCAAAGCGAATCCCTTTATGTTTTCCTTTGAAGATAACTAACCAACAGTCTCAATTCAAAGCAAACCAGTTCGTCCTCCCAATGAAGGAAAGCAGTTCAGAGATTCCGACTTTTGCTGCGTCAGGTCCGTCAGAAATCTTGAGCTCAGGGTAGGAAGAAGGCGTTTCTACAGTGGCACAGGAAGTGTTGCAACGTTTCTAGCTCTTTTTCATCTCGACAATTGGTGCCATTTGATGAGCATAGCATAACAACAACAACAAAGGACAGCCAATTAAATATGGCATTGCCTTTGCATTCAATTTTAGTTTGCAATATAATTTGTATATAATTATTATTTAATTTTTTAATTTATATATACATATATAATTTTTGTATTGTAGTGTCGCCCAATTTAATGCTTGATTGGCCACATAAAATTTTGAGCCCAACATGTTAAGATTCAATTCGATAAATTCACTTTTACATAATTTTCAAACTTATTGAAGAAAACATACTTAAATTTAGTGAAACATTTTTAAAAGGTCACAAGTGAACAACGAAGCGATTTGTTGAACAAACTGTTGATGTAACGAGGGTGTGGCCCAGTATTTATCAGTGTTTAGTGTAAAGTTCTAAAGAAATAAAGAATTTGCTAGCAAAACTTTTGGACAGAGATGAGTTTTCCCTTTTCACTTATAATCTTCCATTCCATACAACCAAAACATAGTCAAGGTGGTCATAGCATCAAACGTTAATCGATTGAAGTCCAACCAGGGTGGGTCATTGGCCTATTGCTAGTAATCCCAGGTGATGGAGCGACCATTTGTTGTCCCTAGGAGAGTCACCTCCATATGTGAAATTTTATTACTGGGTTGTGTAGGGCATCCTCCTTGCTTGTAGGAGGCATTATTGGAAAACACTAAGTCTGTTGTCTTTGATGAACTTATTTTTGGGTGATGAATACGCTGCAGCATGCCTATTTTTCGTCAGTCCGAACTGGCACTGTGTGTGGTGTTGTTGTACGGCTACTAGATATGAAAATCTGTTGCAAGCAGTTCATCACAACTGATTTGAGTAGAAAGTATAGAAGGTCCAAAGGTGATTAATTTGACTGAGTAATGTTGAAGCAATGGCAATTTGAAGGCAGAACAAATTTTAAATTTAGTAAAGTTCGAAACCACACAAGCTATGAATCGAACCCACCACTTCTGCAGTGGGAGCACTTCACGCTGAACCACCCAGATTCCACTTCGTTTTATATGCAAGCAAAATCGTTTGTAAAAGTATGAATATAAAACTTTCTAAAAAATTTCAATTCCTACTTTAAACTCAGACTCTCAACTTTTCATCAAATTTATGTTAAATTGACCTGGTAGACACCGAATTAGCAGCTGTAAATTTTCCGTTCCCATTACTTTACCCAGTCCATCAAATGTGTATGGAAGACATGAATATTTATACACATTTTCACACATATTTTGTTTTATGAAAATCTGCACCAGCTGAGCTCTTTGCCAATTGCCATAATTCACACATTTCTCTCATCTCACATGTGTCATCTGGGTGTCGTTGCGTTTGTTCGCTGTGTTTAGAAATTTAATTTTTAATTTTAATTAAAAGTGTTGTTGTTGTGTGTAATATATTATATTTTTGAGTTGTTGCTTCTTTTCGTGCATGTAAATGTTATGCATTAATTTTAATTGTTTTATAGTCTTACATTTTGTTGCTGAAATGTTAAGCGCTGCAGTCGCTTTCGAATGCGCTATTTTCGTCTGCCGTCGAGCTCATAAATAACAAAAAGTTATTAGGCATCTTTGGCATTCGCTGGCTGAGTATTTGCCATTAAAATATTTATAGCATTTTATGGCGCATTAAAAATTTCGACATGTCGTAACCGAAAAAGCTTTTGATCATTGACGCGCCGCGCTGCACTCAGGTGGGAGTGTCGAATCGTTGTGTGTCAACGGCCCATAAACAAGAAAATAATAATTCGCAGCGAAACATTGGTTTTATGTTTGATTTTACAACAAAAAGTTGCACACTTTAAATGAAATACATACAGACGAAAACGTGTGTTTTTTAAAGTCTTGTAAAATGAATTACGTTATTAGTCAAAAAAACTCCATCATCGACTTTCTAATTATTCAATTATTAATTAAGTTGAATATATTATTCATTGATCACTTTGGCATCTTTACTACAGATTTTTTAGTCTCTAAATGGGCGCCTAAGAAAACAAATGTCGTATGCCCTTTTTAGCTCGGTGACACATACGATATTCATATTCTGAGGCAACACAATTTAGTTTTGAATTGAGTGCTTGCGTTCCTCAACGAAGAATGATACGATGAATAGATTTCACAATATTTTCATTTCGTAAATGTTTTGTGGCTGTTGAACTTGTTTGGCTATCGTTTGCTTCAATAAAATCCAATGTGGAACTCAGTTGGAGGAAATTCGCTACGATAAGATTTTTGAAACCTAATATATTGTCAGGTTATAATAAGTAAGCCAGAAAAAAGCCATAGACCATATAGAATATTGGACTAGTTGTGATAAATATCACTCAAGGTGGAGGTGTTACATAAGTTACATAAGATTATATAAACTTACTATGGTGTATGCATTGCCGAGCTTTTAAGTGCTGGTCAAGTTTTTTGGAATTCTTAGATTCGAAATTCAATTCAGGAAGATAAAAATATACTCTCTATAGTTTCTTTCTTCCTCTAGAAGCGTCTTCAAGACATCTATTTATGAGCCACAATGGAACAGTTTTAAGAAACTAAAATCAAGATGAAGCTAATGTCATATTCACTTAAGCTGTGAGCTGACTTTGCTGATAGTATGAAATGGAATTTTAATCAAAAGGACTAATTTTATGTTGATTTCGATAGACCTGTTGAGGGCTCTTCTTAGACATCTAAATTTCTGCTTAAAGGAATGAAACGTATAGTTTAGTTTTTGGTGTTGATGAATGATTCAAAAATCAAACCAGCGCACACTGATTCGTTTCATAGACAATATTCAAAAAATTTAAAGTCTCAGAATTAACGATTTTGATGTCATTTGAAAGGTAAACTCCAACTAAGGAAACCCAAAAAAATCTGTGCCAAAAATTAATTAGTGCGTGTGCAAAAGCGGCACAAAGTTGAAACTTTTTTCACAAAAAAATATAAACACATATTTTCTGTTTTTTAGTCTATTGAGTTAAAAAAATTATAAAAATAAATGGATAGCAAGAACTTGTTAAAACTTTCAATATATATTAAGAAATAATGTGACCATTTTCGCTTTTAATGTTTTCTCAAAATTTGTAAAGCTGAGACTTATAATTTAAAATATTTTTCAAATTAAAAATCTGAAAATTGGCAAAACTTAGAGGAAAATATCTAAAAAGTATGTGAAAGTATGTTCCTGGATTTTTTTTATTTTAAGAAGCGTTCTTTCTTTGTCGGATAATGTAATTACAGCCTCCGATATCTTCCGATCTCAGAAAATAATTCAATTTGAAAAGTGGTGTAAACACCTATTTTTCGACAAAATTTATTTTTTTTTCATCCCTAAAAGTATGCAATCAGCATGAAAAATTGAAAAATCTGCAAAAAAGCAAAACATACGACTATTATTATCGTTTTTATTGCAAAACCAGAGGGTCCTAAGACAATTTCTGTTACTCTTTGCAATTATCAATGTTGACGTTACCGATTAAATGTAAAATCTGAAAAATCTAGCCACCACACTCGTTGCTATAGTTTACCAAAAATGACGAAAATTGCAAATTTAAGTCTCAGGCATTGCCAAACTACAAAAGTTTAAGAAAAACAAAATGGAGAATTCAATTCAGCAGACCATGATTAACTAGTATACCAAATTTTATGAAGAACGGACCACTCCTTCTAATTTTGTCCCGCGGTTGGATGGAGTCGAATCACTGTGCAGCGGCTCAATAGACTTGTTATCCGTCCAGAACTAAGTTCTTGTTCTGGGATGAAATGGGATAAATTTTTAAAGATTTCCAACACAGCTATAACGATGTACACCTGCACAACCAATAAATGATTAATAAATGTGTCTGAATCAGTTGAAGTTTTGATTGAGCAGCATTGGCCAACATCCACTAAACCATACATCAGTGGCGCACATAGGATTTCATTTTGGGGGGGCTCTGCGTACAAATTTTAAGCCGCATACCATTTGAAACCATATTTTGTACCAGCAATTTTTGTGTTTCGTGGGGAGGTTAGAACCGCCAAAACTCCTGTGTGCGCCAGTGCCATACACCAACAAATCGGTATATATGAAAATTATTTCCAAAAACTTTTACACATTTTGTAAAATTTCTTATTGGATCTCGACGTCTGTGCGCACATGAACTATTTATTTGCTTCTAGAAATTCATATTCACAACATTCTGTCGATATTTTTAAATCACCAACAACAACAACACTCGAGCGCCAACAAACAGTCGTTTTTAAGTGTCCGTGCAAATTGAAAAATTCGACCAAATTCAAATGCCGCACACTTCAATTTATGGCACTCGAACGAGCCGCCGCGCGCCGGCCAACCAGCAGTCGCCGTGAATTCCAATTAGAATGTCGAAAGGGCGCATTGAAATTTAATGCAGTAAGCGAGCACGATTGCCGGCCACGATTGCGGCGGCGTGCGGTGCAAAACGGAATGTGCGCGCATAAAGCACAGTTATGTGATGTGAAAAAATATTTACCGCACTTCACACCGCCGCACAGTTCAAGTGCGCACTTAGCGGTTGTTGTTGTTGTTGTTGAGCGAACAAGACATTTGTGCAGGCTGATTGCAGGCGCCACTTCGTCCCCCCCCCCCTATTTGTCACTTTCAATGCGGCGCCGCACAGTGTGGGCTCGAACTGTTGAGATGGTGGAATGGCGGCACCGCCACCGCAACGCAGTCCACCCGTTTTGTGCAAAATCTGAACGCAAATATGGCAACAATTTACAGGCAACTTGACGCGTCCTTCGTTCTTCATAAAATCGCCAACGAATGCCGCTCGCGTTGGCACCAGCTGCGACGCCCCGAAGGCAGCATCCATATTCGCACTTTGCCAGCCGCCGTCGGCGAACGTGGGATTTGTGGTTTTCATTTCAATTTGAAATTTTTTCTACTTTCAAAGTTTTTCTATTTGCAGTTCATTTTTCCATTTTCCGCCTCGGCTGGCTGCTTCGAGCTGCTTTGCCACTTGTTTTTGTTTTGCTCGTTTTGCTTGCGCTTGCGTATTATTTTCTTATCCTTCGGCTGGTGTGGCTTTTTGCTGTCGCCGTTGGTTAGTGGCGACTGCCTTCGGCACAACGATTGAGCGACAGCAGTTGCAATAATAACAACAACCACAACAGCGCCAACTGACAGCAACAACTGAGCTGCAAAACGGCGCGCAATTCAATGCAAACAACAGACGCCAACTTAGAATTACAACAACATCGCTTTGCACAGTGCACCGGTCGGAACTTTGTGTGCAGGTTGTGTGTGTGTGTGTGATGGCAGAAAACACAAACAAACAAACAAAAACACAAGTGTGTGCTGCAAGAAGGCGCTGCAAAGTGCAGTTGTAAAAATCTTGTGGCACAACAAAAGCACATTTTAGCAGCAACAATGGTTCGCATTTGCCATAAAAATTGATGTGAAAGGCAAACGAAATGCGCGCACAATCGCATTCTTCGAGCAATTTTGTTCTTGTTGTTTTACTACTATTTACTACATTTTGTATTTTTTGTGATTTTATTTACCTCACACAATGTACATTTTTTGTTCTAATGATGCGTAAGCACTGCACTGCATTTAGGAAAATATTTGTATTTTCATTGATAACAAAAACAAGAAGAAACAACAAGTTTGCCAGGAATTTTAATTATCAGGCAAGTTCAACGTTTCTTTGTGTATAAACAAATTTATTGTGCATTAGTTGTCCTGATTGACTTTTGTGCTATTTACAAGCATATTTAGAATAAATTTTTGTTTGAGAGCTTAGAGTTCTAGCGGACTTTTGTGTCAGATTTTGAAAACCTAAGAACTTCTCCTGCCAGAACATTACTACATCATAAAGCTATCTTCAAAATACAAAATATCTGAAATCACAGAAATTGTTCCAAAAGCCAACTTGGTGCTTATAAGTTTATCCAACAAAAAAGTGTTTCCAAATCAATCAACACGATGTTATAAAACTATTTTTAGGATATTAAAAATCTGTCACTTGAACTTGGCGATCTTATGAAGAAAACTTTGAGATACGAAACCACTAAAAAAAATAAAAATGTTTCCTGCTCAAAATTTAAACTTCTCCTTCGCAATCTTTGGATTATAAAAAATTTAAACCCACAAAAGTTGTCATGCTCCATCTTGAGCTACAAAAAGTTTGGAATCAAAGAAGTTTCTGCTTCACAAAATTCGAATTCCCATAAAGTGATCTTTGAGAAACGAAACCATGTGTATTCAAAGAATTTTTTCTACACTTATAAAGCGATCTTTTGACAGACGAAAACTTAAACTGCCTGAACTTTAAAATATTACCAAATTTTCTTTGGAAAACCAGAAACTTTGAAATCAAGACATTTCGTTTTAACTCATCTAAATAAATGTGTTGGCATGTGAAAACTTTTAAACTGCAGCAGTTAGAATACAAAAATTCCTGAATCAAAAAGTTTTCATTATTTATTCTTCACAGTGTTATGAAGCATTCTATAAAATACGAAAAATCTGAAACAACAAAAGTTCTACTCCAACTTTGCAAATCTTTGAGTTAGGAAAACTCTTAAACCACAAAAGTTTTCCTAATCAAACTTTGCAAACTTATAATTCAATCTTTTGAAAAATAAAACCTGAACCAAGAATTATTATTTTATTTATTCAAACTTCTAAACCTCTCATTCTGAAACGAAAAAATAAGAAAAAGCTCTTCCCAAACGCACTTTGCAGTCTCAGAAAACCAGGGACCGTAAATAATTATTATCGCAATATTTTTAATCAAAAAAATTAAAGATGAAGGAAGCATTGCAGATATACCATGTAGTGCAATAAAGTGATTGTTTTTGAAGGCAGTTATCAATAAACCAAAATTTCTAGATTTTTATTTTCCGCTCACCGAATAGTAATTATTTTTTTTTTTCTCCGATTACGGGGCATAATTTTTATTTTGTGAACAAAAAATAAAACTGAAAAAAATTCTCATTCTGCAAGTGAAAAATTAAACTCACCGCATAATTTTTATTTTTCCCCAAAAAAATAAAACTCAACAAATAATTTTTATTTTCTGATAAAAAAAAAGTCAACAAATAATTTTTATTCGGTGAGCACAAAGTAAAAATCAAAAAATAAGTTTTATATTTTGATTTTTATATTTAGCTCATAATTTTTACGGTCCCTGCATAAAACACATTTTTGGGAGACCAAAACATGCGTTTGCTACTCTCATCTTCTCCATCGCGCTGACCACTCAAAAAACTTTCTTTCATTCTGAATTCATACGCTTCCCACTTAATCTAATTCCATCTTCATTTTCAATATCCTAACAATTCCATATGCAACTTAACGTAATCGAAAAAGCGCTCTTACTTTATTACTTGGTTACACCTTCGAATTTTCTTAAGTTGTTAGGATTTATTGCTTTATTTGTCCATTTTAATCACATTATTGTGTCAACAGAGACACCTCCATGGACAGCGGCAATTTGTGTCCGCTTCCTTAAGTGGATAATTCAATATGTGTCCGTAAAAAAGTTTGTCAAGTAAACAAGTTAAGCGCTGCGCAGCGTTTGGCCTTTTAACTCGTTTGGTGCTTGCCTAATGTGTACGTGTGGCATTTGGACGCACATTGAATGCTTGTAACAAATAACAACATTGAATTAGATTACAACTGACATGCACAACAACTTAAATTGGCTCATTAGGGCCGTACAACGCGTTGCTACCGCAATTCGCCGTACATCGTTCGAAGACTGCAGTCATTTCGGACACTGGAGCCACACCTGGAGTGGGTTTTAGTTTATGTTCGCAGTGAAAAAGTTTTATATCCCAAAAATGTCGCACAAACAACAGCCGCAAACAAGTAAATAAAAACCAACCATCACAACCACAACTACACTGGCCAGTTGAGTTGAGTTCGCACGTCACTCATACGCCACAGTGTCCATAAAAAGGCAGTCAGCGTCCTTTGGTCGAATGTTTTTCTGTAGGCAAAAACAACCATATGAAGAGGACAAATGTGTTTTTCGATGTATGTTAATGTATATTTGTATGAGTGTGTGTGTGTTTCCATGCTTTTCATATTTATGCCATATTTTATTTCTTTTGGTTGGTTTTTTGCAGACTTTCATGTAGCTTTTCGCTTTTTTATTTTTATAATATTTTTCTAGCCTTTTAATATTTTTGCATAGAAAAATGTTATGAAAAAAGTAAACGTTTACACACACACACACACACACGGAAACACTCATACATACGCATTGGCCACATTATGCAAATAACTTTGAAATTAGTTTTTATTTGGCACATTTCGCGTTGTGCCGCCCACCTCCAACAATTCCAACACGTTGCCACGCACTCACTGTGCGCCGTTCTACACAGTTGGCTACCGCAGCACTGCGGCAATGCTTATGTAGCATAGTGTTTTTTTTTCTAGTTTTTTCTAGTTGTGGCAAAGGGGTTTTTGGTGCTTTAGGAAAAACTGTGAAAGTACGACTGCATAGTTTATGCCAACTGTAAGCGCATCTGTAGAGCGAGTGAAGCAGGTATGCTCAAAAAAGTAGTGGTCACAGTTGTACAAACAACAGTGGTGGCGAACGAACGACCACCGAAGGCAGTGGCGTTTTTAAGGTATCATGGCACGTTAGAAAGGGGAATTTTTAATGATTTACAAAATTATTTATTTTTCAGCTCTTTTATTATCAATCTTTTTTTTTAGCATATTGTCTCTTATATAGGTGGAGCTGAAGTCGCGTAGAAAAAAAACACATCCTCCATTACGGACACTTAATCTCCGGATTGGCTAATCTGAAATAAAAAATATTAAGCTTTCGGACACAGGAATTCAACAGAAAAATTAAAAAAACGCTAAAAATAAAAGGATAGGAGCTTTTTGAAAAAAGGTGTCAAAAATTGACTGCGTTTTTCACCTTTTTCCCCAGAAAAAGTACTTTAAATTAAAAATTTGTCTTCAATATTGTGGTGGATTCTTGTAAAAAATAAGTTAATAAAATGAACTAAATAAATTTTTTTAAAATCGGTCGAGCCAATCCGGAGATATATTGTAAAAAAAAAATTCAAAAAGATTGATAATAAAGGAGCTGAAAAATAAATAATTTTGTAAATCATTAAAAATTCCCCTTTCTAACGTGCCATAATACCTTAAGTCATGGGTGGCAAAAATAGTAAATGAAATGAACATTTTTTAAGTTTACAATGTTGTGATAATGAAAAAAAATATTAGTAATAATAGTAATAAACAGTTGCGAGTGACTTCTCATCAGTTCAAAAGCAGTTCAAGGAGTTCACCAAATTTCATGCTCATAACTTGTAGTGACGACTTTAAAATTTCAAACGCCTGTTTTAATTGGTTTTAAAAGGCAAATAAACATTTCGACTTAATGCCTCGTAATGTAAATTCTGAAAATAAAAATACAATAATACCGAAATTTCTTCAAGCGCGCATGAAACAAATTTATTTCACTTGTATTGACCGCCCCAAACCCTCCAAAACGTCCCTGTTTCAAGGCAACGCTATGCTTAAAATTCAGTTTTAACCAAATTTGCATTGACAAGCTAAATTTTCTTTGAACAAAAAGCTGCCCTCATTCGCCTCACATACCTCACTCACTTCATTTCATATCCCTCGGCCACCTGGTGTCGCCTTAAACTTGCCGCTTTTATGGCGCGCAACGCTTAAAAATGCATGTTTTGCATTTGTTACCCTCGAAATTGACTTTCATATGCAATTTCGTAGATTCCTTTCCCCTTCACACACACACACACACACAGACCAGCAGCCTCGCACTTACGCATGCACTCGCTCTCCCTACCAACCCTTCGCGCCTCCCCCCCCCCCCCCCTCCTCACTCTTTACCATAACAAAGCGGCCCGCGCTTAAAAAAGGACGCAAACATTACGCGCTCGCTTCGCATAAAAAATTCAAATTTGATTGCCAACTTTTTTGAAATGTAAATTTTCTAATGAACAACTTTTGTTTGCTGACTTTTGCACTTGGCAAATGTAATGTCGAGCAGCACTAAAAAGTAAATAGCCATCTGCTGGGCAAAAATAAAACAACAACATCAGTCGAATTCATCGGTCGCAAATGGGAATGGTATTTCTTGTTCGTTTTTTGTTTTTTGTTGTTGGCGTATAATGTAAACATTGAAGGTAAAAGCTCGTTGACGCTTTGTGTTTGCCGAAAATATTGCACGCCATCAACAATAAAGTTGCGAAAAACATTAGCACAAATATAAAAAAAAATAAAAATTTATTTAAAAAACGCGCCCGAGTTGCGTGTTATTTGTATTTTTTTTTATTATTTTTGTTGTTATTATTTTTTTATTATTTTTGGTTTTTTGTTACAGAGTTTCACAAATGTCAAATGCATATCCTTTGCTGAAAGCGAGTTTTAATGTTGCTTTTTCACACCCATTTTTATTTCAAACTCTTGTTGGCACTACAAAATTTGCATAAGTTGAAACTTTGCATGAATTTGTAATTTCGGGTGTGGCAGCATTGCCACGGCGACAGTCAAATGTTAATTAACAACAAAGGTGACGGCGCTACATGGACACGTGTCACACCTAATCGGGGCACTTAAACATTGCACTTTTTTTTAGAAAAATATTTCAGCGAAAAATGTATAACAACTGTAAAAATTTCGTTTTATGTTGTGTTTAACCCACTACTGCCTGCTTGATATTTAAATTCGCCTAAAACAGAGTTAACCCGACTATGCCAAAATTCTTCTTTCTTTCTTTTTCTTTCGAATTGTCCGAAAACATTTTTTTAACGTAATAATTGAAAAAAAATTTATTGTGCATATTATAAGTGTGACCATATGGTCACGCTAGGCGCTAGTGGGTTAAGGCTGTTGATAAAAAGTATATATCTCGAAACTGCCGCGAGATAACACGTTCACTTTTATTCCACAGTTTTATTTGACAGTTCACACTAATGCCATAGTTGCCTCAATCAAAACAAGAAGAAGACTGTAGGTCACCTTCTCTTCCACTGCCTGGCGCTCTTCAGACGCAGATGCGAAGCTTTCGATTTGCCGATTTGACTTGCCATGGCATGACTTGACTTGATTTGTCTTTTCAAGACTCGATTTGACTTGACTTGAATTGCCTTTTCCTGGCTCGACTCAACTTGACTTCACTCGATTTGTCTCGAACTGACTTGGCTTGATTTGACTTTTCAAGACTCGACTTGACTTGATGTGATTTTCTTTGTTTTGTTTGACTTCTCTCGATGTGACTTGGCTGGCTTTGATTTGCCTTTTCTTGACTTGGCTTGATTTCACTTTATTTGAATTGACTTTTTTGTCTTGGCTTGTCTTGACTTGTCTTGTCTTTTCAACACTCGACCTGACTTGTCTTTTTAAGACTCGACTTGACTTGACTTTCTTTGCTGGATTTAACTTTCCTTGATGTGACTTGACTTGATTTGATGTGCTTTTACTTGACTTGGCTTGATTTACTTTATTTGACTTGACATAATTCGACTTGACTTGACTTGACTTGACTTGACTTGACTTGACTTGACTTGGCTTGACTTGATTTTTACTTTTCAAGACTCTATTTCACTTGACTTGAATTGCCTTTTCCTGGCTCAACTAGACTTGACTTGAATTGCCTTTTCCTGGCTTAACTAGACTTGACTTGACTCGATTTGACTCAACTTGACTTGGCTTGATTTGACTTTTCAAGACTCGACTTGATTTGACTTGACTTTCTTTGCTTGGTTTGACTTCGCTTGATTTGAAGCAATCCAACTTTGATCTGCCTTTTCTTGACTTGACTTGATTCGACTTGACTTGATTTATCGCAAATCAGCCAACATTAGAGACTTAGAAAGATTCGTTCAGAAATCACACTGGTTTGAGTTGGGTCTCCAAATACTTGCAGGAAGTTATGTCCACATTCTTCTTCTAGTAAGTCCATCTGAGGCCTATGTGGGACTTTCGGCAATGTCTATGTCTTTCAAAATGACTTTCCAGGTGTTTAACTTAACTTGGATTGACTTGACTTGACTTGACTTGACTTTCTTTGCTTTGTTTGACTTGACTTGACTTTCTTTGCTTTGTTTGACTTCTCTTGATCTGACTTGGCTTGCTTTGCTCTGCCTTTTCTTGACTTGGCTTGATTTCAATTTATTTGACTTGACTTTTTGACTTGATTTGACTTGACTTGATTTATCTCAAATCAGCCAACATTAGAGATTTAGAGAGATTCGTTCAGAAATCACACCGGCTTGAGTTCGGCCTCCAAATACTTGCAGGAAGTTATGTCCACATTCTTCTTCTAGTAAGTCTATCTGAGGCCCACGTGGTACTTTCGGCAATGTCTACGTCTTTCAAAATGACTTTCCAGGTGTTTAACTTAATTTGAATTGACTTGTCTTGACTTGACCTAACTTGTTCCAGACTCGACTCAAATTGACTTCAATTGCCATTTCCTGACCTGACTCGATGTGACTTAACTTGACTTCACTCTCTTTGGTTGATTTGACTTTATTTGACTTAACTTGACTTCACTCTCTTTGGTTGATTTGACTTTATTTGACTTAACTTTGTTTTAACTTGATTTTATTTGACTTGACTTAACTTTTCTCAAAGTAGATCTAACTGAGACCTATGTGTATCTTTCGGCAATGTCTTCGTCTTTTAAAATGACTTTTCAGGCGTTTAACTTGATGTGACTTGCCTCTTCTTGACTTAACTTGACTCAAATCAGCCAACATTATACAATAAGAGTGGTGAGTTTAGAAATTACATCGCTTTGAGTTGGGTTTCCAAAGACTTGCAGGAAGTTATGTCCCCATCAGTCTTCTGGTAGTCCGATCTGTGGGCTAAGTATGTCTTTCGACAATGCCTACGCCCTGACAGCCAATCAAACCTAACCTTATCTTACTTTAGTATAAATGTTGCAAATTACTGTCTCCCTACGTTGAAGCGAAATTTCAATGGTTTCTCAAATTCAAGTAAATTATTTGTAAAAGACGATGTATAAAATAAACTTGTGGATTTGTATAGTAAATAATAATATTTAAATTTTGCGCCATTTTCGAGTAGTCGAGAAACTTTCATTGCATAAAATATTTGAAAAGAAAACATTTTGAAATACTTAGACATTTTTCTTCAAAAATTGTGAGATAATTTGCGCAGATTATATCGCACACTATAATACTTCACAGTGACGCACACAGCATTACCTTTTGGGGGGTTTGCATACAACTTTTGAGCCGAATTTCAAAATTTTGTAAACGAATTTTTGTATACTTCATCTGTCTGTCTGTACCTCATATCTTATATTTCAGATACTTAGCTCTGAAAAGAGCCAAAACTTTTGCACCTTAGAATCGCAGTGTTGATCATTGCTGCCACTTCTTGGAGTACAGAGAGTCAAGATACAACTTTTGCATATCTTCTGTGTACGAAATGTTACCTTGAATTGCCAAATTATTATTGCTATTTTATTACCGAACATTTGCTTGCAACATCAACAACGATTGCAACAAATGTAGAGATATTTTTAGCATTTGACAATGACACCAATGTTTGCGCGCAACATTCACCAAACCCACACATACACTCACAAATCATACAACTGGCCTTTTGCGCGAATTGTGCCAACCGACGGGACACACTTCAAAAGCATTTAAATGCCTCTTCGGTATTCATTACTTGTGTAAATTACCCTCATAAAAATCAATTAAGTGTCGCCGATACTCGCGTTCGCCCGCACAGCGGCGCACTCGGCTACGGCAGATAAAGAAAATAATTAAAACATAAATTTGCGATTGCGATTTTCGCAAGTGACTGAATTCCAATAATGAAAGCAATTACGCGAGCGGCTGCCGCGAACGGATTGTCGTTTCGTGTTGCGCTGAATTTAGAGGCGAAGGTCCTTTGAATAAATCGACGTAATTAGTCAAAGCGAATTGCAATCGATGCCTCGGGCGGGGCTTCTACTAGGCGCGCATGTACGAGTATTCAGCACACACAATCAGCGCACAAATAAATCAATTTTCGCCGCGGCGACAGTGAGCCTTAAAGCCTCACTCGGCGTAGGCGTTTATGATTAACGTTTCGAATGCTTAGCTGCGATGCCGTAAACTATGCTTCACATAATCGAGTCTGCGCGCAATTAGTGCAGCCAAAAACAACAAAACGCCTACAATTGCAATTTACGCTACACAAATGAGATTATTTTTTTCAGTTTAGATCGCTTTTTGTATGTATGTGCGTATGTGTGTGTGTGCGTGTGTGAGTGAGTGTTGGGCTAGCGTGACGTGGCAGCTCATTAATAGAATTTAAAAAGCAATTATGAGTGCCGAAAAAAATTTCCTCAATGGCAAAGACCGAATGCGCGATGACGAATGACGCAGCGATTTGCAGTTGTGCTGAAAATGTAATTAGGGCAAATGAGGGTCTTTATTTGCATTTCAATTACAAGCGGAAGCAACGCAAAATTAATTAAAGTTCTTACTTAAACGCAAAACGATGCAAAAGTTGTTTGTTTGCCGTTTAGTATTCGACGGGGTGGTTTGACTTGTCCAAAGACTTTGTACTGGTTTGCCCTTTTCTTCGAGTTATGACTGAGGCGTTTGACTCTTATGGAGACTTTGTAGAGGTATGACTTCTCTGAAGATTTTCTTGACGTCAAAGTGTTTTCGAGATATGAGCTATGGACTACAGATAAGTTAAATGGTCGCCTCTGAGACGCAACTTAGGCTTTGTCTACTGTGTTACCACATGGAATGACTCTGCCTATACATTTCGATAATTTGCAATGCTTACTGTAAGGTTAAAAGTACAAAAAACTGCTAGCAAAGGCCAGTGGAAAGTGCAGAAGGACTTGCGTCGGGGTGAGTAAATGTGAGCTACTTGGTAGCTCCAATGAATTTATCAATACGACTTGGCGGCATCTTCTATGGGTCCACTAGATAACTGAGGAAGTGCTGTTCCAATAATCGAAAATGCATTCTCGAAACGCCGAACATTAGCAAAGGCGGTGCTCATCTGTTTCCTCACTGTTCATTCCTGCAGATTCTGCAGAAGTCATGGTACAGCAAACCCAGTCTCTGTCTAGGTTGGAATTCTTCCGAAGAGAGAATAGAATAGCTTGTGGTATACCAACTGCCTCAGTGGTATTGATTCATTGTAGCTCCGTGCCTGGATTTTGTGTAATTTTGTGGAGAATAAGTATGGAGTAGGACTTCTGAAGTCTTTGTATATGTTTGACTATTCTGAAGACATTGCAGGGGATTTAATGTTTTGAAAATTTTTTGGCAAGTTGAACTCTTCTAAAAATTTAGTACATGTTTGACTGTTCTGAAGACATTGCAGGGGTTTTAATGATTTGAAAATTTTTAAGCGAGTTGGACTCTTCCAAAAATTTAGTAAATGTTTGATTGTGCTGAAGACATTTCAGGGATTTTAATATTTTGAAAATTTTGTAGCAAGTTGGACTCTTCTAAAAATTTAGTAAAAGTGTGACTGTGCTGAAGACATTGCAGGGATTTTAATGTTTTGAAAATTTTTAAGCGAGTTGGACTCTTAAAAAAATGTAGTAAATGTTTTGCAGGGATTTTAATGTTTCGAAAATTTTGTAGCAAGATGGACTCTTCTAAAAATTTAGCAAATGTTTGACTATTCTGAAGACATTGCAGGAGTTTTAATGTTTTGAAAATTTTGTAGCAAGTTGTTCTAAAAATTATAAAAATTTGGTAAATGTTTGACTATTCTGAAGACTTTGAGGGAGTTTGACTGTTTCAAGGACTTTCCATGGATGTGATGCGGATTTGATTGCTTTGAAGTCTTTGTGGGACTTCGATTGTTTTGATGATAGTGAAGGCTTTTGACGTTTATGAAGGTTTTATGGGGGTTTGAGTGTTTTGTAAACTCTGTAAGAATTTTATTGTTCTAAAAGCTTTCTATGGAAGGGTATCGATTGATCTGAATACTTTGCAGCATTTTGTCATTTACGGAGGCTTTGTAGAGGTTTCAGTGTTCTACAAATTTAGTAAATATTTGACTATTCTGAAAACTTTGAGGGAGTTTGACTGTTTCAAGGACTTTCCATGAATTTGATGCGGATTTGATTGTTTTGAAGTTTTTGCAAAGCTTCGATTGTTTTGATGATAGTGAAGGCTTTTGACGTTTATAAAGGTTTTGTGGGGGTTTGAGTTTTTTGTAAATTTTGTGGGAGTTTGATTGTTCTAAAAGCTTTCTATGGATTTTACTGTTCTAAAAACTTTGAAGGGCATCGATTGGTCTGAATACTTTGCAACAATTTGACATTTATGGAAGTTTGATTATTGTGAAGCTCTTGCAGAGGTTTAACCCTTCCGAAGATTTTCTATGGACTTGATTGTTTTGAAGACTTTACATTGCTTCGATTGGTCTGAATAGGGGTTTTAAAGTTTATGTAGGCTTGGTACTAGTTCGAATATTGCGAAGATCTTGTAGAGGTTTGACCCTTCTGAAGACTTTTTTGGTAGTTTGGCTGCTAAAACAATAACTTTTTATTTTTTCTTTTTGAGTTTTAGTGTTTAAAAGTTTGAACTATTTATTTATGTTGTACACATTAGGCCGTATTTTCTTTTACATTTTTCATTTTCCCGAGCCTTAAATTTAAACTTCGTGGACAGCATTTCTAATCATTTGTTGTGATTTTAATTTTAAATGTGAAAGATTTTCATTTATTTATTTTGTATACAGAGCGCTGTGCATGTTTTTAATTTCTTTCCTTTCCTTCTCTCGAAACTAAAAGTTACAAAGCACTTCTTATCGTTAGAGGCCAAAAAATAAAATTCTTTGAAGTCGAAAAACATCTTGCAGATTGAGTCAAGCACTTCTGAGTGCTTGAGTGAGACAACAAAATTAGTTTTGTTGATCAATATTATCATTATTTTTATTATTTATAAGTTTTCTGAGTATTTGAAGCCCAGCCAGAACGGTTTTGCTAATCTAAAATTAACCTCTGGCTTCATGTTTATGTGTCCAGCACACTTACTGCTACTTGTAATTATAAAGAAACTATTTTTTTTATATTTTTTTAACTTCTTCAGTTGTCTCTCCTCTTCGCGTTGTGAACTTACTAAAATATTTCATAAATTCTGCAATCAAAACAAACTCTTCTTCAGCAATAAACTCTTGTCCAAAGCATATAGCAAATAGAATGAATCAAATCTCCATCAGAAGATAACCAAATCCATTGCCTAATTGTACAAAAACCTTCCACCACGAATCGCAAATTTTGTATTATTCTTTGTATTTTTTTTTGCTTTATAACCAGCACAAACAATAAAAGCCAATCAAAAGTGAGCGTACAAAGTTTTGTAAACGATTCGCGCACAGCCCAGTCTAAATTTCAGTGTGTTGACGCGCGCTCCGCAAATGCCGCCGTCAATTTCAGTTCAACACTGCACACGACGACAGGCCAACGCTGCCAACGACCAACACTGCACTACCGAAAATGAAGCCAACACTGCGCCACACACACACACACACTCAGCCGTCTGTTGTCTGGTGGCTGTGTGTCTGTGGGCGCAGCGAATGCACGGCACAGTAGGTTTAATTGAACAAAGTCTAAATAGTTAGCGTCTAACTAAAATAAGCGTTTCTAAGCCAAGCAAAAAAGTATTTATTTATTTAAGACAATGACTGAACTGAAAAATAACTAAATTAAAACAAGTAATTAAATTTAATTAAAAAAACGTGTGTAGCAAATTATGGTCGCTGATTAGGCATGACGTGCATTTGCTGCGGAAAAATTATTTCTATTTTTTGAAATATTAAAAATAAGTATAACACAAACAATTTCAATACAAACGCTTCCAACCGAATAATGTGAATTGTTTTCCTTTTTACCTCAAAGGAAACTATTGCGAGTTTTGTTAATAATTTTGTAAATATTATTTTAGTTACTTATTTATTTTATTTCAGAAATGTATTTAAGTTTTTCTTAATATCAAATTTTTATTTAATTTTTTTAAGTAACTATTGTAATAATTAATTTTAATAAATTTTTTAATTTCATTATTTCATAAATCTTATTGTTTCAATTTCTATTTTATGATTTTATTATTTTGATTTTGTATTTGCTTTAAGTTTTCTTAAACTTAATTTAAAACTAAATTGATTGACACAATAATTTCCATTTCAGTTAAAAAACTTAAATGTTTGTTTTTAACGTTTAAGTTTTAAATCTTAGTTTTAAATTCTACTTACAATCTGAAATTTTTAATTTTTAATTAATTTTTAATAATCTTTAATAAAAAATAATGAAAAAATTCAATAAATAAAATGTAAAAGGAAATAAAATTTAATATTTCATTTTTAATATTTAATTCTTAGTTTTTATTTTTAGGTATAACTATTTAATTGTTAATTTCTATAATAATATTTTATTTTAAATTTTTAAGTCTTTATTTTCAGATTTTCAATTCTAATTTTTAATTTTCAACTTTAACTTTTCATTTTTAATTCCCAGCTCTTAATGTCTAGTTTTCATTTTAAATTTAATTTAAATTTTAATTTCAATATTAGTTTAAATTAAATATTAATTTTATTTTTAATTTTTATTATATTCTTCATTTTAATTTCAACTTCAAATTGTTGTTTAATTTATATATTAATTTTATACGTTAATTCTACGTTTTGTTTTAGTTTTAATTTTAATTTATATTTTAATTTTGCATCCCAATTCTAATTTTAAGTTTAAATTTAATTTTAATTTTAATTTTAGTTTTCTTATTAACTTTTATTTTTACTTTTATTTTTGTTTTTATTTTCATTTCCATTTTCATTTTCATTTTCATTTTCATTTTCATTTTCATTTTCATTTTCATTTTCATTTTCATTTTCATTTTCATTTTCATTTTCATTTTCATTTTCATTTTCATTTTCATTTTCATTTTAATTTTAATTTTAATTTTAATTTTAATTTTAATTTTAATTTTAATTTTAATTTTAATTTTAATTTTAATTTTAATTTTAATTTTAATTTTAATTTTACTTTTAATTTTAATTTTAATTTTAGTTTTAATTTTGATTTCAATTTTAATTTTAATTTTAGTTTTAATTTTATACTTAATTTTCATTTTCATGTTATTTTCGTTTTCGTTTTAATTTTAATTTCATTTTAGTTTAAATTTTAATTTTAACTTTATTCCGAATTTTAATATGAATTTAAATTTTAATTTTAATTTTAGTTTCAATTTTGATTTTAATTTTAATTTTAGTTTTAGTCTTAATTTTATACTTAATTTTCATATTCATGTTATCATGTTATTCATGTTTTAATTTTAATTTAATTTTAGTTTAAATTTTCATTTTACCTTTAATTTAAATTTTTATTTTAATTTTGGTTTTGGTTTTAGTTTTAGTTTTGGTTTTAATTTGAATTTAAATTTTTAATTTATATTTAATTTTATAAAAAATAAATTTAAATTTAATTAAAATTAAAAAAAAATTAAAATTTAATTAAATTTTCATTTTAACTTTAATTTTCATTTTAATCTTGGTTTTAGTTTGGTTTTTGGTTTTTAATTTTAATTTTGGTTTTAGTTTTAGTTTTAGTTTTAATTTGAATTTAAATTTTTAATTTAAATTTAATTTTATTTCATTTTTACTTTAACATTATTTTTTGTTTTAATTTTACATTTTTTTAATTTTTAGTTTTTCATTTTTAGTTTCTAATTTATAAGGTCTAACTTGTAATTACTACTTTTTAATTTTTGTTTTTGGGCTAAAACCTTTTTAATTTAGTAAATTAAACTATTATTTAAAAATTTTTATTTCTACGTTTACATTTAGAATAAGAAAATTGTTTGTGGTAAGATTTTAAGTTTAATTCAAGTTTTAATTTTGAATTTTAAATTTTGTTATTTTAAATTTTAAATTTTTAGCTGTCTGTGTTAGTTTTAATTTTTTTATTTTATTTTTTATTTTATTTTTTTTTATTACATTTTCATTTCTTTTGCTATACCTTTTTCAAAATACTGCTTTTATTTTTATTTTTTTTTATTTTTAAGTTTTTATATTTTTATGTTTTTTGTTTAATTGCTTGGGTTGTTTTCATATTTTTATCATATTTTTTAGATTTTGGTTTCAAAGTAACGAGTGATTCTTTCGTTTATTTTTTTTTCAATCCTGAACTTTTTTAATTGTTTTTTTTTAGTTTTCGTTATTTTATAAATTGTTTCTTTCAATTTTTTTTTATTACAGAATTATTTTTTGCTTTGTTTTTATATTCTTAATAATCACATCTCGCAGCAAAGGTGCGTTTTGTACCAATGAATGTCAGCGTTATACCAAATGAAGCCAATTTGGCAATTTTCTCATTTCAAGTGTATAGTTTTACTTACAAATTGTGTAGCAAATTTAATAGAAATCATAAAAACAATGTATGTTAAAATTTTCTTAAAAAAACTAGTAATTCAAAAAATTAAATAAATAAAAACTAATATTAAAATGAAACAAATTCAATGCATAATTTAAGGTTAGAGTGTCATACGAATGTAGCTTTCGAATTCTATTTTTCACAAAGAAACCACTAAACAAACAAAGAGAATTTTCCAACCGAATATATGTGTATGTGTAAGTGTGTATGCGTTCAATGCAGACAAATATCAAAAAGTTCAGAAAAAAGCAAAGTGCTGAGACATGCAAATCAAACACTCAAGAGAAACAAATATAAAATACCAAAACGCAAACTAAAAGATCTTGAAACTAATTTTAAGCGGATGTCTTCCACTATTATTACACACGATTAATTATTAACAAGTTATGTATGTACATTACATTGCGAAACTAAACACTGTTGAATTATGTATGTATGTATGAATCGGTTGTTAAGTTTAGAGAAGCGAAGCGTCGCACAATGCAAAACGTCGCCGACAACTACTAACTAAAAGCGCTAAATTATTATAGATAACAAAGTACTAACTTCTAAGCTAAAGTCGACTTTGCGTACAATACTTAAGTTATCGATAGGTTCAATTGAAATCGTTGCGCACGTCGGAAAAAGTGTTGAGAATATGTTAAAGTTTAAGTAGAATCTTCCTACGAGGCGCATCAGGCGGAATTGCGCGGCCAAACTTCGGCCGCGCGCAATTTTTGCAAGTTATGAAGACAAGGTTTCGTAAACTAAATGCTAAAAAAAACAACAACTACACCCACAACTAAAACACTACAAACTAAAACAACAAAGAAAACAAAACAACAAATAAAAAAGTGTAGTAGGAGAAGAAGAAGAAGACGACGACGACGAAGAACAATGGCAGCCATTGTGAAAGCCATTAAAAATTTGAAATGCAGAAATCTGAATTGATTGCGTTGCATTGCAAAGTTGAATTTGTTGAATAGTTGCATTGAAATGTGCAAACGGGGCGAACTACGCAGACTTGACAATGATGGAGAAAGAATGAAAGCGGAAAACTGAAATCACAACAACAAACCAAAGTAATTACAAATCGCAATTAGAAAAAAAAACTAACTTTGGAAAACTAAAAACTATTATGGTTTAATTTTCACGTCAGGCTGAAGGACATTGTTTAATTGGATATCTGATTATTGAAAATTATTATTTTTTAATTGATTACTTTGATTCAATGATGATTTCGTTGTTAGCTGATGCGTTTATTATGGCAAATAAAAGTTAGTTGAATGGAAATTTAATTAAATTTGGCAACTGAATTAAAACTAGAACTGAACTAGAATTTATTTATTTATTTATTTATAATTATTTATATTTGGAACCTTCAGCGGTTATTTTCAGTTACTGCAATAATTAAATATAAACTTTTAATTAGGTTAACTATACTTAAAATATATCATACTTGAAAACTTTAATATAATTAGTGATTATTTTCTCATAATTTATTCATTTGTTAATACATTTATTAAGAGATGCACGCTTTTATATAAAAAATTTATTATTTCAACTCAAAATTGTAACGAAGTCACCAATTATTTTGATTTGCTCTCATAATTGGTTTTTTATTAGTTTTTTAGTTATTAGTTATTTTTTAGTTGATACAATAACTAATGCACATTAAAACCTTTAATTACACTGAGTTTTAATGATATTTGCAAACTGTAATTCGATTAGCAATTATTTTGATTTGCTGCAATTGAATTAGTGATTACTGGTATTTATTATAATAATTGATTCTATTCAAGCTGATTAATATGTTTTATTTATAATTACAAATATGAATTCATAAATTAACGCAATGAATTCTGATCATGTTTGGAAATTGTAATTAAATTAGCGATTATGTTGATTTTCTGCAACTTAATTAGAATTACTGAGATTTATTATCGTAATTGATTTTATTTCAACTGAACTAAAAATAATAACTGGGGTAATGTTGAATTCGATTTACTGCCAAAAATATTTTCTTCGTGAAATGATTATGAATTCATAAATTCATTAAATTACAACTTTTAAATTATACTGACTTCTGATTATGTTTGGAAATTGTAATTCAATTAGCAATTATCTCGATTTTCTTTAACTTAATTAGTGATTACCGTAATTTATTACCGTAATTGACTTTCTTTGTTTTGTATAGTATGTTTAATTATGCTCACAAATATTAATTCAATTAATCATTTTTTCGATTTACTGTCATAATTGTCATAATTTTATTCATTAAATCAAAGCAAATGGCAACTTTTAATTGTACTAAGATTTAACTATGCATATAAATTTCAATTGAGTAAATGATTATTTTGGATTATGATCATAAATCACTAATTAAAGTAATTGAAGAAGACTTTTATTCAAATTGAATTTCAATTGTACATTAAAACTCTAATTGAGTTGATAATTATTTTGGTTAATGGTTATAAATCGATAATTAATCGTTAGTTATTCGTCAATTGAGGTATTTGAAGAAGACTTTTATTTAAATTAAGGTCTTATTAAAACGAAAGCTCTAATTCATTAAAAAATTATTTGGAATTACGGTCACAAATCGTTAACCAAAGCAAATTAAAATTTGTTATATTAATTTTTCTCAAATTTTGGGGTTTTTAAAATTGATTTGATTAGGTTGTGACCTCCATGAGATTTAAAGCATCACTAGAGCGTTTTGTAATAGTATTCAATAATGGTTGTAAATAAATTAACCGTTGTTTAATTGAAATTAATTGATAATCAGTTTACAACCTGAAATAAATAATAATCTTCAATTAATTTAAATTCATTAAAAAAATCGTTTAACATGCATTAAAATCAAAACTAATTATAAGTTAATTTGATTAATTAAATAACAAAAATTAGTAAATTTATTATGTTTATTAAAGACTAATTTACAAATGTAATAAATTTATTGCAGTAGTTACAAATTCATTTAACTGGTTAGTTTTATTATTTTTTATTTACATTAATTTAATTAATTTTTTGATTTATACACGTAAGCATTAAATTGATTTTATAATTGGCATTTATTTTAAACACTTTGACTAGAAATAATTCAAATTAAATTAAATTAAAAATAATTATTACAAGTTAATTTCAAATTAATTTAAGTCGATTAACGATTGAGGATATCACATTAATTTACAAATAATTATTTACATTTTATTGAAAACAAACCAAATTTAATTAATTGGAGAACTACTATCATAAATTAGGTTCAAATTAATTGAACCGATTAAAATTTAAATATAACACATTAATTTAAAAATAAAACTTTCAACTTTTTCAACACTTTAATTAAGTCAAATTGAATTAATTTAAAAATAATTCTTTTTCATTTACTGGAACCGATTTAAAATTAAGCGATTTAAAATTAATTAAACACATTAATTTCAAATTAATTCATTTAGTCTTTTTTTTGTTTCCTGACACTGTTCTCCACACCTTTGTAAAAACTTATAAGGACAACTTTACTGTTTAAAAAATTCATTGAAAAAAATCAAATTGAATTAATAGGGAAATTATTATCATAAATTAGGTTCAAATTAATTAATTAATTTAAATCGATTAAAAATTAATAAAATCGCATAAATTTAAAAATAATTCTTTCAAACTCATTGAAAATAAGTCAAATAGAATTAATTAAAATTATATTTAATTTTTCAAATTTATTTAGAACAGAAGCGATTTAACATTCATTAAATCACATTTATTTAAAATTAATTCATTTCGTTTTTTTTTTGTTTCTTGACACTGTTCTCCAGACCTCTGTAAAATCTTACAAGGACAACTTTACTGTTTGAAAAATTCATTGAAACCAAATCAAATTGAATTAATTGGAAAATTATTATCATAAATAAGGTTCAAATTAATTAATTTAAATCGATTCAAAATTAATAAAAACGCATAAATTTAAAAATAATTCTTTCAAACTCATTGAAAATACGTCAAATAGAATTAATTAAAATTATATTTAATTTTTCAAATTTATTTAGAACAGAAGCGATTTAACATTCATTAAATCACATTTATTTAAAATTAATTCATTTAGTCTTTTCTGTCTCTTGAAACTGTTCTCTAGACCTCTGTAAAATCTTATAAGGTTATTTGTGCTTAAAAAAAATTCTACATGACATCTCTTAAATTTAAATTTTATCTAAATAAATCCTAACAGAAATCATAATTAGTTTATAATTAACATTATAAATTTACAAATAAATTTGAACACAACTAAAATTAATTTGAGCGTAACTGAAGTTAATCCCTGTAACTATAATAAATTCCCACACGTTTGTAATTAATTTCCATGCAACTGGAATAAATCGTTACCCCTCGACAGTTCTTAGCTAAAACAAAAACCAGCATTAGTGAAATTAAATTTCGAGTTTGGTGAGATTAAAGCTGGCACAAAGCTGCCACAGGTAAACAATGCTTGTCCGGCGCTGTTGTCGCTGCGTGTACTTCAATTACTGTTTCCACAACACAGCCGGCAGGCAATTGTGATCCTCGAACACAATTCGCAGTGGACATTTGTCAATTCTGCAAAGCACGCCCCGATTGTGATGCAATGAAAATGTGTGTACACATGAAATTTGCGTTTAAAAATTCAACATTCAGATTCAGAAAGAACCAACAAATCAAAGAATGGCGCATACTTTCAAATGACTCTTTCGCTTCGTTTGTTGTCCGCGAGACCAAAAAGTTAAATTAACAACGAATACCAAATGGTGCTATAAGTTGAACATGAAATAATAATTTATAAACGGCAAAATGTACAGAGATGTGTGTTGGTGTTGTTGTGCCGGATCAATTGGGAATTAATTAATTAATTGTTTTACAGCGCGCGCACACAGCTCGGCTGCAGTCGCTCGCGTTGCGCAATCACGGTTTCCAAAAGTGTGTGCCGACTCGACTCAATTCGACGCGTTTCGTTTCAGTTGCAGTTTTGCCCTTGGCGAAGGTGGTCAATGCGATAAATCTGAGCCCCTTTATCGTCTTGTTTACACCACGCAGCACCGCCGCACTACAAGCAATTTCTTGATTTTGTAGTTCCGCCCCGAACATGTCGGACGCACCACGCCGAAACCAACGAACTACAAAATCAACAAATCAATATCAACAACAATTGCCGAAAATCACACACACACACACACAGAAACTGGCCCTAAGTAGGATTAAGAATAGCAAAAGAAAAATAACAACGTTTAGCCTGATTTGTAGCGTAACGAAAAATACAAAAACAAAAGAAGTATTAATCAATAAGGCAACATGAAACGTGAAATCAAAATTCTAAACAACACACAATTGAACATAAACAACAAAAACAACTAACCCAACTAACATAAACAAAGTGGAAAATCATGAAAACTTCAACTTGGCGTCTTAGATATTAGAACTTTTTACTAACATTTTTCTAGGTGTATATTCCCGTTTTCATTTGTCATTGTTGAGTGAAGTTTGGCTAAGTCGTAGCGTAAGCCATCGCATCAATCAATCCATATAAACAACAACAAAAACAACAACAACCACCAATCAAGCAAACAACTAAACAAAACAAAACAAAATATAGGTTAGTCGAATATAGTAGAGAAACTGAGGCCGTCATTTGTGTTCGTGTTGAGTGCATGTCGCAAATGGCCGCGTGTAGCGTGTAGCGTGTAAATAGGAAAGGAGAATATTGTCGAATAAGTATTGAAACTTGTACATTGAGCAACTGCTAAAAATGAAGCCACCAATGAATTGATTTATCGTACATAAGCTTAAGTAGTTAAGGAGCTAAGGAGCAACTCAAGCGCATCACAATAGTAATGGTGATTTTCAACTATACACACACACACACACACACACAAACATACAAAGCCATACAAAACAATACACGGAATGCATAAATGTAGAATTAAGTAGCAAACTTTATGGTAATTAGTGTAAGCGCTCTAACGTAGCATAAACCATAGAACCTAAGGGCAATCATCATCAAAAACTATGAAAATCAACTACAACAACTCCAACAACAACAACAACAACAAAGCAACTGCAAATTAGTTAACCTATTGTTAAACGAATTCATATGGCAAACTGCTAGCAAATCAAGACAAACAAAAAACAACAAAAAAACAAAAGCAAATACTTTTTTAAATCAGCTACAATTTGAAATGGCTACAAATATTTACAACAACAAAAAACAAAACACCCAAACTAAACTAAACTATTATTAAAAAAAAAACCAAGAAATTGGAAAAACTACCACTAAGCAGTCGAAACAACCCAACAACTACAACAAACCACGAAATACTTTAAACTACTAATTAAACATAGCTACATACACACATACATACATACCATATGTATTATTTGATAACGTTGTACCATACTCGTATATAATTACATTTATATATATATATAAATACCTATATATATATATATATATAGAAGCATATATATATATATTTAATTTAGTTATAGGAAACTATAAGAATTTTTCAAGTACATAGTTTCTACATCTCGTTGAGTTTCAATGCGTAAACAAAGTTTTCCTAACAACAAATTCAAATGATAAACACAAAAACACAAAACAACAAAAAAAACCAAGCAAACATTGAAAAAAAAACTAAACAGCAAAAACATTTTTTGTAGGTAATTTAATAGTCTTAGCTAAGATGTCCACATCAACTGGACAATAAATATAAATTGTATTCACGTGCAATACACAAACTAAATAAGCCGACAAACTCAATGAATGAAAACCGATGGAATTATGAATTAAATATGAATGAAAAAACATAAAACAAAAACAAAAAATCCATAAGCATGTTTTAAATTTATTCTCATTGATGAAGAAACTAAAGTATAAAATAAAAACATACTTAATATCTATACATGTTAAATGAGTCTTTTATTCTACAAAAATGTTCCTAATCTCGGGAAGAAAACATTCCAGAAATGACTACAGTGCAACGTTTAAAATCGATTGTGTTCCATCAGAGAATTGAAATTTTTTATTAAATAAGTTCTTCAAATAAACAGAACTTACTGTTTAATAGTTGGTATTATAATTATTTTGTATGGAAGGGGGCACTGAGATATTAAAGATCGATTGTGTTCCATAAATGAATTAAAGTTCTTCATTGTTCCAGAAATGGTTGCTTCGAGAAATGACCAAAACCTACTTATTAATAGTTGGTATTATTAATATTTTATATGGAAAAGGGCACTGAGACGTTTGAGATCGATAGTGCTCCATCAGAGGATTGAAATTCTTCATTAAATAAGTTCTTCAAATTTAAAAAACTGTCCTTTTAATAGTTGGTATTGGCATTATTTTGCATGGAAGAGGGCACTGAGATATTAAAGATCGATTGTGTTCCATCAAAGTATTGAAGTTCAAAGATGGTACATTGTGTCTAATCAAAAATTTTAAGTTCTTTATTGTTTCAGTAATGATTGCTCCGAATTGTAAGAAATGTTGTGGATTACGACGCGAGCGACGCTTAAAATCGATTCTGTTCCATCAAAAAAGTTAAAGTTCTTCATTAACATAATTAATTAACTCCTGGGTACTAAGTAAGTAAAGTAAGTAAGTAAGTAAACAGACATTTTGGCTACAGAAATTGGACATCAATAGCGAAGGTTTGTATGGCATTCAAATGTCTGAAATCCCCATGACAGAAAAAAGGATTTTTGTACTATGGAGAATACTACAATCAAATCTCTAAAAGTACTACAAAAAAGTACGATCTAGGATACTGAAGGACATATGGTTATTGTACCACTTATTCCATTTGGACAAATGTGAAATGAAATTTGAAAAATCTAATACATTTTGTTTGTTTACTATGGGTTTTTCACAAAAAGCTTTAAGCTTTGAAGTATTTTCACTTGAATGCCTTTGGAGTAAACTGAAAAATCGTATTCATTTTCCTGGTATTCTACTGGATTTTTGTACCATGATTGTAGTACAAAAATCCAACTACTTCCAAATAAAATTTGAAAGAACCCGTTGCAGACATTGGTTTTTTGTTCTATCATGTTTTTTGTACTAAAAGTCTGTCACGGGTAAAAGAGTCCTAAGTGGTTTCAGTTCTTACAGAAGTTCCTTATAATAAAATCAATTTACCGAGATCTTTAAACAAATTTAATTTAAATATAAAATTTTTCAAATTGTTTTAACTGACTGTTTTGAATGACTGTTGAATATTAAAAGATGTTTAAAGTTTAAAAACTTGTAAGTTATACAACCATAAAAGATTCTTTCATTGCCTTATTCTAGACGACTGACTATTGGATATTGCAAACAATTTTATTTTATTGCATTTTTCTAGATACCAACGATCCTAGCCAAAACCTTACTTAACCTCAACAAGTCATATTATAGTAGAAAAAATGACTTTTCTCTTGTCACAAAAAGGTTAAATAGTTGAATGAATAGTTGCCTCAGCTAGATTAACAAAAATTACCAATTGTATCTTTTTCCTTTTAAAAAAATCCTGAAGGTGTAGGATTCTTGTCTCCTAACATATTTCCACTAAATTTTGAGACTAACTTCAGCCGTTTATTTGACTGCATAAGCAAACATGGAGATGTCACTCAGTACACTTATCATACTAAAGTGGGCTTCTACTACGCAATACATTCCATTCGAAATGTCGTAAAAGCTGGGTTTAAGAAAATCGGTTGCCAATCTGTTTGGACGACTCACTACATGGGAAATTCTGGATGTGTTTAAAGAGAAACCCATCTCCTGGGTGACTATTTTTCGTATTTTGAAAGATTGCCGTTATGGGAAAGGACCGGAAAACGAAGTCATACCTGGTCGTCTGCCGAAGTTAAGTGCCACAAGGACGAAAAACTGCTTACAAGTGTAAAAAACAAGGTTGGCCAATCAACACGCAAATTAGCACGAAAATTTGGCATTTCAAAGTCTGGTGTTTACAAGATTTTGAAGAGGAACAATGTAATCTATCGCAAACGTAAACCAGCACCAAAGTATTCCGCGAAACAACTCGAAAATATACCAAAATGCTGCCGTGCACTTCGTTGTGAACACTTCGCTAACGAAAAATTCATAATTTTGGATGTTGAATCGTACTTCACATTTTTGCACCAGAATTAAGCGGCAACGACGGTTTTTACACTGACAACATCGAAACAACATCAAACGGAGTTAAATACGCCAGCAAATCAAAATTTGAACCAAAGGTGCTAGTGTGGGTGGCCATTTCTTCGAAGGGCGTCTCAGCGCTATTGATTCGCACAAACAAAGCCAAAGCGGTCAATGCTGACGTTTATATCGGTCAATGCTTGCCAAAATTGATGCAATTCCCTGGCAAACATCACACTCGCGACGAAATCATGTTTTGGGCGGACCTTGCAAGCTGTCACTATGCGAAAAAAAGTTGGATTGGCTGACCGAGTATAAAATAAAATTTTTTGCCGAAGAAGGACAATCCTCCAAACGTGTCTCAGGCACGTCCAACCGAAAATTTCTGGGCAGTTCTCAAACGTATGGTGTACGAAAAGGGTTGGGAGGCACGGAACGAGCAAGAGTTGATTAATCGAACTAAGCAAAAGTTAAAACAAATCGAGATAAACACCGTCCAAAACCTAAATCGGGACATTCGCTTTACACTGAGAAAAATCAAAGACAATGATCCATTGAGTGTACTCTAAAAGTATTTTTTGACAGATGACCAATAGACTGGAGTACCAAATGAAATACATTTTTAATTCAATTGTTTGTTTTCAAATGGCGCGCGCCGGAAGTTAGTCTCAATGTTTAGTGGACATATGTTACTCTGCATCCATAAAATTTCTATAGTAGTCATTTTTCAAAAGTAACAGTATTTGTATGCCAATTCCTGAAAGATAATGACCCACTAACATTCAAATTTACAACTAGAACTTCTTCAAGCACGGTAAGTAAATACAATATGCATAGAATTTTTTAATAGCCATGTCCTATGACCTTCGACATTAGTGTTTTGACATAGTCACCATTTAACCAAAAGCTCCGAACTTCAACGACATTCAAATCTTCGAGAATGGTAAGTGTAACTAAATATGTAAAGGATTTTTCCATACCTATGTCCCGGCATAGTCATGATTTCACCACGGAAAGCAACGAAGTTGTTGAAAATTTTTATAAAAATTTGTATGCAAACCGGATGCAAACTGAATCAACATTTTCATCATCTCCAGTTATGTCTGGTTGAAAGATTTCGTCTAATCCACAGCTGTCTCAGAGTATGAAATGTAATCCAAAGCAGTGTCAAGAGTCTCCACTGCATCCGGAGAAAACCACTGTTTGGTGTAAATTTTAGTCAGGCGGTGCTCAACATCTTTCGAATCGAGAATGGTCAGAAGGTGACTGTCGATGTCAATTGACTCTTTTTTGTCTCAATTGGATAATATGGACCCTAATGACCCAATCAGACTACTAATGACCCCAATAAAATAGCGCAATGTGTCACTCATTGTTATATGTGTTACACTGAATTTGTTAAAATAAAAGAATCCAGAATGCCCTTTTTTCAGAACAAAACATGTGAAATGAGCAGTGATGTACACAAAGAGGAGTTTTAGACTTCCAAACCCCTCTAAGTAAATAACTGTTGCAAAAATATTTGTAAGCAAATATGGTTTCAAATAGTATTGGACTCAAAAGTTGTGAATCCCTTTAAAAGGAAATCCTGTGAGTGCCCCAACGCCCCAAGCTTTTTTCCGATGATACGTAAAGTCATTGGTTCACAACAAACAAAACAACAATAATTATTTGAACCACTACACAGTGATTCGACTCCATACAACCGCGGGACAAAATTAGAAGGAGTAGTCCGTTTTTTATAAAATAAGGGATGAATAAAATAAATTTTGTCGAAAAATAGGTGTTTAGACCATTTTTCAAATTTTATTATTTTCTGAGATCGGAAGATATCGGAAGATGTAATTACATTACAAAAGAAAGAATGCTTTTTAAAATAAAAAAAAATCCAGGAACATACTTTCACATACTTTTTAGATATTTTCCAATTTCCAGTTTTGCCAATTTTAAGATTTTTAATTTAGAAAAATATTTTAAATTAAAAGTGAAGTAAAAGCCTCAGCTTTGCAAATTTTGAGAAAACATTAAAAAACGAAAATGGCCACATTGTGTTTTAATCTATATTGAAAGTTTTAGCAACTTCTTGGTAACCACGTTTCTTTTACAATTTTTTTGCTCAATAGGCTAAAACACAGAAAATATGTGTTAACATTTTTTTGTGAAAAAAGTTTCAACTTTGAGCCGCTTTTGCACACATACTAATTAATTTTTAGCACAGATTTTTTGGGGTTTTCTTAGTTGGAATTTTACCTTTCAAATGACATAAAAATCGTTAAATTCTGAGACTATAATTTTTTTGAATTTTGTCACTGTGCACTAGTGAGATCCAGCACAAATTAAATAACAAATTATCGGATTGGGAACTGTAAACAAAGCCGCAAAGTCCACTGAAATTATATTGTATCATTTTCAAAACTTTAAATCCATAACAAAACAATCCGACATATCGCATCCAAAACTCTTCTAATTAGTTTTAAAGTATAGATATGCTTAAAGAAATCTTCTTTTTTTATGCAAAACTGTGACCCTGTTTAACAATCTTAACATAATCTTAAGAATATGAAAATCTTAAGAATATAATTTGAGTAATCAGCACTGCAATCTTCATGTAATTCTTTCAACAGGGGACAAAGAATATTGGTTCTTTCTAGTACCGCTTTAAGGAGAATAGTCCGCATCTTCGAAAAACGAGACAGTAATAGTCTAAGAATCTACTTACCTCTAGTAAGCATATCTATTTTTCCTTTTTCACTCCTCTCTGGAGCATAGGGCCTCTACAAGACATTGCCTTGTGTTGGCTACGTTAATCGGTTGTATTTTTCTGCCAGGGTAGGTGGCGCATGATTGCGCGTAATATTGCGTGGGAGTAAGTGAGAAAGGATCATCTGAGGGTCGGAATTTTTGAACTGGGGTATCTGGCTGGGCTAGGAAATATTTAGAGGAAAGGAAAAATTGGAAAAGTTGTAAGAGACCATGCACCAGGTGGGAGTCGAACCCACGACCTCTGGGATGATAGGCTAGTGCACTCACGCAAGGCTATCGAGGCTATCTAATAACAGAGAGAAAACTTATTATAGCCTCGCTTCGGATAGCCAAACTTCAACAGGGACGTCGTGTGTTTTTTTTGGATTTTGAAAAACTTAATTTCTTATTTTTTGCCTTAAACAATATTTGAGAGTCATAAAAACAATATCCAACTGTTCAACAAATAAAAAGAATTTTAGAATTCAATTTTCGTAGTAAGGAACATTTTTAATTTTCGACAGTAGCTCCACAATTATTTAGCTTTACGATTATTTATTTAGTTTTTTAACAAAAACTTTTTGATTTTTTCAGAAATGCTCTTTTTCTACAAAATTTTATTAGGAAAAAACTACACAGTCTCATAGAGGGATTATAAAATTGTTTCCTTTCTATTGAACCGTCTTTCTATTTTTCGAAACATGCCATCCACCAATAAAGGATTTTAAAACATCGGTTCAAAGTTAAAATTTTGACTCTGTGCAGATTTTTTATCTCAACAAAGTATTAATAACATTTCTGCTCATACTTCAATATGTGCAAAATAACTTCTCCCAAAAAAGAAACTCCTCTTCCTTTTTCCATACTCACAGAATAAATCGTCAAAGTTAGAACGTTTTTCGTCTACTAGAGTCGTATTGCTGCTTAAGTTTTTCCCTGTATCGTCGCACTGGCAACCCTTGTCCACATTTCAAGGTCAGCGCATTGAGACTCACTCAACAGCAGCAAAGTGTTCGGTTGCGATTCCATTACGCTGTCAGCTGTATGTGTGAAAAGAGTGAAAGTGTTTGGTACATTTGTGGTAACAAAAGCTGAACAACCAAAACAACTACAACCAAATTGCGTGCACATTTGTGTGGAACCTGGCAGGTGAGTTGATGAGAATTCTGGAATTGAATTTTGTTGTTTTTATTGACGGTACATAAGGACCGCACGCGCACAAGGAAACTATTGATTTTTCGCCCGGCATCACACAGTGGCCGAGAATGGCGAATGGCTGCCGGTCAGAGTTGCCAGCGTTCGACGAATTCGAATTAAATTTATGGCATTGGTAAATCTATGCGGGTTTTGTGTATGTCTGTTGGTTTGTTGCTGGCTGCTGGTCGTAATTGAAATTTACGCAATTAAAGCCAGTTTAAAGCTTTTTTTTATAAATTGCGAGCGGACGAAGCGCAGAGCGAGAGAAAAATGTTTAATTCAACTTTAATTCAACCGACTGACTGTCGAGCAGTAAAATGGAGAATGCGAGTATTTGCATTGCGCATAAAATTTAAAGCGAACGCGAAGGCAAATGGCGCACATAGCGGCTGCTACAACAACAACAACAGCAATAAAAGATGCCGCACATATGCGCTGCGCTGCGCTGAATACAAATGTTATTTAAGTAAATGAACTGAACTTCTTTGGATTTCGCACTTTTAGTGGCATAAGTGTGAGTGTGTGTGTG
This sequence comes from Melieria picta, assembly GCA_964056695.1. NCBI lineage: Eukaryota > Metazoa > Arthropoda > Insecta > Diptera > Ulidiidae > Melieria > Melieria picta. Next base: position 140,175,773 of record OZ057398.1, read on the forward strand.
TTTAAGGCGATATGTGAATGTATGTGAGTGTGTGTGTGGCCGCTGCTGGCTACTAGCTGCTGGCAGCCAAAGTGCCACAACGTACAATGGCCGCCTTTCAGCTTCCGCCCGCGGCCAACCCCAGTGAGAACGCACACTTTTGTGTATTTGCATAAGGCGCCCGACTGCTCAACTGTACACACACACACATTAACGCTTTAGTCAGAGTGTGTGTGTAAAATGATATAATTTTCAAGATAAGAGATTTAATTAAATTCCGACAAGGCTTTTACAGAATGGCTCTGCGGACACTGAGCAAGTATGTAGCACACACACACACACACACACACGCACGCATGCAAATGTGTACGCAAATTGGAGTCCATTAAAATTGCGCTTAATGCCGTCCGCTGGGAGTGGCTGCGCGCACAACGCAACGCACTCGCTGCACTTTCACTCAGTGTTCGGTGTAATTGTTTTGCTGCCAGTGCAACACAGCGCCAGCGCAGCCCAACGCAGCGCCCGACGTCGGCCTGTCAATAATGCCAGCCCGGTTAATAACTTAAATGACATTATTATGCCTGACGGAGGGGTGCGGGGCGCGGCCGAAACACTAAAGGATTTTTCAAAATAAATGCGTAGCGCTGCGCGACGAAAAACGCGCCGCAATTTGCACAAAATGCCAACAATGTTCGCACAAAATGTCGGCCGCAATTTTTGCATACAAACAAAGCCGTAAGCACTCTGCGCTCTGCCTTTCCGCTTCGCGCTTCGAGTGTGTCAGCGCCGCCGCTGTAGTCATTTGAATATTTTGCACAAGCAATGAACGCCGCTTTTCGGTTCGGTTTTGGCGGCTAATGCGTCCGATGTCATTGACAGAACATTAGCACACTTAGGCGCGAGTTATGTTCCCTTGTCTGCTACTGCTAATTATGCTCCCGTTTGCTGCCGCCAAATAACAACCTCACGTCTTGATTGCCAATTACAAAGTGAAATCTTTATTGAATAAATGCTTAAAACGAAACTTAAAATAAATGACAATTTTTGCTTACTAACTATTTTGGTTTTTCTCGGGAAGTTTTTTGGGAACGGAAATTTGGCAGACGAATTCTGCAGAAAAATGGGAGTCGTTTGCAAAACGCTTCGCGGTGTCGTTTGCCCAGCGCTCCACGTTTTGCCGCCTCAGCAACTTTGCGCAACGTTTGTAGCGTTGGTAGGCAGTTGCGTCAGCATGTACGCTGAGTACGTAACTCCTCCCCCCTCAGTTTGGACCGTAGGGAGTGAAGGGACCGCAGCGTCCAAGAGTACCGTGGCATGATGTGCTCCTTTTTTAATTTTCCATAAAACAACAGTAAGTGCTCCCAAAAGTAAAAGTGACATTCCGATTAAACTTCCGATAAGGCTGTTGTGTACAATGAGTTTCGAGTTGACCACGTCGATTTCTATTTGTTGTTCAAAGTTATAATCTGCCAGTTTTTTCAATGTCAGGGTCTCGACCTGCTCTGTAGCATGAATTGTCGAGAATGGCAGTTGTGCGACATATATATCCTCTTGAAAGGTGCCTAGGTCATTCTCGTATGTTATATTGTTAATTATAATTTTACAATTTTTGAAATGGAGGACTGCGGATCCTTTTATTGTTGTGTTATTTGTGCCACAAGTTGATTGGATTATTAATTCTGGTGTGTTAAATACAATAATTACATTGGGTTCTGGTTGGCTAACTATCTCTATTTCCTCCGTGTTTCTTACAATACATTCTGCTTCTTTATATTTTAATAGTGTCTGAATACAATTATTATTCCTGTCGGAATATTCTCTACAATAATACATATTTTGTATTTTAGGGCAGCGCTTTAAAGATGTGAATGTGTTCTTATCGCTATACAGCGTATAGGGTTCTATCTCAAGAATTTTAGTTTTATTTATTGGCAGTGGGATCGTATGGTAGTATTTGTAGGTGATTGTGTCGAAATTTGGGATGTGGATATTGAAAATAATTTTTGATCCGTTGTGGTATGCTTGTAGTCCGAGAAGCTCGTAAGTATTGTCTATTGAATTTATTTCGATGCCCTGGTCCTTGAAATGGCTATTTATTGTTTCCACTTCTAGCGGGTTTAGGATTAACTTTGGAATGACATTGAGGCGGGCTAGAATGATGGCTTCAGAGATGTCGCTCAAATGAGATGAGAGGAGGTCAATGTTGTAATTAAATTGGTCCAGGTATTGGAGTTCTTTAATAAGGTCGTTTGTGGATTTTGCGAAATAGGCTGTATTGTTGGCATTCCTTTGCAGAAACGTTTCTATTGTTCCCTGTACTTCGTTAATGTGCTTTGTGATTTGCGCAAACCTTTCTATCATTTTGGAGTTAAGGCTATGGTCCCTACCTATTATAATATCTAATCTAGTCTGTTGTCCTTCGAGAGTTTTAATCTGATCGTTTATTCGTGTAGCATCGTCCTCGTCTAGGTTGCCCGTTATTGTTTTGATGATGCTTCCAAGTCCGTTCACTAGCCCTCTCTTATGGCGAGTTGGTTTTAAAGTGCGCAGCTTGCCTGTCAGTTGTTTGAGTTTTAGTTCAATTGTTGGCATCAGGTTCCTTGTCGAGCCGCAAGTTTTGAACAGTCTTAGTGTCTGTTCCATGTTTTCGATGTTTTCTTCGTATTTTTGGATGTCCACTATGTGTATCAGGTTTGTAAAGGTTGTCATTCTTCTCGCTTGTCCTAAGTAGAGGGGTAGTAGTCCATTGTTGTCTGTCAGCTGCCTGAAGTCAAGTACTTGTCCTGCCGCCACTGTCAGCCTAGGGAGAGATGGTTTTATGGTTCCTTTTTAGTCTGATTTTGTGAACTTTTCTGTTTCCTTCTGTAACTACTGTATGCAGATTATTTTTCTGTACTTTCTGCTTTGAGAATCTTGGCGTCATTTTGTTTCTCCTACATTCCTTTCTAAAAACTTCACAGCCTATTTCTTTCTTTTCTGGCTCTTCTCTGGTTTTATTTATTTTCGAGATTTTGGTATGGGTTACCTGTTCTATTTTTTCTTTTATCGACGGATACAAGGACTCTTGAAAAGCTTTTAGTTTTTCAAGATATTCATGCTCGTTCTGAAAAGTGAGGTTCTTTTGAAAGTAATATGGTCTGCCGAAAAATAGTTCATAGGGAGTCAGTTTTGTTGTTGAGTGGATCGCGTTATTGTATGTGATAAGTGTTTCAGCGAAGATCTCTGAATGGTCTGTCTTTAATTTCTCCTCTTTTCTTTTTTTTGTTATTATTCTATAAATCTCCGTGAGCGTGGAATGCAGTCTTTCCACAGGAGCATTGCTGGATGTTTGTTGGAATGAAGTGAAGTGGAGGTCTATGTTGAACTGTCTACAAAAGTCCTTGAAAATATTGCAGTAAAACTCAGAGCCTTGGTCGCAAACGACCTTTTTGGGTATGCCAAATAGGCTTACAAACGTTTTGAAGGCTTCTAGAACATGAATGCTGTTCCGTGAGCGCAAGGTATAACCAGCTGCGAATTTTGAGCATTTGTCTATTATGGTTAGTATCTGATTTTGATTTATTGTATAAATGTCAATGTGTATAATGTCGAGTGGTTTAAGCGGAATTTCAGTTTTGGAAAGTACGAGTTTGGGTGGGTTTCTGTCATATTTCTGAATATTGCATGTTTCGCAGTTGTTTATTGTTTTATTAATTTTTTGTTTCATGAATGGGAAATAGTATTCCCGTTTAAGGTGTGCCAAGGTTTCGTTTATGCCCCTGTGGTTAGAGTTTATGTGATAGTCCCTGATTATTTTTTCCTGGTCTTCTTCTGATAACACGTCTGTTAGGATGTTCTTACAGCGTATAGGTTTAAATATTTTGCTCCCTGAGAAGTATTTTGAATAAATTTCTTGAATTTGTCTGAAGGTTTCCTCGTCACTAAGGATAGCCACCTGTTTGTTGGGGGGCATGTGATTCCTAAGGATGTCTATTAAATCTTGATCGGTAAAGTTCGCCTGTTTTATGGTCCGCCTTTGTTTGTTTCGGAAAAGCGTTTCCGTTTTCGTTTCCGTGTCCGTGGGGTTTTTCACTACTACCATTTGAATATTAAATTCATTTAGGGGTCTTTCTGAAATGAAAATTCCTTCGCCTAAGTTTTCCTCTGCAGAGTGGACTGTTGTACCTGCGGTGCCCTGGTTTGAAACTATGTCATTGAGATTCATTTCGTCCGTGGTGATCTCGATCCTGCTTAATGCATCTGCGTTCGTATTAAGCTTTCCTTTTTTGTACACAACTGTATAGTCGTATTCTTCCAATTTTAGCCGCCACCTAATTAATTTGGAATTCGGGTCTTTTAGACTCATCATCCAGGTTAGTGGACGATGGTCAGTTACAATAGTGAATTTATGGCCGTATAAGTACGGGCGGAAATATTTTGTTGCCCATACAATAGCTAACAGCTCTTTTTCTATTGCCGCGTAATTAATTTCTGATTCACACAAGGTGCGGCTTGCATAACATATAGGCTTGTCGTTTCCTATGCTCCCTTGCGAGAGGATCGCTCCAAGCGCAAAATTACTAGCGTCAGTCGTTAGAATAAAAGGCTTTGAAAAATCGGGGTGTTGCAGAATTGGATCATTTATTAGTAATTCCTTACACGTTTCGAACGCGTCTACGTATTCTCTGCTAAGATCAACCTTTCTGCCTTTCTTTAAACAATTCGTAAGTGGTTTTGTTATCTTTGCGAAATCCCTAATAAATTTCCTGTAGTAGCCGAGCAGCCCCAGGAATGATTTTATTTGTTTTTGTGTTTTCGGGATTGGGAACATTTTTATCGCTTTAATTTTGTCTGGGTTAGGCTTAATTCCTTCCGTAGAAACTATGTGGCCGAGGAATTCTATTTCTTTCCTCAAAAACTCCGACTTGTCTAGCTGAATCTTGAAATTTGCGTTTTTCAGTTTTTTGAAGACGAGTTTGAGATTCGTTATATGTTCTGTTAGGGATGTAGAAAAAATTACGATGTCGTCCAGGTATACCAGGCAGACCTTCCCAACGAGTTCTCCCAGGACATTATCCATCACACGTTGAAAGGTGGATGGGGCGTTTTTCAGCCCGAAAGGCATTCGGATATATTCGTAGTGCCCCCCGTCTACTGTAAACGCCGTCTTAGGGACATCTTTGGGGTTCATTTCTATTTGGTGGAACCCGCTGGCAAGATCCAGTGTAGAGAAATACATACACTTTCCCATCTTGTCCAATATATCGCTAATATTGGGTATAGGGTACCGATCCGAGATAGTTTTCTCGTTTAATTTCCGGTAGTCTATAACTAAACGCCATTTTTGCTTTCCGCTGGCGTCTCGTTTTTTCGGTACGATCCAGACTGGAGCGCTCCAAGGCGAATAGCTAGGCTGAATAATACCCTGGTCAAGCAATTTGGAAATTTGGCTTTTAATTTCTTTCTTATGGACGTGTGGATACCTGTACGATTTTGTATGTATGGGTATGTCGTCAACTGTTGTTATATTGTGTTTGATTTGGTTAGTGAATGTTAGGTTTTGATTTTCTTTATAGAAAATGCTATCGAACTCTTTACACAGTTCTAGTAGTGGGTTCACCTCTTCCTCGTTTAAATGGTCTATACGTAGTAGGTCTTTGATTGGGGTTCCGTTGTTGGCACTCCCAATTTCTATATCTATGTTGTGTAGCTCCACGTGACTTGAGCTGTCATACTTTTGAACTTTGATCGGTTGGTCTAGGAATAATTCTTTGTCATCGTCCGACCAATTTATTATTTCCATCCCACTCATCCAGTTTTTTGATATGTAGAGTCCTGGTGAGATTTCTAAGTTGTCTGAGACAACTATTAAGTCACTATAAAAAGTGCCGTCTTCTAAGTCGACAGGAATTGGAATTACTACTTTTGAACGGGGTGGGATAGTATGTATTTTGGAAGTAATGTTGGGTTTTATGCATATGTGGAGTATTGCTTTTGGCGTTCGTACCACGTGTTGTTTCAAGTCGATATTTGCCCCCAGTTGTTTCAGTATGTCGACCCCCAGGAGTCCGTCGAAGTAATTATGGAATTTGAAAAGTAGGAATTCCAATTTTCCCGTTTCGTTGAACTCCTTGAATATTGGTAGAGTCACTTTCTTGTCGAGGGTGTAGCTATTGAGAATAGTTCTGATTTGGATTGGTTTGCACTTAGTTATGGCCTCGGGTGGGACGAATTGGGGGTTAATGAAGGAGGCACTTGCTCCGGTGTCGATTAGGAATTTTAATACTCTTCCCGATGGCAGTGCAATGAGGACGTAGGGTAGAGCCGACCCGTGTTTATTTACGTCAATGTATCCGGTCGGTTCCCCAAGGCGGGTAGGCGAAAATTTTCAGTTTCTTCAATATTGAATGTTTCTTGAGGCTCTGGGTCCTGGCACGAGTGAGGGTTTGTTTGATTAATGTTATGAAGCTCCTGGTTTCGAGGGTTTCTTGAAAAGTTGGATTGGTAGGTTCTTGAAAATCTTGTTCTATTTTCGGGTTCTTGCTTAGCAGGCATTATGGCCGGTCTACCTGCGTTGAAAGGGTTACGGTGTGGTCCTTCCAGGTTCTCTCCGCGAAATTTAGGTCCCTGGTATGGTCTCATCTGGTTATGGGGTTTACTATTTCTTTCTGGCAAATAATATTTATTTGTTCTATACTGACCTTGCTGCCAGTTCGTTTGGAACTGCGCTCTATTGTTATATTTTTGTGAAGAAATGCTCTGTTCTTTAAGGCAGAAGGCCAAAGCTGTAGGCATATCTTCTGGTCGCATAGCTCTAACGATTGGCCCTAGAGGTTCCCTTAGTCCCATTAGAAATGTGTTGAGACACATTTCCGCGTATAATTCTCGCTTGGATGCTAGAACGCTTTTATCTTTCTCGTTCATGAGGATCGTATTAAGGAGTGCAGCTTGTATCTCGACAATTTGTTTATGGAATTGCTCTACAGGGTTGTTGTATTGCCTGGTGCCGTGAAGTTCCCGAATCAGAGTAGCTTCAGATCTCCTATCGGAGTAGGTATTCGTCAGCGCATTTTTAATTTCTTTCCAGTCTAATGGGATTATGTAGGTATTTAATAACTCGTCTGCCGGACCCTGAATTTTATTTCGTATGGCCCTAAGTAGCATATCTCCATAGGGGGTATGCTCTGTGCCGTGGATTAGCATTAATATTTCTTCTACGTTTGTTATAAAATTGTATAGTTGGCGTGGGTTGCCGCTAAAGGGTGGAAGGTCTTTAATTATGTCAGGTATTCTCAGTGAATTGAAAATGTCACTGGGTGTAGCCTGCGTTGCCTGCCGTTGATGGGGTTGGGGTTGTGAGCTTAGGGGGTCAAACTGCATCTCCTGGACTTGTCCGCTCGAGGTTTGGTACGCCATTGCAGTAATTGGTTCTTCTGGGATCGCACTTAGGCTTTTTGATCTTTTATTTGAACTAAGTTTTTCGATGGCTAACAGTTTAGCTTTTCTTTTGAACATCTGACAGTTATTAGACCTGGGTTGTATTTTGTTTGTAAGTTCCGGGTAATAAAAAGGGTACGATTCGACTGCCAATAATTACACTTTTATTTTTTTTTTTTATTTGTATAAGTTACTTATATATAAAATGTTTTTTTTTTTTTTTTTTTTTTTTTTTTTTTTTGATTTCTTATATCGTGTATATGTATGGATATGTGCGGTGTATACGTGGGTGTGTATAAACAAGTTGGTGGCTTACAAGCAGTTTACAATTAGTATCGCTGGGATATCCATGGGTCCAGTCGCCTCGGTTTTTGTGCTAGTCGTCCCGCCGGCTTTTGGGGCTGGTTCCAACGATAAATGGATAAAAATCCAACGACGATTCAGTTAAGCTTCCTTGTTGTTGTGGCCGCTGTTGATGCTTGTGCAGGGTGTGTGGTGTTTAATGATTGTTGTGCAAGTCGTGCAATTGGTATACACATATATAGGAGAAATATTTTTCTTGTCTTCTGTTTTTGTTTTTTTTTTTTTTTGTTTGAACTGACAAAAATTATTTGTTTTCTTTAACTTAAGTTTAGTTATGTTTTTATTTAATTTATATTTTTTTTTCTTTTATTTATTCACTTGGAATCACTCGATATGCCCTCTTGTGACCCAAACTAATTTTTGTTTTGCTTGTCTAGGGCCTTGATATTCACTCACTGCCCTAGCTTGCACAAAAATATTTTTGTAATTTATTTTATTTTATTGTTACCCGTTTGAAGATCACTTGATATGCCCTCTTATGTCCTCAACGGTATTTGTTATTGGTTGCCGTCTTTGTAGACTATAGCCAGCGAATTTGTTTCGCGCACAACTGAATATGCCCTTAAGTTGCACGTATAGCGATTGATATGCCCTCAATCGCAATTCAGGTGCCGTATATGTATTGTATTTTTTTTTTCTCAGATTTCTTTCTTTTTTTTTTTTTTGTTTTCTATTTTTAGACTTTATTTTCCTTTTATTTTATATATTTGTCTTGCACTTTGCACTTCACATCACATCACATCACATCACATCGATTTACAGCACATCACTTCTTCATCAGGTCTGGTTGGTTGTCGCCGTCGTTGCCCGTAGACTGCGCCAGTTATGTTCCCTTGTCTGCTACTGCTAATTATGCTCCCGTTTGCTGCCGCCAAATAACAACCTCACGTCTTGATTGCCAATTACAAAGTGAAATCTTTATTGAATAAATGCTTAAAACGAAACTTAAAATAAATGACAATTTTTGCTTACTAACTATTTTGGTTTTTCTCGGGAAGTTTTTTGGGAACGGAAATTTGGCAGACGAATTCTGCAGAAAAATGGGAGTCGTTTGCAAAACGCTTCGCGGTGTCGTTTGCCCAGCGCTCCACGTTTTGCCGCCTCAGCAACTTTGCGCAACGTTTGTAGCGTTGGTAGGCAGTTGCGTCAGCATGTACGCTGAGTACGTAACTCGCGCCGCTGAGCCATAACGCATGAATTTTGATGCCACTCAATGTTGCCTGCGTGTGCGTACATTAAGGAGCTGCTCTATGTGTGTGTGTGTGTGCTGGTATGAAACTTATTTTTTGGCATCAAGTGCATTCGCAGCTATTTTCTGGTGAATTTCAACCACTCTGAGACATGAGTTCAATCGTTTAATGCCCATCATTATAGCATTATGCAAATGGCAATGTGAACTTACCATTAATGGCATTCTTGGGCGCATACAGCTCGACATAATGGCACGCATGGCATTACATATTTTTTATACAAATGAGACATTATCCACTCTAAGTGCTGTCATACACTGTGGCAATGTACGATTTTGGCAACTCTAATTGAGGTGCGCTGCTAAAGCATACTTTTAGGGTGACAGTGACAATAATCTGTTCCCAAGAAGTTCACATAAAAACTGTAGCATCGTTTTGGGCATCAAATTTGTAGCTGTAAGTGGGCAAAGTTCTATTAATTGACCACAACTTTACAGTTGGTGACAAAAATTATGACACAACTGAGAATATTAACACTTCGATAACACTACTCGACAAAAAATGGGTTAATCGCGTACACCTAAAAATAAAAATATTTTCTAGACTAACTTTGGGCTGCTGAAAACGAAACTGAATATCAAAAAAACTTTTTTAAGAAGCGTTTTCGAAAGATCTTTGAAAATACAGTTTTTCCCCTGTTGTTTCAGTTATGGGCACATATCTCGTAAAAGAATCACCCGACTAATAGAAGCTGTCCGTCGGTCAGAAGACAATACCTTAGTCTTTCCAGCGATATACAGATTGTTCAAATCAGATGAGATTTGGGGAAGTTACTGACGGTGAAAGTTGTAAAAAGTGAATTTTTCGACCATTTTCAAAAATCATAAATTTTCGAATGTTGTTTCATAGATAAAATAAATTATCTTCTCTGGTTTTAAAATCTAAGATGAAAGATATATTAACATCAATAGAATCGAACATCAATAGAACGTCAACAGAATCGAAAGAAAAATGGCAAAGTTATGATGCATTGAGTGAAAACACCAATTTTACATTTATTACACCGCACAGTGATTCGTTCCATAGACAAAATTCAAAAAATTTATAGTCTCAGAATTTAACGATTTTGATGTCATTTGAAAGTTAAAACTCCAACTAAGAAATCCCCAAAAAATCTGTGCAAAAAATTAATTAGTGTCTGTGCAAAAGCGGCTCAAATTTGAAACTTTTTTCACAAAAAAATAGATCGTTATGAAGAAGTTTCTAAATCTTTCAATATAGATAAAGTAATGATGTGGCCATTTTCGCTTTTAACGTTTTCTCAAAATCTGCAAAACTGAGGCTTTTACATCACTTTTAATTCAAAATATTTTTCTAAATTAAAAATCTGAAAATTGGCAAAACTTAAAGGAAAATATCTAAAAAGTATGTAAAAGTATGTTCCTGGATTTTTTTTTTTATTTTAAGAAGCATTCTTTCTCTGTCGGATAATGTAATTACATCCTCCGATATCTTCCGATCTCAGAAAATAATTCTATTTGAAAAGTGGTCTAAGCACCTATTTTTCGACAAAATTTATTTTATTCATCCCTAATTTTATGAAGAACGGACCACTCCTTCTAATTTTGTCCCGCGGTTGTATGGAGTCGAATCACTGTGCACCGTGCCAAAAAAAAATTTTTTTTGCCGAGACCCATCCAAATGTTGATATAGGCGTGAAACTAGAGATCATTTATAGTAACCCGGCATAGTCAGTTTTTCATTTTCTGACCCAAAGTCCTTTGTAAAGGACTTTAAAATTTTAAGGGCATACACATTTCAAATATTTCTTTTAAATATTTGCAGTTGTGCAATGATGAAGAATGGATATCAAATGAAAGAAAAAAATTATCATCTTTTAACTAAATTTTCTATTTTGAACTTTCAGGATCAAAATATGTCAGGTAAGGAAAACATACGTGTTTTGCTTCTCAGTCCGTAGATTCAAACATCTAAATTTTATTCTATTTCAAAGTTCTAAAGGTTCAAAATAGAGAATTTAGACAATTAGACAATTTTTTCTTGATTTTCAGTTTCGTGTATAGCGGCCCAAAGTTAGTCTAAAAATCACTTTGATTTTTGGGTGCATTTTTCGTGTCGAGTAGTGTAATAGTCTGAGAGTTCTATTTACGGTAGCCAGAAGTTTGTTTTCCACATGGCAAAAATTATAATTTTGTGGAGTTCAAAAGCAAAATACTTCACCAAACAAAATTGTTGACATAAAGTGTGGCCAGTTAGTGGCATCGTATAGAGTTCAATGTCAAAAAAATTAAAAGAAAACCCATAAAAAAACACTCAGCTGCTCAGAAGTAGTTCGTAGCTCTGAGATAGAGAGAGTCTTTAACCAGGCCCAGAGTATTCGAGGGGCCAAATATATAGTATGTATGTGATTTGTTTTAAACCAGTTAACGGGTTGTTATGGCCAGTTAAATAAGAGTGAGTCTCGGCCCCGTGACCTAATTTTGCTTAATAAAATTTGTGGCAAACTCGCAGTAATTTTCAACCACAGGGTAAAACAACTCCAACAAAGTAAGCAAATATATTAAAGCGGTTTTCACTGCTGGCAGATTACATCACCAGTCCTCAGAGAAAAATTGCCCTAATTTAAGAAATTTCTATGAATATTGCGAGTAATAATTATTCTCAATAAGACATTTTTTACGTGATTTGCAACTATTATATTTAATGTAATAAATTTTTTTGAGTGGCATAATAGATGTTATAAGAAATTAACGTAATGTTTAGATAATTTTATAATAAAATAATATTAGTATGATTTCAACTAAACATGCCATGAGTCATATGTAGCAGCGAAAGAGTTAAGGGAGCTGCATTGAAAAATTAAACATTTGTATGAAAAAAAGTTATAGCTAATTCGTTGAAATATAACTTGAATATAATTGTTTTATTTTTTTGATAAGTACAAACAATTTTGTATCATGACTACCATATTTGAAAGCCGGCTTTGATAGTCCAGAGCGCTGGCTTCGCATACCAAAGGTTTTAGGTTCGATTCCTAGCTCGGGCTGATGAACCACCCATCTACTTCTATCGCTATCCACATGAAACAGATGAGAATTACACGAAATGTATAAGTGAGCTCTTGGCAGGCAATAACCTCCAAATGTGAAACAAGAACCTGCAAACCTCCGTTCGGATTCGGCGTTAAACTTTCCAGTTGAAGTAGTCAGAAAGCGACCTTAAAATATTAGCTGTTTTTTTTCTTCCTTATCCTTTGCTCAATCGCAAAATAAGGTTGAAAAATGCAACTACTACAAGTCCAGTTTAACCCTTCTGTCAATACGAAGGTACCTGGGTACCTTTTGCATTTTTAAAGTAAAAATAGTGTACTTTCGGCCAAGGAACGCTATGCTGATATTTTTAGTATCTTCCTAAAATTCAATTGACTACCTATTAGATAACTGATATAGAAAGAAAACTTTTTCTGTATAACTTTTAGAATCGATTTTTGAACGCTACCCCTTTGTTCTGTACGAAGGTACCCGGGTACCTTCATACAAAATACAGTAAAACAATACAGTTTCAACGTGAAATTACTCCTTCATATTCGAGTGGACTAAATTTTAAATTTTAAAATCAATGTTGTATTCAAAAATAAGTTAAATTCAGGACATCCGATTTTTTTTCCTTTGAAAGGAGAGGTTTGCTCTGGAAAACTAGGCAATTGTCAACGTATGTAAGGCCCAAGTAGGCGCAAAAATATTACAAATTCGTATTCAAAGCTTTAAACCTTACGTCCGCAATGCTGCAGCGGATAACCTTTTTTACCCGGGTACCCTCGTATTGATTACACCGTGCGACAGCATTTTTCACTCCGGGAAAAATCCATATGTGCGTGAAACTAGAGACGAAATATAGTAATACTGCGTACTCAGTTTTTCATTTCTACATCCTTTGTCCATTTAAAAGGACTTCAAAGTTTTGAAGGGGATAAAAAATAAAAAAAATATAAAAATACTTAACCTCGTTAGAATGTGGCGATATATATATCAAATGAAAGAGGAAAGGCTCAAGAATTTAAATAAAACTGATTTTTTTCGATTTGTAAAAAAATGATATGAAAAAGATCCTTTGAAAATTTTAATCCTTTATATCCTTGAAAATTTATGTAGAATTTTCTTGAAAAGTAAGTATGTTAAAACCCCAAATCTCCTTGATCACGTGTCAAAATTTCATTATTCTCGCTTCATTGATTTTGTATCTTTTTATTATTAAAAATACTGATACTCAAATAAATTAGAATTTTTGTTCTTCGTTAGACTTGCAGCTTCCGCCTTTTTTTCAATAACTGTCGAACCAATAAAGCTAGAGTAATGAAATTTCAAGACGTGAGCAAGGAGATTTGGGGTTTTAACATGCTTACTTTTCAAGAAAATTCTATATAAATTTTCGAGGATATAAAGGATTTAAATTTTCAAAGGACCTTTTTCATATCCTTTCTTTACAAATAGATAAAAAATCCATTTTATTTAAATTCTTGAGCCTTTCCTCTTTCATTTGATATACTTATCGCCACATTCTAACGAGGTTAAGTATTTTTTATATTTTTTTTTATTTTTTATCCCCTTCAAAATTTTGAAGTCATTTTAATAGGACAAAGGATGTAGAAATGAAAAACTGAGTACGCAGTATTACTATATTTGGTCTCTAGTTTCACGCACATATGCATTTTTCCCAGTGTGAAAAATGCTGTCGAACGGTGTTATAAGTGGAAATTTTTCGTATTGACAGAAGGGTTAAATGTTTCCTTTTACCTTTAAAGCGGCGATATAAAATTCTTACACAAACATTTGGCGTGTTTTTGTTTTGCACGTTGCAATTAAGTGATATTCATTCCATTAAAACGTACAACATTCCAGTTAAACCTGAGTTTGTATTTACGATGACGAAGACTGGGCGTAAGCAGGCACGCGCTGTGCGCACCGACAGCAGCGGACGCGGCGAGTGTTAATTGCACACACAACAACACAGCCCGGCCGGCATTGAGGTTAACGCGTGCCGCGCGCTCTGCCGCTCAGTTCCTTCGACTGCTTAATATTTGCAGTGGATAGGTGTCAAAATGTCGAGAATGCAAACAAAATTTGACTGTCAATGATGACTTAAATAGCAAACAACAAAAATTCAATAAATGCGGAAATCAATAACAAGACGGAGATGTGCAAAGATTGCAAATACTTTGAAAACATGAGTCAATCAATGATGGCAAAGTGGTTGTTAGTGTCTGAAAATCGTTCATGATTCTACTCAGATTCAATTAAGATAGTAGAAGGGGTATAAAAAAGGAACAACTGGCCATAGGAATGGGATCCCTTTCGGCTCCTTTTTGCTTTACTTCTGTGTGTGTATTGATGACTTTTTCTTTTTGTAAGGAACTTTTCCTTGAATGAGAAAGAACCAGCAAGTGAACCGAAGTAAAATTGCAATTTATGACATAAACCAAAACTTTACGCATCTTTGTTCAATTTGGAGGATAGCAGACAATCGTTTAGAGTTTCGAGTTTGTCTGCGTTTGGGCATCCGACACCTCGAGTACAAACGCATCTGATGCAACTAATTACGAAACATTTGACATGAAATTCGGCAACCAGTGCAAAACTCCAAAAGCAGAGTTCCTTCTGCCTTCCCGCCGCCCCTTTCCCCCAGTTACACTTCGCCACTTAACATTTCGCTGTCGCTTGCGGCGCACTTTGTGAATGTCAAAGTCTGCGTGCTGCGGTTTCAGTTCAGCTAAAGCCGGCAAACGGCAACTGTAGCGTTTACAGTTGGCACAGTTTGACAGGAAGGTGCCACTCCCCCAGCTCTCGCTGCCACCAAAGCCACAAGTAGCGCAAAACAGGATGAAAGCAAAAGAACGTCGCTCGCAAACCGTCAACACCGCAACACCATTGCAATCCGGCCACCAACCGCGTTGCTTCCGCTGACACCGCCACCGTCACCGTCACCGCCCCACCAGCTGCGCCGTAAGTGTTGCAAAATGCTTAACAATATTTTGCATTTAATGCGAAACTTTTGCCACTTCTGTGTGCAAATTATTGCCGGAAGTTGGTGAAAAGTTACTAAAACGAATATAGCCACGTGGTGGTGTTGTTGTTGTTGTTATTCTTGGTGGCGGTGGTGCTGCCACTGTTGCTGTTCATACACCTCATATTCCTTTCCCCCGCCCCATTATCTGGTTGCCGCTTTTCTGCTCTTTTTTGGAGCTGTTGTTGTTGTTGTTGTTGTGGTAAATCACTTTGTAGAATAGTTTAAATGAGATGATTTACGTTTTTTGTGGTAATTAAATTGCAATTACGGCGCCACTCTGCAATTATTTACTGCAATTCAGCTAAAGTGCAACGCAACAATGTGACGTGAGTCAGAGGCGACAAAGTGCGCTGCATGCCGCATACTGCGTGGCACTTGGGCGTTTGCACCTCTGTGGTGCGACGAGTGGAATTTCGGGCGCTTTTTCGCCGAATGAATGCACCGCAAAGTGCTGTAACCAACCACTTTTTGTTGTAGTTGTTGTTGTTGTTGTTGTTCTTGTAGTAGAGTGTTGTAACGCAATTACACTTTGTGCGCCGCCGAGTATGTTCGCGCGATTTAAAACACAAAAGCCGACGACATATTTGTCGCCACTGTCTCTCCGCCTCTCTGTCTGATGCGTTTAACCCTTCCGTAACAAAATGTTCTGCATCTATTTTGTTGAAAAATTAACAAAGCGTGTTAGGGGATTGCAAATAGAAGAAATCTCGCAGGTCCCCGCGGCTTTGCACGCAAGTTGTTTTAACCCTTTGTTGATCTCGTCAGATTTTTATGAAAAAAATCGAATCTAATTATTTCTCATTTGAAGTGCTTTCACCATATTTGAAGTAAATTGGCGCATTAATTCATGTTTCCTCATACAAACTCTTAACCCATCGTTGACCCGCGGATTTTGATTTTCGAAAAAATAAAAAACTCGTGTCAAATTCTTTCTCACTAAGAGTACTTTCACCAAGTTTGAAGTCAATAGGTCCATTAATTCAATTTTTCACAGTTTCTCCATACAAACTCTTAACCCATCGTTGACCCGCAGATTTTAATTTTCGAAAAAAATAAAAAAACACGTATCGAATTATTTCACATTTGAAGTACTTTCACAAAGTTTGAAGTCAAAAGGCGTAAAACAATCATGTTTCTTCATACAAACTTTTAACCCTTGGTTCACCCCTTTAAGTTTTGATTTAAAAAAAAATGAGTAACATGTGTCAAATTGTTTTTGATTTCAAATGTTTTCACCAACTTTGAGGTCAGTAAGCCATCGGTTCATGGTTTTTTCGTAGTCTTCTCGTATACGCACCTTAACCCATCGTTGACCCCGTCAGATTTTAATTTTCGAAAAAATAAAGAACACGTGTCAAATTCTTTCTCACTAAGAGTACTTTCACCAAGTTTGAAGTCAATAGGTCCATTAATTCATGTTTTTTCAAAGTTTCTCCATACAAGCTCTTAACCCATAGTTGACACCGTCAGAATTTAATATTCGAAAAAAAAATTGAAAAAAACACATATCCAATTATTTCACATTTGAAGTACTTTCACCAAGTTTGAAGTCTAAAGGCTTAAAAAAGCACATTTCTTTATACAAACTTTTAACCCATTGTTGACCCCATTAGATTTCGATTTTCAAAAAAATGAGAAAAATGTGTAAAATTATTTTTGATTTCAAGTGTTTTCAAATACGTGTCGACTCATTTTTTATTCGAAATGTTTTCAGCAAATTTGAAATCCCATTAAATCGCGTTTCTTCATACAACACCTTAACCCATGTTTTGGTCTTTTAGACCCCGAATTTTGAAAAATTTTAATCTTAGCGTTCATCTTATTATCATCTTAGTTCATTTTTCAAGATGTACCTACAGCTTGAATTTCATGTTTCCTGTTTGTAGCTTCAGCGGTTTAGACTGGGCGATGATGAATCAGTCAGTCAGTCAGTCAGTAAAAAAAATTATATGTAAAGAGAAGAAGATAACTATTTTGTTTTTATTAAATTGTATTCAATTATTTTTTCTTTCAAATTACTTTCTTAGCTACACACCAATAAATTCTTAATTTTGCTTTGGGGAAGCTAAAAAAATTATGAAAAATTTATTAACGTTCACAAAATTTTCAATTTGACTTCGCTTTTCAACTAACAAAAAAACAGCTCAAAAAACCAAAATAAACCTCTTTCAACTTAGCATATCTACCCCTCAGTCCAACTTGAGCACTAACGGGTTAATGCCGCTTTGTGTTTCACACACACGCACACAGTTGCACGTGCAACGTCACATTACATGCACAATTTTTGATCAATTGAATAGTTCGCTTGTGACTAATTGAGTGTGAAGGATGTTTATTCACAGGCGCTGTTAATCACCGCCGATTCTCACAAGTCGAAATTAATGGCGAGCGCAAATATATCGGCCGCATCACCTGCATTGCTGCCTGTTGGCGGCATTAATCATGTTGCATGCACACGTCGGGGATTTTGTTTGTCCGCACGCGGTTGCGCCCCTTTCATGGCACGGCCTCATTAACGGCCTCTTCGCCGCAATTAGGCATTGTCGAATAATTACACGCCGGCCTGACTCCAAAATCAGCGGAATATTCCCCACACTTACGGCCTGCAATCAAGTAATTATTTAGCTCTGTCTTATGCATTAAGTGCCATATGTGATGTAACATTTTAATCACGACGACTTCAGGTCCGCTTTATTTGCACTTTAGTCGATGAAACTATCAATAAGTGATTTCATTGATTAGTTATGCGGTCACAGGCTTTGGGCGTGTAAGCTGGTTTCGTTTGAGTGAATGAATAATGAAATGGAAAAGTGATTTCGTTGTTGACAACAGCACTACGCAAGGAATTAGTCATTTCAATTAAGAACTTATACCATTAAAATATGGAACAACAAAATATGGAATCGTTTACACTCTGAACGAATGAAAAATCACAGAAGCGGAGATAACAATTCAAAAGGATCGAAACTAAAACTGGTTTCAGTCAGTGCAGCGACCAGTCAATCAGATGTTTGGGATCAATATACATCTCCAGTCGATTCGTTTTGTGTACAAAATTTTTTATTAATTAATTTATTTATTTATTTATTTGAATTTAGTCTTTGAACAATTCTTACAGACCAATAACAATATGGAACTTAAGCTTAAACTTAAATTGACACAACAATGATTGCGTTAAGTTAGGCTTTAAGACTGCTACAGACTTGGTTTCGAACTGACCTACATACACACACACGCAGATATGTTTGCCGACATCGTCTTCAGTCGAAGTAGAAATCAATTCTCTTTGATTTTATTCAAACCGTTTCTCAGATCCGAATATTGGTCTACAACCTGCGTACAGACAAAGTTTATTTACTCAAATATGGCCTTCAAAACCAAGACCGACTTATTATCGTGTCTCGTTATTGTGTAAGTTATATATGTAACAAACATGTAATCAATTCCGGTTGAAATATCACTGAGATTAACCCAGCACTTTGCTTTTCGGCCATCAATCAAAATCAAATACAATTCAAATAAAATCCAAATCAAACCCAAACCAAATACTCAGCCTAAGCAAATAAATTTCCTAGCACGCATTCTTTTGTTCTTGCTATTTATATATTTTTTATTTATTTTTCAAAAGTCGAGTACATTGCCGACGGCATTAGCTAAGAAAACGGTCAAGTGCAAGATCACTCTTTGAGCAGACCAGCAGCAGCCAAACACGACGATCGTACACGGCGCCCAGCCAATGCGGAGAAGAGCGCAAAAGGAAAACGCGAGAGCAATGCGACTAAAGCAAAACACAAAAATCCATTAACCCAAAGGCGATTTTAGAAGATATGAGAGAAGCTATTTGCATATAATTTGTGTGAGTTAAATGGGTCCATGATTACATTGGAATGGGTCTAAGAGACCTGCGAGTGTACTAGACGAGCAGTCGGCAAGCTGCCTAAGCTACATTATTAGGTTTAGATAGTTTTGGAAACAGTACAGAAGTTTATTTTGAGAGAACAATATTTAACAAGTAGGTTCTGTTTCATTTTATATGTAAAAGATGTTTTCTTTACTTTGTACATGAGACATATTGTCTTAAAAGAGGATATGGTTTTCTTTTCTGATGCCAGATGTACAACATATTCTAACCTTTTTGAAGGTCATAAATTTCTTAATGGCGTCATATACCTTCGCAAAAAGTATATACTACTGTGTCCAAAAAAAAAGGTGACATTTGAATTTAAACTGCGCGCGTCGAAGGATTTGGAGAATTATTTTTTTTTTAGTCAACAAGGAATATTATTTGAACGTTATGCGTCGTTTGCGTAACGCTATCCGCCTAAAAAGGCCGGAATTGTGGAAAGACAATTCTTGGTTTTTACACCATGATAATGCACCATCCCATACTGCACTCGTAATTCGTGATCATTTCGCCAAAAACTCAACCCATATCGTTCCGCAACCACCGTATTTACCTGATCTGGCCGCCGTGCGACTTCTGGCTGTTCAGCAAGCTCAAAGACCGCTCCGGGGACACCGTTTTGAAGTAGATGAAATTGATTTGGAAGAATAAATAAAGAATTTTCAAAATAAATACAATGTCACCTTATTTTTTGGACACAGAAGTATACCTTCGCAAAAAGTCTATACTTCTGCAAAAGAACTGTACTCTTTTAGGTGGACATATCCTCCTTTTGAAAGACATGTTCTTGTTCAAGAAAAGATATCTTCCTTTATAGGACTTGATATACCACTTAATAACTAACGTTAGAAGGGAACATACAACAAGCAACAATAAAAAGCAGTTATAACCATTTTCTATGGTACACAGGTTTTGAATGGCGAGTCAACTTTATACAAACAATTATTAAACTCTCAAATATGAATCAGTTTTGCTAACAGCCGATTCGTACTGGACGATTCAAAATTTACTACCTTGTGAGTCATAACCAAAAAGTTACTGCGGGAAAATTATAAATATATGAACCACTGAATAAACTATATTTTCCCTAAAGAAGATATGTAGATTCATAGTATTGAAAATTGTATAAAAAATTTTTAAGAGCCACAACAGTTTTTTTTTATCGGTACATGAGTACATGGGCTCCGAGGGAGGTCCACTCAAGCCGAAGAGGCTTCTTGTTGTGATACTATAACTGAATGAATAAACTATGGTTTTCCTAAAGAGGATAGGTTCATGGTATTGTATAGAAAATGTTTAAGAGCCACAAACAATTTTTTTAATTATAGGTACATAGGTAGTTGTTGAGGCTTAAGTGCTCCGAGGGAATTCAACTCAAGCCGAAGAGACTTGTTGTGATACTATAACTGAATGAACTCAGTTTTCCTTGACGATGATGAGGATGATGATGTGAGGGTCCAGTCTATTCAGTCCATACGGACCATTGTACTTTGCTCAAAGAAAAAGTTGGTATAGAGGAAAGGAATGGAAGAGAAGTTTCGTGGAAGGGGAAAATTCCCTTATTCACAGATCCAGTGTGAGTGTTAAGAAGTCAGTAGACTCTGTATATTCTTTCCACCTAGATTTGCTATATTTTCGCAGAACAAAATACCAAGGCGGGTTTTCCTTCACCTAGAAGAACTCCAAAACAGATACATAGATGATGAATGTAGGTACCCTACAAAGAATTTCTCGATATAAATTTTTAGCAACAAATTCGCGAAATATTTTCGATAATGCCTTGCCTTGAAGATTTTAAAACCGAGCTTACGTGTACTTATAATCGTTATTTGTTTTGAATAATGGACTGGCCATGCGACAGTACTGTAAAATATGCGTTTTATTTCAATTTTCAGAAAGAAAATAAGTTTTCGTAATAGTATCCAATATGCTATTGAGAACAAGAAAAATTACGCTGTCGAAATGATATCGAAATTCTCAAAATTTTCGACATCGTTACGATATCTCGGATAAGATAATTTCAATACCGCAACGATATCAAGATTTTCGAAATTCTCGTCATCGTTACGATAGTGTCATTTTTCTCGTTCTCGATATCATTTTAGGCACTTTAGCAATACTCGAAAACGGGAAAAATTCTCGCTTTAACGATATCGTTTCTATATCGTTTAGAAATCGTTTGGTTTGCTGGGTCTACTGTTGCTGTATCTACCTTTGTATAGGTTTAGATACAAATATTTCACATTAGATAATAAAAATAAATAATCCTTAATCAATCAATTAAAGATCGATTAATACAATTAATAACTTTCAACAACTTTTCTCAACTTTGATCATAATTAAGTCAACAGACGAGGAATTTTTTCATTGGAAAATGTCCAAGACCTAAGAGGCACAATTGCGTTTCTCACTTTTCGCCCAACAATAAGTAGTCACCCATTGCCAACAGTTTCTTTTTGTTGCCCATATTTGCTCGCCACAATATTTTCTCAAAGCATGCTGGGGTTAAGTGAGAAAATGTCACACAACAAAAGAATAATGAATAGGTATGTAGGTGCAAAAGCGCAAAATCCAACACAGCGAGTGGCGAACCTTTTCACACGATCGCGCGTATCCCCAAATAGACGCCGAGACGAAGACCAAGGCGGAGACTGCAACTGTGACTGTGACTGTACAGTGCGCACCACCACAGTCACAGTCACAGTCACAGTGACGGCGAACAGCAACTGACCGCGCTGCCAGTGCAGTCCGGCCAGACCGGACCAGAAATCTGGCACTGAGGATAGTCGGACGTGAACCTTCGCCAGCGAGACAACCATAAGCGCCACTGACCAACGCAACAGCGGCACACAATTTTCGCTACCAAACAGCAAACATCAAAGCAACAACGACAACAACCACTGCGACACTGCAGACGGGCGTGCGCGGCGCGAAATTTTTGTGTTTATTTGGCATCGTTTGTTAGTCTCTGCGTTAATAATCTATTTTTTGCTTGTTTGCCTTCTTTTTGTTTTGTTGTTGTGAAGGGCAAAAGTCGCTCAAACCAGCTGGCAATAAGTTATTGTTAGCTGTGCCGTTTGGCGCTTTGCCAGATGAATAATGTGCGTGAGTGAGTGTGTGTGTGTGGGTCGGCGTATGAATTTCGATGGTCTCGCGGCCGGAAGAAAATCGCGATCACGCTCTGGCTGTGTGTTGTTGCTGTGTTTATGCCGAATGGACACGCGATTGACTCGCGTGCCCGATAAGGCAGACACACAACACAGCCGGACACACGAACACGAACAACGCAGCAACAACGGCCCGATCGTAGAAACAACGGAGACAAAAGTGGAAAATGTGAAATTGTGGAAAAGTGGACAAAAAATCGCACTAAATACATAACAAAATTGCGCGAGCGAGAACAAAAAGCGCCGATGCGCGCAATTATAAATAATTAAAAATAATAACAATTTGTTTGATGACAGCACGTAACGCGCCTCGTTGCCAGCGTGCAGGGTGCCGATGCGCATTGTGCGCAGTCAATTTGCTTTAAATTTTTAATTGGCTGCATTAAGCGCCTACAAAAGCGCAGACATGCAATGCGCGCCGCTGTAACCTGACAATTGGCAACGATCAGCTGACACGACGCGCGCACTGCCGCTGATAATACTCGGCCGATACAGTTCGAAGAGCCGAAAAAAACACAAACGACAAAAGTGAATTGAAATCAAAATTAACACCAGCAACAAATGAAATGAGGACTAATGAAAAATTGTGACAAATTGCGAGTGATAAGTTTTTTATGGCTGCGTAAAATTGTGCTTAGCTCAATTATGACAAAATCAGAGCCATAATTAGTTTCATTAACCCTTCGGTTGATAGTTGAATATTTGTACGAACTAAACTACGAGCGAAATTTACCGCATGCTGCCTAAAGTTCGAGTTATAGATTACTGCAAAGGAAAAAATTAAAAACTATCGCATTGAAAATACCTCAAGTTGTTGATTAATGAGCACAAAAAAACCAATTACCAACTATCGCATAGGAAATATCCGAATTTGTTGTTTAATTAATCGTTTAGTACTTTTGTAGTTAATTATCTTAAAATGCGGAAATCTATTTCGGAACTGAGTCTCAGTTCATTGGCATATTTTTATTTTTGTCTTTTTGAGTGCAATTATGATTGAATACCATAAAATATAGTGTAGACATACATAATTCAAGAAATAAACATTAACTACTTCAGCTTCTTCCTCCTTTCACACGTCAGCCTCAGTTGATTTATCGATTTTTTTCGATTTTTGTAGTTACTGCTGTTGAGATGGAAAATCATAAAATACATCATTTTAGAATGAACAAACTTTTAGAGCTTTTTATTCTTTTTTCCAAATTTATGAGTCTTCAGTTTCAATCGTCAAATTTGCTAAGATTTGATAGGTTTTTTTGTGTATTTTTCATGTTCATACTTATAATCAACTTTCGTCAGATCTTAGTTACAAGACTGCTTCTCCTTTGCAGGACAGTTCCAGTACAAATCAGTTTCCACTCTACTAACTGATCGTCTGCCTGTTCTTTGAAAAGTAAAGAAGTAAAGAACTCTTTTCTTTATTGTCTTTGGCTTTTTACATTACCAATGGTTCCATTGTCTTCATGAAAACAACTTCTAAGAAAAACTTTCTACTTTCTTTATACTTCTACTATTACTACCACTTTTACCGCTACTACTGCTTTTACTTCTAATTTTTCTTCGTCTTCTAAATCTCATCTATGAAAAACTTTCTAATACTGTTACTTCCATTTCTACTACTTCTACTTCTATTACTACTACCACTTCTGGTGCTACTACTTCTGCTACCACTTCTACATTTATTTCTGCTTCTTCTTCTACTTCTAAACATCTTCTAAGAAAAACTTTCCACTACTACTACTACTATTTCTACTACTTCTGCTTCTTTTACTACTACCACATCGACTGCTACTACTTCTACTAACACTTCTGCTTCTACTTCTAACTACTTCTTCTTCTACTACTTCTAAACATGTTCTAAGAAAAACTTTCTAGTACTATGAATTCTATTTCTACTACTTCTACTTCTTGTACTACTACCACATCTACTGCTACTACTTCTACTACCACTTCCACTACCACTTCTGCTTTTACTTCTAGCTACTTCTTCTTTTTCTAAAGGTCATCTAAGAAAAACATTCTACTACTATTACTTCAATTTCTACCACTTCTACTTCTATTACTACTACCACATCGACTGCTACTACTTTTACTACCACTTCAGCTTTTACTTCTACTTCTTTTTCTACTTCTAAACATCTTCTAAGAAACACTTTCTAGTATTACTACTACTATTTCTACCACTTCTACTTCTATTACTACTACCACATCGACTGCTACTACTTTTACTACCACTTCAGCTTTTACTTCTACTTCTTTTTCTACTTCTAAACATCTTCTAAGAAACACTTTCTAGTATTACTACTACTATTTCTACTACTTCTGCTTCTTTTACTACTACCACATCTACTGCTACTACTTCTACTACCACTTCCACAACCACTTCTGCTTTTACTTCTAACTACGTCTTCTTCTTTTTCTAAAGGTCATCTAAGAAAAACTTTCTACTACTATTACTTCCATTTCTACTACTTCTACTTTTATTACTACTACCACTTCTGCTTTTACTTCTAACTACTTCTTTTTCTAAACGTCATCTAAGAAAAGCTTTCTACTACTATTACTTCCGTTTCTACTACTTCTACTTTTATTACTACTACCACATCGACTGCTACTACTTCTACTACCACTTCTGCTTTTACTTCTACTTCTTCTTCTATTTCAATTTCTAAACATCTTCTAAGAAAAACTTGCTACTACGATTTCTAATACTTCAACTTCTACTTTTACCACTACTAGCACCTCTACTGCTACTACTTCTACTACCACTTCTGCTTTTACTTCTTCTAAACATCTTGTAAAAAAAACTTTCCACTACTACTACTACTATTTCTACTACTTCTACTTCAACTACTTATACCACTTCTGCTCTTGCTTCTACTTAGGCCTTTGACTTCTAAACGTCTTCGAAGAAAAACTTTCTACTAAGTACTACTACTTCTATATCTTCTTCTACTTATACTACTACTAAAACTTCTACTGCTACTACTTTCCCCCTTCTACTACCATTTCTGCTTTTACTGCTACTTCTTCTTCTGCTTCTACTTCTAAACCAAACCTGGTCATTTGGAACCATTGGTCATTTGAAACCAAATGTTGAAATATTGTTCTACTAAGTGCCGAGCAATTATGAGAAAATATGTGGAATTTTCTGGTTCTTCATTGCATTTCCGATCCATTCATTGCTTTCTTGATCCTTGTGTCTTCGCAACCAGAGTAACTATACTCATAGAGTTACGCCCTCCCAGTTCTTTCAAACATATAAGTATTATCATTGATTGCAGAATAGATTTCCTTAGACATTCTTGTATGTGTCTTCTGGGAAGTCCACAGACGGCTAATTCATTGCCTTCGTGCCCCTCGTGTTTTAGGATTCAGTGTTTTTCAATAGACTTACGGCTTCAGTTATAAATGACTGCAGTTCATTGCAAAAATGTCTATGAAGCTGTCTTATATGGTCGTAGTTAAAAGTAAACCAGGTTTGAGTGCGGAGAGAAAATAATTCATTTTGCATTGTCTTTGGTTTCACTGTCTCCATAAATATCTTTTCAAACAAAACTCACTTCAATATTCTACCATGAAGTCTCTTGCACTCGACACCAAACAGACCCATTGATCAATTTTTAAACCAAACATGAGAATTATCATCTACTCCAGATTGTTGGAAAAATGTTTATGAAACCATGTTGGAAAAAGTTAATTTAGAGTTCAGTGTTGAGCAGAGAGCATCCGTCTTTGAAAAGCATGGATCCGATTGTCCGGAATGTTGCAATCGTTTAGTTTGTTTTCTTTAATCTTTATTTAATCACCCAACAAATAAACTATGATTTTACAAAACACATTCTCCTCATGACCGACTACGAATGGGTTAAGCCAAAAATATAAAATACAATTTCACAAAACTTCGCAATTATATTCACGCGCTAGCGCGATATTTCGCCGATAGGCTTCAACAGCTCCCAACCTTATTGAACTCGTACCATATATCGCGCGGCGTTCTAAGTAATCACATTAGTCGCATTACATATCCGGCACTAAGCACAGTGACTAGCAGCCGCTACAAACGTGTGAAAAATTCATACATTTCAGTTAAAAAACCAACTGCGAAATTGAGCACTGCTCGAATTTGTTCGTTTATAATTCGCATTTGATTACACTTGTTTGCATTTTCAATCACGGCCCGCACAATTTGTTGATTATGTGTCAACTTAAATAAAACAAAATTACCGTTGGGAAATTTATGCATTCGGCGCGAGAACACAACAAACGACGCAACGTGAAGGCGTCTGTCCAGTGAAGTGAAAAGTAAAAAGTGTTTACAAGGGCAAAGTTTGAAACTGTTGAGTGAAAAAATTAGGTGAAAAGCGATTTGAATGCTCACCAATGGTTCGCAACATTTTCTTTCATAATCTGTGAAGATTTATAAAAATCATTTTCCGCTGAATTAATTTCCTAGTCTCTACATTTACTAGGGGACGAAGTTTAAGATATTTTCAGTAAACTCATTGTGTTGATTCTGAAAGTTTGAAGTCTGATTTCAAAAGTTATGACACGTGCTGACCAATTGAGAGGTGAACAGATGAGTGCATAGAACCAAATAGTTGTTGTTTGTGTCATTATAAACATTTCTATATCATCAAGAAGAAGAAGTTATCTTCTAATCGCTGCAAAGTGATCTAAGCAACTAAGAAGCTTTCATTCCCAAGAGAAAGTATATTACTGGATTGTGTGCACAGTGTTGCCAGATCAGGAGATTTCCTCCCAGATTCAGGAGATTCTTGGCCTTTTAGGAGAATTTTTAGGAGGAAGAATTGTTTAGGAGCAAGAATTGTTTAGGAGAAAGTTTAGCAGATTTTTTTATGTTGAAAGATCTTTGGATCCTTAGTGGATTTTTGGGAGATTTTTGGATAACGAAGTATGATGTATTGGGAACACTGGCAACAAAACATATTTTGGCATTTATTTTAATAGTCAAAGCATCTTATTATGTTAAAAATTTGTAAGCTTACAAAATGTAAGCTCGTTCTATCTCGTTCTCACTTATTGCTGTCACAATGAAATCCCGCCAAAAATGGCACTTTTTGTTTAATTCATTTGTTATATGTTTTGTTTTTGTTAAGTTTTTGTTGTTCAGCTGAAGATGAATAAAAAAAAAGGCTGCATTAAAAAGAATTACATGTATATATATGTATTAATTTTTTTATGAGAAGTTTAATTTCTTTAAAATGACGCAAGTTATAAAAAAATAAAAAAAAAAAATTAAAAATTAAAAAAATTTTGGGGAGGAAATTTTCGTATTTTTTTTAAGATTAAGGAGAAAGTCATTTCAGGTATCTGGCAACACTGTCTGTGCATTCGTTGCTGCTAAGTAGGAGCTGTTATTGGGAAATGTAGAGGTTGATGTCTCTGATGAGCTAATTTTTGGGTGATGTATGCACTGTGACATATTTCCGTTAGTCTAAACTGACACTGCTAGTGGTCACAGTTGTCACTTTTGACTTTTTTAGACCAAAAGTGTTTCTTTTTATTTCATTTTTGTAATAAGAGCTTTTTTTTATACAAAAGTGTATGTAAACAACATAAAAATACTAACCTTTTGAAGGCAATCAGTAAAAATGTCAGTATAAAAGTTATGTTTTATTTTTGTGTCGAAATTTTAAAATGATCCTTTTGTTAGCATTTTGGGCCTTTTTTAGGATACTTTTGGTACAAAAAATTGCAGGTGAGAGTATTGTTTTACCATGTCATCAACTCTACTGTAGCGCAATCACACTTCGACCAAGATCGACTAAAGCACTCTCATACTACTTGTTATAGTATTTCGCTTTGCTTTGGCTTTGCTTCAATTCGTTTCGACAACAGACAACAGTCTGCAGCTTACCACACAAATGTTAATGAATATTCTGTTCGAGTATGAAACTGTTCCGTTAGCGCTTGTTTTCTTGTTGCTATTCTTGTACGTATTTTCGTATGTTAATATATGGCACAAAGCAGGCAAGTTTGCCTTCAAGGCATTTGCAATGAATTACAAATTATCTTTTATTTCATTTCAGTTCTACTTTAATGCGCACGTGGGCGCTTATCGCCACCTCACAGTAAAAATTATGTAAACTAATAGATAGATTAGAGATAGATTTGCTCTCATGAATTCTATAGTTG
This sequence comes from Melieria picta, assembly GCA_964056695.1. Classification (NCBI taxonomy): domain Eukaryota; kingdom Metazoa; phylum Arthropoda; class Insecta; order Diptera; family Ulidiidae; genus Melieria; species Melieria picta. Next base: position 140,204,035 of record OZ057398.1, read on the forward strand.
ATTTTTGAAAACCCTAAAGAGATAATGAAATCGACGATAATCGCCAACTCAATAAATTATAAAAATTTGTTTTCTTGTTGTTTGCATTGAACCAAACGATTTAGTTTAGCTAATTCTGAGTTCTGAGAAAATAATGTTCAACGTGACCTTAAACTACTCCAAGGTGTGCAGCTAGTTTGGTATTAAATTGTTATACTTTAAGTCTATATTGAAGTCTTAGTCTTTAACCCCATTAAGTGTTTTAAATTTTTAGACAAAACATTACTTTGTTTGGGTTTCAAAACCAACACTTCTACCCATTCATTCAACGTCATTTAGTATAGATTTGATTAGATTTTTCAGGCAATTGTATTAAACAAAAATTTTCCGAAGTAGTTGTAAGAGTTGTTGAATGATTTTCACTTTTTTTATTTATCAAATTATAATTGGAATTAATAATGCAAAGTATGAACTTGCTGATAACTCTTTCTTAGATTCGTAAATGTTTTAGTTTTCTTCCGTGAGCAGAAATCCGCACTGCTCGCCCACGACTACTGTTCAACGGGTTGCCACACTTTCAGAAGTTCCATGTATATTTTAAACAAAAAGTAGTAAATATGTTGCCACAAACATTTGCCAAACATGTAAAAACGTAAAATCAGACAGCAGTAACTGTTCACTACTGGATCACAGTGTTTTAACCCTGCATTACTCGGTCATAGAATGAATGGACTTAATGTACTTTCTACTCAAAAAAGAATTTAATATGTTACCACAAAAATTTCCAAAAAATATAAAAACTAAACCAAAAATGTTCAGGCAGAAGTAACTGTTTTCCAGTGAATGCCAGCAGCTTAACACTAGACTGCACGGCCAATTGAGGCTTTCTTAAAAGCCTACACGAAAAATTGTTAAAAATAGGAGTCACTTTGTTTGACAGTAATTACATTTTTATTAAATTTGGCTCTAAAAAATGCTAAAAGTGAAGAAAGATTTTTTTTTAGAAATCAATGCAATAAAATAATGAAAAAATGTTAAAAATAGGAGTCACTTTGTTTGACAGTAATTAAATTTTTATTAAATTTGGCTCTAAAAAATGCTAAAAGTCAAGGAAGATTTTGTTTTAGAAATCAATGCAATAAAATAATGAAACAAATGTTAAAAATAGCAGTAACTTTGTTTGAAAGTAATTACATTTTTATTAAATTTGGCTCTAAAAATGGCAAAAGTCAAGGAAGATTTTGTTTTAGAAATCAATGCAATAAAATAATGAAAAATTGTTAAAAATAGTAGTAACTTTGTTTGAAAGTAATTAAATTTTTATTAAATTTGGCTCTAAAAAATGCTAAATGTCAAGGAAGATTTTATTTTAGTAATCAATGCAAAAAAATAATGAAAAAATGTTAAAAATAGGAGTCACTTTGTTTGACAGTAATTAAATTTTTATTAAATTAGGCTCTAAAAAATGGAAAAATTCAAGGAAGATTTTGTTTTAGAAATCAATGCAATAAAATAATGAAAAATTGTTAAAAATAGCAGTAACTTTTAAATTTTTATCAAATTTGGCTCTAAAAAATGCTAAAAGTCAAGGAACGTTTTGTTTTAGAAATCAATGCAATAAAATAATAAAAGTTCCCAATAAAATAATTTAGAAGTTCTTGGGCATTCTAGTGCTAAAAATTCACTTTCAATCGTTTGAATCACTGTCAACACACTTTAAACTTTTAAATGTTTCTCTGTACTCGTGCTTCACCTTCAAATGATTCATTCAACTATTACGATTTCAATTTAATTGATTTATTTGTACATATGTATACATATATTCTCCTTATTTATCACTGTGACACATTTCTTCATTTGTTTGTCAAAATTTCAATATTTCTATTTTCGTTTCATCTATTTTGGCTTTCCCCGATTTTTGTGTTCTTAAAAAATTGCAATTTATTGAAACGTCGCCAGTCAATGTTATCTCTTCTGTGGGTCGACGATTAGCGCTGTTCAACGGTGATTTGTGTGAAATTGTCTGCGGTCTGCAAATAGAAATAAGTAGACAACAACAAAAACCAAACAACAACGAAATAGCTAAGCAAAAAATTTAAAACGCAAAGGAAATGCCAACAAGTGAAAAGTGACAAATTCGTAACAAACTTTTTTTATCGACACTCCGTTACGCGTTACGCTTCGACGCTCATTTGGACGAACAACGACATAATCAAGGTAAGTGACAACAACAACAATACAGTACAATTGCTTTAGTCAGAGGTTAGGAGCCACTAAGGACCAGTGACGCACACAGGATTTCATTTTGGGGGAAATTTCGTACACAACTTTGGAGTTTAAAAATGAAATTATTTGAAATTAAATTTGCAACCCACAATTTTTGTAACAAGCTGAGATTCGAGGCAGTTTGAACCCACCAAAACATTCCTGCGCGCGCCACTTGAGCAGTGGGCCCTGTGAACTTAATATATCACATAACAATTGATTTCTAAGAATTCAGTTTTTTTTTTTAATTTTTGCAATTCTGTTAAGTAGATTCTCCAGTGGCTTTGAGTCGACTTCCTACTCTCTTCTTTTCGCGGAAATACTTAAATCTCTTTTAAAAAAACCCTATTCTTAATTTACTGCCTCCAACAGTTCCGGCTTTTCTGTCTGTTTTCTGTTTCTCTGCATCTGCAAGACAACAACAAAACCTGTTCAGTATGGTCTCGCAAGATTCAATGACTAAATGTGTCTTAAATCTGGGCAACACCAAGTAAAGTCAAGCAATGCATGGCGTCGAAATCCTTGGAATTCGCTCATTAAGAAGTCGCACGCTTTCACTTGTCGTACTTCGAATTACTCGTATTTATTGTTGCATTCATACATAAAGTAAATGGGCTGAAATTACTTGGCAGATGCTAAATATTAAGGAAATGAATTTAAGAAAGGAAAATAAAAATAATTTTTACACAAAATTATGTTTCAGTCACACACTGCTCTGGGCGCTTTGGTGTGAGATGAGTTGAAAAAAAGCGACAAACTTGACATTCAAATTTATTTATTTTCACAGACAACAACAACAAAAAAATGGAGAAACAAAAAAGAAAAAGTAAAAACGAAACGAAACGAAGAAAAATTGTCGTGTTTACGAAAACAAACAAACCCACGAGTCACTTCTCTATTGAGTTCGTTTGACGGCTTGTCGCGTTCAACATTTGCATAAAATGTTCATGATTGAGGTGAAATTAATTTTAGTATCAAAAAATCATCGACCTCTGAAAGCATTAAAAAAAAAGTTCGAAAAGTACAAATTCGGAACCTGTCTAACTTTTCAATTTGTTCTAAATTTGATACTTGGAATTGAAATTAATTGCTTCGGTGTGTGTGTTGGTTATTGAAGCGTTTTTTATGCATATTGCACGTGACTGTTTTAAAATTATAAAACAACTTTGATGATTAGAGATAATTGAAAACCTCACAGATGAAACAAAATCACTCAATGGTCTTATTTTATTTACTTTCAAAAGTTGCAATTATTTTCAAGCTATCTGCTTGTCTAGACTTAATGCAATGCAGAGATTGGCCGCAATTATCGAACGCTTCCACTGTTGCCAGATATCTGAAATGATTTTCTTCTTACTTACTTAACGCAAAAGTTCTTTGACTTTTTTCTAAACCTTAAAAGCCCTTTTGACTTTTTTCTAAACCTTAAAAAGCAGCTGAAATTTCCTCCAAAAATTTAAAAAATCTCCTACACGTTTTTGTTTAAAATGTTTGTCATTATAAACTATGGAACTAAACTTCTCATAAAAAAAAAATAAAAAATTAAAATAAAAATAAAAATAAAAATTGATTCAGTTCTTTCTTTTTTATTGCAACCTTTTTATTCATCCAGTTTCAGCTTAGCAACAATTTAACAACTTAACGCAAAAAAACATGAAAAAAAATGAGATTGGCATGAATTCGCTTTTGCAAACTTCCTTTATTCATTGCATTGATCACTGTGAAGCATAAAATTTAATTAAATTAAATGAGACACTTTAGCTTTCAATATTCAAGGCTTCAGTGCTCCTAATGATGTCAAATGTGTCACCTTTAAAATCTCCCAAACTTTCTCCTAAACAATTCGTCCTCCTAAAAAATTCCCTCGAAGGCCAAGAATCTCCTAAATCTACAAGGAAATCTTCAGATCTGGCAACACTGAACACTGCTATTAGCTATGCACTGCGTTATCTCGAATAGGTTTCTGTGTCTAGTGATCCATAGGTCATCCTTGTCTATGAATGCCTGCTCCAGTAGACACAATCTTTTAGTCACAACGATGCACAACGTATGCAGCTGTCTCACCGACTTCTAAGCACAATCTACAAGTATATTTTTCAGTCGAAATAAGTGGCTCCTAAAGTTTTCATATCTCTCATCTGTTACCGTCAGTAGACTCAAAATTCATCGATTTAGACCAGCGAATTTCGAGTATTCGGAATCCACTAAATTTCAGTTTGTTTCCAAACTTGTTTGTTTGTTGTTTGTTCGTTGGTGGCAAATATACTTGTAGTTTCAAAGGGTATTGGGCTCAAAAATGTACAAAACTTCCAACCGAAATGATATCCCATGTGCGCCACTGATTTAGACTGGAAATCTTCTTTGTTTCATTTCTTTATGGTTTCTTTAACCGTAGACCTACGTTAAAAAAAAACGACTAATCTTACGTTAGGGTCGTTTTCGACCCTCATATGTACAAAAATGAACGTTTATTTTAAAAAAAACAAAACTTTTTGGTACGGTTTATTCAAAAACTTAAAATAAAATACAATGGAAATATTTATTTGTAGTTTTTAAACACTTTCAAGGCATTTTACACACATTACGGTTGCACTTATTTTTGCAAATATTTTTTAGGCATTCGCAGCAGACAAGCTCTGTTTTATTTTGACATTGACAATTTGACATTTTATCACAATAAACTGTTTTGTTTGAAATAAAATAAATAATAATTTACACTTTTACTTGCGTTTGCTATGAAATCACGATGAAATTCTAATACAAAACGCTTCGACACATAACGGGTCGAAAACGACCCATATTAACAAAAATGACACAAATTACAAAAAATGCAAGTCAACTTAGTTTTTAAAATATGAAACGGTTTGATTTCGATAGATAATAGTCCAAGTAAGAAAGTCATGAAAAAACAGCTAAAAATAATAACAAATTTCAAAAAATATTAAAAGTACAAAAAAAATGTGGTCGAAAACGACCCCAACGTAGGTCTACGCTTAACCATTTCGCTATTTTGTTGCCATATGGCAACATGCTACTTTGTGGACGTCTGCATCCTCTATGGTTGCAAGAATACATTTTTTTGTTGGTCTTTATAATAGTTTGAAGTTTTAGGAAAAATACGAAATTAATAAACTGAATATTTAAGTTTAAAGAAGAGAAGTATACACTTTTTTGTAATGGTATATCTTGACATAGTAAGGAAGAAGAAGCAAAAAAAATTAGAGAACTTTTTAATTTGACGTTTTCTTTCAATTTAGATACTTTTTTTTTGGTTTTGGATGAAGTAAATAAAAAAATATTCAAATTTTCGTTATGCGTAAAAAGTTTTGTTTAAGTAATTATTACAGCAACATCGATGTGTTGCTCTCATAGAAAAACACTCTAAAATACATGGTCCGAGTATAAAAATAAAAAAATGTCTTATGGAATGTTGCTAATATCACAACATAGAAGCCTAAGACGTAAAATTTAAAATTTTAACTTTCCCCAGTAAAAACCTGTAGCGAAAGGGTTAAAGATAAAGATAAAGGCGCATAGTCATAGTCGAAATAAAGTACACTTTAAGATCAATGAAGTATACTTTTAAATAAAGTAGGCTCTAAGTCAATCATAGTCGAGTTAGAGCATACTTTAACGCTTAAAGTATACTCTAACTTTAAAACAAGCAAAAGCTGTTGCTAAACCAGTTAGCAATGAGTCAAAATGAGCAGAAATTTCACTTTTTCAAAATACTCTAAATTCAAAAAACGAAATAAATCGAAAAAAAAATTTACAATGTTTCATTTCGAGGAAATTGAAAGAGATTTCAATATTATGAACGATGACATTGTGCTGAGACGGCGAAAAGTATATAAAAGCCGGATTGATCCCTTCGAGTTCGATGACGAGGACTTCTATAGTCGTTACCGGCTCGATAAAGTTGCTGCTCAGTTTGTAATTGATGTTTTGAACATTCAAGAACCAAGCAGCAATAGAATACAATTGCTTTCTTTACCCCGTAAAGTAGGCAATCATTTTCAAATCAATCAGCTTTTTGTTTGTTTTGTTTATGTCAGGGATGGGCAGATTAATCCTCGGAAAATTGTGCAGTCGATTTTTTTGGCTGCCGTCTGCTTTTCACAAGTAGTCGACCGTAGTCGCCCATTTTTAACTGCTAATTAGTGTTCAGGAAAACAAATATTGCAAAAAAATTGATTACAAAATAAATCGGTATGGTGATAATTCCGAAAGTAAATTCTCATTTGTAACTCCGAATCGCTAGTTTTTGTAGAGCTGCCGTTGCTTTCGTTTGCTGTTTCAAAAAGTCGCTGCTACGTAGAAGCTGACTATGGTAACTGAAAAATTAAAGTCGACTTTATCCTTTTAGTCTTTTGCTAACTAAAGCCGGCTTTTATGCGGGACTATGATTATGCGCCAAAGATTTTGAATTTCTTTAGTTGGTAATCCCAAAACACTTTTCTCGGTATTTCTTTGTTCAATTATAGATCAGACCTTGGCCGTCAAACTGTTTATTTAATCCTATCTAGACCAACAGTTCAACGCCGATTTCGAACGGTTTCAAACTTAATTTTTACATTTCACAATATTTTCTTGTTTTGAATATTTTGAACCCACAAAACAATCTCATTTCCCGAACTTAACAGTGCTCAAACATTCAAAAAGTTGCATGTTGCCATATGGCAACAAAACCGTAAAAGTGTTAAGTCTTTGCGCTCATGCGAATACAGTTCAAACACATGCAACATACAAGTCTCTTTGATAAACAGTTCGTTGAACTCAAGTGGGACGCCCTCGGCTTAGTTTATGTAAAAGCAAAGATTACTGAAAGCCCAAATGCCTCAAACTGTCAGTTAAGTTATCTCCACTAAAAGCTTTATTTGTTTGGAAATTTACATTAAGGCTTCCGATAGACCACACCCTGTATGCGAATTGCTAATGCGCGCTGAAACGCAACGAAGCAGAATTAATTCATGAAATTCACTCATGCCAGGCAACGCATCAATATCTCATTTCTTTTAAAAAAAAACCTTAAAGAAACTTCAATAAAAAACCAAACCACATAAAACTAAGAGACACACACATAAATTCTTAAGAACAAAAGTAATCAGAAAGTCACCTCAGGTACTTAGACGACTGCACACAAATTATGATCGCCAGCAACGAACGCAACTCGCTGTCGCCGGGCCTCGGGTCTGCTGGCTCCTGTGGCGTGTAAAAGTATACAAATTGTGTAAAAATACAAAATGCGTAAAAATAAATCCGATACAAAGACGACGAAGGTAACTTGAAAGCGCACAACAGATTTCGCGTTTTGCTGGTTTTGCTCGGCGAGGCAACGCTGCAACATTGCAACACTGCGGCAATGCGGCAATTGTGCACGTTTCTCAAGGACGAATGCACACGAGTGGGACACACTCGTGCACGCAATCTGCAAGATGCCAAAGTGGCAAATGCACGATGCGCAAAAATAGATGACGCTAAAAATACGACAAGCGCAGCGCTACGTCAACACTAACAACAACAACTGCGGCCACTCGAATGCAGCAGCAGCAACAAAAAGTAAACAAACCACAAGCAATGATCGCCTGCCAACAGCACAGCACAACAACACAACACTGATTCGCACTTGAAGGCACTCGAAGGCGGACAGACGAGCGCAACGGACGGACAGCAGCCTGCTGATGCGCTCACGTGCATACTCGCCTCACTGCGACATTAAGCCCGATTTGCAACTTAACATTGTTGTCGTTATTGTTGTTGTTGTTGTTGTTGCGCAGCACTGTGCATTAGCCGAAGCTTGGCATGTCGCAGCGACGCACAATGGGGCGTCCGTGGCCAAAAATAGAAAAAACCAAATCTTTATTTTGAAAAAAATAAGTAAGCACGATCGAAGCTAAATCTCCAACTAAGCTATATCAAAAGGAATTTTAAAAAAATTTTAAGTTTTGTAGTCTCACGAAGGTTTTAAACTTCATATATTGCGTGAACACAAATTTAAGGAAAAATAGAAATTTAACCTTGCGCAACTAAAGATGTTTTTTCTTATGGTTACAGTTATTATTTTAATATACCTGATTTTTTATTTTATGTTTTAGGTTTTTATAGTCAGGCAATGCCTTTTTTTTTGTTTTGGTTATTACTGTTCGCTAACTACCGTTATTTGAACGTAGAGTCATTTTGAGCCCTAGAAAAAGTTTAAGTGCAAACTTCAAAATTAAATATCTCGAAAAGCCCTAGGGAGCCTTTCCAATTTCGATTGTTTCAGTAAATTACAAGTATGTAGAACACGTTTGCAAAGTTTCAGCTGCAGAGGCCTGCAGACCCGCATGTAATTCATTTTTTTATAGTGGCATCTTTTGTACAATTTCGTAAGCTATTTTATGTGTAGCTGCCGTGGCGTAGTTTAACTCGACCGGCTGGCACTACAAATGCATGCAAATATTTGTGGAAAATAAACTTAAGAGCGAATTGAAGAGGGGCCAACATGAAAAACATCGAAAACTTAAAAAAATGACAAAATATACATATGTACCGATTAATTCATTTGAGGCTTATACGAACTTTTAAAGTAGGCATGGTAGACTGCCCATTTTTGGCACAATTATAGATTATACCCTAGTGATATTGTGTATAAAATTGTATCTTTCTAGTGCTAGTAGTGGCCAAGTTATCGAATAACAAAGATTTTTTCAATATGGGGGGTGGGCGTGGCAGTAGTCCAATTATTACAAGTTTTCGTATTTTTCTTAATTACGCTAAAAAATGGGCGGATACCAAATTTCGTCAAAATTAAACCACGTTTACTATTTTTGGCCATACGATATATGGGGACGCCCCACTGTGCGACGTCAGCACGAAATTGCACATTTGCCATTGCGGTGATTGAGAGTCGGCATTTATTACGGCATCAAGGCATCGCACAGTGTTGCGAGTAGTGACAAAAATGCCAAAATGCAATGTTATTACCACAAAAATCTGAGTATGAGGTTTTGTTGGAAATATTTCAATTAAGAGAAATCCGAAGTTTTATAAAAAAATATTTGATAACATAGAAGTTATGAGCTCTTATAGTACGCTCTTCTAGCGTTGAAAAAAATTGTGTACGAACAGCAAATTTTTGCTTTGACTTTGAGGTTGAATATTTCAAAATAAATTATGAGCAGGTCCCTAAAAGTTACTATTGTCGTAAGTTTTATATAATTTAGGTCTGGCAAGATCAACATTTTGCTGATTACTCTCACCTCTGAGCAGTACCGTTATGATGAAAATGAAGTAAAGAAAACGAGTGAATTAAAAGTGAGTTCAAACTTTAAAAGTGATTTAAAAAGAAACGCTAAATATCACTTTTGAAATTGTTTGTATGCTGTACAATTTTTGGTGAAGACTTGAGTGCAAATTCGCGATATTTTCACCGTTTGGTTGAATGCCAATAGCAATCGGTCAAATAATGTTCAGCTGCTGATGGAAAAATTTGTTGAAGATAGCTTCGGAAAATCAATTACGATGACTTTTATATTCGAAACATAGAGATGTTTCTTCGCTTACTTTACTACATTTACAAGTGTGGAGCCAGTTCCATTGAAAATTACTCGTTTTGTATGGCAGCCACCTTGAGAGTTGGGTATAGCGGTTTGGTGTGTATAGAAAAAACATTCGGAAGGGAAAATAAATGGGGGTCAGTCTTACATATGGTACGTCTGGGATCAACCTGAAAGCAGCGGGAGCCCACTTTCTAAAAACGACGAGTTTGTATGGGAGCCTCATTAAAGGTTGGAGATAGGGGGTAGATATGTTTGAAAGAAATATTCAGGAGGAAAAATTAGTGGGGGTCAGTCTAAGATTTTAACCCTCTAAGAGCAACTTCTGAGCAGCTGTGGAGCAATTTATCGAGATTTTATTTTCAATTACTTTTGAAAACAACGCATTTTATCTACTTATATATACATTTATAAATAAATTTATATTAAAATACAAATATTTTTAATGTAGTTTTTATGAACTAACATAATTTTCATTGTTAATATGAAGTTTTTTCAAATCCGTTTGTATGGGAGGTGGTCGAAGTTTTGGTCCGATTTCATTGAAATTTTGCACAGTATACCAATAACTGTATACCAAATTTCATTTATGTACGGCCACTCCTTCTATTTTTGTCACTCCGTATTTATGAACTCGCAACACTGTGCGTCGCAGCCTCCGCCGTCGCAGCGATGCGGTGTTGCGCTTTGGCCAAATGCAGTCGCAGGCGCAGCAAACGAACATAAATTGTGTTTTTAAGTATCGACGCAACGGTCGACGCACTCGGCATTTAAATAGATTTATTTATTGATATACACTCGAGGTGTACACACACACACACACACACATACTCACGCAATCGCATAAGTGCTCGCCGGCTGAGCCGCATCGAGCATGTTTATGTCACGTTCGTTCGTTCGTTCGTTGCTGTGTTATGCGCTTTTCGCTGCACAAACCACCCATCGCCACTCGCTCCTCTCCCTCACCCTTCCTGCGCATCGTCATCCACGTCACATGACGCCGCCAATTGGCCGTTCCTCGTTGCCAGTTAACGCTCACGTGACCGCTTCACTGTTCGACTGTAGCCTGCAGAGTCGCGCGACCGGCCGCCAATCGACGGACTTTGGCTTTTGTGCGCTTTTTGCTTTTTTGCTTTTTGCCTCTTTGCATTTCTTGCGCGTTGTGGCCGCGGACGCGCGCATATTTCATGAGCCGCATGCCATGTTTGACAACTTCTTAATGACTTGCAATTATTTTCCCATTAGGAAACAAAAATAAATTGACTTGAGCATGCGGTATGCTTTCCGAGGAGCTACAATAATTACTAACCAACTAACGGTGTGTGTGTGTGTGTGAAATGTAAACACATTTGCGGTCAGCGCTTTGCAAATTGGCAACAACTCACTGCGTCGATTGAAATTGCAACAACAACAAAAACATATTAGTACAAAACAAAAAGCAAGGCGCTTTTTTGGTTTAATAACAACAAGAAATTCATTTAAACACGTCAAGGCATCACAAACTGTAGGTCAGAGCTTAAGAAAAGCTTGAGAGATAAAGGAACACATGTTGACATCTCAAATCGGCTGATGTGCAAATGTTCTGATTAGAATGTTACTTATCAGTAATTTGTATATAAAAAAATATCTGGGGTCATATGTACGAGTAGCTTAAGTCGACATTAGAAAGAATTAAGTTATTACGAGGAGAGCTTCATAAATTTCAAGGCGCTTAAATATATTTCAGTCGTTTTGAAAAAGCTTGTTTTTTAATAAGATTAAAGGCGTTTACTTTTTAGGTCAAGTTGAAACAACAATGCATTGGTTAGTATTAGTGACCGACCGAATATTCGGTTTCGGTTTCGGCCCAAATAAGTGGTTTCGGTTTCCTTTTTCGGAAATGGCCGACCGACCGAAACCGAAACTTTATAGAATATTTTTTACATTTTATTGCGTAGCAGATATATAGTGAAAGGATGAGTAATTTAGATGCCACCAATGTAAATAAACTTCTTCTTTTAGCATATAATATTAAATTATTTAATTTTGAATATTAGCGAGTAAGGTACGAAACGGTGATTTTTTCATGTTTATGTTTTTTAAAATGAATAAATAATGAATAAATGAATAAATAAGTAATTATTTATTTATGTTATGTTTGTGTGTTTGTTCTTTATTTACTTAATATAAAATTCGTTTGTGGCAAAAAAATGCTTGATATGGTGATTTTTATTTCAACTAGAAAGTTTCGGTTTCCTTATTCCTTAAAAAATTTGGGCTTCAAAATATGCAAAGTTTTTAATTTTGTTTTGTTTTGAACAATTCAAAATTTTTTGTTTGTTGCTTGTATTCCAGATTGTAAATGGAACATAGAAAAGAGCATATTTTGAGGCCCTTAATTTTTTAAGGAATAAGTATGAAAAATTATGAAAATGACTATGGTACATTTTTGCAATTATTTCGATGAGAATGGAAACTACACCAAATAATTTGGCTGTATTGTATTATTTGATGTTTCCGCTTTCATTTAACACCTAACTTGATACTTGATTTACGAAAAATGTGCATGTTTTTCAACATTAAATAAAACGCCATGAAATTCCACATTTTCCGACTTTGAGGTCCGATTGCCGCGGATTTTTAAAACTTATACAAATAAATTACATTGGAAACGAAGCCGTGAGGTGTTGTAAATGCCACAAAGAGAAAATGATGTCAACCGGTTTATTGGTTTAGAAATTACAATCCCAAACGTGAAAAAAGTCAAGGAAAATCCGAAAAAGTGACACGCCCATTTTTTGCGAAAACGGAAACTAGGTTTTGAAAACGGTTTGCAGATTCGAAATCAGCGCTCCCTAATTACCCTAGAACTGATGTCAAACCCAGAAAAGTCATTTTGCTGTTGATCAGTGATATTTAAAAAAAAACCGAAATTCGGTTTCGGCCCAAAAAAGATGTTTTGGTCGGACACTAGTTAGTATATATATTAGACATGATTTAGTATTGTATGAAGATTCTTATTGATGCTGAAGAACCTCTCATTGTTTGCGGTTTGGTGAAAAAGTACATAAGCCAAAAAATTTTGAGTATGGAGTGGGGTCAAATGGCGTCGCATCGAGGTCAACGTTCACAATAAAGCTGGGAAATTCAACAAATTGCATCACAGCTGCTCAGAATTTGCTCTTAGAGGGTTCAAACCTATGACTGACCCCCACTAGTTTTCGCTACTGAACATTTCTTTTCAACATATTTATAACCTATCTCCAACGCTTAATGGGGCTCCCATACAAAATGATGGTTTTTATAAAATAGGCTCCAACTGCTCCCAGGTTACACCCAGATGTATCAAATGTAAGACCCACACTAATTTGTTTCTCTTCCGAATGTTTTTTCCAAACATGCCTACACGCTATCTCCAAGTCTTAAGGGGGCTGTCATACAAAACTGGCCATTTTCTATGCAATTGGCTCCCCACTTGTAAATGTAGTAAGTTAGCTAGGAAACATCGTATCTCGGAAACTACTGAGCCATTTTGAATGATTTATTCAGCAATTGGCAACATTCTTTAGTACAAAAAATACAAAATTAATTAAGATTCAGAAATTCACCACCAGAGAGCGTCCCCCATACAATCGGAGCTGTGAGGTTGTCAACTTTTGGGTCTCTACGAAGCAAAAATCAAATTGTATTGTCGAAACCCCATTAACCTCCCACTGCACTTATAGTTTTCAAACTTCATTTATTTATATCACCCACCTCACCCTTTGAGCCTTTAAGAACTTAACTGCTAAATAAGTAAATACACAATTTTCAAATTAACCATGAAAAGCCCAACAGTTTTTCACACATTAACACATTAGCATAGTTAGCAAAATAGTAAAATTGATTGATTGCAAAAAAGTCATATCAAATGCTGCCCGCTCAGGTGAATGACCAATGCGAAGGCCAACACTGGCAACCACATCCAAGTCGCCAACTAGTCGGCGCACATTTGCGCTGCCAACACGAGCGCGCCATTACTTAAGCACGTGACGCGATCAGTCGACACGCTTATCGGCACCGAATGGCGAAATCGCCCGACATTTGCATTCATCTAAGCAAACAAATGCGTAACTAGTCGATCAGAACTTGTTGGCTCGAGTCGAGTGCCAACTGCCGGCGAATGTTAAACATTTTATTGCTCTATCAACGAGATGCGCGCATATTTTATTCAATGGATGCAAAATATTTTAAGCAACGATATAAATAACTGCTAATTAAATGTATGGCACGATGACTTTGGCGATAATAAAACGAAATGGGTTTACAGTTTAGAAAAAACTTTGTTGCGTTTGCATTTTTTGGTCATTAATTCAAGTTTCTTTCAATGGTCATAAAAATTCTATTAGGAGAGAATTAGATTCAAAGACCTCAAAGGAAATAATGTCATTCAAATACCTTTCGATGCTTTAAAATTGGTTAATTCAGCGTTATGCACCTTTGATAGGGTCTCACTTTTCAATGAAATGTGAAAGGACTGATTTTTGCAATCTGGATCATCAAGATAGTCTTTGGAGCCATGTCCGTCTTTCGGTTTTTCTTTCAATCAGGTAACAAAATATGAAAATATTAGAGTTGAAATTATATGAAATATAGAATTCAAATTAATTTCTTGTTTTAAATTTTCAATGAGTTAAGGCCTTTCAAATAATATTGCTAAAGCAGTGAAATGAAAAAAGGCCCCAAATGTTGTTTTAAAATATAGTAAAATACAAATAATATAAAATGTCGCATTTTGTATTAAATAATATTTTTAAGTATGTTTTATACTCCAACTTGCTATCCCTGAGTCTTACCTCCAGCTGCGAAAGCTCATTGAAGTGATCACTGAACATTAGACACGCCATGTGGCATACACTCGTTAAATATCGTCTTTCATGCTGTAGTACAAATTACACCGTGCAACAAAAAAATACTTTTGTGGAGATCCATCCAAATGATTACACCGTGCGACAGCATTTTTCACACCGGGCAAAAACCATATGTGCGTGAAACTAGAGACCAAATATATTAATACTGCGTACTCAGTTTTTCATTTCTACATCCTTTGTCCTTTTAAAAGGACTTCAAAATTTTGAAGGGGATAAAAAATAAAAAATATAAAAAATACTTAACCTCGTTAGAATATGGCGATATGAAAAAGGAAAGGCTCAGGAATTTAAATAAAATTAATTTTTTATCTATTTGTAAAAAAAGGATATGAAAAAGGTCCTTTGAAAATTTTAATCCTTTATATCCTTGAAAATGTATATAGAATTTTCTTGAAAAGTAAGTATGTTAGAACCCAAAATCTCCTTGTTCACGTGTCAAAATTGCATTACTCTAACCTTATTGGTTTGAAAGTTATTAAAAAATGGCGGAAGCTGCAATTCTAATGAAGTACAAAAATTCTAATGTAATTGAGTATCAGTATTTTAAATAATAAAAACATACAAAATCAATGAAGCGAGTCTTTCATTTTCTGATCCGATGTCCTTTTAAAAGGATTTTATTTCAAAGAATTTGTTTCAATCTTTGTGGTTGTGCAATGATGAAGATATGGGTATGAAATTAAAGAAGACATTTATATACAAGGTTATATATCAGATTTGTAAGTTTCACCGCCAAAATATGTAGGTAAGGTCCTATCAAATATATTCTCCTCGATATCTTTGAAGTTTTTTAGCAAACACTTAAAAAAATATATGTTTTGGATCTCAGTCTTTAGTATGTATAATACCTCAATTTTATTTTTTACCTTTATTGGTTTAAAGTTAAAAATATAGGATTCCATCCACAAGCATGGAATCAGTATGGAATACGCATTAATTTCTTTTCTATAAAATTAGATAGAAAAATATAATTTTGAGGTACTAGGTATATTACTTACTAACATATTTTGGTCCTGAAAGTTCAAAATAGATAATATAGCCAAAAAGCGAGAAGTTTCCTCTTTAATTTCATACCCATATCTTTGTCATTGGACAACGGTAAATATTTTTTAAAAATCTTGAAATTTGTGTGTCATTAAAACTTGAAGGTCCTTTTAAAAGTACAACGGATCAGGAAATGAAAAACTGAGTATGCCCGGTTGCAAAGGATGACCTCTAGTTGTACGCCTATATCATCTTTTGGATGTGTCACAAATACTGTCGCACAGTGTTACATGTGCCAGAGCTTAGGACACGAAGAACAGGCAAAGATGATAAAACATTTACCCTGCTACACTCTGCAAAATGAGTTCAATGTTCAGAACCAGACCAGAGACCAAAAGGCAAGTTAAGGTTCAGTTAATGGATCTATTTAAGTGTTTTAAGTGGTTTGACTAAATTTAAGGCAGAACCTCCTCCATGAAGGGACTCGCAGTGGACCAAAAAGAGCTCCGAGAGGAAGTTCAGCTATCGCCACGCGTATCCTCTTTAACTTAATCTTACTTAGCCTAACCTTACCTATACACAAACAATCCAATTTGTGTCATCATTTTATAAAGTTATGGATCACATTCTCGATTGGGTTCTTAGTCTTTACTTCTTTCCTTCAGCTAGTTACCAGTGTGTGTGGCCTAGTAGAACCCAAAAGTTAGGTTAAGTGGTCGTGTTCAAGGCATGGGGCCCAAAGTACGATGAAAAGTCCTAAAGGTTTGAGAAACATTTAATATTATTTTCTTACCATTAGAATCTCCTCTACACCAGAATACACTAAATGTATGCAAATGTTTTATTGATCTTTCTTACTAACTTTTCGGAATAGAATCCATTAATAAATCTTCGCATAGATATGAAAAATTCCACATTACACAATTTACGCATTTCGAGCTTTTATCAAATGTGCAATGAATAGTGATTAGAATCACTCAAATCTATAACAACGCAACTTATCACAAACGAGCATCTCCTCGCCTCTTTGAGTTCTCCTCTCGTCTTTCAGTACTTAAATTTCAAGCTTTTTCGTAAATCTGGAAAAAAGTAGTTAATTGAAGTTAGTACTGGTATGCTTCTTAATTTCCAGAGCAAATTACAGCCAAAAAGTCCGCCGTTCATTAGCAACAACGGCTTTTTGTGAACAGTTTAGCACAAAATTTTGGCACTTTTGATATTCGGCACACTTTTCGGTTATTATTAGTGCGTTAAAATTTCACTTTAATACTAATTTTGTGCGTAATGCGCACATTTAATGCTGGTAATGTAGGCAATAAATCACAGTTATGTATTTAAAGAAATCCTTAAACATGCTTTGCCTTATCTTTCCATATCTATAAAATCAACCAAAGTATGAGTAATTCCGCGCGTCATTCGAATGTTGGACTCTTAGGAAATGTTCACATAGAACCTGCGGCCTGAATTTTTACATATTCGATATTAACTGAGTATTCTTAATTCGAGAAATACAAATCATATCAGATAACTAAAACAGACCAGCTTCAATAAATTTTTGACTTAACAATTCATATGAAGCTAAAGTAAGTCTTAAGTTGTCCTTCATTTTGATATAATTATTTAATCAACACATTGCTTGTCATTCAATAAGTGACTATACGTTGAAAATGTTTTATTTGCATCGATTAAAAAATAGCACAGCTGTAGACAAATGCATGTTGGAGGCAAACAACTGACTCGTGACGCAATTCATAATGCAAATACATACAAGTCAGGAATAAATTTTTCGTCTCAACTGCGCAAAACAAATGTCACCGAACAACAAACAAAAAAATTTGTGGTCTTTTGATCCAAAAATAAAAATTTATATACGTATTTATAGTTAATCGTTGACGTATTTTGAAAAGCCGTATAAACCCTTTCCAGGTGACAAAGCTTCGGGTGCGCTCTGTTGAGTTTGTTAGACTGAGCCATGACGGACTGAGCCATGACGGACTGAGCCATGACGGACTGAGCCATGACGGACTAAGCCATGACAACTGGGGTTCTTTCAACGTAGACAGGGTTCCCTCAACTTGACGCAGTTTACTTTTCATTATGTTAGGTTAATATACTTAAAGTAGCTGTGCCCAACAGCATTGGAGACCCATTGTGGTAATCAGTGGCAAGCACAGGATTTTATTTTGGAAAGGAGGTGGCTTTCGACTTTTGAGTCCAATTCCATTGAAAACCCATATTTACCACCTTTAATTTTTTTACCAACGGTTTCAGCCGGGGAGTTGGAACCCCAAACTCATTTCTAAGCACTACCGGTTGGACCTTATTTGTAGAAACTTTTCATGCCGACTTTCATTTGTACAAAAGCATTACCATGATTTGTTTGTCCTACCAAAGATAACACCGTGCGACAACAAATTTTACACACGAAAAAATCGATATACTCGCGAAACTAGGGACCAAATGTAGTAAAACTGCGTTTTTAGTTTTTCTCTCTGACGTCAGGATTTTTTTTCAAAGGACTTTGAAATTTCAAGGACATGTTTATTTCACAAAATTATTTTAAAAATTGAGCGCATTGTAGAATAACAATATGAGTATCAAATGAAAGAGAAAAATCCTTAGAATCTTAGAAAATTTAATGTTTTGGTGCACAAGGACGAAGAGATATTGAAAATGTCCTTTTAAAACTGTATCCTTAAATATCCTTGGAAATGTTCAATAGTTTTTTTTTTTTAAATATATCTTAAGGACTAATATGTACACTATCACATCCTTCAATTTCGTCCTTCCTTTCGTTTTTCGAGTATACCGATTTTTTCGTGTGTTTTGAATTTTTTTTTATTTTTGTCGCACGGTGTAATATAAATAAAGTCTCAAGTAAAGTTTTAGAACACCTAGCAGAAAGGAATAGGACCTCAATCCTGCCCTCAACCAGGATTGGGGCAAATAGTCGGCCTTATGCAACATCTGCCTTGAGGCCAACGAAACCTCGGTGCACTACATATGTGAGTGCCCAGCTTTCGGGCAGTTCAGGTACATGTGCCCTGGTAGCATGATCCTCCACGAAGATGAGCTCAGGAACCTCTAATTATCGAACATATTCAGCTTCGCAAAAGCAACGCTCCGGCTAACTGAGATCCAGAACTTATGGGAACCTTCTGAACGGCTGAAAGACGACTGAAGACTGGTCCTGTCTCGTGACCAGTGAGGCAGGCAGAGGCGCAGTTGAGTATTTCTTAAAAATGACCCGCTTCTGGCTTGGCAATGAGAGTCGCCAGCGGAAGTGGGCTTTTTTTTTGCTTGCAAGGAGGGAGGCGCAAGCCAGGGCACAAAAATAGTTAGTTATAATTATTAGTTATACTTCACCTAATCTCCAAGTTGGCAGCATTTTTGCAATTAAAAGCGATGATTTTATTCGGTCAGCAGAGTTCGAAAAACAGCGACAGCTTGAGCATGAAAATAGAGGAATGAGACGAATTGCTTGCGACTCCACTATTAGGAAATTTCTCGACCACTTAATTCGAAGCTCCTAACGTCTGTGCAATTACTTAACCCTTTCGACTCCGAATTTTATCCTGTGTCTCGATATTACTTTTTGGTATTTAAATCATGAAACAGTGGCCTAACAAGTGTGCACACGACATTTGAAGTCGCCACGCCTCTTTGTTAGAGTTCTAGAGCTAGTTTACTTTTGAACAATTTTAGCTCAAAACGCGTTAAATTAATTTTGTATCAATATTTTTTAGTTATAGAAAAATTATCTAATATTTATGGAAAAACACAAAATTACCACTTTTTGATTTTATTTAATCATTATTAAAGAAACAGGGTTTTGATCAAACGCGCCCAATTCGTAGACTTCAATTAGAACACAAACTTTCCCTGATATCGCTGCAAATTATTGGAAATTATTTTGGGGATAACAGTTAAATTTTTGTAATTTGCTTTGAATTCACTTCAAAAAATATTAATTTGTTGGTGCCTACTTAACCCTTTCGCTATTTTGTTGCCATATGGAAACATGCTACTTTGTGGACGTCTGCATTCTCTATGGTTGCAAGAATACATTTTTTTGTTGGTCTTTAGAATAGTTTGAAGTTTTAGTAAAAATACGAAATTAATAAACTGAATATTTAAGTTTAGAGAAGAGAAGTATACACGTTCTTTTAATGGTATATCTTGACATAGTAAAGGAAGAAGAAGCAGAAAAAATTAGAGAACTTTTTAATTTGACGTTTTCTTTCAAAAAAAAGTATCTATTATTTTTGATTTTGGCTGAAGTAAATGAAGAAATATTCAAATTTTCGTTATGCGTAAAAAGAGTTATGTTTTAGTAATTATTACAGCCAAAACGATGTGGTTGCTCTCATAGAAAAACACTCTAAAATACAGGGTCCGAGTATAAAAATTAAAAAAATGTCTTATGGAATGTTGCTAATATAACAACATAGAAGCCTAAAACGTAGAATTTAAAATTTTAACTTTCCCCAGTAAAAACCTGAGGCGAAAGGGTTAAATTAAACCCATAAATCAATCGTAGCTTTTGCTATAAGATGACAAATAGGTGAAGTTGCTCTCAAGCAACTCTGGGGTCGAAAGCGTTAATGGCGGCGTCAATATAGCTTCATTCCATTACAGCATCCAAAATGTAGCTAAGTGGCAGCCACTTAGGGTCCCAGACAGTTCAAGTCCCTACTCGTCGATAGGAAATACTCCATCCGAATCCATATGCCTTCAGACCCACTTTGGCTTATTCTTTCGGTATAAGATTGATTTCACTGCTACAAAAACTCACTTGCAAAATATTTATTTATATAAACGGCCGTAAACACATTCAAAACATAGTTACTCAGTTACTCGTTCAGTAGAGTTCGAAAAGGATCGATTGTGTTCGTACATTACTTGAGACTCATCGGTACTCAAGTACTCAGTCCGACTTCGTACCATTTCAGATCCACTTTGACAGATGCTCTCGCAAAAAAATTTCATCTACTGCCAAAAAAAAACTCACTCGCAAAATATTTATTATATAAACGACCGTAAATACAATCAAAATACAATGTGACTGAACTACATTCATAAATAACTCCGCAATGTTTTTCGTTCAGTCAAAATTGTCACAAATTGTTCATTTCCCTTTTGTGGTAATTGTTCCACATATCACGTAATACTGTGCACGTTTTTGTTTTCCATTGCATTACAGTTGTTATTATGTTTTTGTTTTTGTTTATTTTTTTTTTTCATAAAAAACACAGTTCAATGGACTTCATGGCCCAGTGCAGGACATGAAAAGCTTTACAGCCAAGTGTCATCGCAATCGAGTGCAGTCAATAGTAATGTTCGAAACGAAATCAAATTCAAATTCAAATATATCCTTCATTCAGTTTGCGTGTTGTCGAAGTAAATAAAGCCAAAGTCGAGCGTCGCTACAAAGGAAATTCCCATCAAAGCGAATTGACGGCGTCATAAAAGTGACGACTGATGACGGCGGGGGGAGGAAGAGGGCCCGGCGACCTGCTGCAATTGAATGGATTTTCAAAGCGATATCGCGCAAATGTCGAGTAAATAAAACTGCAATAATTTTTCGTTTTTCATTTGTGTTCGTGTTTGTTGGCATTTGCTGGAGTCAATCACATTTGGTAAATGTGGCCCAAATAAAAGGCTGATTGATTTCCATTTAATCCAACTGATGATGGCCAATGCTAGTTGATGCCTGCATGAGTTGTTCTGAGAAGGTGGTTGAGTATCTACTTTTTGAATGGAGTGGCCGTGGGTCAGTGAGGGTTTAAAGAAGTTCAAATTTGACAAACCTATGGTGGAAGCCATCCGTCTAGTTGATGAAATATTCTTAAAACAACTAACATTTTCAATGTGCTGTACTAACTCTGAAACTTTGACATTTACTCGCCGCTTTTCTTAGACAAACACAATTGAAATATTTTCCCTCTAACGTCAGAGTCAAGGCCACATTTCCATTCACAAACCATTCAGCAAACTATGAACTGCCACATTCCGCCTTTGCCAAGTTACAAATAGCCCAACGCCACAAGCGGTGAGTCCATAGTCCAGTTCCAAAGCGACTAAGGTAGTCTTGTCTGATCTAAAAATATATGCAAACATTTGCGCTCACGCAGTGAATTTATTGACACTTTTGCAAAACTATTTTTATGCAAGCGCCCCCGCCGCCATTTGCCACATCGAACATACATAAATAGTCTCCGCTGTCTGTCTGTCTGTCGAACAGTCATCGCGCCAAGCATTTTAATGTCCGGCTCGTTCTATTCGCCTTCATTGCTTTGTTGTATTTTACAGGCTTTGTTCGTTGCCTTTGCGTGCAGCAAAAATAAACACTTTCCGCCCGATCGGTCTTGCCAACTTGGCGCATTTAATGAAGTCCTTTGCAATTCTTGCGTCCTGCGCTGCGCTGCTCTGCATTTGCACAAAGTTCTTCGACGTATTGCGGTTTGCATTTTAAATTGTCGCCTTGTAAAAATAGCAAACTTGCAGTCAAGTCGAAGCTGCTAGTAATTTGTAGCAAAAATGTAAATGTCTCTTTAAAGTAGGAAAAACATATTTGAAAGTTTTACAAGGAGAACAAAGTTGCTGTTGATTTGCCAGTCTGATTTTTTTGTATACAGTCAACCATATTTACTCATCATTATTAAGTAGCCAAAAAATTAACTTCAACAATTAACAAGAAATTCATTCATTCAAATAAAATCAATTAAAAACCATTTCCTTCTATTAAAGGCGCCAATTTGTTTATTTATTTCGTGATATAGCTGAAAATTTATTTAGTTGGCGCTCTCAAGACTTAATGTCCGACAAGTGGACGTTTATATGCAGCCACACATTTGTTTGTATTTTGGTTTTTGTTGTAAACAGTTTTTGCAAATCGGGTTTTCCACTGAGCTGCGCGCAATCAACAACACATGAAAGGTAATTATGGCAATAAATAAAACATGGCCGCATGACTGAGTGTGTGTGTGCGCGCGCTTTAGCCGCATTTTGAGCATTTGCCGCGCAAAGCTGACATAGTAAATGTGGAACGTAAATCTGCCGCTCGCCGTTGTTCCCTGAAAACATGCACAAGCGCCAAGCAGATTGCTGCATTCTGCATTTTTTGCTGTTGCATGCAGCAAAAACTGCAAATAAATAAATAAATAATGTAAAACAAAAATAAAGTATGTGTGCATGTATGATTTTTATATGAATTAAGCTGCTTTGAACAAAATCTTTAACCCTGGACGGGATTGTACTGAAATTATTACAACTGAATTGGTTGTTAAGTACTCTTAAGGGATATGTGGATTGAAGAAAGTTACAATGCATCGGTATGCCATACCGATGCATTAAGTCTAACGCCCTGATGAAATTTTCAAAAACCAACACTCAATGGAATCTCTGAACAGATATTAATGAGTTGACTACATCCAGTTTGACTTAGGGAGGCACTTAGGTGCAAGCTTGGAAACTCAGCAGAGGTTTCATATTCAACTAAATCAAATCAATCAATATTCAACTAAAAATTTTGCGAGCTTTGACTGAGGCCAACTTATACTCAAATTCTTTACATTTTTTGTCTGCTAAAAATGTGTTTAAGAATTTGCTTAAAAGACCTATAAGTATATTAATTTTGTTATCTTTATGGTTTGTTGATCTGTGTGATTTTTTGATGTCACAAGAATAACATAGATTCGAGAATTTTTTACTTAGTCTGTGATATAGTTCGTAAAGCTCAGTAGAGGCAATATTTATGGGCCCCGCGGCTTTTCAAGCAAGTTTAAAGTCAATGGGCCCAATAAATCAAGTTTCTTTGCACAACACTTTAACCCATGTTTTGCCCCCTTTAGATCCCAATTTCAAAAAATCCCTTCTTAGTGAAAGTTTATTTCTTAACCCTTTCGGGACTACTGGGATAATACATGCCAGCAAGTTTTTAAGGCCTCTCAAAATAATTATTCAGATCTTATGACGCACGAAAAATAATTATTCGAATTATATGTCTGCACTTAAAAGGGTGATTTCAGAATTTGTGAGTATGCAACATAACTTTGTAGCCCCAATTTTCATAGCATGAGAACATTTCTACCAAGAGTATTTTGGTTTTCAAAATTAAACTTCGTCCCGAAAGGGTTAAGATACACCTACAGTTAAAATTTCATGTTTTTAGTTTTGGCGGTTTGGGCTGGGAGTTGATGAATCAGTCAGTCAATCAGTCAGTAAGGCAAACAATTATATGTATAGAGATTTGAGTTGTATGGGCGGTGCCACGCCCCTTTTATGCAATGCCCAATCCATTCCATGATGAATCAGTCAGTCAATCAGTCAGTCAGGGCAAACAATTATATGTATAGAGATTTGAGTTATATGGGCGGTGCCACGCCCCTCTTATGCAATGCCCAATCCATTCCTCCAGTCGAAGTGAGCGACCCAATTTCGTTGATATGCGACTTACAGTTCCAAAGTTACGCGGAAAACTTTAGTCAAAATAAATTTGCCACGCCCCTTGTTCAACGCCCAAAAATTGTATTTTACCAGTAGAATTATACCTCTATGGGACGACTGTATATGAAATTTCAATGCTGTCCCACTTATAATTCCGAAGCTATGCAACATTAAAAATTTTGGTTGTATGGGCGGTGCCCTGCCCCCTCATCCAATATCCACCCCACTTCCCTGTCGAAAGGCACATCTTAGTCGAAAGTCTGTGTCAAATGTTATTGATGTGTGACCTGTACTTCCAAAGTTATTCAAAACATTTTGGTCGCTCGATAAGTGCCACGCCCCTTGTCCAGCCCCTCGTCCAACGATTCACCTAAACGGATGACCCTGTAACAAATTTCAATGTTGTCCGACTTATAATTCTGAAGTTATTCCACATTAAAATTTTGGGTTGTATAGGAGGTGCCACGCCCATTTGTTGGGTCGTACTCGAACCATGTGATTTACCGAGATTTAGTCAAGGCGAATATTCCGTGAAGGATTTAGCTCAATCGGCCTTCTAGTTTTTGAGTTTTAGTGTTGTGTGACCAACAAACAAACAAACAAAGAAACAGACATTCATTTCATTTCATTTGTTTTGAGCCTTGGTGCATCTTGGGGTTAACACAACCACACATACACTCCACCAATGTAGGAAAGCACATTTAAATCCATTAGCAATTTTTTTGAATTTTCAATTATGAGAAAAACGCATTATTCACGCTTGACTCAAATTAAACACAACAAAATAAAATCACTTAAACACACAGGATACGTAACAAGGATGCAATAAAAAAATGTTCTTTTCACTCTATATTTTTCAACATGTATTTAGTTGATACTAACATGAATCATAAAATAAAACGTTTAAGAAGTTTTCCGAATTATTGGAATTAATTTCAGTTTTTTTGGATTAAGAAAAAATCATTTCAAGTTCCTGGCAACACTGCGCCAGGCTGCGCAATGCGTCAACGTAAACGAAACTTTCATTAAATCCACAACAGAGTAACCGAAATGTGCCGATTGTGGTACATTGTGGAACAAAAAAATTTACTGAGACGGTTTGCCATAACCGAAACGAACGTTGACGAGAGCAGCGCAGCGCATAGAGAAAGAAAATGAAAAATGTTCATAGTTTACAGTCAGTAAGTGTGCAAGATAAATGCTTTCCACACACATACAGACACAAGTTTGATTCGGGTTCTTTGAAGATATTTCAGCTCCTTCGAGAAGAAAAAACATGCACACATAGTGAACTAGGAACATTTTCATCGGATTAGGTGGCTAAAAAAAACAACATCAAACCGAAACTATTGCACACTTCTCTTTAAATCAGTCCCCATGTATGCACGTATGTGTGACATACCATAGCGTGTGTGCAATGTTGTCAACTGATTTGAATTTGCACTTTCTATCAACTTTTTTTGGAATCTGCAACAGTTTTATTTTATTGCCCGATTGTCGCTTGTTCAAAGTATTTTTCTATTTCTCTTATACGTTATTCGAAAGTTACTGCTTTGTACTTTATTTCTTGCTTGTCTTCTTCTTCTTTCTAAATACTTTGCCAACATAGTTAGTCGTCGTTCGCATCTGGAGAAACTGCAGACCACAAATGCAGCGACATTGCTGCACCAAATGAAGCACAGCTTTCTGTACCGGCGCACAGTGCTTTGTGAGTGGGTAAAAATAAGAAAAGAAATTGGCGCAGATTTTGGCAAAAGTAGAATCTTATTAAAGGCAATTATCTAATTAAACTGGATCCGAAATATTTTATCGAAACATTTCTTAGTTTCTCAAAGTCGAACATTTTTCAAACAAACCTATGAAAGTGAAAATTGAAATTTTGGTGAATGTATAAAAAAATTGTCAAAAATGTATTGCTTGACATAGACCTCCACTTCCTTTTAATATTAAAACAACATTAATAGGAGCTTGAACGGTAATTATATTATTAATTTAAATTGATAAAAAATATACTAATCTTTGAAAATTTGTAAAAAAATTATTTATGCTAAACAAAAACAAAAAAAAACATTTTTTTGTTTCTGTTCAGCATAAAAAATTGTTCTTACAAATTTTCAAAGATAAGTATATTTTTTATCAATTAAAGTTAATAATATAATTACTAATTATATTATTAATAATTAATAATTATAATTAATAATATAATTTAAAAAAACATTTTTTTTCGTTTTTGTTTAGCATAAATAATTTTTTTTACAAATTTTCAAAGATACGTATATTTTTTATCAATTAAAATTAATAATATAATAATTATAAATAATATGAAAATAATAATAATAAGTAATATGAAAATAAATAAGAATAATAAAATATCCAAATTAACAAAGGAAACTAAAACCGAATTGCGTAAACTGAACTTTACATAAATGGTTTTCACTTAAACCTGCAAAAAAAATTCTGCGTCCTTTTGCGCTTCGGGAAAATATGTATACAAATTTTACTAATATATAATTTTTTCTTCACAGTAATCGCTTAGGTTAATATTTCACCAAAATGTGTAACCAAGCCAGTGCCACGAATCATGAATATTATTATATATTTATGAAAATGGACTTGGCACGCCTATTTAACCCATTATGAGACATATTTTCTGGTATCCGACCGAATATTCGTTTTCGGTATTCGGCTTATTTGGTCAATTGTAAATCTTCTGTCTCGGCTTCGACTTCGGCCAAAATAACCGAATACTTTAGCCGAAGGTTTTCGTCCCGTAATGCAAGTCCATTTCCTCTGTTTTGAAGTATTTTATAAAATATGGGGTTTTACCGATATTTTGCATGTAAAGAATGCGATTAGTAAAAATTATCTCTAATCAGCTGTTTATGTCAATTGAATTGTTTTGTTAGAAACTGAACTCTAAACTATTTTGGTTTTTTTATAGTAAAATATATAGATATATATAATGTTTTATTAATTCTTAAAGATAAAGATAAAGAAATGAAAAAAGAATAAAAACAAATTAATAAAGAAATGAAAAGAATGTTATTGAGTATTATTTTAGTTATGCCGAATATTTTGCTTCGGCTTTGGCTTCCACAAAAAATCCACCTTCAGTCGGACACTAATATTTTCTAATTTTTCATTATTATTGAATTTGTTTGCTAAAATGTGATTTAATATTTTCCAAGAAAAAGGAGACAAATTAAGGAAGCTAATTTTGTTAAAATTTCATTATTTATACTAAGTTTAAAAAAATCCGACTTTACGACCCCTTTTTACCCCTTGAAGGCAGTGTTGCCAGATACCTGAAATTACTTGCTTCTAAATCTTAAAAAAAAAATGAAATTTCCTCCTAACAATTAAAAAAATCTTCTACACATTTTTTTAATTTGTTCAGCTTCAGCTTAACAACAACTTAACACAAACAAAACATTTAAAAAAAGAGATCGATATGAAATTCCCTTTTGCAAACTTCCTTCATTCATTGCATAAATCACTTTGAAGCATAAAATTTATTTATTAAATTAGATTAAATTTAAATTAAACACTTAAATTAAATTAGACACTTTAGTTTTCAATATTCAAGGCTTCACTGCCACTAATGATGTCAAATGTATCACCATCAAAATCTACTAAACTCCTAAACATTTTCCTAAAAGACCAAGAATCTTCTAAATCTAGAAAAAATCCTGATATATTAGTTTTCTTATTTGTACTATTTACTAAATATTTCAGTCAAGTTTCAGGCAGATTCAACAAAAAAAAACATTAATTCCATTAACATTGAAGGTCAAATTTTGAAAACGAATTTTTATTATAGTCTCGCCGTTATTATTTGAACTGCATTGCGACTTCATAGTTGTGTTATCTCCAAGTTAAATTACATGGAAATCAAACGAAAAAAATTATTTCTTTAAAAAACTTCCCCGCCTTCTTTTCATCCTATAAAGGTTGAATTTAGAAAAACGCTGAAAAACGTATTTCGTAATTTTTTTTAATATATGTATACCAAATTTTAAAACAATCCGACCAAGAAACAATGTTCGTCTTTATAAGCTTCACCACTCTTTTCCGCTACTTTCAAGGACGAAATTTTTAAAACCGCTCCTTTTTAAGATTTTGACACGTTGACTTTTTGAAATGCAACCATGGACCAAAATTCATAACTATCGCTTGAACGGTTTAGATTCAGTGGAGATAATCAAATCGGTTATATATATCGATTTTTTTATTTACTACATCGTTTTTTGGAAAACAAACAATATTTCTGAAGTACGCGAATTTAAGGTGGTCCTTCTATTTTTGTCCCACTGTGCGGGCGCCGCCCCGCTTTCTAGTATCTGCAGTGGATTATATAGCAGTGTGGCGTTTCGTTTTGTTGCGCACAACTTTTGTGTGCGTGTGACCAGCAAAATATTCGATATACGTATTTATTTCTTACTTACATGCAGCAAGCAGCGTTTTGTGCGCGCCAGACGAAGCCGAATACCAAGAAACAGAAAATGCTTGGAAGAAATTTCTGTGTATTTAATATATATAAAGTTTTATATAAAGTTGTGTGCAAAAGAAAAGTTTGTTCACAAACGATTAAGTTACGAGTGGTCGGTTTCCCGCTAACTAAACTAAACTGAGGCATTTTCAATGCACGATGCAGGCAATGTTTTAAATTTAATTTGAAACATTTTTATTAAGCGATATTGAGCAAATTTATAATTCTTTTTAAACAAAATTTCAGGCATAAATTTCTAAAAACTTAAATATAATTTTAGAGCTTTTTCTCATTTTCTCTAATATTTCTCTCGGATATTTCGCATTTGGAGCAATATTTTACAAGCTGCACGGATTTCAGAGAAACAAAATTTCGTCGTTTGCAAATTTGTATTCTACATGTTTAAAACAAATTTAGTTTACACGTGTTTCAGAATATCGCAACAAAATTTTGTTTTTTCAAAAAATATTCACACTTGAATTTTCGAAAATTTGCTGGATTTTTTTCAAACCCCTTGTGTTCGAAATTCACTATCTCCTGTTGTAGTGTTGTAGAATCACCCATTTTCACTAAAAACTATACAAGAAAAATATTATTAAAATATAAAAAATTTAATTTTTTTTTAAGTTGTTTTTGAAATCATAAAAAATTATATATCAATAAATATAAAAAATTCAAAACAAAAATACAATTGTTCATAAATATTTTTAGTTTGCTCAAAAAATATGATATTATATTACATATTTTGAATTTTAAATAAATAATAATAAATTACATTTAAAAAAGTATTTATGGAAACATAAATTTTTTAAGTTAATTTTTCATTTTCAAGCTAATTTTTAAAGGCTGAAAAGAGATAAAAATAAAACAAAAATGTTACCGCTAAGCGTCACAAATGATTCATGGCTTTATTGTCATTTATTAAACGATGTTGACGTTGATAAAATTTTTTTTTACAAAAATATCCACATTTGAATTTTCGAAAATTGTCTAGATTTTCTTCAAGCCCCTTGTGTTCGAAATTCACTATCTCCTGTTGTAGTGTTGTAGAATCACCCATTTTCTCTAAAAACTTTTATAAAAATATAAAAAATTATTTTTTTAATTTGTCTCTAAAATCATAAATAAATAAATAATCATAAATTATCATATATATAAAAAATTCAAAACAAAAATACAACTGTTTATATATATTTTTAGTTTGTTCTAAAAATATTTTACTACATATTTTGAATTTTAAATAAACAATACTAAATTATGTTTAAAAAAGTATTTATGGAAAGATAAAAATAAAAAATTAAATTTTTTAATTTAAAAAAAATATAAAAAATTAAATTTTTTAAAATTGTTTTTAAAATCATAAAAAAAGTGTTCGAAATTCACTATCTCCTGTTGTAGTGTTGTAGAATCACCCATTTCCTCTAAAAACTTTTATAAAAATATAAAACATTAATTTGTTTTTAATTTGTCTGTAAAATCATAAAAAATTATTTATAAATAAATATAAAAAAATTAAAAACAAAAATACAACTATTTATATATATTTTTAGTTCTAAAAATATTTTATTACATATTTTGAATTTTAAATAAATAATACTAAATTATGTTTAAAAAAGTATTTATGGAAAGATAAATTTTTCAAGTTATGCTAATTTTAAAAGCTGAAGAGAGATAAAATAAACCAAAAATTTGACCGCTAAGCGGCACAAATGATTCATGGCTTTATTGTTGTTTATTGTGATAAACTTTTTTTTTCCAAAATATCCACATTTTAATTTTCGAAAATTTGCTGGATTTTCTTCAAACCCCTTGTGTTCGAAATTCAATATATCCTGTTGTAGTGTTGTAAAATCATCAATTTTCTCTGAAAACTTTTATAAAAATATAAAAAATTAAATTTTTTAAATTTGATTTTAAAATCATAAAAAAAGTGTTCGAAATTCACTATCTCCTGTTGTAGTGTTGTAGAACCATCCATTTTCTCTAAAAACTTTTATAAAAATATAAAAAATTAAATTTTTTAAATTTGGTTTTAAAATCATAAATAATTATCTATAATTATATATAAAAAATTCAAAACAAAAATACAACTGTTTATAAATAATTTTAGTTTGTTCTAAGAATATTTTATTAGATAAATATTTTGAATTTTAAATAAATAATGCTAAATTATGTTTAAAAATGTGTTTATGGAAAGATACATTTTTCAAGTTATGCTAATTTTTAAGGGCTGAAAAGAGATACAAATATACCAAAAATTTTACTGCTAAGCGTCACAAATGATTCATGGCTTTATTGTCATTTATTCAACGATGTTGACGTTGATAATTTTCAGCTAACTTGACGTGTGTGCGACAGGTGATGCCAGTGTGCCCCCGAATGTGTTGCACAATAAAATGTGTTTCATGTGTTTGCCTATTTAATTGTGTGCTTAAGAAGTTTTCGCTCATTGCTTTATTTGGCTGTTGTTGCTTTGACAGTTGGCAACAACAGTGGCGCACACAGGATTCAGTTTGGGTGGGTTTTGCCTAAAACTTTTGAGCTCAACACCACTGAAGCCATATATTGTACAAGCAATTTTTACTACTTGGGGGGTTTTAACCCCCAACCCCTCTCCCTGCATGCGTCACACACTCACAACGCATTAATTAGCAGCTTTTCGGCTTTAAATTGAAGGACACAACAGATGTATGTAGCTTACCACAAGTTGGCAACAACACTTGTTTACAGCCAAACATTTGCACACCGTCACCTTATTGTCGTCTTAAGAACTTAACGCCAAAGCAGCCAATAAACGAATGAATGCATAAACCTATAAAGTCGAGCCCGATCAGTGCGACTCCCGTCCGTATAATTTACGAGCCTGCGCCCGGCCACATAAATTGCGCTGTTTAGCAGAATTTTGCGCTCGACTGCACTCGCCAATGTCTCAAATGGTCTCAAATAGCTGCAGAATGCGAAATCATCAGCCAGCTGCCAACGTGACTGGAAACGCTGATCATCGCTGACATTTTGGTTTGTCATTTAAGCGTTTAGAGTGCGCAATTTTACCCGAAATTGCAAAATGTGCCAACGATCCATTTAATCGAAAAATTCCACAAAATATTCCAAAAGTTTCCAATCAACAAAGTTAAATTGGCCGCCATGCATTGCTGCAGCGTGCCACACACAGTGACGGCTAATATTTCGCCATCGAATTGAGTTATTCACATTTGTCGCACTCGTCGCTATGTGCGCAATTGATTGCAGCAACATTTGTTTAATTGCCGTCGCCGTCATTATGATTCGCTTTTGTTTTTGCACCGCGCCACCGCACAGTGTCGGCGCTGGCAATTTAGCAAAAAATCGGCGCACGGCTGGCTGCGTTGCGCCCAGCACCAAAAGGATTGCCGCCGCGTCACTGCCGACACTTTGCACTTTCTCAATTATTTTGCAATAACAACTTTAATTATTCGCATAAAATGTACTGCTGCTGTCGCTCACCGCTTCTTTTTTTCGCTGTTTTCTTCTCTCTATTCATTTCATTAAAAATGCTTTAAATTGACTGCAAGCACACATACACACACACATGTACAGCGTTTATGAATGCGCCATGCATAAAGCTGGAAACACACTGACATGCAGTGAGCGCATCACATTCAAGACGGCAGCGACACAGCCACAAAACTTCAAATTGACGCCGGCTTCGACCATCGTCGTGTAGTCAACTACGTGATTACAATAAAAGCGGCAGCAACTATATCTAGAGTCCGACCGATTAATCGGCATCGGCTAGTATCGGCCAATCAAATTGGTATCGGCATCGGCTAGTATCGGCATCGGCCAAAAAAATAGGTATCGGTATCGGCCTTTTTTGGACGAGCCACATCGGCCGTTTTTGGTCGATGATGCATCGGCCTATTTTTCTGCTTTCATTTTTTTGTTTTCATTTTTTATACCAGCGGGTTCTTATACCCCTTTTCAGTAATGTATTTTTAGATACTGTTTAATATAAATGTTTCTTAGAAATTTTTTTTTTAAACTAGGTATTCTTAAAAACACAGATTTTCTCGAAATGTCTATGCATTTCGTCTCTTAATGTGGATATCAGAAGAAGAGCATTTAATTTTTCAATCTTATCCTTCTTTTTTAATTGAAAGCATTTTTTAGCAGGCCTGTTATTTTTTTCCAAATTTGTTTTCTGACTTCTTTCCCACTACATTTGTAGAACGGCTCGCAATTTGAGAGTACAAATTTTAATATAAAAATTGTAATTCTAAGTTGAATAAAAAACTGAATTTGTATGCAATATTTACGTCACTATTTTTGTTTCTCTCTCAGTGGATAAATGTGATATATTATTTTTTTAATACATGTTAATATATTAGAATTCTGAATTCTCTTGTTATTTTATTTAGTTTTTAATTATTTCTTTTCTCGTTGGTTTGTTATTTTGTGATGAATATTACAAACAATGTGTAATAGTTCCTTTTGTTATTTTATAAAATAGACTGTTTTTTTTATTGAATTTGATTGAATTCATTCGTGTTATTTTTTCTATGTAATCGGCATCGGCCAAACTCGCCCTTCCGGCCAATTAATCGGCATCGGCCAAAAAATTTGCTATCGGTCGGACTCTAACTATATCACAATCATATCACAATTTTGAACTCCTAAACACAAATTTTAAAGTGCTTCGGCACTACCGCATTCTTTTATACCCATTTTACCGTTATATAAGTACAATCAATTTAAAGAAAATGCCAATGTGTAATAATTTTTAGAACGAGTAAAATTTAACTGAAATAGCAACCAATTTGTAAATGTTGTTCAAAGCACACGGAAATCGTAGACAAATTGCCATGAAAAATATCTGTTTTAAAGCAATGATGACAATTGTTTGGTTTTGTTGCCTGCGAAATAGAGAATAGTTCTATGTTTGGCGACAGCAACAACTGTGTTCGGTAAATTCGTTAAAATAATCGTCTCCATATGAACGTTCTGATTCTATATTTTGACAGATGCAGTCGTGTCGCTGTCGTCCTCTATGTGTTCGGGGTATCAGTAGAACTCAAAACTAGTAGTTAGTTTCACATTCATATTTTCGTTTACTTAGTTGGATTTTGTCTGAGTTCAATAACTATTTGGTGGAAGGATTTTATTGATCCTTTATACAAAACACATACTTTTTGTGTCAACTTTTTTCCTCTCACATTCCAAAAGATCTCTTCTTTGTTTGGAAAAATATTATTTTTAATACATTATTACTAATGTCCAACCGAATATTCGTTTTCGGCTTATTCGGCTAATTTAAAATCTTCTGTCTCGGCTTCGGCCAAAATAGCCGAATACTTTAGCCGAAGGATTTCGCCCTGTAATGCAAGTCAATTTGCTCTGTTTCGACATATTTATTTATTTATTTATTTATTTGATCAAATATTGGGTTTTATCGATATTTCACACATCAAGATTGTGATTAATATTAAAATTATCTCGAATCAGCTATTTATGTCCATTGAATTGTTAAGTTTTTTACTTTTGTTAGAATCTTTTTCTACAAAAAAATATATATAAATATATTCTTTTATTAATTCTTAAGTGGAACAAAGAAATGAATTAATAACGGCTAAATTTGATCAAATTTTTTCCTTAAACGAATTTTTTTTAGTATTCGGCTTTGGCCTCGGCCTTTGGCTTAATATTACAGTTATCCCGATTGTTCTGCTTCGGCTTCGGCCAAAAATCCACATTCGGTCAGACACTAATTATTACACTCATTACATACATTACATTCATTATTCATTCATATTCACATCATTCATTGGTTTGTGTTTGAATTCAATTCCAAATTTTGTAACCGAACTGTTACTGTTATGTGACAGGATTTCTTCTCTTTGCATTACAAATGGTCTCTTTTGACCTTCTGTCTGTCTCTTTGTTCAAAAATGAAAAACTCTGGCACTTTATTCCTTTAAAGGTCTATAAATCTCTATTATAAGTTTTTCGGATTCCGAAAGATTTATAAAAATAAACCACTTCCTGTCTATTTCGATGATCTAAAGTAAAAATGCTCTTACCTTTCCTCATTTAAAGTCCTTTAAATATCCTTTATAAGATTTTAAAATTTCATCTATTTAGATGACCAAAATTGTAGGATTTTTGCATCTTTTTGCTTCTAACCAGCCAAAGAGATAACATTTTTAAAATTACTATTCCTTAGAAGTAAAACCAATATTCCAATGAAAGCCAAGAAAGTCTCACAACAATCCTATTCTTTTAGAGCACCAAAAACTGGAGCTAATATATTACAAATACCAGAAATGACCATGTTGTGATATTCTCTGATACTTCTAGAACACCAACATAAAATCGAAATTGGATCTACAGTAAAACTGGTTTAAGTTCCTCGCCCATAAATGCAATCTTTTTTAGGAACCTAAGCGGGAAAGTACTTCAGAGGTTTGAGTACTAAACGTACCCAGAAATGTAGGTTACTTAAACAGGGTAGATTCTTTAAAGGGTAGGAACTTAAGCAGGTTTCACTGTATCTGCTTCTAATTAGCCAAAAGGCCAGCACTTTACTAAGGTTCTCTAGAAGATTTCGTATGAATCTAAATCTTTGCGGTTATTATTAACGTTAAATACGTCCATCTGGTAACGCTTAAGACCCGAAAGCGGGATTTGCTAGACCTTAAAGCCAGCCAGCCAGTTTAATCTAAGCTAACTAGATACAAATTCAACTTCTATAAAACACTCACTCGCTTTAAGAGCACTAAGAATAGTCTTATTGTGAAGGTTTATTCTTCTTCTTTAGTACATATCGCGTTTTCCTCAAGGAAAGGGAGGACCATAACGCCCGGCATGTGCTACAATCAGTTCTGTTTCGTGCCATGAGGACTCAATGTTCGTTTTGCTCTACCTGTCAATATACATAGGCAGGAAAGATATCAAAGAAAGCACAGAGTTATCTACTTCGGTGGTTGGCAAGACGACCCCCTTACTTCCCATCTCGTCCACTGCTTCGTTCCCTGCTACTCCAGAGTGGCCTGGAACCCAGCAAAGAGTGACTCGGTGATGCGTTTAAGTGCAGTGCGACAACTCTGCACTACCTTTAATTTCACCACTGTTGATTCCAGCGCTCTAAGGGCTACCTGGCTATACACGAAGATTGCGGCATCTGTGGAGGATTATCCATTGTCACGGATTAGTTTAGCAACTTTCCAGATTGCAAAGATCTCCGCAGAAAGATACTGCAGAGGTCCTGGAGTCTGAATGACCTATGGGTCCGAAGTACATCTGAGTGGAGAGCAGCTTCTGTATCAGAGGTTGAAAAGGGGAAATTTGTTGACACTGTTTTCATTCAGAGAAGCAAGATTGAACTATGGTCAAACATTTTTCTTCTTTATGGCAAAAAAACCATCTGTTTCTTCACCTTTTGAATCTCTTTTTCAAGAGCATCTAATATAAAATTAGCATATTTTGATATTCTTATTTGTACCGAGCCATCTTTTTCTAACAAATACCTTGTATCGAGTACAAAATGGTTTTTGTCTCTAATACAAAAATTCGTATTAGGTGCAACAACCTCTTAAAAGTTACCTCTCTCCAAGTTACTAATCTGCTTTGAATTTATTTGTATCGAAAAATCTCGTCATAATTATTATGTCGAGCCCCAAAAGTGGGCGTGGTTACATCTGAACATCCATCAATTAATCTGTTATGTTATGAGCCTATTTTCATAATCTTTTTTTGTAACGAGCCATCTTTTCCTAACAAATACCTTGTATCCTTGTAACCTCTTAAAAGTTACCTCTCTCAAAGTTACTAATCTGCTTTGGATTAATTTTTATCGAAAAATCTTGTCATAATTATTATCTCAAGCCCCAAAAGTGGGCGTGGTTATATCTGAACATCCATAAATTAATCTGTTAAGTTACTGTTGGCATCTGTTTCTTTCTCTATAGCGACAAACGTCCATATCTGATTATGATTGGATTGGAGACCCACATTTTGCTGTTCTGTTTTGTTCCCAACAACCATAACATGAAACTAGCCGCTAATCGATTGTTTACAGTCGGTGATTTTTTTAATACGCACTTATGAAAATATCCGGCCGTGTCGGTGTGGCTACTACTCGCGAGTAGCAAAATGGTCAGCACTGCTTGAGTCTACTTGAGTGTTGTCGACTTCTGAACGCTGGCACATAATGCAGTCGAGTTGTTTTAGTTGTTCGTGTCGTGTGTCATATGTTGACCGTTGCTCTCATCTCAAATGACTCCCCATGCAAAGCACCGGCAGCTGCTGCGTCTCGTATTGCATCGCGTATCGCCGGCTCGTCGCTGTGTTTCCACCTTAAATGCGTGTTTTCATTTTTGTCGCCTTGCCAGCATGCTTCGTCGAGCGGCGCTTTTGCATTGTTGTTGTTGTTGTTGTTGTGGCTTTATCGCCACCCGGCAGTTGAAAGATTTCAGGCACTCGTATCACAGTTTTCATTCTAAATTCAGTTTTCTCGCGCTCTTGCGAAGCGGGCCAGCGGTGCTCGTACGTGGTGCGATGGCAGCTGCCATACGTCATTTATCATGAGATCACAAGCTCAAATAAAGAGTGTATTTACACGGCTAAGCAAATAGCAGAGCAGACAAAAAACTTTACTGAAAATAATAACAGAAACCCGTAAAAACCACCAAAGAAAAATACAATTCTTCGAAGGTTCCGAGCGCCACTGAGGCTTCGCGCGCGCGTGTGCCCGTGTGTGAGTAGGGTTGCGCGTGTGTGTGTGTGTGACAATGTTTAGTCTCGAGATATAAAATTAATACCGCGTTTAGATTCGGCGTTTATTTAAAACGCGACATTGAATGGAACAAGTTTGAGTGCCGCCGCATAAAGAGTGAAAACGTTCCATGAATTTTTTTCTTCTGTCTTTGGCTCGAATTGTCGCGAGCTTTGACGGCTACACGCGTTTGCTTGTCGCGCAGCGGAAAATTTATTGAGAAGAATTGCCAGTCAATGCATAAATAATAGTTTGTGTGTGCGTGTGCGTTGCGGATAAAAGTGAAAAGTGCCCACATTTTGACATAAATTCAAATATCGATTGCGTTCGGGTGTTTCGATTGAATTCGTGCAACGAATTCTGAGTGGACTTGAACAGTTGTAACTTGTGTAAGTGGCGTTTTCATAAAATACGAATGGAAATTTTTCAATGAACCTTTTTGGTGGTGTTTCAGTAGAAAATGTGAATGGAATTTTTTGAATAAATTTTGATGACTGTTTATTTCAAAAGTGTGTGTGAAATGTTTACAAAGCGCCAAAAGCAAAGAAAAAACATAAAAATGTTGCTGATAAGCGCAAATTTTTTGCTGCTGCATGAAACAAATTGAATGGTTTGCAATTAGGGGCGTCAAAGATAGCTGAAAAAATATATTTTTGTAAACAAATTAAATTATGAAATTGCATTTATCTCAAATTGAGGCATTCAAAAGGCGTACTGTGCACTTGTGTAACTAATATTTGTAGCAGATTTTATAAAATTTTTATATGCAAAAAATAAATGTAATGGAAATTGAAAAGCTGTTTTTTGTTTTAAAGAAGATAAAATAAATTGTGTTGGGAAAAAACAAAATACATGAATAAAAATACAGAAAATTAGATAAATTAAAATAAATTAAAAATAAATTTGAAAAATTTGAAGTATTAAAAATAAATTTTACTTATATATAAAAAAATATAAAATTTTTATTAAAAGTAAAGAATATTTGAATAAAACATTTTGGGAAAAACTAAAATACATACATAAAAATATAAAAGTTATAAACATTTCATTAAATAAATTGGAAAAATTTTAATATTAAAAATTTTATTTAATTATAACATTAAAAACATAAAATTTTATTGAAATTAAAGAAAAGCATATTTTAAACAAAACATATTTGGAAAAAATCGAATAAATAACTAAAAGTACAATAAATTTTATTAAAAGTATATAAGGAAGTGAATATTTGAATAAAACATTTTGGGAAAACTGAAATACATTCATAAAAATATAAAAGTTATAAACATTTAAATAAATAAATTGGAAAAATTTTAATATTAAACATTTTATTTAATTATAACATTGAAAACACAAAATTTTATTGAAAATATTTTACTAAAAATATATTTAAAGCAAAATATATTTGGAAAAAATCGAATACATAATTAAAAGTACAAAACGTTATAAAAATTTTAATAAGTGCATTAAATTGAAAAACTTCAGAAATTGAAAAGCAAGACTATTTAAATACAAAAATAGATTTTTTGAAAATAAAGAAAAAAATATTTTAAAGAAGATACATTTGAACAAAAGAAATAAATTTAACAAGTTTTAATATTAAAAGCATTATTCAAGTATAATATTAAAATATAAAATTTGATCAAAAATAAAATAACATATTTAAAAAAACAGCTTTGGAAAAACTAAATATATAAATAAAAGTACAAAAAGTTTCAACAAATTTTAATATATTAATTTTAAAAACTTCAAAGATTGAAAAACAAAACCGTTTAGATACAAAACTAGAAAAAAATAGAGTAGAAATAGAAAAAATACAAAAAGAAAAGAATATTTAAAAAAAATACATTTGGAAAAAATTAAATAGGTACATAAATAAAAGTACAAAATGTTATAAAAATTTAAATACATTAATTTCAAAATCTTCAAAGATTGAAAAGAAAAATTGTTTAAATACAAAAATAGAATAGAAGAAAGAAAATAAAGAAAAAAAATTTTAAAGAATATACATTTGAAAAAAATAAAATACATAAATAAAAGTAAAAAAGTTATTAAAATGTAAATACATTAAGTTCAGACACTTCAAAGATTGAAAGGCAAAACTGTTTTTGAAAATAAAGAAAAGAATATTTCAAAGAAAATAAATTTGGCAAAAACAAATAAAATACATACATATATAAAAATAAAACAAATAATAATTGAAGTATATAAATTTGAAAACATTTAAAAATTGAAAACAATTATTTAACCCGGTGCCGCCTAAACATGCACTTAAAAAATGCTTCGTATTAAATCGTTAAAAAATGGTTTTGTCAGATTTGAAAGAAAAAGAATTCCGGCTCATTCGGGTTAGGTATAAAAAAAGTTTTAATTTTTTTGAAATTAAAAAAAAACTCAAAAAACCAAAAAAAATTACAAAATAATTTAATGAAAAAATTTAAGCCTAATTATGATATACATAAATAAAAAGAATAATTATATAAAAAATAAATAATAATAATAAAAATAAATAAAAGATAATAAAATATATTTCTGCACCTTTCAAAACATTATTTAAGACTTTCATATTTCAAATATTTGAGCAAGATGCCCGAAAAAAATTATCAGATTTTCTCCAATCAAAGTCAAAGTTTAATTTATTACTTCCAAAAATATATTTCCGATGCCAATTTTTCGCCCATTTTGATCGCTAACGGTAAACACAAAACCTGTTAACACATTCATGGCCCCAGTAATGATTCATGAATTCAAGTGACAACAGCAACAACAACACAAAAGCCCAAAAACAACCAAATCACAACAAATAAGTGATTATGGCAGCAATTAGCCGCCCAGCCGGTCGTTTACTCACTGAATCCAAAGATGTGCCCTCACACTTAACCCACACATGCCGACCGTACTATACCTGTTCCAAGGGTACTGCGTTAACTGTGCTTTAAACTTGCTAAC
The DNA here is from genome assembly GCA_964056695.1 of Melieria picta. Classification (NCBI taxonomy): domain Eukaryota; kingdom Metazoa; phylum Arthropoda; class Insecta; order Diptera; family Ulidiidae; genus Melieria; species Melieria picta. The sequence goes on from OZ057398.1 coordinate 140,244,322, forward strand.
CGATACCATGGAATGCAGGTATACTGTATGCAGTATGGTTGGCATATCAGGGTTAACAACAACAGCAATAGCAATAGCAAAACAATATCAACAACATCAAACAAGTTTCAAATGACACTTCAGCTAAAAGCCCAAACAAGAGTGCAGTGCAGTTGAGTGGTGTGTGTGTGTGTGCCTATCAGCTGTCAACTCAATTCGCCTCGCCTCACCTCACCTCGCCCCACCTCGCTTCAACTCGACTCGATGTTGTTTTCGTTATGACAATTTTGATCGCATTATTATACAAAATCGTATCATCTCGTATCACATCACATCACATGCTGCATTTATGCAGTCATTGTACAAATTTATTGCCACAATTGGGAACTGCGCTACAGTCATTTGCTCTTTGCAATTGTTATGGGAATATTTGAAATATTTTCACATATTTCGCTTTATTCGGTAAACACATATTTTGTGTATGTGTGTGTGTGTTGTTTTATTTGTGTTTCATTTTATGCCATAACAAATTTTCCACATTTGCTGCATGAAACAATGAAATTTAATGATTCGTCACAAATAACTGTAATGTGTAACTGTTGTTGGCTGCAATTAATATTTGCTGCGGTAATTTACATAGTTATTGTTGTTGTTGTATTAGGTAATGTGTTTTCGAGGTGAATGCATTTTATTGAAGAATTTTAGTGGTGTCGTTTTTGTTGTTGTTGTGTATGTGTGTGTGTTTTTATTTGTGCGCAGAAAGCCCTTCAGCCTTTACTCATAAATGAAAAACAGTGAAAATGTTTATACAAATTTTATTTTAGAAATTCCATTCACAGAAGCGATTAGTTGTTATTTTTTTCTGAACAACATTTAAAAGCATTCAAAATAAATGTTGACTAAAATATATAATTAAAACATATTTTTGAACACATTTAGGTTAGGTTGGGTTATGGTGGTTGCCTTTGTAAGAGAAACACTCGGAGGCCTATTGTGAGGCCCATATGTGGTATCACACATATTTTACCAATTTTTTAAATGTGTGTGCAACACTGTTATTTCCAACATGTGTTACAACACACATTTCAAGCGGATGGAGGATGGGAGGGAGGGGACCCACAGTTTAACGTCGAATCCGAATCTGCTTCATACACATTTAAAATACTATAAAATAAATAATATAAAATAAAAATATTTTTTATTTTATATTTTTATATTTATATATTTATATAACATTTATATATATTTGTTTTATTTTTTTTGTATTTATATATTTTTTTTCAAAGTTCAACTTTTTATATGAATGAAAGGAACTAATAATTCAAAGGTAGTGGTACCACATGGCCACTCATGCCAACACCAACCAAGCATCCTACACCTATGGGCAAGTGTCAGATGGCTCGTCGCGCACACTCGTCTCAGCGACTCTCAGGTAGCTGAGCCCTTGTCGCCTATCGCTGGGCACTGACACACTTTGGAAATGTGCCGCATCGACACTTAAACAGTAGCGCTGATTGGTCTTTCGGTTCAGACTGTGGAAAATTGGGCGGCATAAAATCATCTGGAAAAATAAAATCAGCTTCTTGGCCATAATATATAATAATACATTGGCTCATAAGCTTTTATATCATTGGCGCGACCCATCGTTTCATATCGTTCAACCCCGAATAGAGTCTTTCAGGCTGATAAACCACCACACGAACACTCTCGATAAAAAACACCGCCACAGTAATACCAAACAGAGTGTTTTGATCTCTTTATTCCCATAGAAGTTCACGCTCAAAGATCTGTAAAGAGAGCAGTAACCAAACAAAAATTGTCTATATTTGAAGTCGACTTCAGACTTGTGATCCAACACACTTCTCTTTGAGCTATGGAAAAATCACTAAAGAATTTAGTACAGAATAAGAAGAAGAAGATGTCGATGCACAGAAATTTACACATAGACAATTTGTCATTGTTACACCTCAAAGGGGGTAGAAAGGTCCTCTGTATTCTTCATAATAAGTTATGAGCTGATAACAATCGATTATGGCCTTGAAAACTGAACTGACTACCAGAAATTATCTTTTGTACGAGCCTTTATTTAATCCTTCAGCTTAAGGCTTCTTAGTTATTTTAATTCTCTCTCACCGATCCAGATTTCTTTAAAAGCTAAGGTTGCAGACCCAAACTGGGCAAATCTTTTTCAGTTGAAAGCCAACAATCACTGAGAACATGTATTGATGCTTCTTTCTTCCTTAGTTCCTTATACCATTTCATTCTTTCTTCATTCTTCATATCATTGTTAAAGAGTGTCACAATAGACCGTCTGAAAAGATTAATTCAGTGATAAAGAAGATAAGTTACCGTCCTATATTTCTCCTTCCCTTCTCACTCCTCAAATACATTTGAGTTCAAATACATCACAGAAGTATGAAAGGTCACTATTACTTACAGACGAATTAATTATTTATCAGAGCTCTCTGTTGGTTCTGAATCGAATCTATATACATATATAAAAATGAATCGTGGTCCGTTCGGCTGCTTAAAACTTGAAAACGACTGGACCAACTTGGATACTTCCTTCGGCGGGTTGGTTTGAAATTGTTACGTGAAGGTTTAGGAAAAAAGAAAAGTCGGGAAAACGGGGCGTGGCACCACAAGAATACATTTTTAGACAATAACTTTTGAACCATAAGTCACACATCAATTAAATTTGGCACAAATTACTACTATTTAATCATGTCCTTCAATAGAGGGAATGGGGTGGATATTGAACAAAGGGGTGTGGCACCGCCCATACAACTCAAATCTTTTAAATGGAATAGCTTCCGAATTGTTAGTCGCACAGCATTGAAATTTGGTGTACCGTCGTTTCATAGATGTGTCATTCTACTGTTAATATTTGATGGGCGTTGAACAAGGGGCGTGGCACATTTTTTATGACCCAACATTTCAGCAGAACTGTAAGTCACACATCAACGAAACTTGGTACGAACCTACCATTTAGTCATATCTTTCGGCATAGGGAATGAGGCGAGTATTTAACAAGAGGGCGTGGCTCCGCCCATACACCTCAAATCTTTTATATGGAATTGCTTTGGAATTGTAAGTCGCACAACACTGAAATTGAGTACCTCGTCGTCACACAGATGAGTCATTCTACTGGTAGGATTTGATGGGCGTTGGGCAAGGGGCGTGGCACATTTTTTGTGATCCAAATATTCAGCTGAACTATAGGTCGCACAGCAATGAAATTAAGTACGAACCTACCATTTATTCATATCTTTCGACAGATTCGCCATCTCGCGTATTTCATTATAAAAAAACAACAAATGTCGTGCGGGACGAAGTTCGCCGGGTCAGCTAGTAATTTATAAAGTTCCTCTGAATTTTCGAATATCTTTTTTAAACTAGAATTTTTTTAACTCAAAATCATTTAACCCTTTCGCTATTTTGTTGCCATATGGCAACATGCTACTTTGTGGACGTCTGCATCCTCTATGGTTGCAAGACTACATTTTTTTGTTGGTCTTTAGAATAGTTTAAAGTTTTAGGAAAAATACGAAATTAATGAACTGAATATTTAAGTGTAAAGAAGAGAAGTATACACTTTTTTGTAATGGTATATCTTGGCATAGTAAGGAAGAAGAAGCAGAAAAAATTAGAGAACTTTTTAATTTGACGTTTTCTTTAAATTTAGATAATTTTTTTTTTAATTTTGGCTGAAGTAAATTTATTTATTTATTTATTTATTTATTTCTTACGGCTACATCAAGCCTAGTTCATAAACTATAAAAAATAGGATATTTAATTGTATAACAATACTAATATTCAAACTCAACAGTTACCTAATATTTAAAGTTTTACAGTAATTAAAAAGATTTCGTTTAAACATATTTTTATCACCGTTTTTAAGTTCTTCAGGCGAATCATTAAAACACTTAAGGCCTCTAAATAAAGAAATATTCAAATTGTCGTTATGCGTAAAAAGTTTTATGTTTAAGTAATTATTACAGCCACAACGATGTGGTTGCTCTCATAGAAAAACACTCTAAAATACAGGGTCCGAGTATAAAAATAAAAAAAATTTCTAATGGAATGTTGTTAATATAACCACATAGAAGCCTAAGACGTAAAATTTAAAATTTTAACTTTAACCAGTAAAAACCTGTAGCGAAAGGATTAAGCAAAACCATATTTGTAAAAACATTTCGTTTTGAATTTTGCCTAATATTGCATTACTTGAAAATAACGACTTTTTATTTCGTTGCTTAAAATTGCTTATTTTTACTATCAACACATCACGAAACAAATGAAAAATCTGCAATGCAACCGAACTAATGAACCACCGAACTTCTTCTAATTACAGAATCTCAACTCGTAATAGGTTTTCAAATTTAATCAATTCAAGCTTTTATGCTGAGGGTAACCGCATAATACAACAACAAAAACAACATAAAAGGCACACAACTTTAGTGCAAAATAATTTGGAAAATTCCAACGACACAACTCTCAGTGCAACATTACGTTAATACGTGTCAACAACAACAACAACAAGAACAACAATAATAATAAAACCACAACAACAGCCATAAAAGTGGCAATCACAACAGCTGCCAAAGGAGCAACACAACAACAACAACAAACAGCGCAGCTAAGCGCTCACACAACTGCGAAAAAATCAGCATAAATCATTTAATTACAAATAATATTACCGACGGTAAGTACGCTGGCGCACATTAACACACTCACACTCACACACATACACACACTCACACCCACACCCACACCAACACTTAAATTCGCGTATGTGTGGCACTTTAGTACTCATTCTGTCGGCTTGTGTGTGCTTACAGGCAGCCGGCACTTTCAGGCATTTAAGCCAATTTGCCAACCGGCGCAGTCAGCACGACCCACCTGCCGATTGTGTCGCTGCCTGTTTGCGCAGCGGCAACTTTAGCGATGCCGCAGTGTGCCGCCGACGATGCTGCAGTCGGTGTGTGCGTGTTAATTTTTTAATGGCACTTAATAAATCTTTTATCTACCGACACCCTGCCAGCGCGTACCCATCGCTGCTGCCAGCTGTAACGGTGTTTTTATAATGCAAAGCGTCGATTGCGACTGCGGCTGGTGGTGGGGCCCAGCACATGCGATGCTCGTTGTCAACTACACACGTATCTGCACTTACCGAGCCCCCTCCCCTCCGCGCAGCACACCTGCCACACCGCATCGCATCGCTTCGTAGCGACGGACGCATGCGCGCACTGTCAGCTCTTTTTGCTCGCTCGGTCTTAAATTCTTAATTGAAATGTAAATGGCGCTCAGCGACAATTCGTTGCCGCCGTTGTTTTTGTTTGCACCTTAATTGCTTACATGAATTAGTTAAAATCGTCAACGACGGCCGTTCAGTTGGCTGGCAAAGGGCGTCATGTGACCGTTGCCGAAGTGAATGCGTTCGACGCGTCCTCACACTGCGCGAACCATTCGAAAATCTTAATTACAGTGTAAATTAAAAGTCTAACACCATAAGTGGAAAAATGCGTTTTTTTCAGTAGGTTTTGGCGTTTGTTATTCAATCTACTCAATACACATTGTACTTCGGTACTTATCTGATCGAAATCATTTTACATGATGGAATTATACGAACTTTCAGAAAACATGAATGAAAACTAAGTTGGGTTATTTTTTGCGTACCAGCCTTCTTTTAAAATTCTGCGGAGAGATGAATCATTAAAACTGCATAACTTCCTCTTTACGGTACGTCGCTGCAGAAAACGAATGCCGTATGTTCCTTTGCATTTCGTAGCTCATACGACAATCGTTTTCTCAGGCGACGAGTACTCGAAAGCACGAGAATTCTAATAAAGTCATTACTACATATCTCCCTTACGTTTAGAGTTAAAAGCTCACAAAGGCTACAAAGAAACGAGGAGTCTAGCATTTCTATGCTTTTCCTGTTCAAAGATTTTCATAGACACTTGAAGTTTGAAACCTTTTTCTTCTTCTTCCTCCTCTTCCCGTCCTTTCTCTTCTCTTCCTTCCCGTTCATCATCTTTTTCCTTCTGCGGCTTCTTCTTATTCTTTTTTATTATCTTTTTCTTGTCCCTCTATTCTTCTTATCTTTTTTTTCTTATTTAAACTTCTTTCCCTCCTTCTTATTGTCATCCATCTTCTTCTCCTCCTTCTTCTTCGCAGGCTTCTCTTTCTTCCTCTCCTTATTATTTCCCTCATTCCACTTCCCGTCCTTCCTCTTCTTTTCCTTTCCGTTCATCAAATTTTTTCTTTTGCCGCTTCTTCATATTCTCTTTTTTATTACCTTTTGTATGCCTTTCCTGTTCAAGGATTTACATAGACACATGAAGTTTGAAACCGTTTGTTTCTTCATCCTCCTCTTCTCCTTCGACTCCTTTTTGCTCCACTCCTTCTTCCTTCCTTCCTTATCCTTCTCCTCGTTCTACTTCCCGTCCTTCCTCTTCTCTTTCTTCCCATTCATCATCTTTTTTCTTTTGCCCCTTTTCCTTATTTTCTGTTTATTATCTTTTTCTTGTCCCTTTCTTCTTCTTCTCCTCTTTTCTTATTTAAACTTCTTTCCCTCCTTCTTATTGTCATCCATCTTCTTCACCTCCTTCTTCTTGGCAGGCTTCTCTTTCTTCCCCTCCTTATTATTTCCCCCGTTCTACTTCCCGTCCTTCCTCTTCTCTTCCTTTCCGTTCACCATCTTTTTTCTTCTGCCGCTTCTTATTCTCTTTTTTATTATCTTTTGTATGCTTTTCCTGTCCAGGGATTTACATTAATACCTAAAGTTTAAGACCGAAACGGTTGTTTCTGCTCCCTCTTCCTCTTTTTCTTCTTCGACTTATTTCACTTCTTCTTCCACTTATCCTCCTTTCTCTTCTCTTCCATTCCATTCATCATCTTTTTTCTTTTGCCGCTTTTTGTTATTTTCTTTTTATTATCTTCTTATTGCCCCTTTACTTTCTTTCTCGTTTTATCTTTTTCTCATCTTCTTTTCCTGATTTTTTCCTAGCAGTCTCCTTTTTCTTCACCTCCTTCTTTTTCCACTCCTTCTCCTCGTCCTTTCTATTCACTTGCTTCCCGTTTATCATCTTTATTCTTTTGTCGCTTCTTCTTATTTTCTACTTTGTTATCTTTTTTCTTGTCCCTTTTTTCTTTTTCATTTTTTATTGTTTATGATCTTCTTCTCCTCGTTCTATTCCCCGTCCTTTCTATTCTTTTCCTTCCCGTTTATCATCTTTATTCTTTTGCCACTTCTTCTTATTCTCTTCTTTGGGACAAGCCCTTTATTCTTTTTCATTTTTATCTTTTTATGATCTTCCTCTCCTCCTTCTTCCCTTGCTTGTCCTCATTCTTCTCTTGCTTCTCCTCCTACTTTCACTCCATCTACTTTTCTTCCAACTTTGTATTGCTTCTGCGCTTCTTCTTATTCCTCTTTTTCTATATTTCCTCTTCCTCATTCCTCGTTCTCTCTTCCCGTCCATCTCCTTCAGCCTCTTTTTGCTCTCTTTCATCTTTTTCCCCCGCCTTTATTTTACTTCAGAATAAGAAGCTCAACTCTAATCTTTTGGCAGTCCCCGTGAACAGTTTATGAATTCAAGATTTTGAAATCTTTAAATTTTCTCTTCCATATTCCATTCATCATTTTTTTCTGCCGCTTCTTCTTATTCTCTTTTTTTTGTTATTTATCTTTTGTTTCTAATTTTTTCTTATTTCTTATTTATGTTTTTTATTCTTTTTCTTGTTTTCTTTTTGTTATCTTCCTCTACTCCTTCTTCTTCTTTTCCCTCTTCTTCGCAGTCTTTTTCTTCTCCTCATTCTTATTCCAATCATTCTCCTCCACCTACTTCTCTTTCACCTTCTTTTCTCTTCTGTCACTCCTTCTTAATCCCCTTTTTCTTTGTTTTCTCTTCTTCTTTCCTCATTTTCCCCTTCCCGTGCGTCTCCTTCCTCCTCTTTTTGCTCTCCTTCTACTTTTCCCCCCTTATCTTTTAATTCAGAACAACAAGCACAGCTCTAATCTTTTGATAATCTCTGTGAACAGTTTATGAATGCAAAATTTTACAATCTTTAAATGTTCGTTTGCCCTACGGCCAGAAGTGTAAACGTTTAGCAACTTTTCAATTCACCTGTGGCCCACGTGATGCTGCGCATCGAATATCTGAGAATTTGGACAAACCAGTTCGAATTAAGTCATCAGGCCCAGAATAGTTAAATTTGTTTAATGGAAATTCCATTCGGCAATAAAAATTCAACAACACACAACTCTTTGATGGGGTTTTGCCGCTTGACGTTCCCAACCCAAAGTGTTTTTCATTCATTGGCAACCACTCGTGAGAACTCGTTTGACCTGCGTTCAGATTGAAGATCGATCCAATCGTTGTCAATGGATCCATCGATTTCGATCGATTTACATGCGCACACCTACCGCGAACCACTGCTCAATGGACGTTTTAAGTTAATGCGACGTGCTGTAAAAATTTTAATTCGTTTTCTAACAAAAAACACGTTTTCTACAAAAAACACTTAATGTATGCATAGAAATATTTGTATATAGTTAATTAGTATTTAATGCGACCACTTTTGTCAACACCAGTAACCTACTTTTTGTTGGAGGTACTGAAAAGTGAGGAAAATTTTAAATATTGATGTGTTTATTTAAAAAAAAACAATGCACTGGTTGCTTAATTTTATGGAGCAATTTTTATTAATACATATCCATAGTTTTTATTTAAATCCATTCAAAAATTTGGGACTCGTGCGAAGATTCTTCAGCTAATTCAAGAACTATTGTTGATTAAGTTTTGATTCTTCCAACCGTAAATTTGACTCTTATTTCTTTGCTGACAATGTTTCACTTGGCAGAACAATAAAAACCCATAACGACATGTTGTCCTTCTTTTATTCTCTCCAAACGATTGCATTTCAAATGGTTCTTAGAGGTTTAGGTTAAGAGATAACATGGCCAACACAAAAGGCATTAGTGAAGATAATAAGCCGAAAGAATCTTGGAGGCTTTACAAAAGATGCGGAAAATCCAAAAAAATAATGAAGGCTCGATGTCTTCGGGAATCATTTTATTGAACGCTTTGCGTCTCCTTTACTATTATCCACCGAGTTGTATCCATGAAGCTTTTGAGGTCTCTTTCAGCATAACAACCTGACTGATGCAGTGACACTAAACAAACTTTGCTGATTGTACCGCACACATAACCTAAAAAAAAAAATTACAACATTACATTTTATTTTTTTTTAGGTGTCACGCAGGTGGAAAAAAGTGTGGAAAAAATATATGTTGTTAAACATTATATGAGAAATATATATAAAAAAATTTGGTATTTGTACCAGAAATTTAACTTAAAAAAAACTTTTTTAACCCTAGACCTACGTTAAGAAAAACGAATAATCTTACGTTAGGGTCGTTTTCGACCCTCACATATGGGAGTTAATATAAAAATTGATGTTTATTTAAAAAAGTAAAACTTTTTGGTACGGTTTATTCAAAAACTTAAAATAAAATACAACGGAAATATTTATTTGTAGTTTTTAAACACTTTCAAGGCATATTACATACACATTTCTGTTGTGCTTATTTTTGCAGATTTTTTTTTTAGGCAGATTTTTCTTTTGCTATAAAATTTTTTTCCAGGCAAAAACTTTTTTATTTGAAATAAAATAAATTATAATTTACATTTTTATTTACGTTTGCTATGAAATCACGAACAAATTCGAATACAAAAAGCTTCGGCATATAACGGGTCGAAAACGACCCGGATTGACAAAAATGACACAAATTACAAAAAATGCAGGGCCAACGTAGTTTTTAAATATAAAATAGTTTGATTTCGATAGATAGGAGTCCAAGTAAGAAAGTCATGAAAAAACAGCTAAAAATAATAACAAATTTAAAAAATATTAGAAGTACAGAAACAAATTTAGTCGAAAACGACCCCAACGTAGGTCTACGGTTAAAATAAAAAAAAAATTTTCAGGTTATATTCACTTTGGAGTTCCACCGATTTTTCTGATAATGTGTCTAAGTGATATCTCAATCTCATCTAAATCGGATGACTGCTTAGAAAGTTATTAACTTTTATTTTTATTTACCATATTAATTCGGGCAGATCGGGGATTGACCATTATGCGATAAAACTCTGAGAAATGGTTATATTTTTTAATACTAGTAATAATAGTATTAAAAAATATTAAAAAAAAAATCACAATTGGCCGGAGGCACTTTCCACTTCCCTTATCCGGCTATGGCCTTTCCAATCCATCATAGATCATGTTATCAAAAGACTAGAGTTACGGTTTATGCGAACTCAAATCCAAGCAGAATAGTTTAAGAAGTATTTATGTTTCTCTCACAGATTATTGGAACAACTACAAAGAGTTTACTTGCACTTTAAAGACACCTAACCACTGTTTTCAATCTAAACGTTTATAGCAAACATAGATAACACTGCAGAGATTTGATCTCTGCAAGCAATGTTGACTTTTTCATACTCAACTTGCAGCTACTTCGTCTATGGAGATGTGTGATCCAACTAAGTAGCTGCTGAAAGTTTGAGGTGTTGCAACAAACCAGGTTTGTAGCTGACGGATTCTGCTTAAATTCATAAAATACCCTCAAAATGTTTGACTCGCTTTTAAGACTTTCAAAAGTTGTTTCCTTAGCCAATCCAATGGTTTTGGTTTTTTTGTGCATGAAAGCACATTTAAACGCCGCTTCCAAAGTGAATCTCACTATCTGCCTAATGTGTACAGAATGAATGGCAGCTTAATCAGATTTGCATAGAATAGGGAAACTCAAAGTTTTTGTTTCCTTCAGACCGCAGTTGAACACTGAGCACATGAGATGTAAAATGGTTTGTTTCTCAGGTTCGAGTTTGTGAGAATGTAAAATGTGAATTCCAGAAAAACTCAAATATACTTTTTTTTACTCTTAAGGTCACAATTTCCTAGATGAGGTGCTGTATTCCAGTTAAGCATAAATTATTCTCGAGACAGTGTAAAATAATAAAACACTATTCACCAATAAAATTTCCGCGAACAGTGAGCTTGCGGAACTCTGGCGACGTTGGCTGTCATATAAATAAATGCGGCACTTTAATTGCATTTGTTTTGCATATTCTTGACTAGATTAACTTTGCAAATTTGTTTATTTATGGATGGCTTATATGCGCATGACGTGTTACCTACCGGCGCACACATCTGGTCGCGCTCAGCCAGCGCCACGTGGCACAGTGTGACTTTTATCATTTCATAGCAGTCAAACCAATGTAGGTATGACGATAAAATTTTGCAATAACCATGTAGAGGTCAACATCGTATTAGACAAAAAAAATGGGCGTGATACGCCCACTTTTTCTTCGACTCCCCATATAAGGTGTAATTTCAGATGACCATTATTTCTAATTTAATAGGCTTTGTCTGGACGGACGTAAATAAAAATAGTCAAAATAGTTTTTTTTAAATACTTTTGAATTAGATTTATTCCAAACCATTTAACATTTTAAAAGATTTTTGGTCAATAAACTTCAATATCCTGTAATATAAAGGAAACGGCTATTTATTCGGCTTGAATGTGCCCATCTTGAGCGAAAATTATAGCAGAGTTTCTTTACACAGGATTTTAATTTGAAGTGGACAACATCTCTTCCAATTAAACTCAAAATATATCAGGTGTACAACTTTGCTTCCGCCGTTTTCCGATAGGTGGCTGTACCGGCTGAGGCTGGTTGAAATACATAGATGGTAATGCCTTTAAAGTGAGTGTGGACAGTGCCTAACGAATTGTCATCGCCGTTTCAGTGACAGTTGTTCTTGTTTTCGTATTATTCACGCTCGAAAATGTCCGTTTATGTGCCCAATTCTCGCCATTTGCGGGAAGTTTTACTTTTCTGTTACAATTCGCAAAAAAATTCAGCTGAAGCGCATCGAATGCTCTCAGAAACTTACGGTGATGCTGCTCTGAGTGAAAGAACGTGTCGGGAGTGGTTTCAACGTTTTAAAAATGGTGATTTCGACGGCAAAACCGAATATTCACGGCGCCAAGGTTATGATTTGTATTTGGTGGGATCAGCTCGGTGTGATTTACTACGAGCTCTTAAAACCGGGTGAAACCATCACAGGAGATCGCTACCGAACGCAACTGATGCGCCTTAGTCGCGCGCTAAAAGAAAAGCGGCCACAATATCAAGAGCGACATGACAAAGTCATCCTCCAACACGACAATGCTCGGCCTCACGTCGCAAAAGTGGTCAAAAAGTACCTGGAAACGCTGAAATGGGAAGTCTTGCCCCACCCGCCGTATTCCCCAGATGTCGCCCCTTCTGACTTCCACCTATTCCGTTCGATGGCACACGGCCTGGCAGATCAACATTTTCAATCCTTCGAAGAATTGGAAAAATGGATTGCTTCATGGATAGCGTCAAAAGAGGACTCCTTTTTTCGAGCCGGGATCCGAAAATTGCCGGAAAGATGGGAGAAAGTTGACATCTGTAAGCACTTTTTCGCAATAAAGCTTTTAATTTTGGAAAAAAACGGCGGAAGCAAAGTTGTACACCTGATATTTAAAAACCGCATGATTCTTATTTTTTTTTGCTTGGATTTTAGCCAAACGTCAAAAAGTTCACTTCGCGGAACTGCCATGTTTGATTGGCTGTGAACTAAATTGGTGCAAAAAGGAGCAAAAATTGAGTACAGAATCTGAAACTAGGCACATTTTTCATTAATGTGGTTATAAACATCACATGGAACTCTAAGGAACTCAATACGTTTTACTCTATTAAAAAAGAAACAATTTTGGGAATCACTCAATTTTTAGTGACTAGCTATTTTAATCGATCAAAAATTAAAATAAATTAATTAAAACTTCAAAACTTACCGGAGTTTGCACAAAATATTCAGGTAACTAAAATCAAAAACATTTGTGCGAAAATATTTCTGACAAAAAAATCATGGCACTGTAAACTTCACAAAAAATCTCACATTGAGAAAAGTGTTTCTGTACTTGTCGCAGTGAGACAAATTCTATAACGGTTATCATGCTAACTGTTATTTTTCGTTTTACTTTGAACATATATTCGTATCACTTGTATATTCCTCTATTGCTTACAAAAAAAATTTTTGTGATCGGAGAACATTTTTTTTTTTACTTTTGGCATCCTAAAAATGATAAAAGTCACACTGTGCGTGGTGTGGCGCTCATTCCACACCGAATCAGTTACTGCAGTCCAATAAAGCAATTTTTTTTACGGCTGTCATTGCAGTGTTACATTGCCTTCAAGTAGTCGCAGTGGCGCAGCAGCAGCCACGCTCAATAAATTTCAACACGCTATCACTGGTGGCAGCAACAAAAACGTGAGCAGGGAAACAGCTGCCCACAGACAAAAGCGCAGACAGATAGAAAGCGAGTCAGTGAGCAAACCCTGCCGCAGCGTCAAAGGCGTAGAAAATATGAACAACAACAACAACATGCAATAAGAAGCATCTAAAGTCGAAAGTTTTGGCAATGGCCAAATCTGGCCGCGGCCGAACCGTTTGTGCGATTTCAATTTGCAAACGCAAACACGGCGGCCAATAAATAACGCTTTATCAGCGGCGAATTTCATATCTTCGCGGACCGTGAAGAAGCCTTGCTCCTACTCGCCTACTCGACAACGGCTGACAGAAAGACAGACAGACAGCAGGTGCGGAGGCAGCGGCCGCACCGTTTGCAGTTCATTAAAGCCACTTTGGCGTAGGTTGTGAAGCGCCGCCATTATTTCTACCTTTTAAGCATTTGCACTTTGCGCTTATTTTCGCTGTTAAATAATGTGAAAAATTTCGGCTTCAAACTTGGCCGAAAAGTGAAATGTCATAAATTTTCGATATGACTCGCTCCTGCGCTGCTGTGGCCTTTGTTCAGTGGCTGCTGTTGTTGTTGGTTTGAGGTTTTTTTATTTAGCATGTTCCTCCTACTGTGGTGGTTGTTGTTGTTGTTGCTGACGCTGATGTACACAATACGCGCACTTTTGGTTTTTTTTTTCCACTTTTTGTTGCGCTGCTAATGAAATTCTCGTTGTTGCCGTTGCCGCCTTTGTGCTGTTGTTGCTGTTGCGGCGGCGACCGTTAGCATGTGTGCGGGCGTGCGCCATTTTGCATTTTAGCAAAATGAAAATTTATGCCGCAACTTCTTTTGATGATGTCTAACGCGAGAAGGCTTAGCCCGCCACGACGACTCACTCACGCACAATCCACTTTCGTGCACTCAACGCGCCGCGCCGCACCCCGCACGCACCAATGTCAAAGTACATACCTGTGTTTGATATAAGACGGTTTCACTTCCTCTCTATGCTTCCTTATTATTGTTGCTTGTTTGCTTCTTGAGAGCAGCATGCAAAAACATTTCAGCGCTAACCTTTTCGCTTCATGATTGTTTCTTTTCCTCGTTGTTGCTGACTTGCAAATTGCTTCATCTCTATTAAAAGCTTGCGTTATGCTGCATTAGCCATTACTCGTCGAAGCATGCAATTTTGCAAATATGTACGAATATAGATGTTACATATGATGTAGTGTCGATTTTAATGATGTGCTGGGAAATGTTGCAAAAGCTGTAGAAAATATTAAAGGCCGCCCAGTTTCGGTTTCAGGCTGGAGTTGGTATTTTAAATGTGCTTCAGAAAAGTCTGTGGCCACTAATGGTGAAACATTTTTGCACGATTGGTTTTTGTTGAAGAACTCTGTAACTGTAAATGCGGCAAAACAGTGTTAAATACCAAATTTGTGATTAGTTATAAAGAAAAAAAGATCCATTATAGACAGCACAACTAGACTCACAATACTCAGTCTTTTTTCTCAAGGTTCAATGGCAAGTTCTCGATACTTTCAACTACACTTTGTAGTCGATGCTTTCAGAACGCGGAATCAATTAACCCTTTCGCTACAGGTTTTTACTGGGGAAAGTTAAAATTTTAAATTGTACGTCTTAGGCCACCACATAGATCTTACGTCTTACCACATAGATTACACAGCACAACAAAAAAACACTTTTTTTCTGTTGCATGGAGTTTTTCTACTGTTTCTTACTAATTTGGGTGCGCTGATTTCGAATCTATCCTCAGATTTTTTCTAGCAGTTCTAGTTAGTGAGATATAGGTACCGTGTCATTTCTTCAGTTTTTCCTCTACTTTTCCCATATTTTTGATCGTAATTTCTAAACCAAAAAACCGATTAACATGATTTTCACCTTATCGCATTAACAACACCACACGGCTTCAACTGCAACTTATTTTTATAAGTTTTAAAATGCCGCGGTAATTGGACCTCAAAGTCGGAAAAAATTTAATTTTAAGGCGTTTTCTTTGATGGTCAAAAACATACACATTTTTTGTAAATCAATTAACGAGTTAGGTGTATAATGAAAGCCGACACATCAAGCAATACAACACAGCTAAATTATTTGGCGGAATACACATTCGCACCAAAATAATAGCAAAAATGTACCATAGTCATTTTCATCACTTTTCATAGTTTTTCCTTAAAAAATTAGGAGCCTCAAAATATGCTCTTTTATATGTTCCATTTATAGTCTGAAATACAAGCAAAAAACAAAAATATTTTGAATTGCTCGAAACAAAAAAAATTAAAAACTTTGCATATTTTGAGACTCCTAATTTTTTAAGGGACAAGTATGAAAAGTGATGAAAATGGCTATGGTACATTTTTGCTATTATTTCGATGCGAATGTGTATTCCGCCAAATAAGTTGGCTGTGTTGTATTGCTTGATGTTTCTTCTTAAGATATTCATATACTTCGTAACTTGATTTATGAAAAATCTGTACAATTTTCGCCATCAGAAAACGCCATCAAAAAACGCCTTGAAATTCAATATTTTCCTACTTTGAAACCTTATTACAACGCCAATTTAGAACGCATAAAATTGATAAATGTCAGAAAAGATGGCGTGAGATGTTGTTAGTGCAACTATATAAAAATCATGTCGATAGGATTATTGGTTCAGAAATTACAGTCGAAAATGTGAAAAAAGTCGAGGAAAATTCGAAAAAAGTGACACACCCATTTTTTGCGAAAACTAGAGCTGTTACATAAAAACTGAGTATGGTTTTGAAAACAGCGTGAAAAAACGATTCAGATTCATGTAAAAAACTCCATGCAACAGACATGCTGTTGTGCAGTGTTATATTAGCAACATTCCATAAGAAATTTTTTAATTTTTTATACTCGGACCCTGTGTTTTAGAGTGTTTTCTATGAGAGCAATCACATCGTTGTGGCTGTAATAATTACTTAAACATACAACTTTTTACGCATAACGAAAATTTGAATATTTCTTCATTTACTTCAGCCAAAATTAAAAAAAAGGTATCTTAATTGAAAGAAAACGTCAAATTACAAAGTTCTCTAATTTTGTATGCTTCTTCTTCCTTTACTATGTCAAGATATACCATTAAAAAAACGTGTATACTTATCTTCTTTAAACTTAAATATTCAGTTTATAAATTTCGTATTTTCCTAAAACTTCAAACTATTCTAAAGACCAACAAAAAAATGTATTCTTGCAACCATGGAGGATGCAGACGTCCACAAAGTGGCATGTTGCCATATGGCAACAAAATAGCGAAAGGGTTAAATGATACAATGAATAGATCAACGGAAGGTTCATGAAAAGAAGGATTCACTGTGCAATTACATGAGGTTTGAAGAGTGTTCAGAAAGGAAGAGAAAGTTCGAAAAAGGCTATTTTATAAGTAGTCGAATGGAGAGATTGATGGGTAATCCAATGGAAGAGATCAATGGGTTCAACGAGAATTCAAATAAGTGATCCAATGCATAGTTCAATAGAAGATCTAACGAGTGATCCAATGATGGCTACAAGGGGTTCATCAAGAAGTCAAACGGATAAGAACGGAGAATCAATCGAGCAATGTATTGAATACATAGATCAACGGAAGATTTACAAACAAGTGTATTCAATGCGTAGTTACAGAAGGTTTGACGAGATTACGGAAAGGGAGAGAGAACTCATGAGGTCCTTAGCGATTTAATAATTAGTGTAATGGGTAGTTTAATGTGTAAATAAGTGAAGGAGATCTAATGGGTTCAACGAGAATTCAAATAAGTCATTCAATGAATTGTTCAACTGAAGATATAATTGATTGATATGACCGATTCTATATAAAGCTACATCGGCTACAACAGGACATCAAATGGATGTTGTAATAAGCAGTTCAATAGGTGGTTTAATTTATGATTTAATGGGAATGTTACAAGGGACTGAACGGGAGGTCAAAAGTGCAGAATGCTGGATGAAATATATGACTCAAAAAATAGTACCGAAAGAGGTATAACACCGTGCGGCAAAAATTAAAAAAAAGTTTCACACCGGAAAAAATCCATATTGGCGTGAAACTAGAGACCTAACATAGCAATACTGCGTACTCAGTTTTTCATTTCTAAATCCTTTGTCCTTTTAAAAGGACTTCAAAATTTTGAAGGGGATAAAACATAAAAAATATAAAAAATACTTAATCTCGTTCGAATATGGCGATATATATATTAAATCAAAGAGGAAAGGCTCATTAATTTAAATAAAATTGAATTTTTATCTATTTAAAAAAAGGATATGAGGTCCTTTGAAAATTTTAATCCTCTATATCCTTGAAAATTTATGTTATTTATGTTAAAACCCAAAATCTTGAAAACACCTTGATCAGGTGTAAAAATTTCATTACTTTAACTTTATTGGTTCGAAAGTTATTAAAAAAAGGCAGAAGCTGCAATTCTAATGAAGTATTTTAAATAATAAAAAGATACAAAATCAATAAAGCGAGAATAATGAAATTTTGACCCGTGATCAAGGAGATTTTGAGTTTTAACATGCTTACTTTTCAAGAAAATTCGATATAAATTTTCAAGGATATAAAGGATTAAAATTTTCAAAGGACCTTTTTCATATCCTTTTTTTACAAATAGATAAAAAATCAATTTTAGTTAAATTCTTGAACCTTCTTCTGAGTTCTTCTTTCATTTGGTATACATATCGCCATACTATAACGAGGTTAAGTATTTTTTATAATTTTTTTATGTTTTATCCCCTTCAAAATTTTGAAGTCCTTTTAAAAGGACAAAGGATGTAGAAATGAAAAACTGAATACGCAGTATTACTATGTTAGGTCTCTAGTTTCACGCCCATATGGATTTTTTCCGGTGTCAACATTTTTTTTAATTTTTGTCGCACGGTGTTATATGCAAAGCTTACTTTTCGCTTGCACTTATCGACACATAAACTAAGCAAACTCTTTAAGTAGCATGACCAGGCGTTATTCTTACCTACTTATCGCATGACGACTGTAAACAGCTGTTCCCAAGATCAGTTTAGATACCAGAAGAGAAAAGTTCAAGTTGAATGGCGCTACAACTCATCTCCGCAGCGTCATCTTAGTAACATGCCACTCTGTACGAGTATACCTAGGCAAATAGTTATTTATTTGCATATCCATACATGGTCTGTAATCGGCGCTGAGCGCGTGTTGCTTATAAAACTAAGCGAATGGCTCATATTCGACGATTTATGATGGCTGAATTCTAAATCTGCGCCATTAAATGCCCATAAACCGAAAGCCAACTGACTCACCGGCGACCAAACTAAATGGAAAACTACTGTGTCGTGCACTTTAGTG
The DNA here is from genome assembly GCA_964056695.1 of Melieria picta. Classification (NCBI taxonomy): domain Eukaryota; kingdom Metazoa; phylum Arthropoda; class Insecta; order Diptera; family Ulidiidae; genus Melieria; species Melieria picta. Next base: position 140,262,987 of record OZ057398.1, read on the forward strand.
TGTATCATATAAAATAAGTGGTGCATTAATAATTACCCGAGAAAACGAAACAACACAACGAGCCTATAAATTGCCTGCAATTTGTTAACGGCTGATCGAGTAAATGCGCGAGTGCAGGCCAACGCAACGATTTGAATGCGAAGCTGAATGAATTTCAATCTCGTGTCACAATTAACCCAACAAATAGTGTCACTGCAATACAAAATATATATATTTTTATGCATATATATTTTTAAAATATGATTGATGACACGCGATAAGCGGCGCGTTGCACATAGATGGACCAGCTGACTGACTAGTTGACTTTGTTATTCAAATTGCGCTGACTGACGAAGTGCTGCGAAAATGTAACACATTCTGGTGAATAACAGACCCAGCTGACGCTTGCAACAGGACGCAATTACCGTTGCACGTAGCCATGGACAATGACGAACTTAACCCTTTCGACCCCGAATTTTACCTTGTGTCTCGATATTACTTTTTGGTATTTAAATCATGAAACAATTGCCTAAGAAGTGTGCATACGACATTTGAAGTCGCCACGCCTTTTTGTTAGAGTTCTAGAACTTTTGAACAATTTGAGCTTAAACGGGTTAAATAAATTTTATATCAACATTTTTTAGTTACAGAAAAATTATTTAATATTTATGGAAAAATACAAAATTATCACTTTTTTTAATTTTATTTAACGATTATTAAAGAAATCGCGCCCAATTCGTAGACTTCAATTAGAACACAAACTTTATCTGATATCGCTGCAAATTATTGCAAATTATTTTGGGGATAACAGTAAAAGTTTTGTAATTTGCTTTGAATTTACTTCTAAAAATATTAATTGTTTGGTGCCTACCTAAATTAAACCCATAAATCAATCGTAGCTTTTGCTATAAGATGACAAATAGGTGAAGTTGCTCTCAGGCAACTTTGGGGTCGAAAGAGTTAAAATAGGCGCGAAACAAACAGTTTCTCTCTCTCTCTCTTTGGGTTAAGCTATATGATTCATATATATTAAATTCTACAGCAAATTCATGCCTCAACTTTAACTGCGAATAGTTGTAACAAAAAATGGTTGCGGCAATTTTTAGAAAAATGTATGAAATGTTTTCTTAACCCGCGCCATCCCTTTAAGGCAATTCTGCTCATTTCTCTGACACATAAAACGTACAACTTCACATGTAAATACATACATAAATATGACACACATCCACACATGGAGATAGCACTTCCGACGCTAATGTTCGGACGGATTAACCTACAATTTAAATTTGCCAGTTTTTTTTTTTAATCTTTTCTTTCTTTATCTTTCACTTCAGCGTAAATTTCAAATGACTCTGCGCAATTGTTGTCTCCGTCAATATTTGTCTCGCAAATAATTTAAGCGTTCCAAATAATAAATGAAATTGTTGTTGATGTTAATGATGTTGAAATTTTATTGCGGTTAATTCTGAGGTGGTCGATTCGGTGGAAATCTTTCGCTATAAATCATAAAAAAAAGTCAGTGAAAGAGTTATCTTTTCTTTCGCAACAGTTACGTAGAAGTGTTTCAAGAATTTGATTTATTAGACAAACACCATAAAGTGTTAACACATCAAAATTGCAATTCTTTGAAAAGCCCATAAGTTCAGAGACTCCACTTTGAGACACACATGATAGCAAATTTACATGGCGCAGCTGTAATTCACTCAAAATCCCAAAGCAGTATAAGTACCATAAAGAAATATTAGCAAATTATAAAAGAACTTTTGAAGAAGCCAGGTTAATACCTTCAAATTATGTCAATAAAATATGTACTTTAAAACCAACTGTGAAGAATACATACTCAAATCTTTTCTTCTCCATACCTCATAGCAACCAAATTATAGGCCAGTTTTTTGAACTTTCTACTTTCAACAAGAAGTACAATAAAACCCGCTTGAGCACCTCACCTGTAGACACAATCATTTAAGGAACTTAAGCAGGTGCAATACCTAAGCGGATTGAGCACATGTTGAATACTAAGTACTGAGTACTAAGCGTTGAGTTCTAAGCGCTTAGTGCCCACAAATGTTGGTTACTTGGTTACTTGAACGGAATAGGTACTTAAGAGTGGGATATACTTAATGGGGTTTCACTGTAGCATGGTTTATATTTGATCTTTCTTGAATATCGTCGTCTCGCGTCGTCTTAATGGCGCATCACAAAAATCTAAGAGCAATGATGCACTCCTGTGAAATATTTCTTGCAAATAAATCAAAAATGTAAATAATATTTTCATAAATATATTTAAAATATATATTAAATATTGGCTGTTGAGTCATTACACTCGTATGTAGGTATGTATCTGAGACGTGAGAGTGCGTCAGCGCAATGAAAAATATGTACAAATTACTTGGCAAGTAAACAAATTTTGTTATTTATGTGTCCAAGTGTTTAAAACATATGCGACCATGTGCCACTTGAATGGATACATTTTCTAGAATATGTGTTGTGCCGGAATGTAAACGACAGAGCCAAAAAGCCAAAAGTCCCCGTAAAAAAATTTCGAATATAATGGATTTTCAGCGATTTTTGCAACTTCGAAATGAGTCAATATTCCATCTTATGTTCAAGTTAAAAGTGTAGAATTTTTGCTTATTGAATAGAAATATTGAATACAATAAAGAATAGAATAGAAAAAGAATATTGAATAAGTAATAAGAAATAAGAAAAAAGAAATTAACAATAAACAAAATTAACCATGAATTGAACACCAGATTAGATATTTGCTTATCCAGAGGTCTGTAAATTCGCCGAAAAATTCGTCATATTTATTCATAATTATTTAAGGATTATTCATTTAATTTTGTCAATGAAGAGACAGAGTTTTTCAAGTTCAAAATCAAGTTTTGTTCGTGTTCTATCTGTAGTAGTTTTTTATCCCTATTCACTCCGATTGGGAACATAATGCCTCAACAAGGCCCTAATCGATTGAAGTTTTACCAGCCAATCGCTAGCAATCGTCGATGATGGAACTGCCGTCCGTTGTCCCTTAAAAAAGAAGCCTTCGTATGTGAAATTTTAGTACTGGGTTGTGTACGAACTAGTGTTGAAATACGCCAAGGTTTGTGTCTTTGATGAGCTTATTTTGGGTGTTGTATGAGCTGCAATGTTAATCCGATTTGGCACTGCTAATGCAAAAATATTGGGATCAGTTAGAAAAAAGAAAAACTTGGACCAAGGCAGGTAGGATTCGAACCTTCAACCGCTAAGATAGGAGTACTTTATGCTTCGATACCATGCAGCATAGTCCGTGAATGAAACTGAATGATCAAAACAGTTGACACTTTTGAGACTGCTTAAAGGACCAATGCTAACACTATTTCAAAGTATTTTCATAAAAAATCATTTCACAACAAATCACTTCTTGTTTGCAATATAGAATATTTGTCTTTAGTCACTTTAAACATTTTCTTTAAGTATTTTAAACATTTATTATTATAGAAATATTATGTTTATTAAACACTAAGGAAACCGAACCTGCCAACTCCCTATAAACGCAACAAAATTAATACCAAATAAACACACACACCTGCCCTCTTAAACGCGCCTGTACATAGATATGCAAATAATTGCGCGTTTGTAATTTAAAACCGAGCGATTATTAGTCCAGTTTATACATTGGCAACACTGTGTGCGCTTGTCAGTGTGTGTGTATGTGTGCGTGCCTGTGTAGCGTAGCGCAAGCTGCACTAATTTGTGCTCGTTATAACGCGCTGCGTGTGGCATGGCACACGGTGGCGTATGCGCAACATCGACCGCAAACGCGCACAGACGAGCATTCACACCTCGACAGCGATAGCGACAGCGCTCTGGCGCAACACAGGAGCTTAATTAGTTGTTTTACTTAGTCAATGTAATTGAAAGCGCAAACACACACACACATAGATATATTTATGCACAGACTGGCGTTGAAATGAAAGCGAGCTAACATTGCAAAATGTTGGACGATATTAAATTTTTGGATTATTTTTTGTGTTTAATGAACAGTTATCACAATTAACAATTGTGACAATAATACAAATCGATATTTGTATATATAATGATAACGTTTAGTTTATACTCTTTTAATTAATTTTTGAATTTAAGTTAAATTTTTAATTAGAAATGCATTCTTACATGTTGGAAACTTGAAGAAATCAGATTATTTTGCTCACTCATAACCGTTTATGAGCTCAACAATACCAACATGCAACAACAACAAATCATAAACATTCAAATTATTATTGAATTCACTCTGGCAACGCATTGTTTGTACCAATTTTAATGGCCCATTGTTGCGCTTATTAACTTGGCCATAGTTGTTGTGAGCTGCATTTGTTGTTTGTGTTTCGGTTGTTGTTATTGTTATTATTATCGGTTGAGCTCATATTTTGGCGCGCCTATGTATTATTTGTTGCCGCATTGTTTGGTATTTTTGTTAGCATTTACATTATTGTCGGCATTAGAAGGCAACGCAATACACAACGCGCTCGCCATTGTTATGTTAATCGATTCTGGCAATTGTACTGCATTGCCCAATTACCGTTAGGCCGCATTGCAGCACACAGCATTTAGTGTAGTTTTGAGATTAGGAATTTTGTTAGCACTGCAGTGAATGTTTCCGCGGATATTTCAATATTATTTATGTAGTATTTATGTAGTTTACTGGATGTTGTAAATTAGTATTGTGAATTCGTATATAGCGGATTCGACTTTCGAATCAATCAACAACAAATGAAAACAAGTTTTTCACTCGGCGAATATTTTCGCGGAAAGTAAATCATTTATGGTTCAACCTGCCTAATCGAAACTGGCCTAATCCAAGTTTTTTCCAATGTGTTGTGTAGTCTTTTGGCTTTTTACTAATTCGCCACTAAATAAAGCAAAATTTATCTTTGTATGGACTATTTTGAGATATCAGGCACACATGTACTTCAAACTGGGCGCGGTTACTTAATTTTTGGTGTAGCCAAAGTCTTTTTTTGCGAAATATACTATTTCCATATTATTCCATTTCATATGATTTTTTTTTAGTTACGTTACCGATGACTCGTATTTTGAGAACATTTTTTTTACGTTGCTTCATAACTCTTATTTATGATTTTTTTTATTTATTACTATTTTAATATTTTAACTATTATTTTGAGAATTTTTTTTACGTTGCTTCATAACTCTTATTTATGATTTTTTTAATTTATTACTATTTTAATATTTTAAATATTATTTTGAGAAATTTTTTTTACGTTGCTTCATAACTCTTATTTATAATTTTTTTATTTATTATTATTTTAATATTTTAACTATTATTTTGAGAATTTTTTTTTTACGTTGCTTCATAACTTTTATGAAAGAATTTGTGTTTTTAAGTTACCTTACCACATTTTGAGCATGAATTGATTTTTAATTATTTAGTTGTTGGTGGAAATTAGGTTTCAGCTGTTAATTTGCGTTTGTCAATTTAAAATAATTAAAAATCAATTCATATCCAAAATGTGGTAATTCAACGTAAACAATTTTTTTTTGAAAAAAATAGTTATCGGCAACGTGAATGAAAAATAAATCATAAATTAAAACATGAAGCAACGTAAAAAAAAATTTCTCAAAATAATAGTTATCGGTTACGTAAATTAAAAAAGTCATAAATAAAAGTTATGAAGTAATGTAAAAAACAAATATCCCAAAATAATAATTATCGACGACGAAAAACATATTTATTTCTCATACAAGTTATTATGCAACTCAAAAATAATTCTTACATGATAATAGTTATAGGCGACATAAAAAAATTTCTAATTGGGAATAATTATTATAAAGCAATATTTTTAGAAATTTCTTAAATTAGGGCAATTTTTTTATTCCCAAAAATATGGATAATAATTATTTTAGGTCTCTGCTTTTAACCTTTCAACTAAGAAATGGCCCAACTAATGGCCAACATTTCAATACTCACCGCATCAATGCAAATAAATACTTTGCATTTCAACTGTTTGCAGCTGTAAATTGGTATCTTAACTCAATAATTGAAGAGTCTACACTTCGTGTCAGTTGTTGCTTACATCAACAGCAGCACAAGAACTTTACTCCATACGTCATGCAAATGAACTTAAAATCTCAATTGCAATGAACATATTTGCAATTTTCACCTGCTTATTTTACTTGATTACGCTTTGATTGCCTGTCAATCTGCATAATTCGCCAACGAATTGCAAACGAATTTGCCTCAATGAATTTTCTACTAAAATTCCAGCTGAAAATTACATTGTCTCAATTGTATTATTTTCTCAAATGCCAACGAAAATTCATCAAAGACCGCTCAATCTAATTGCCACAAATCGGTACATATTGCCATTACGTGCCACTTGTGTCGACCGAACAAAAACACAGCACACAACCAACACAACAATAACAACTGTAACGAATTATGCGGAGAGATACGTAACCCGGGGGTGGGGTTGGTGATTTATTTGGCGCCACCTGCTAAAATAAGACTTTTAATTTGTGCAAATGAAAAATGTGGCAACTCAATTCATTAATCCAATTAGACGCATTGGCCAGCTGGACGCCCACAGCACACAGCAACGTCCAGCCAGACGTGATGGCAGCAGTTTGAAGGCGATGAAGGCGACGTTGGATGCCAACAGAGTGCATGCAGCACGTGGCAGCCACACACAGACGCCATCACGTTGGCGCATCAGGTGTGCCGGTCCTTGTAAATGGCAACAATTGAATTCACCTTTCGGACACGTTTTCGAGTCTACAATTAAACTTTTGTTATTGACCTCTTAAATAGCAACGAACGAACGAATGAACGAACCCAGGTGTGCGTAATTAGCGAACTCATGCAAATTGATTTTTAATACGAGCCAATATTCTATTTCACCGTGCGACAGCATTTTTCACACCGGAAAAAATCCATATGTGCGTGAAACTAGAGACGAAATATAGTAATACTGCATACTCAGTTTTTCATTTCTACATCCTTTGTCCTTTTAAAAGGACTTCAAAATGTTGAATTTTGCGATATGTAATCAAATGAAAGAAGAAATGCTCAAGAATTTAAATAATAGTGATTTTTATCTATTTGTAAAAAAAGGATATGAAAAAGGTCCTTTGAAAATTTTAATCCTTTATATCCTTGAAAATTTGCATAGAATTTTCTAGAAAAGTAAGTATGTTGAAACCCAAAATCTCCTTGATCACGTGTCAAAACTTCACTACTCTAACTTTGTTGGTTCAAAAGTTATTAAAAAAAAGGCGGAAGCTGCAAGTCGAATGAAGTACAAAAATTCAAATTTATTTGTGTATCAGTATTTTAAATAATAAAAAGATACAAAATCAATGAAGCGAGAATAATGAAATTTTGACACGTGATCAAGGAGATTTTGGGTTTTAACATACTTACTTTTCAAGAAAATTCTATATAAATTTTCAAGGATATAAAAAATTAAAATTTGCAAAGGACCTTTTTCATATTCTTTTTTTACAAATAGATAAAAAATTAATTTTATTAAAATTTTTTAGCCTTTCCTCTTTCATTTGATATACATATCGCCATATTCTAACGAGGTTAAGTATTTTTTATATTTTTTTAATTTTTTATCCCCTTCAAAATTTTGAAGTCCTTTTAAAAGGACAAAGGATGTAGAAATGAAAAACAGAGTACGCAGTATTACTATGTTTGGTCTCTAGTTTCACGCCCATATGGATTTTTCCTGGTGTGAAAAATTTGTTTAATTTTTGTCGCACGGTGTTTTAGGTGGAGAAATTCCCTGAATTCCTAATTGCTCGAGTTTGAATCATTTGAGCTTGTGAATGTTTTTGGAATTTGTTTTGCTTTGTATAGATATAAATAGGTATCGAAATGCTACGCCATAACTCCCAGCCAATCGTGTCCTTGACATCTGCGCTGCCAAATGCTGCAATTCGAATGTTCCAATGGGTTCATTGTCTGCTGCGCGCTCAACATAATCCGCCAATTAAAGCCCGCAGTGCAATTAGCATAATTCAGGCAATTGTCCGCCAAAGCTGCTTATTTAAATCACAATAGAATGCATGGTGCCGCATTGGCGGCGCAATGTGATTAAAGGATATGCCAAATTTTCCCAGCACAATGCCGAATGTGCGTACTGGCGCCAACTCCGACTGACATTGGCTCCCGTGAGAGTATTTATCCCTTTCATATTGAGCGCGTCCGGAGTACACACGCACCCAAAACCAAAAAAGGATATCTAAATATCCGCTGGCCATGGCGCAAACATTGCTCTGCCACAGTCTGTGTGTACGTGTGGAACAGTGCCATTGGCACTTTTAAATTTATTAGAATGTAAATACATAAATCTGAATCAGCAGCAAACAATCAAGGCACAAGATTGCCACCAGTCTGGGCCAGTGTTCCTCAAACAGTTGTACAGCGAACCCATCAAAATCGATTCAACTACTTTTAAAATTCTCATTCAATCAATAACATTAGACAACTATTCTTATTAAATTAAATTTTTTAGATTTTTTAAGAGTTTTTAAGATTTTTAAAGCCTAGCAAAGTTCAAAAGTTTCAACAGCGCTGCTCCAAACCAGCGGCAGCGACAATTGCCTAATCAACGACATTGAGGCGATTTGAATTTTTCACCAATTTAACTGCATACTAACAAAAATTTCTTTTACCATTGTTGTTGTTGTTATATATACACTTTTTTTAAGTAAAATATTATGCCGCGACCGACGCAAACACGAGCCTCCCCCACCCCCCACTGTCAATGAACGCCAAAGCGAATTGCGAACACAAACGCCAACGTAACCGGCGCCTAATGCGCTTTCAATGTAAATTAGCTGACTTTGAATTTTCATAAACAACAATAAAAACAACAAATAAACTGCTAATAAGAACCACTGGCCCAAAATGAGCGCAATTGTTTGCATTTTTTCGTCGAGTTTGCGTTTTACAGCAAATTACTTATGCAAATACATAAGTACGAGTATTGTAATGCTTATAGTATGTGTATAATTTTTGTACATGTTTCATTACGTATTCAGTGTTTTCGTTTCATTATTTTTAATGCACATTAATCCCCTAAGCCGTTTGCAATTTTTTTAAATATCAATTTTGCACGCAGCTTTACGTGAAGCATTTTCGTGCTTTTCTGTTTTGTTTTGAATTTTTTTACAATTTAAACACAATTTCCATGCAATTGCCCGCAGGGTTATCAAATTATCAAATTTCACACACACACACACACGCACTCATACCAATACAATAAACCATACGTGCTTTCATATTGTAAGCCAAACAATGTGCTTCCTGGCCAAGAGTGCACAACATCGTGTTTTATCGTTTTTGTTTATGTAAAATCAACAATATGTATGCATTTTAATTTACAATAACACAAGCACTCACACACACACACACACACACTTATGTTGATGTATGTATATGTAATGGGTAGCATAGTTGAAAGCGTTGTATCAGGTGTACAACTTTGCTTCCGCCGTTTTTTTTCCAAAATTAAAAGCTTTATTGCGAAAAAGTGCTTACAGATGTATTATTCAAAGTATTGTCCGTCGCTAGCGACAACTTTCTCCCATCTTTCCGGCAATTTTCGGATCCCGGCTCGAAAAAAGGAGTCCTCTTTTGACGCTATCCATGAAGCAATCCATTTTTCCAATTCTTCGAAGGATTGAAAATGTTGATCTGCCAGGCCGTGTGCCATCGAACGGAATAGGTGGAAGTCAGAAGGGGCGACATCTGGGGAATACGGCGGGTGGGGCAAGACTTCCCATTTCAGCGTTTCCAGGTACTTTTTGACCACTTTTGCGACGTGAGGCCGAGCATTGTCGTGTTGGAGTATGACACGGCACCCAGTTTCCTTCTTTCTGAATCATGCCCAGGGCCTTGAGACGTTTTGAAATGGCTTGCTGACTCACTCCCAACGATTCGGCAAGCTCTTCTTGGGTTTGGCACGAATCTTCATCAAGCAATGCTTCTAGTTGTTCATCTTTGAAGGTTTTTTCTCTTCCACCACCATGTTTGTCTTCGACATCGAAATCACCATTTTTAAAACGTTGAAACCACTCCCGACACGTTCTTTCACTCAGAGCAGCATCACCGTAAGTTTCTGAGAGCATTCGATGCGCTTCAGCTGAATTTTTTTGCGAATTGTAACAGAAAAGTAAAACTTCCCGCAAATGGCGAGAATTGGGCACATAAACGGACATTTTCGAGCGTGAATAATACGAAAACAAGAACAACTGTCACTGAAACGGCGATGACAATTCGTTAGGCACTGTCCACACTCACTTTAAAGGCATTACCATCTATGTATTTCAACCAGCCTCAGCCGGTACAGCCACCTATCGGAAAACAGCGGAAGCAAAGTTGTACACCTGATAACTGTGCGAAATATTTGAACATAAGCTTTGCGTTGATCAACATTTTAAAATTTATACTTTATGCTATATTTAATAAAAAAAATTACTATCAAATCATTTTCACTTTAGGTCTAAGGATTAAAAGTCTCTGCATATAAGAGATTTTACAATTAAACTTTTGCCTTTGAGCAAATGTAAAAGCAATGCTTGCTGCCAAAAGTTTGGAGAATTGGGCCTTTCTTGAGCCTATCGGGCAACTGCACATGATTCCAGTGCTTCCAATGCTCATAAGATACTTCAAATCGCACTATATGCACCATAGAAGTCACTTTCATGAAGGGGGTTGAAACTTTACTTGGCATCAATAAGGACTTCTCAACAGTTTTGCTGGTCGCAATTTGCTTCAATCACGAAATTTTTCACTTCACATTCTCATACAGGAGCAACAGTTCTTCGTCCTTAACTTATTTATTTAATAATTTATTTATTTATTAATTTTTTAGTTATTTATTTATTTATTTATTTATTTATTTTTATATCTATGTATTTAGTTAGTTATTTTTTTAGTTATTTATTTTTTAATTATTTATTTATTTATTTAATTATTTATTTATTTATATATTTATTAATTAATTTATTTAGTTATTTATGTATTTTGTATTTATTTATTTTATTATTTATTTATTTACTTATTTATTAATTAATTAATTAATTAATTTATTTATTTATTTATTTATTCATTTAATTATTTATTTATTTATTTGTTTATTTAATTATATATTTATTTATGTATTTATTTATTTATTTATTTATCTATCTATTTGTTATTTATTTATTTATTTATTTATTTCTTTATTTATTTATTTATTTATTTATTTTTTATTTCTTTATTTATTTATCTATTATTTATTTAATTATTTATTTATTTTTTTTTATTTGTTCTTCTTGTTGTTTTTTTATTCTTTTTTTTTTTGCATTGTTTTCATCTATTTTAATGCGAACGAACTACGAAATAGTTGGGTAACATTTTCACAGCTGCGTAATTTACAAAATTACAAAAACAAAGTGGTGAATCACTCACAAATTATATTATTTATTTTTTTATTTATTTATTTATTTGTTTATTTATTTATTTATTTATGTATTTATTTATTAATTTATTTATTGATTTATTTATTTTTCTATTATTTATTTATTTATTTACTTATTTATTTATTTTTTTATTTATTTATTTATTTATTTATTTGTTTATTTATTAATGTTTTTCTGTATTTATTTATTAATTTATTCATTTATTTATGTATTTATTTATTTCTTTATTTATTCATTTAATTATTTATTTATTTATTTATATAATTAATACTTTATTTAATGACTAACCGAACAGGACCCTAATAGCCAATACCAAACATACAAACGGCTCAGTTCACTTGAGTAATCAGACACGTTTTTGACAGCTTCTGATATCAAAGAATTCGTATTTATGTTTGCAAATTTGACAACAACTAATCGCTTGTACTGAGACCGAAAATTCAAAGTAGTCTAATTAATTCAATTAATGCTCATGTTCCACACGAGATAACAGCTTAAGTTTGGAAAAAAATGCCGCAATCATAACCTCAAACAATTTCTTAAATTCCGAACATTTCTGAAGTTCCCGCCACACTCTGTAATCCTTTTCACTCTTCATGCTGCTTCATTTGTGTATTTAGTCATCCATGCAATTAGAGCAGCCGTACTCCCGACCACTCCCCACTGTCGTTTAGGCATTTTCGGCTGGTTTCGGGCATCCATGACGGAAGTTGAGTGGTGCGGCAGAATGCTTGGCAACTCTCGCTCCGGCGACAAATTTTCTAATGAGCTGCTGCGTTGACATTAAAAGTGTCACTTGTGCATGTTACAACAGAAACGGCAGCACCGATGGCAGCAACAAAAACAAATAAAAACAACAGCAACAGAAGCGACAGAAGCGACAGCAACTTGAAAAGTTTGCTAGCAGTAATTTCCATTTTACAACAACAAGCAGCAACAAGAAGTTGTTAGAATCATTAGATTATGTTAAAGTTGCGTCAGCGGCGGCAGCAGCAGCAACATTACAAACTGCAGCAACAACAACAACAACGACTACAACTTCATGCCGCTAAATGACAGGCGCAACAACAGCAACGTTGTGTGACAGCAGCAGCCACAACAACAAATACCAATGTCACAACAAATATTAACAACAACAACACAAACAAAATTTTCTGTTAACATAATGCAAAGCAAGGCAGCGGAACGTACCACAAACATTGCTCGTCCCACTGCTTGCACCTCGTCGACCCATACCTGTGACCGCTGTTGGGTCTTGCGCCCATAAAATTCACCTTACACTCCTCACACCCTCCCCCTGGTCTGGTTGCGTTGCTGCGTTGGATTTTGCTCGAAATGCTTGATTGGCACCAACGAAACTCTGGGCTCGTCACTGCGCTGCCGCACTCATTTATGTTCGGGTTTCAAATTAGTGCGACTACAAAACAGAGTGGCTGTGTTGGCTGTTTTACATACATACGCACACATACTCGTTTGCAAGTCGTGTTGCTGCAACATCTTGCGAATTGCAAACGATGTAAAGTTATGCGCCAACGAAAACAAGCAGCAGCTGCATGGGTTAACGGGTCGTCGGGCGGAGGAGGGGAAGTGTGGACGAGCTGAGCATAAACACATTACTTGTCTTAGTCGATACAGCTGAAGGAGAATGAATTTCTGCATTTAAATTCTGCGGTGGATCAATGACAGATGTCTAAGATACTCGTAGTGTGTTCAAAAACCAGACAGCTCCAAGGTGGCCATATGCGTGTAATGCATGCATGAGTGACTTGAGAAAGTTGGAAGTGCTTCTTGTGGTTCGATGGTTGTTGGGGCTTAAATCGATCGCATCATATTGCTTCTGAATTTGGTCCAGAAGCTAAGAGAGTAAGGCAAAAATAACAAATATCAATACAGATTAATGCAAAATTTAATTCAAGGTAGTTGGGGAGAATGAGAGCAAAAATCACAATATACAGTAGACCAGATTTTTACACGGCTTCATATTTGTTCATAAAGAAAAAAAACATGACACATATGTTGTCAAAGAGTTTCTCTATTGCATTAACCCAAGACCCCTCAAATCGTTCTCTGATTCATTGAATTTGTTTGAACTATTGTCTATGTATTATTCAGGGCTAATTTTTTGTTTAGCATTAAAACATAAATGACAAATCATTTTTTAAATTTCTCTTTGTCATACAAAAAAAGACTTGAATAAATCTCCCAAGATTTTTACAGCACATTGAATTTGAGTAGCCTTTCACCTGCCTTATTTATTCACTTCATATAAGGGCCCTTTTATCTTTTGCTGATCTGACTATTTTTGTTACCATATTTTGTTGTTAGACTTTTGAGAACAAAATTTGATCTTTTGTGTTAATTCTGGATTTAACTATCCATATTTGTGCTCCTAATTAGTTTTAGCACTGTTTATGTGTTCAAGTTTCAAATTTCTTCCGGAGCTATATTGATATCTTCTTTCGAATCGACGCTTTCAGATCTTTATTGCATTTTCCTATTCCTATTTATATTTTTTTATGTGATACTCCGATAAACAGTGACCAGTTAGATATTTTGCGAAAGTGCTAGCATTTTCTTTGTTTAGCATGAGTAGCTTTCATGAGATTACTCTGACTGGGACTAAGCTTGATTGTAGCTGAACCCTTTCCGGTCAATTTCCGCATTTCTTGAGATACACATTTTTCCGTCAAAATATTGACTCTTATTGAACATTTTAGCAATAAAATACAAAAAAAATTTCCAAAAAATCATTTTGGTTGAGAATTACAGCTCAATCAATTTTGTACGGTATATCGTACAATGGTCCGCAAAGGAGTAAAAATTCATGAAATGTTTGTTTCATTTTTTTAAGTTGTATGAACAATTAATTGATTTATTTGATAGAAAACATAAATTATAACAACAAAAAATCAAAACGCGATTTCATTTTGATTAGTGTCCGACCGAAACCACTTTTTTGGGCCGAAACCGTAACCGAATATTCGGTTTTTTTTTAATATTCGGCCGAAACCGAAACCGAAACTTTCTAGTTGAAATAAAAATCACCATATCAAGCACTTTTTTCAACAAACGAATTTTACATTAAGTAAATAAAGAACAAACAAACAACCATAGCATAAATAAATAAATACTTATTAAAAAAAACAATTTATTAATTTTTTAAAAACGTTAACATGAAAAAATCACCCTTTCGTACCTTACTCGCTAATATTCAAAATTAAATAATTTAATATTATATGCTAAAAAAAGAAGTTTATTTACATTGCTGGCATCTAAATGACTCCTCCTTTCACTATATATCTGCTACACAATAAAATGTAAAAAATATTCTAGAAAGTTTCGGTTTCGGCTATTCGGCCATTTTTTGGCCGAAACTGAAACCGAAACCGAAACCACTTATTTGGGCCGAAACCAAAACCGAAACCGAATATTCGGTCGGACACTAATTTTGATCGAAACTTATACAAATTATATATATAAACAATTGATTCACATTTATTCGGCCTTATATAACCGTTGTTATTTTTGCAAAGCCCTTTTCCTCTCAATAAAACACAGAATCAATTAAAATTCATATAGTTCTATAGAATGACACTGAATATAGCCAATTCTTATTATCGTAATGGGAGTGGCAAGTACGAATGTCTAACCTTACATAACCTGTTTCGGCCCAGTAAAACAGAAACTCGTCTAGTAATTCTTATTTTTAATCGAAAATTGCCGAATATTATTAGTCACGTGACTTAGAGACGGGCGTGGCAGGCATGCAAACGCAAAAATTCAAACATAACTTGCAACCTTTGTCTTCGATTTGTACGATATATCGTACAAAGCTTTGCAACCCTTGTGGTCATTTTTACGATATATCGTGCAATTTTTTTAAATACTCGGAAAAAATATTTAGACGCAAAAAATGTTTAATTTAGTAAGCTTTAGAAATCCACTGAGATTCAAACTTTGAAATTGTTAAGCTTTTTGCTTTAAAAAAGTATTCTATGTATATTTAAAAATTCCTCCGCAGAAGCATCGTCAGTTTCAGGTTTTTCAAATTCTTGCAAAAAGCTGCTTACAAAATTCACTCATACTGTGTAGCTACGGCTATTATGATTTATATTTTTAAATAGAATGATACAGCACAGCCTACTTAATGAAAATTTAAAAGCTGTTCCAAAAAAGTGCGTTCGCTCTCAAATAAAAAATTTTCGAAAACATTTTACGATATATCATACAAATTTGCGGTCAATGCTGACCTAAATAATTGCCGTCTCTGGATGTGTCCTTTGATTAGTTTACAGTGCAGTTCGGGGTTTTAAAGTGAACACATTTCTTCTTCGTATCCTAATAAAAGGTCTCCACTTCTTCATCCATTAGGTTGAATCTCTTCTGACCTAAAAGAGGTATTTTGTAAGCTCCCATCCCATGTGGATATAAGTTATTACCTAATCTACCGGTTCATTTAGTGTGCTGAGAACCATAAATCAAGTTAAATGAAGTGAGACATATTCATTTTGAATAAATAATGTTAAAAAGATCTACACTGATTTGAAATCATGCAAATATATAGACAAGTTTTGATAGACAGATAGATGATTGCATATTGTTGGTAGTGTCCACATACACAGGCACGTAGACATTGCTGTCCATAGAGATACATAGATATCTAAAATTAGGGAAATGCAGTACGATTCGCTGGTGAGAGACTTTCTTTTAGTCCTAAACTTCTTAAGAAACTCAATGTGATTAAGCTGGTAAAAATATTCTGAGAGCAAAGTTCAGAACATTAAAAAATATTATGATTAAATTTTTGTTTATAGAATTTGATCTGAGAGCGAATCTAAGAATTGAAAATAAAAAATATTATGATTAAATTTTTGTTTATAGATTTTGATCTGAGAGCGAACATAAAAATTGAAAATAAATAATATTATGATTAAATTTTTGTTTATAGATTTTGATCTGAGAGCGAACATAAAAATTGAAAATAAAAAATATTATGATTAAATTTTTGTTTATAGATTTTGATCCGAGAGCAAATCTAAGAATTGAAAATAGAAAATATTATGATTAAATTTTTAGAACTTTATAGATTTTGATCTGAGAGCGAATCTAAGAATTGAAAATGAAAAATATTATGATTAAATTTTTGTTTATAGATTTTGATCCGAGAGCAAATCTAAGAATTGAGAGTGATGTGTCTGAGGTTCTGGAACCCGGTGAGACCAAACTTAGACAGTCGAGGAGCAATAAATGTATTCTATAAGACTAATAACAACTCAGGCGGCAGACATTTCCAAAAAACCAACATTAACCAACATTTGACAGCATGCGGTCTGCGGCGAACACCACAACAACAACAACACAAACTTCATGCATATTCAACGTGTAATTAAATATGCAAATTATCCACGGCAATTGTAGGCGCATAATTTGCAATTATTTGCCAGAGTTTGGAAATTATGACAAGACGCGTCGCGGTAATGTGTGTTGGCGCACAGATACCGTTACATTGCTCGGTTCGCTAACACAAGTTGGCAGCCGGCAGACAGCAAATAACAACCATACCGAGAACATTAGCAGCAGCTACAGTGCCAACAACAACAACAACAACAACGTCAGCAACAATTTGCAGCAACAGCAAATTACATTGTCAATTTCAATTTAGCATAAATCTTCACTTAGATTGTTGGTGTAATCGAATTAAATGAACATTGCAGCAACTTTGCGCAGTCGCCGGCAACAACTGTTGTCGGCTATGGCTCTATCGTTGTTGCCACTGCTCGTTTGGTGTTGTCTGCTGTTTTTGCCACATGTCGCCACTGTAGTTGTTGTTGTTGTTCTAACTACATAAAGACACACAAATCTAAAAAAGAAAAAAAAGCATTAAATTATATAAATGGCGAACACTTTTGCCTGAGCGAGAAACTTTTGCTGCTGAGTCTGCAAGTGTCGTTGTTGCAGTCTGACTGCCACTGTCACTAAATTGCAATCGCCTCTACCCCGTCTCCCTTTTATATGCCACACCCACACTCAAGCAATTTATTGCTCTTTGTTTGTCTGACACTGTCCGGTGTGTCCAGCGTTGCCACCCGGCTGCCACCAAACTGTAGCAACTTAATTCTTGTTGACTTAATGGAATTAAAGTTTTAATATCGCTTCGATGGCAATTCGTCGCATTTCGTCGGTGTGAAACAAAGTGAAGCAAAGATGCCGCCAGCAATGACTGTGAAGCGTTGTGCTGAGTCGCGAAATTGCAGTCGCTAATTGAAAGCGAATGCCTTAATGATCACAAAATTGCCGCCGTGGCAAAGAATGCAAATTCGTTGGCATCAATTTGCAATTCGAAGCCAAAGTTCGGCACCACTCCAGAAGAGCAGCAAAATTGATTGGTGTCAGTGAGGTGTTTTGTGCCGGGTTTGTTGTTGTGGACACTTTCGGCTGCTCAGCTGGCTGCGGTTGGGAGGCTTCTGGTCAGCTCTCCTTTGAGCTAACCGCTAACCCCATTTTGCGTTCGCAACTTGACAACTTTCTAATTGCATTAGGAGCAGCTCACCGACTGTTGGCCGCTGGCGCTAGTCAAAGCAGCTGTTTGCAATGAAAATTTCATACTTTCAGCACACAACGACGACACCAACGCAACTCAATGCAATTTGAATTGAAAAAACATGCTTCAGTTGTGGTCCAAAAGTTCTCAGACATCAGTTCACACAGTTGAAATAATGTTTAGGCTTACTTTGGCACACATTAACAAAGCCATCGAAACTTGCTTATTTTCAATTTATTACACCGTGCGACAACAAATTTTACACACGAAAAAATCGATATACTCGCGAAACTAGGAGCCAAATGTAGTAAAACTGCGTTTTTAGTTTTTCTCTCTGACGTCAGGATTTTTTTTAAAGGACTTTGAAATTTCAAGGACATGTTTATTTCAAAAAATTATTTAAGTATTAAATTTTTTATATCTTAAACTAATAAAGTTAGAAGGACGAAATTCAAGGATGTAGTAGCGTACATATTAGTCCTTAAGATATATTTTTTTGAAAACAAAATTATTGGAAATTTGCAAGGATATTCAAGGATAAAGTTTTAAAAGGACATTTTCAATACCTCTTCGTCCTTTTGCTCCAAAACATTAAATTTTTTAAGATTCTAAGGACTTTTCTCTTTCATTTGATACCCATATTGTTATTCTACAATGCGCTCAATTTTTAAAATAATTTTGTGAAATAAACATGTCTTTGAAATTTCAAAGTCCTTTGAAAAAAAGTCCTGACGTCAGAGAGAAAAACTAAAAACGCAGTTTTACTACATTTGGCCCCTAGTTTCGCGAGTATATAGATTTTTTCGTGTGTTTTGAAATTTTTTGATTTTTGTCGCACGGTGTTATATTTTCTTTACTTACATATAAGTATTTTCTTCAATTGACAACTGCCATTTTTTTCAATAGATTACAAACACTTTTTTGTTTTCCATTTGTAGATTTTTTTATTTTTTAGTTGTTTATCTTTCAATCTAGAACCACTGCAACAATTCACTGAAGCCCTCTTTGAAAACTCTATTTTTATGTTTATTCTTTTGTCTAAACTTATTTCAAACAGCACTTTTTCGCTTGAACACAAACACAAATCAGGCCATGTCCCTGCAGCCTTTACGCCCCGCGAGTCGAAACGGCGCAGCCATTCGAACATTTGCCGCTACATTAATTTCCTCTTAATCCGCACAATAATTTCTAATTTCTGCATTGGCAACACTGGCGTAGTGTGTGCACACTCTTATTTAACTTTGTGTGTGTTTGCGTCCTGGCAACACTCCAGACAGCAGAGCCAACCGTACGAAAAATTAACCCTTCGCTGCATAGCATTGCATATATGCAATGTTTACTTTTCATAGATTTGGAATGGTGTTTGGTTTGGTTTTTAAAAATTTCATTATTCTCGCTTCATTGATTTGTATCTTTTTATTATTTAAAATACTGATACACAAATAAATTTAAATTTTTGTACTTCATTAGAATTGCAGCTTCCGCCTTTTTTTAATAACTTTCGAACCAATAAAGTTAGATTAATGAAATTTTGACACGTGATCAAGGAGATTTTATGATTTAACATAGTTACTTTTCAAGAAAATTCGATGTAAATTTTCAAGAATATAAAGAATTAAAATTTTTAAAGGACCTTTTTCATATCCTTTTTTTACAAATAGATAAAAAATTAATTTTATTTAAATTCTTGAGCCTTTCCTCTTTGATTTGATATACATATCGAGGTTAAGTATTTTTTATATTTTTTTCATTTTGTATCCCCTTCAAAATTTTGAAGTCCTTTTAAAAGGACAAAGGATGTAGAAAAGAAAAACTGAGTACGCAGTATTACTATATTTGGTCTCTAGTATCACGCACATATGGATTTTTCCCGGTGTGAAAAATGCTGTCGCACAGTGATATAGATAAAACCGACTTTCAATTCGACGGTAGCGTTCTCACCAGGATACGGAAAATGTCCGCAAAACTTCTTTCATAGATACAGGAACTCAACAAAATTTCATTTTTACCATTAGAACTTAACAAGCAACAAGAATTTCACATACGACAAAAATGTTTTTTCTTCACGGAAATTAAATCAGGCAACGAAGGGTTAATATGAAAACAGCGCCAACAATGCGCTCGTAAAAATAAATGTGAAATTGAAATTAAGTGACGCAGGAAAAGGGGTGAAGGGGTCGTACGTCGAGTGCCATTTAAGGTGAAAACAACAACATTTTGCGCGGTGTTTGTTGCATGCTACCAGCAAAACCACTCGAGCTGTGTGTTTAGTCGAAACGTCAAAGGCGACAACGCGCCCGTCGATGCCGCATCAACGAGACGCGTTGTCGCTGTCTGAAAATTCCACTGAAACGCAAAGTTCATTAATGGAGCTACAGAAGCTTTCTGAAAAGTGCCAAAATTCATATACAAACGCAGTGTTGTTGTTGTTGTTGTTGTTTCTTCTTTTGATTGATTTGATTGATTTTTGCGCAGTTCACTCGTTAAGTGGGCGAGGTGTTATCTGCAGCAAACACGTTCGCACTATCGGTGACCGCAATGCATATCAAATTGCAACAACAACAATAATAACAGGCGCCACCTAAGAACGACCAACACGTTCCACAGCAAATAAACCGAGTTAATTTCAAGTGAATGCAACAACTACCAACAACATCAACTCCAACCATCACGCAGCGATTTTCTATGCAGCGCAGAAAGAAAGCGTCAAGCAAATAGTTTTTGCTCAATTAACCCACACCTGGGGATGCAAATGTCAAGTGCACGTTTTGCCAACAACAATAACTAACAACAACATCCACATTCTGACGCTTTCGCACGCAGCGGCAACAACTTTAAATGAGTCCGTTTTCGCTGCGAGACTAAACTGCAAGGACAATGCAGCCGTGTGTGTGTGTGTGTGTGTGTCTGTCCGGTTGCAACACATCGTTTTAGCGTTTCATTGTTGTTGCAGTTTCAAGCTGATTTCTGCACATCAACGATGGCGCCGCGTTGCCAGTTGGGCGCTGATCAAATTACACCAACACCGTGGCGCCAGTAAGGCAACTTAGTGTTGGGATGCGACGAATGGCCAGAACTACTGGCCAGCAGACACATTTACGCTTTCTCCCGCTCGATGGTTTGCTATGTGCTGCACATATTTTGCATTTAACAAGCATTAAATTGCACCAACACTTTAACTTTAACTCAAGTTTTGCTAGTTTTGCCCGATTGTGCCGTCTGTGTGTGTGTTGTGTGTGTTCACGGCAACACTGGCAGCAACCTAATTGCAAATGAGCTGCAGCAGCAATGTTCTAACTGGTAAAATATTTAAATATTTAATTACACTCTGCTACAAAAGGAGGGAAAACGTGTTGATGGGAATGAATATTAACCGCTTCAGCATCAATGAATCCAGTGTGTATTAGTTACCAGAACTTTTAAGTGTCTTTAATAAATTGCTGGTGCAATCGCACATGCGAATCTTGTGGAACAATTTCATAATTCTCAATGATTTTAAAAGTTGTAAAAGGATTAAGTCAGCTCTACAGAAAAAGTTGGAGTCAGGGAAGTTCTCACTCTGCTTCAGGGTTTTTAGTGTCCCGAGTTTTTAAGTGGTTTTTAGGATAATGTTGTTAAAGGAAGGAGGCACTTGATCACTCATATTTCACCGTGCGACAGCATTTTTCACACCGGGAAAAATCCATATGTGCGTGAAACTAGAGACCAAATATAGTAATACTGCGTACTCAGTTTTTTATTTCTACATCCTTTGTCATTTTAAAAGGACTTCAAAATTTTGAAGTTGATACAAAATGTAAAAAATATAAAAAATACTTAATCTCGTTAGAATATGGCGATATGTATATCAAATGAAAGAGGAAAGGCTCAAGAATTTAAATAAAATTAATTTGTTATCTATTTGTAAAAAAAGGATTTGAAAAAGGTCCTTTGAAAATTTTAATCCTTTATATCCTTGAAAATTAATATAGAATTTTCTTGAAAAGTAAGTATGTTAAAACCCAAAATCTTCTTGATCACGTGTCAAAATTTAATTATTCTCGCTTCGTTGATTTTGCATCTTTTTATTATTTAAAATACTGATACTCAAATAAATTAGAATTTTTGACACTTCATTAGAATTGCAGCTTCCGTCTTTTTTTAATAGCTTTCGAACTAATAAAGTTATAGTAATGAAATTTTGACACGTGAACAAGGAGATTTTGGGTTTTAACATACTTATTTTTTAAGAAAATTATGTATAAGTTTTCAAGGATATAAAGGATTAAAATTTTCAAAGGACCTTTTTCATATCCTTTTTTACAAATAGGTAAAAAATAAATTTTAATTAAATTCTTGAGCCTTTTCTCTTTCATTTGATATACATATCGCCATATTTTAACGAGGTTAAGTATTTTTTATATTTTTTTTATTTTGTATCCCCTTTAAAATTTTGAAATCCTTTCAAAAGGACAAAGGATGAAGAAATGAAAAACTGAGTACGTAGTATTACTATGCTTGGTCTCTAGTTTCACGCCCATATGGATTTTTTCCGGTGTGAAACATTTTTTTCATTTTTGTCGCACTGTGTTTTAGATCAAATCAAGTCATGCGGTGCTGTGCTGCCAGATTCCAGCTGCAAGGTGCATGCATCAAAACTTCCCAACCAACCTCCAAGAGTTTATGGCCCATCACTATAGACATGCAGTATAATCTCGATAATTCGGACACTCGCTAATACGGACAACGCGGTAATCCGGACACTCAATTTCTATTGTAGACTCTGTAATCCGGACACTCAATTTCTATTGTAGACTCTGTAATCCGGACACCAGTGTTTGGTTTTTAATTGTCCGGATTATCGAGATTATACTGTATTATGTAGCCTGACCAGGAACGCAACGTCTTTCTCATTGGCCAATTGTGGCTAATCTAACGTTTTCCTTCCTGAACGCAAAATTTCGGTCCCCTCTTACTTAGCAATTCACATCTCGCATATTCTTTGTTGCAACACTTTTTCATAGTTCATTGCCACAGCGTAGAAATTGTGTTTAATATTTTAGCGAAAACTAAAAGCAGCCAAAAGAAGCACACAACTTGAATATTGGCCATTTTTCATTTCATATTTTAAGCTCGAATGAAAATAAATTACAGCCATGTTGGCGAAATACTTTAAGCTCGACCATGGCACCGACCGAACTGGCAGCAAAAACGTGCTAGCAAAAACTGACTAAAGTCGAAGAACAAGAAAATAAATGAAAGCAATTGAAACTTGAACCGCGTTCGCACTAACGCTCGAAATTACTATCACTCGCTGCCAAAACTTTGACGGCGTTTTGCTCTTTTAATTTTTTGTGTTTTCATTTTTCTCAATTTTCAAGTTTTGTTTATGTTGCACTCATCGTAAACAAATGTTTAGCTGCTGGTTGGAAGCAAATATGCAGCCATTTATGATGACTTTTATGCAACGGAATTGGTGTGGCGGAGTGATTTGTGAGAGCGGAGGCCACTGGCTTCAAGTGTTGGTTTGATAAATGATGCCAGGATTTGTCTTGGAATCGCTTGGACGAAACTTTATTCTAATAATTTGAAAACAATGGAACAATATGCACACAAATAGTTGAAAAAGTAAGCAGTTAATTTTAGTTTTGTAAGTGAAGTTTGGTATAACTGAACTACATAACCTACAAATTCTGTCCAAGTGGCTTTGGTTAAGTAAAAACGAAATGTTTTATGTACCTACACATTATTCACTTAATTTTTGCGAGCTAAATAAAAATGCTCCACAACACTGATGCCAGCCAAAGCTTGGCGCTCAAAACTTTTCGCTGCGCACAGGGTGAACATTGGCAAATAAGTAGATGAACTTTCGAAGCGCTGCCAGCGAACAAACAACAAAAAGTGTTGAAAATATGAAATAATTTTTCCAATTGCGTTTACTCACGCGTTATGGGATAATCAATTGAAATTGAAAAAAACCAACAGTAACTCAACTTTCAGCACAACATCAACAACAATGAACAATATTCACTGAAATAAAGCGCACAATAATTCGAAGATATTTTTTTTTATTGGATTGGACTATTGAAAGTTTTGCCGCTTGCAGCATAATTTGAAATGTCTGCACGCTGTGCATGGAACAAAAATTACTAAAAACAAAAAGGGAAACTGAAAATGTTAATAAAAAATAAAAAATAAAAAACAAGAAAACAGAAACAAAAACACACAATGCATTGACAGATAAATTATTTTCCCCATTTTCAGCCATCAAAGGCGGCTTAACAAATCAATCAATGCAACTCACTAGCGAGCATGGCGGACTGAGAGACTAAACTTATGCTTCCCGTCATCTCAGACCAATGCTTGCAGTTTCTTCTGTCTTTATGCAAGAGTCCAAGAAAGATATTACCAGAGAACGGAGATTTGAAGCAAATTAACAGAGAACCCCAGTGTTGCCAGATCAGGAGATTTCCTCCTAGATTTAGGAGATTATTGGCCTTTTAGGAGAATTTTTAGGAGGAAGAATTGTTTAGGAGAAAGTTTAGGATATTTATATTTTACGTTAGGGGATTTTTCTGATCCTTAGTGGATTTTTATTAGATTTTTGAATAACGAAGCATGATGTATTGGGAACACTAGCAACAAAACATATTTTGACAACTATTTTAATAGTCAAAGCATCCTATTGTGTTAAAAATTTTTAAGCTTTCAAAATGTAAGCTCGTTCTATCTCGTTCTTACTTATTTCTGGTACCATGAAATCCCGCCAAAAATTGCACTTTTTATTTAATTCATTTGTTATATGTTTTGTGTTTGTTGTTAAGCTGACGATGAATAAAAAAGGCAGCATTAAAAAAAATTATATGTAGTTATATATTTATATTTTTTTATGAGAAGTTTTATTCCTTTAAAATGACGCAAATTATAAAACAACTTTAGGAGATTTTTTAACTTTTGGGAGGAAATTTCGGTATTTTTTTAAGATTTAGGTGAAAGTCATTTCAGGTATCTGGCAACACTGGAAAACCCCAAGTCGCAGTACCATGGACTTTGCCTGAGTGTTGAGCTTGCTAGGCTTTTCCGACAAAGAAAAAAGAACAAAAGATGAATTATTTTATTTTTTAAAGAAAATACGCGTACTTTTTATTATAAATAAAAAATAAATGACACTTCTGATCTGTTGAGAGTAAAATAAGATCAGTTCAATAGTCTCAATGATTTCTCTGGCATTCTTTTGAAAGAATTTCAAAAGTAATGAACAATAGACAAGTGAAAAAGTTTTTTTAATTTTATATAATTTTTTAGTCTTCTTTCAGCTTAATTTACTTAGTCCAACGATACTCCAACTATTTGATACCTTAGGAATAAAACAATGCACAGTGATTCGACTCCATACAACCGCGGGACAAAATTAGAAGGAGTGGTCCGTTCTTCATAAAATTTGGTATACTAGATAATCAAGGTCTGCTGAATTGAAATCTCCATTTTGTTTTTCTTAAACTTTTGTAGTTTGGCAATGGCTTAAATTTGCAATTTTCGTCATTTTTGGTGAGCTATAGCAACGAGTGTGTTGGCTAGATTTTTCAGATTTTACATTTAATCGGTAACGTCAACATTGATAATTAAAATAACAACAAAGAGTAACAAAAATTGTCTTAGGACCCTTTAGTTTTGCAATAAAAACGATAATAATAGACGTATTTTTTTAGTTTTACTTTTTTGCAGTTTTCTCAATTTTTCATGCTGATTGCATACTTTTTGGGATAAATAAAATAAATTTTGTCGAAAAATCGGTGCTTAGACCACTTTTCAAACTGAATTATTTTCTGAGATCGGAAGATATCGGAGGATGTAATTACATTATCCAACAAAGAAAGAATGCTTCTTAAAATAAAAAAAATCCAGGAACATACTTTTTAGATATTTTCTTCTAAGTTTTGCCAATTTTTAGATTTTTAATTTAGAAAAATATTTTAAATTAAAAGTGAAGTTTTGCAGCTTGCAGTTGCAGTTTTGAAGCTTTGCAAATTTTGAGAAAATACTAAAAACGAAAATTAGTACATTATTTCTTAATCTATATCGAAAGTTTCAGCAAGTTCTTCCTAACCATGTATTTTTACAATTTTTTCTACTCAATAGACTAAAAAACAGAATATATGTGTTTTCATTTTTTTGTGAAAAAAGTTTAAACTTTGAGCCGCTTTTGCACAGACACTAATTAATTTTTTCATTAAATTCTGAGACTATACATTTTTTGAATTTTGTCTATGGAACGAATCACTGTGGAATGTGTCAAAGTTTGCAATCTTCATTTATTTTCCTTTCAACTTTCTTATTAGATAAAATTTTCTTGCAATCGACCAATTTATTTCATTTTCGTGAAGAGATAAAGTGGATTAGAATAAAGTGAATGAAAAAACAATTCGTAGCTCTGTTCAATCAGTTTTGGGCTTTGCTCTCATTGAAATGTGAGCTGGTATCAGTGGCGCATACATAATTTCATTTAAAGGATTCTGTTCACAGCTCTACTTATACCATTTGAAATTCTATTTTCTTAAAATTATCTTTTAACAAACAGATATTTGGAGGAAATTTAAGCTCCAAAACCCACCTTTTTTAGTTGATACATAACACATTTATTGCTTCCACCACTGCGTTCAGTTTCTGGTTAATCAAGCATAGCTTTGTCTTCTTCTTAATCCTTTCTTTCTTTCGTTGTCTAGAGATGTAAAATCGCCTAATCGATTTTTGAAGGAAATATCGCCAATATCCTCCCGTTTTAATAATAAAAAAATAAAAATAGTTCGATATTGCAATCAAACAATTTATTTCATCTAGTCTAGTCCTACAATGTGATTTAATTTTCGAGCGAATTAGTTGTTGAGAAAAGGAGTCTCTATATTTTTGCTTACTTAAAATCATATCAAACAGTTGGTACTGCATAAGTCTATGGAAGAAGCGACTGTTTGAACATTATTCTTGAGTCTATTAATGCCTATCTCTATACATAATCTCTATACATAATCTATATCTCTACTATATCTATAATTTTTTAGCTCTTTGCAAATTTTGTATTAATTCTTTAACAACCGGTCTCCACTGATTTTCTGCATTCTAAACAAAACCCAATAGGTCTGATAACCTTTTGAGTCCTTAATTAAATTCAATTGAACTTCTTGTTATGAAATCGATTCACTCACTCACATTTGCACTCATTGTTGTTCTTTTTCTCTGCATCACAAACTTTTTCAACCAACGCAAATTTGCGAAACCAAATTTGCTACAAATACAAAACGAAAAGGTACTTCAAGTCGGCCAAGAAAACTTGGCACAATTCCTTTGCAATTGTTACCATTTGGAGAATTGCTTTTGGCTGGTTTGTTATTGAAAATTGAATTCCTCTCTAAAACTAAGTGGCACAATTATTGGAGGAAAACGAATTTCGTAAGAAAAACATTAAATATGGAAATAAAATGCCGCCAGTTATGTTGCCAACTGCGATTATTTGTGCGAAAGTACAAAGCAGAGTAATTGAAATGTCAAATTAGACAATTTTAATTAAAGCGCAATCAGCGTGCACACATGCAAAAAAAATGCTGACCATTTAACTACAACATTTTTGTTGGCAACAATAAACGCACAACAACAACAAAAACCACTGACTAGTGTTTCTAAATATTTGGAGCATCAGTATTGTTGCAGTAAAAACTGACATAAAAACCACAACAAATGCAAATAAATATTTGTCAGCATCTAAGCTGTTACACTGCAAAAAAAACATTATATTTGTGCTCATCTCTTGCATTAGTCTAGTCTACTCTCAGGCGCAGCGCATAGAGTTGGAGTAGGCAATGCTCAGCAAAGGGTGTGGCTGTATAAAAAAATGTGAAGAAATATTTATAAATTTCACTTAAAATGTTCACAGTGTAGTTGCACATTCGTGAAGTTATTGCACATTCATTCGCATTTATATGCAAGAATGCCTTGGCATATGCTAAGCCATTTCGAATGCCACTTCGTCTCATTATTATTGGAACGACCTCAGGAGTTGTGCTGCTCGGAGCAGATTATAATAAACTTGAGCAGAAAATAGCAATTACGCAAAAATTTACCACAATACAAATGCACTTTAAATTCTATCGTCGTCACCATCAGCATTACTGCCGGTCGCCACAATGAACTCTCCGCACACTCAAGAAACGCCCAACAGGAAAAATTCAATTATGCCAAAAATTGTTTGCAATTTATGGCAATTGCAAAAACCAGATAGAAATCCGTTCACTTGGCACACGCTCACCTCAGCATGTGGCAAGCACACCGGCCCCCCACCCACCGGCCATCAGCTGCCGCTGATGCAAAGTGCGCCCAATCGCACACACACACACACAGGCACACAACACCCCAAGGCGAGTACGAGTACGTTGAAAGTCGAGCGGGCACCTTGTGCGCCTCTGTTGGACGTCATCCAGAAACGGTTGGCTGCACACTGCGCTTTTTGCTGGCTGCCATTTCAATTTGTCGGTTATGTGGCAAATTCGGAAGCAGGCACAGCACCGCGCTCGGCTCAGCCCTTCTCGTTGTTCGGCTGCGGTCGTAAGTTTGTCCATTCCGGCAGCCAGTACCGGCAATACTGAGCAATTTATTTTCGGTTAGTTGAGAGAACCACTCGTGTGGTTTTGATATTTTTATTAGTGCTGTCAGGTGGCGATTTCTTTGTGGCTTTGTGGCACAGGCAGCCAAAAAGCAGAATGAAAATGCCTCGAGAGTTTTTAAGTGGTTAGATTGTCAGACATATGGAGTCCATTGTGGAAGTAAATTCATGACAGGCCTTCGGCTGTACGAGTTAATGGTTATGATATCAAAGGACACAGGAAATGTGTTGATATGCAAAGGCTGTCAGGTGTCAGAGGAAAGAGGAAATTGATAAGTGAAAATAAAATGAAATGAAAATTTAATTAGTAAATTGATTGAAATGAATCCTTAGTACTCATAGGACATTCTGAACAAATAAGAGCAACAAAATTGTTTGATTGTCTTTCAAAGCTTTACAGGGTTTCAGGAAATCAGCACTCAGACCATGAAGGATTCATTGTACTACCTTCAGTTTGTCTGTTTTTTTGAAGGTTTACTGGATTCATTGTACTATCTTCAGTTTGGCTGTCTTTCAAAGCTTCACTGAGTTTTTAGAAGTCAGCACTCAGACCACAGTGGATTCGTTGTACTACCTTCAGTCTGCCTATCTTTCAATTCTTCACAGAGTTTCAGGAAATCAGCACTCAGACCATGAAGGATTCATTGTACTACCTTCAATTTGTCTTTTTCAAAGGTTTCCTGGATTCATTCTACTAGCTTCAGTTTGTCTGTCTTTCAAAGCTTTACTGAGCCTCAGGAAATCAGCACTCAGACCACAGTGGATCTTCAGTTTGTGTGCCTTTCAATGCTTTACAAAGTTCAAGGAATCCCGAACTCAAATCATAGTGGACTTTTTATACTAGCTTCATGGTTCCCTTGAAATCTCTGAGAACCTTCCAAACTTAAATAAATTAATCTGTATAGGGCCTGTGGTGCCATAGAAAGAAGTTATTCCTCCTTAAGTTTGGACTGTTTGAAAGCATTCGCCTTTTGTTTCTATCGGAATATAATCATTGACTAACTGATTACTGACTGTTTTATGTTGTTTAACTCTCTGTCAGCACAGTTTAAACTATGTTTTCTTCCCTCAAACAGTTCTTCCAAAAAAAATTGCCTCATATTTCCTTTCACTTTCCACTTATCCTCTGCCAATTTTCGTTGACCACAATCAACTGTACGTAGATACGCAACACCACTGCAACCCAAAATGTGCACAAAGTAAGCGCAATTTTATCCAGCTTCGAATTTATGGACTGCTTCCGCCACATATGTGTTCAGATTTGTGTGGACATGTGTACATACATGTATGTAGGTACATATGTATGTATGTACGTTCGGTGAAAAGTGTGCACGCCTATGCGGACATTAGTGCTGGTCAACGTTGCCAGAGATCGCAATTCACAACGTCGATAAAAACTACTTTCGCACAGAGCGAAAGGCAAAAGCAACATTCGAGTGTGGGACAAAAGTGGTTAATGTTAACTGTTACACTTCGTCCGCCCTTTGCAGTTTGGCTGCGCTAAAACCTCGCCTGTGAGCAACAGGTGCTTGATGGGTGTGAAACGTATGTTTTGTGTGTCTATGTGTGTGCATGTGTCAGCTTGCTGGTTGGAGTAGCACATAAGTATGGGAAGTTTTCGAATACTTGCATACTTTTGGGCTATTTTTGTGAGTAATCAAACTGGACTGAGTAGTAATAGTGCTCGTGATTTCGAATTTTAATTTTATGTTATAAGACTTTTGGCGACTTGATCTGGCTCTCGAACGTTTCATTTTGAATTTTCCTAAAATTTTACTATAGTCCAAACGACTGCATTGTCTAAGTAGAATTGAAAAGGGTACATTATGACTTTTGAAATAGAATAGAAAATATTAGTGGTATAAATGTTGAAATTTTAATGACCTTTGCGGTCTTCTCTGCTACTCCCTGTCTCTCTCTCTCTAGATAAATTTCCATATTCCTGGGCTCTCCTTTCTACGACAACTTGTATAACCTCATATCAGTCAAAATGAGAGACTTGCTGGGGTTTATTCACAAAACAATTTGAATTTGTAGGCTTTCCGACTTGCAGTAAGTCAAATCACTTTTTCCTTGTGGTATTACAACGGGCTCTTTTTATGGCTTAAGTGTGTCTTTTGGCAAGTCCCGAGCCCAGTCAGCCGAGCCCAATCAGCCTTTTACCTAACCTAACCTAGAAACGCTCAGTGCCCAACTACACTCCGTACAAATACAAACAAACAACATAAGAAGCTTTAAATAAGATAAACAAACTATTAAACGAGTTGGAAAAATTAATCATCTCTGTATACCACTGCAAATACTTCTCATCTCAAATAAACTTAGTATACCTCGCTATTTTTAATTAGTCTGTAAGGATTCATGCTGTAGACAGAATAAATAAAAAAATTAATAAATAAATAAATAGATAAATAAATAAATAAAAAAAGAAATAAATAAATAAAGAAATAAATAAAGAAATAAATAAATTAATTAATTAATTAAATAAATAAATAAATAAATAAAAAAAAGAAATAAATAAATAAACGAATAAATAAATAAATAAATAAATAAATACATAATTAAATACATAAATAAATAAATAAATTAATTAATTAATTAAATAAATAAATAAATAAAAGAAATAAATAAATAAACGAATAAATAAATAAATAACTAAATAAAAAAAGATTTAAGTAAATAAACGAATAAATAAATAAATAAAAAAAGAAATAAGTAAATAAACGAATAAATAAATAAATAAATATATAAATAAATAAATATCACTTAACCTTCGTCATTTAATATATGAAAATCCCCACAATTTATTCTATTCTAATCTATCGAAGTATAAGGAATATATTTTCCATTTCACACATCCTTTTGATAACACACGGACAGACATTACTGTGACGAGGTTGAATTGAGGTTTCAACCTTTTTTCTTTACAGTCCTTTTTAGGAGTGCTTGGTTTCTCTTTAATACAATGCCAGATCTACTAAGGCGACTTTAAGTTATTTTTACATCTGTAACAACAAAATGAATCTATGTAGTAAACGGACACAAATTACTGTGATGAAGCTGAATAGAATGGAATCATATATAGCATTTGTATTATCTATAGAAATTCGATTATAGTGCCCAGTTTTTTGAGCATATAACAGCACAGTTAGCCACTATATGTGTGGCTAGTTGCTCAAATTCAAATTTCGTGCAACAGCTTTGAACTTATTACATGTTTAAATTGAAACTTCCTATGCAATTTAAATTCTTCTACTCACAAACGATCCGTTCTGATGCTTAAATGCAATGCTGCCAACTTGAGACTACAATAAAAGCCATAAATAATCGTTATATCTCGTGTTCGTAACCATAATTTTCGTTTTATTTTTATTTACAGCCCCTCGTTCGCCCGCACCCGCCGCATAAGTACAAAGCAGAATGGGGAAAGAGTTGCGCACCCTCGGCTGGGACTATTTGCTGTTTGTGGTCTTCATAGCCATCACCGTTTTCGGGCCGCTGTGGAAGCGCCTCTTCGGCAAGACGAAGCAGCGCAGCAAGGCGGACTATGTGTTCGCAACGGGCGGCGTTTCCGTTGTGGCAATTATGTTATCAATTGCCAGGGGCACGCTCGGCGTACGCACCGTGCTGGGTAAGTAGCTCCAATCGAATGGCCGCTGTCCGCGCGACTGCAGGTGGGTGGGCAAAAGCTCTGCTCAATATTGGCCTTTTCATGTATTTTTGTTGTGGCACGTCCCTCGACTACATTTCCATAATTCTCCTTCACTTCGTTGTGCGCGCTAAATTCGTGTTCAGTCCAGTGAAGCAGCATAGAACGAAGGTCCTTGAAGCCAGCTCATACGCACATGATTGCTGCTGCACTTTTGACCTGCACAACTCCGTGCACGGCCGCAGACACGTGCATTGTGCATTGAGTGTGTGCACACACACACCCGTCTGCGGTCGCAGGACGGACACCCAATTATACTTTGAAAATTTGCCTACTTTCCACTCGCTGCACGTGTGCCTTGTACTACGTGCGGCCGCATGCCGCTCCATGTTTCGAGTAACCCGGCGATTTGCCGCTTTCACTGTCCTGGATTTTGTTGGCAGTCAGGTTTTTTAAATATTCCACAAAAGCACAAAGCCCTTGCAATGTGTAGAAGCCGAGCAAATTTAATCGCTTTGTAAGCAAAATGCAGCTCAGCATCGACGTTGTGCTCAACATTGCGGAAAATAGCCAAATGTGCAAACCATCGTGATCGATGTTAAAGACTTGAAACAAGCACAAATTTAAACGATAAACTTCGTTTGGTTTTTAGTTTATACGAAATCGATGATCAATGTTGTAGACTTGAAACAAGACGAAATTAAAACAAAAGACATCCTTTGATTTTTAGTTTATACGGAATAGATGATCGATGTTGTAGACTTGAATCAAGAAGAAATAAAAACAAAAGACATCCTTTGATTTTTAGTTTATACGGAATCGATGATCGATGTTGTAGACTTGAAACAAGAAGAAATTACAACAAGAGACATCCTTTGATTTTTAGTTTAAAAGGAATCCATGATCGGTGTTGAAGACGTGAAACAAGCACAAATTTAAAAGATAAAATTCGTTTGATTTTTAGTTTTAGCAGAATTTAGCGGAGTTTAGTGGAATCGATGATCGATGTTGTAGACTTGAAACAAGAAGAAATTAAAACTAAAGACATCCTTTGATTTTTAGTTTATACGGAATAGATGATCGATGTTGTAGACTTGAATTAAGAAGAAATAAAAACAAAAGACATCCTTTGATTTTTAGTTTATACGGAATCGATGATCGATGTTGTAGACTTGAAAAGAGCAAAATTTAATCGATAGACTTTGTTTGGTTTTTAGTAGTGTCCGACCGAATATTCGGTTTCGGTTTCGGCCCAAATAAGTGGTTTCGGTTTCAGTTTCGGCCAAAAAATAGCCGAATAGCCGAAACCGTAACTTTCTAGAATATTTTTTACATTTTATTGTGTAGCAGATATATAGTGAAAGGAGGAGTCATTTAGATGCCAGCAATGTAAATAAACTTCTTTTTTTAGCATATAATATTAAATTATTTAATTTTGAATATTAGTGAGTAAGGTACGAAAGGGTGATTTTTGTATGTTTACGTGTTTAAAAAATGAATAAATTGTGTTTATTAATAAGTATTTATTTATGCTATGTTTGTTTGTTTGTTCTTTATTTACTTAATGTAAAATTCGTTTGTTTAAAAAAAAATGCTTGATATGGTGATTTTTATTTCAACTAGAAAGTTTCGGTTTCGGCCGAATATTAAAAAAAAACCGAATATTCGGTTTCGGTTTCGGCCCAAAAAAGTGGTTTCGGTCGGACACTAGTTTTTAGTTTTAGCGGAATTTAGCG
Organism: Melieria picta; assembly: GCA_964056695.1. NCBI lineage: Eukaryota > Metazoa > Arthropoda > Insecta > Diptera > Ulidiidae > Melieria > Melieria picta. The sequence goes on from OZ057398.1 coordinate 140,296,994, forward strand.
GAGTTTAGCGGAATCGATGATTGATGTTGTAGACTTGAAACAAGAAAAAATTAAAACAAAAGGCATCCTTTGATTTTTAGTTTATACGGAATCGATGATCGATTTTGTAGACTTAAAACAAGCAGAAATTTTAATATATTTGAAGTGATTTTCGGACAATACAATCAAATTCGGCGAAACAATTGAAAATATTCTCCTTTCTCATGTGGAGAATTCGCAAAATAAAGAGTTAAATAGTCTTTAACAGTCTCTGTTACACATTTTTTTTAAGGCAATAACTTCTCAATCGCACCTTTTTGCATTTGAAAATTACCCATCATTCTGATTCCCTTCTCTTTCAACAGGCTACCCGAGTGAACTTTTCTATCGGGGCTCTGCCATGTGGGAGATTATTTACGGCATGATCAGCGCCTATCCGATTGTGTGCTTCATCTTTGTGCCAGTCTACTTCAACCTGGGCATTACGTCCGTCTATCAGTACATCGATCTGAGGTAAGTCACATCAAAGTACAATTCCAGCAAGTATCATAGCTGAACTAATCTAAACGTTCACCGGAATCGGAATCGGAAGCAGGCAGTAAATGGTCTGCTCATTAGAATAGAATTTTGTGATAAAATTGCAGCATGAAAAGTAATTTAGCTAGCAAATTGCCAACAAATTGAATACTTTTCCAATTTCACATACCAAAAAGAACACCAAAACTCCTCCTCGTCCCTCGTTCGACCAGCAACATTTCAGCAACGAAAATTAGCGCCACACACTTCCGCCAAAGACAGCGCACAAAGCCTGCAAACGTACTGGCGACAAGTCTTAATTAAGCGTCAGTCGCGCCCGAAGCACCACTGCGTTGTACATTTGAACATTAGAGCGTTCGCCGGAAATGGCGTGTGCCCCTGTCCGCTCGTTGCTGCCGGAAGCAGCCGTCCAAATTTTAAAATTGCACATCCAAATGCCGGAAAACCGAACGCTGTGCCAATAAACAGCGGCAAAATGTGCTCATTACTCCGACTGCTGCTGATGCTGACTGCGATATGGCGCAGCACAGCGGCGAGTTGGGGTGTGTTAAGGACTTTTGTGAACACACTACATTATATATAGCGGTGTGTCACTTGCTCGCGACATCCTTAAAAGTTGAAGTGTTTCACAAACCACTTGCAACTTCCCCGAAAATGTCGCTGCCTCGTCGCCCACGCCAGTGCCACTTCAACTGTTCACGTTTAAAAGCGGCCGCGCATTGGTGTTTGTTGTTTGTGTGTGTGTGTGTGTGTGTGCTGTTGAAGACAGTATCCGCTTAAAATTGTGCACCGAATTGCTTTCGCATTGAAATTAGTTAACAAATTTGTTATCAAATGTTTGCACGTTTAGCGAATTTAGTTAATTATTTGCCGAGCGTGAAATTAAATTGAAAATGCCTAACAAACAACTGCGCAGCAATATTCGGTTGACAACGTTGCGCCCCACACCACCAAAACAAAAACGCTGACACTCACCAGCTCACACACAATTAGCCTAATGCGTTGGGCACAAACGAACGAAGCCCAAACAAACGAAATAAATTGCAACAAAATTCCTAAATTTATTTCATTCGCATGCGATTCGAGCGGCCAACCATGACGTATGAGCAACATTAACATTAAATGGTTATGCAGCCTGCAGGCTGTCACGCATACGCACTGCCCCTCCAGCGAGCTTATTAGAGGCGCACAACGAGGCCTCATTAATAATGAAACATTTATCAATTGCAAATTGAAAGCGAAATCCACTCAACTCAACTTTTGCGTCATCAATCAATCGTGACAATGGGCCGCAGCCATGCCACGCACACGCACACGCACACTATGTAAATATGTATACATGTGTATAGTACTTGTATGTGGAATATTTTTGCATTACGATCTTCAATTATCTGAGCTTCAATTGACATTAATGGCTTAAAGCATCAATTTCCTATACCACCAACAACCCTTTGGATGACATATTTATGTTGTTGTTGTTGTTACTTGCTTCATTTGCTAGCAGGGACTTAACTATTATCAGTTTTATAAGAAAATAATTGCCATGTAATTATTAAAATGTAACATAAATTTTTTTTGTTGGTTACAATTATTATTTGTGACAGTTAATTTTCACGTTGCATAATAACTGTTATGAGCAATAAAAATTTTTTTCGTTCTCGATAATTATTATTTTGGAATTTTTTTTTTTTAAGTTGCTTAATAACTTTTATTTTTGACTTTTTTTATTTACGTTACCGATAACAATTATTTAAAAAAATTTGTTACGTTGTTTCATAATTTTTATTTTTGTTTTTTTTTATTTACGTTGCCGATAACTATTATTTATTATTATTATTATTCAAAGAAAATTTTTTTTACGTTGCTTCATAACTTTTATAAATTAAATTTTTTTTGTTTACGTTGCCTTACCACATTTTGAGTATGAATTGATTTTTAATTGTTTAGTTATTGGTGGAAATTGGTTTTCCGCAGTTAATTTGCGTTCGTCAATTTGAAATAATTAAAAATCAATTCAAACCCAAAATATGGTAATTCAACGTAAAAAAAAAATTTTCAAAATACAGTACTTTTCGTTTATAACGAACCCGTTTAAAACGATTTTCCGCCTAAAACGAACCAATTTCAAAAGTACGCGCTTTATATTTTCGCTTATTATGGACCCCTTTTAAAGCGAACTTTCGGTTAAAACGACCAGTTTGCCCAGTCCCTCGAAGTTCGCTTTAAGCGAAAAGTACTGTAATAGTTATCGGTAACGTAAATAAAAAAAAATCATAAATAAAAGTTATGAAGCAACGTAAAAAAAACTTTCTCAAAATAATAGTTATCGGCAAAGTAAAAAAAAAAGGCATAAATAAAAGTTATGAAGCAATGTAAAAAAAAATCCCAAAATAATAATTATCGACAACGAAAAATAAGTATACTTATTACTTATAAGAATTATTATGCAACTCAAAAATATTTATTACATGATAACAGTTATAGGCGACGTAAAAAATTTCTTATTGGGAATAATTATTACAAAGCAATTGTTATAGAAATTTCTTAAATTAGGGCAATTTTTTTATTTCCAAAAATATTAATAATAATTATTTTAAGTCTCTTGTTGGTTGCTAGATGTGTCTGTGGGTTTGTTTATAAATCTATGTATGCAAATATGAGGCAGCGAACATAAAGGCACATAACATAACATAACAGGACACAAACAGGATTTCATTTGGGGTGCGCGGAACGTTTGAGCTCAATACCATTTGAAATCATATTGAGAACACAACAAACAGATATTTGAGAAGAGTTTGAACCCCCAAAACCCACTTCCATGCACCACTGATTTCACATATAAAACAAAAGAAAACAAGAAACAACACTTCCATCGCTTTCAACAACTCATTCAATCCTTTTAGAGTTGTAAGTTCTTAGTGAAAAACAGGTCAACGATTTACTGACAAAGTGTCACCTTCCAGCCCACAAATTGGGCAGCCCAAATCATCAAAAATAACGCAATACATTGGTAACAGATTTGTATGCATTCTACTCCTATATTCTTCTATGCAGCCTCGACAGCTTAGCGTGAGCGCACTAGCCTATCATCCCAGAGGTCGTGGGTGCGACTCTTATCTGGTGCATGGTCCTGCACTCTTCCAACTTTTCCAATTTTTCCTGTCCTCTAAATATTCGCAGTTCAAAAATTCCGTCCTTCACATGATCCTTTCCCACTCACTCACCGAAAGTGAGCAAAAAACAGCGCACCCAACCGATCTTAGCGAAGTCCCCAACCATGCTGCTGTCACCTCCCTTATACAACAGATGGTGCTATGAGCGGTAGCTCACAACATCGGAGGCGTCGTTCCTAAGCGGCGATAGATGGCAGCCTCATCACTTAGGACTACCTGCCGCAGGCTAATCCTCTATCCTGGCAGAAAAATACAACCGATTAACGTAACCAATACAATTCAATATCTTGGGAGGCCTTATGCTCTCGAGAGGAGTGAATAAGGAACAAAATTCTTCTAAAAGCCTTGCGCATGTTTTTAGTACGTTTCAAGCAAACCCAGAGTTGCATTGGCCATGTCACATAAATATAAAAATATGCCATTTTGTTGCTAATTTAGCATAATTCAACAACGTTTAGAAGGTCCTTCAAAATATCAACATACAACGAGATCTTCAGCTGCCGAATTAACAAACATAGTAAATGCCACCAATAAAGTTTTCTCTCACAAATTCTTTCAAAAACTCCATTGAATTTTCACACAAGTATGCAGACAACATTGCAAATTACACTGCACAACAAAATCAAATTTTTTTTTTAAATAATAAGGTACTGACAACGGATTCTGCTAGAGGGGACCAAAAAAATTTTGATTAAGTACGAAATAAACACTTAAACACATTTTCAGTTTTGGCTTAATTCTGGCGTTGAAATTAATTTCTGAGCTTTGATGTATTCAGAGACCTATAGTAGAATTTTATGGCGAATATTTTCGTGGTACATTTTTTCCTTAAAAAATCCTGTTTTACAGGACATTTTTGGCATTTTAGAAAAAAAGAGTCAAATTGACCCATACAAATAGTAGCTACAGGGTTAAAATGCTCCACAAAAATATTCTGCGTAGTATTTTACTTCAAATTGCTGAACCCATCATATACCTAAAATGTGAAATTACATGGTTTTCGTATGCCGATTCATAAGAATTTGCAAAAGCGGGAAAACTTTGACCCCCCTAAAAAAAAATTCAGACATAAACTTTCAAAACGCCGATACACGTATATTTTTTTTGGTCCCCTCTACCAGAATCCGTTGTCAGAACCTTGTTATTTTTTTTTTTGTGCAGTGTTTAGTGTTTATTTTCATGCATACAAACATTGACATTCAGCGCAGCACAACAACAACACTGGCAAAACAATACTTCATTAAAATCAACAGCTTAACGCCTTCGCACTATTGTTGCACACATGTTTCTTTTGTTTTTGTTTTGTATATGAATTGCGAATGAGAAAAAAAGCTATTCCGCGAAAAGCCAACTGCGCTCGTAGAGGAAAACAATAACCCAACCAACAAATGAGCACAAATCCGCCGCATACGCTTCGCATTTGTACATACAATTGCATGGAACGTGTTTCGTTTACAACACAACAACAACAACAACAAACCCGAATAAAAACAAACGCGACAATAAGCCAACAGCAAAGAAAATCCCACCAAAATTTTATGAAAAAAATAAACAAGAAAGTAAAAAAGCTCAACGCCAGAAGCCGAGAAAAGCTGAAAAGCATTCAAAAAGATGACAAATTCAATTGCAATTCGTTTAAGTCAAACTTGTAATGTTTATGAATTGTTGCGGTTGGTGTTGGTGTACGTTAAGGCGTTCAGCAGTCGTCGTTGCACTGACAGCGAACTTTAAAGTGGAATCGCTAAAGAGGACAAAAACGAAAAGTTGCCTGGCACAACACAAATTCCGCACACAACATGACAGCAGAACACTTGTCAGAAATGTCAGGTTGGCATCAGCGTCAGCATCGTCGTCGTCGTCATCGTCATCTGCGGTTACGACGAACAACTTACATCGTCCTCAATGCCGCAAACTGCCATGCGAAATGCCGCCATTCGCCACATTGAATTCCTGCTCGTGCAGCACGAAAGACAGGAAGCGCGCAGCTGGGAAATGGGGAAACAAAAAACGGACGAGCTGGGTTCAAATGTTATCTACGTTCCGTTGGGACTTTATGGTTGCATTAACAAATCACACACAAGTTCAATGGGCACTGCCCGGACATGCATCCATTTACATAGAAACATAATCACCACAAAATACATACATAGACACTTACTGTCTGCTTGTGCGTGTGTGTGTGTGTTCAGTATGAGCCGTGCAAAGTGCGGATAAACGATACAATCCAAATCGGATATGTTTAGCATTGTTTGAATTCGCTTTCTCCGGGGAGTTGGCACTATTGCGGTCGTTTGTACTCATTGGGTCTGAGTTGTGTGCCGGTCATGGCTTTTTCATATGCAAAGCAATTGCCAGCAACAACAACAAAATACACTATGTCCAAAAACCAGAGACTACAATGAAGAGTTGGGTTGGGGCATACAAATGTTGATTTCACTGCCATTGATTCATATAAAATGTGACAGCGACGACAAAGGCAGCGCGCCCATTCATTTGTAACCATTGACTGACATGATTTCGTACGAGTTGTAAGTTGTGAGTGATGGTGTGGATTTGATGGACCCGAGTTGATTTATGACCAAAGTTGCCAATATTTTTTCATTTCCTTAAGAAATAATTGATGAATTTTACGAGTATGGGACAAATGATGAAAAGAAAATACAACGCTTCAATCTATTTAAAGTTCTTATTACATACGTTAAACGAATTTTACTGATTTTCGTATATAAATACATGTTGGGTGCTTTGATATCAATGAGAAAACAATAAAGTTTATGCGTGGTCTCTGTGGTCTAAAGGTTTTTATAACCTAATCTTTAGTATATTCAACTAGTTGACACATTTTTCTCGAATAAACTGCACTGGATAAAATTATGACCCATAAATTCTTAGTGTGGAACCTATAAATTGGGACATGGATGAGTTCAAATTCAGTGCCTACAGTTTTTTGTCCATTTCGAACAACGAGTTGGCAAATTTTATATTAGAAGATAACCTTAAAGAAATTGTTATGTGTTTCTATATTTAAGCTTGGACGAGGAATCGAACCTGAGGGCGAGAAGGGCCAGTTTAATGCTTTTTTAAGTATAGAATAGCGTCTTACTTGGCCCAAGGGAAGTTCTTGTGGGCGTCAACCGCACCTAACCTATACTTTCTCTTTCTTTATCTCCTTTGTTTTGTCTTAATTAGAAAGCTTTCATTTCATTAAATCGTTCAGCTTTTAATTCGATTTTTTCAGGGACTTAACTATTACAAGTTTTTTAAGAAAAAAATTGCAATGTAACTAATACAATGCAACGTAAATTTTAATTGTTGATTATAAATATTATTTGCGACAGTTAATTTTTACGTTGCATAATAACTTTAATGAGAAACAAATTTTTTTTTGTTCTCGATAATTATTATTTTGGGATTTTTTTTGTTTACGTTGCTTCATAACTTTTATTTATGACTTTTTTTATTTACGTTACCGATAACAATTATTTTGAGAATATTTTTTTTTCGTTGTTTCAGAACTTTTATTTATAATATTTTTTTTTTACGTTGCCGATAACTATTATTTGAAAGAAAATTGTTTGTACGTTGCTTCATAACTTTTATGAAAAAAATTTTTTTTTTACGTTGCCTTAACACATTTTGAGTATGAATTGATTTTTAATTGTTGTTGGTGGAAATTAGGTTTCTGCAGTTAACTTGCGTTTGTCAATTAAAAAAAATAAAAAATCAATTCATATCCAAAATGTGGTAATTCAACGTAAAAAGATTTTTTTTCAAAATAATAGTTATCGGCAACGTAAATGAAAAAAAATTATAAATTAAAGTTATGAAGCAACGTAAAAAAAAATCTCAAAATAATAGTTATCGGTAACGTAAATTAAAAAAAAATCATAAATAAAAGTTATGAAGCAACACAAAAAAAAAATTTCTCAAAATAATAATTATCGACAACGAAAAAAAGATTTATTTCTCATAACAGTTACTATGCAACTCAAAAATATTTATTACATGATAATAGTTATAGGCGACATAAAAATGTTTAATTGGGAATAATTATTATAAAGCAATAATTATAGAAATTTCTTAAATGAGGGCAATTTTTTTATTCCCAAAAATATGGATAATAATTATTTTAGGTCTCTGAATTTTTTGCACAATAGATCTTCTAGGTCGCTGCAATAATAATAACAATTCTATTTTATTTACCTCTTCAAAGTGCACGAATCGAGTAGGTTGGCTTCCTTTGAATTAGTGTCACTCATACGCCATGTTCACCTTTCAATGGGGATTTAACTTGAATTGCCTTAATATTAAAATGAATATTTTTTACTTCATTTTGCAAACAGCAAAGCTAATGCTAAAACTTAAAATTATTTAACAACAATTTCCATTCAATTGTCCACGTAGTCGTCGCATCTAAACTATTGAAATCGAATTACATCTTTGATAATGTTTCAATAGTTTCATGCGTAATTGAATCATATGCAGCAACAAATAGACTCGTTGTTTGTTGCAATTCACAGTGTAACAAGTTCATAGACTATTAAGCGTTGGCTTAGTAAAATCAAATGACGCCAACGTCTGCTGACACACACAAATTTCAGCCGAATTTCAATAACGCAACGCAACGTATTTACGAATGTAAGCACACAAACGCAAAACCTCCCCCGTCATTGTGAGTGTCAATAACAAAAATGCACAAGCAAAAACAATAACAATAATAAACGAGCAGCACCACCACCAACAATAACAATAACAACACAAATAAGCCACACACACACAAAAAACTATTCGCAACGAACTAAAACTTTAGTCCACATATCGAGCAATGATAAATGATGCCCTCCCTCGCCACTCTGCCTTACATCAGCTGACAATCTAATATCTTGTTAATGTCGCCAATACATGCGAGAGCTTAGCTGCAGCTACCACGCCCACATCCACACCCACACCCACTACGACTGCCACTAGTTTGGCCGTTACTATTATTGGCCGTCTGCTGCTGCGGACTCTGTGGATCGCTTTTTTTTGTTATTACTGTTGCGCTATCAATGCTACTATTGTTGTTGTTGTTTTCACCGTTATTTCCTATTGTTGTGTTTTTGTTTGTCATTCTGTTATTGTTATTATTATTTTATTTTGACAGTTTGCCTCCCACACACACACACACACACACACACACGTACATTCACCTCGCAGGCAGGCAGACAGCTGGACGAGTGAGCGCACTCGCATGCAATTTGTGTGTGTGTGTGTATTTGTTTGCACGGCGATTAGCATTTCATTGCATAGCTCTAGGCTTACTTACTTATCCCCCACACAAAGGGGCGCACACACAAACACGCTACAGCCACACATTCGCATGCAGTCGCTCACACAAAGACACGCCGAGACCAAAATCCACAAACATAGAGCAAAAGTCAAATGTCATAATCGTTTGTGCTTCGTTGTGCCGTAAGTGCAACTACACACGAATGCCAATGAGTGACTATGTGTGTTTGTGTGTGTGTTGCTGCTAAAATTACTCCTCAGCAGGTTTTGTGCACGTAACAACACACGGCCAGCAAACGCATAAGAACAATGCAAATAATGGTCTCATTGTTGTTGTTGTTTTCGGGCAGCTTGTTTGTTTATTTGTTTGCCGTTTCGCTTGTCTGTCTATGCGTTTGTTTGTTTGTTTATTTGTTTGGTACCGCTGTCGTAGCTGATGCCGCTGCCGATGTGTTGAAATCTACGCTGACAATAATAACTTGCGGTCAATTTCGGCAGCGCTTCTTAGACAGTCGAACGCGATTTTTATGATTTATTGTCGCCGGTTCCATTCGTATTTACTTAGATTTCAATTGTCGCTTTGGGCTCTGGTTTGTATGTTGTTGTTTGTATGTTGTTGCGGCATTTGAGTCTCGGGGCGCGCAATGTGTGATGTGTCCTCTGTGGCGACTACGAGGCTGCAATGGGCCATAATGTCGTTCGTTGTCATATGATGGCTTGCTGACGTGTGTGCCATTTCCGTTGTCCAAAATTGTTTTCTTCTCGTCTCCTTCTTCATTGGCTCCTTCGGGGGTGATTTTGCTCAGCTGTGACATGTGCTGTCGCTGGTCGCCACTTATGTGATAAATAATCTGAAGAATATTTTTCATCTAGGCGCAATATCCTAATTCCATGATGTACTCACATAGATTCAATTCATTCCTAAATGGCAATTTTATTTATTTTGGTTTTTGTAATTCCCGTACAGTAATAAAAGCAAGAAATTGCTTTTGTGTTTCTTTCGATTAATAAATATTCGTCACTATAAAACAAATAATTACTATAATAAGTTTTTTTATTATAACTTAAAAATTATTTCAGTTATTAATTTCATGATTGAAGATTTCTTTTCTGAGAATTTTTTCATTAAAAATACAAAAAAAAATAAAAAACTCCAACTCAGTTCAAACATTTCTCATTGAATGACTTAAATGCTTCATGAGTTGAACTAAACAATTCGATGTAAGTATTTCAATCAATCGATTAAGACCAGAGACCTAAAATAATTATTATCCATATTTTTGGGAATAAAAAAATTGCCCTAATTTAAGAAATTTCTATAACTTTTGCTTTATAATAATTATTCCCAATAAGACATTTTTTACGTCGCCTATAACTATTATCATGTAATACATTTTTTTGAGTTGCATAATAACATTTATAAGTAACAAGTATATTTTTCGTTGTCGATAGTTATTATTTTGGAATTTTTTTTGTACATTGCTTCATAACTTTTATTTACGACCTTTTTAGTTTACGTTACCGATAACTATTATTTTAAGAAATTTTTTTTTACGTTGCTTCATAACTTTTATTTTTGATTTTTTTTCATTTACGTACGATAATTATTATTAAAAAAAATTTTTTACGCTGAATTACCACATTTTGGATATGAATTGATTTTTAATTGTTTAAAATTGACAAACGCAAGTAAACTGCAGACCCCTAATTTCCACCAACAACTAAACAGTTAAAAATCAATTCATACTCAAAATGTGGTAGGGCAACGTAAAAAAAAAATTGTTTCATAAAAGTTATGAAGCAACGTAAAAAAAATTGTCTTTCAAATAATAGTTATCGGCAACGTAAATAATAAAAAATCGTAAATAAAAGTTATGAAGCAACGTAAACAAAAAAATCCCAAAATAATAATTATCGCGAACGAAAAAAAAATTTCTTTCTTATAATAGTTATTATGCAACGTAAAAATTAATTGTCGCAAATAATAATTATAATTAACAAATAAAATTTACGTTGCATTGTAATGGTTACATTGCAATTATTTTCTTAAAAAACTTATAATAGTTAAGTCGCTGATTAAGACTATTAAAGAAAACTCTCTGACGAAACTGAATGTTACGCCTCAATCAATTTGGAGCATTCAAAAAAGTGCTGGCTTTAGTTGAATTTTGTTCATAAATAAGCCTTTGAAAAAAGAGTGTATATTAGGTTGGGTTAGGTTTAAATGGCTAAAAGGTCCTATTCTATGCGTAGATCAAGAAGCTGGCCCGTTGTGATGTCATAAGCAGCTTTCTCTTAAAATTCGGGTGCAAGTAAAAGTGAGCAGATCTTTAAGATCTATAAAGAGAATATCTTTCGAAGAAAAGGTTGTCCTAATGTGTGTAAGTAGTCTTCTCCTACTGAGTGCTGAACAGTGATGAACTTTAGATTAATTTAATATTTCGGATAATGCTAACGCATTCTCACAGAATCTCCCGTATCAACTTATGCCTAAAAAACTCTTGGAAATTCCTTACCAAAAGCTTATGCTCTCCTATGTATTTAATTACCATATGCACTCATATAACCACTGACAATCCTTTGCTCATCCTTTGCTAGTCATACCTGAAGCCTACTTACTTACTCACTTAACTGACCATAACAACCCCTTACCGGGTTTTGGTCTGCCGCAAAACCTCTCTCCAGTCACCTTGATCACACCAAGAGTTAATAGGACGTTCTCAACTAGGTCCTTCCTCCTCCCTCTTCGCCGTCAACTTCCTACTACCGCATCGAAACCTTCTTCTTCTTCGCCCATTGCCCAATAAAAACTTATTTGTACATTTCGTGAGGTGAGCATATGGTCAATTCAGCATGCGACATATTTTGCTATCCATTCTGTACGTAAGTCACCCAATAAGTGCATCATAACTTTGCTCAGCTCATGGCTAAAAGTGTAAGCCTAATACCTGCTGCACGTTTGTCGTTGCGTTCGCAAATTGCTGCTTCCTACCTGGTCACCATAACTTCTGACTTCCGACGTGCTTCTAGTGCTGTCCGTACACTTGTGCGTACTGCGTCACGGAGATGCAAATATTTTGCCGGATATGTCGTGCGCCACTGAATTATGGATGCCTAATAGCTGCTTTAGTTAAGTGTGTGTGCGTGTGCGGCGCACACACTCAACGCTGAGTGCAGTGGAAATTCCTTTGCAGTCTGCTCCCGGTGAACGGAAAGCAGTGAAGTTGTGACCACAAATTACCAGCAGCCAAAACGACAAAGCAAATATACAATTACTCGTACCCACACACACGCACACATACAAAGCCGCCTGACAATACCCAAGAAAATTTGCAATTCTCGCATTTCGATACATACACACATACATACACTGCTATATGTATTTGCAAAGCCGCATATTCGCACAGTACATGGAATATATATGTGTGTGTGTGTGTTTGCTTGAAACACTTTGAAAAGTGGGCAGCAAATTTCCGCTCGAGCATTCAGGGGCGCTGCAATAGAAGTAAGTGGGTACTTGTACTTCTATTTGCATTGCGAATTTTTGTCGCCAAAGAAGTAAAAACCAAAACAAAAAAAAAGAAATTGGCTTACCCGCACTTAGGGCACACGCACACACACACAGACATGCAAACACACAACTACGCGCCAATGCTGAGTGTGAGGAGACAACTGGCTTGTTGGGTGATCTGGGATATGGTGAGGGTGGGGCAGGGAGAGCGTCGAAAATTACGACACTGCTTAGAGGTCGCTGTGGGTTGGAGTTCGACGTACTTAAGAATGCTTTTATCGCACTTGCGGAAACACACACACATACACTCATACACTAAAAGACTCCCCCTCACAAATACTTGTATAAGTACTTACATACACACATATACACAAATACATGTACATGTACATCTATGAAGCGTAAGTGTCTGTGTGTTGGTGTCGCTGTGCGTGGAGCGCAATGAATTACAGCTCAAAAACAAATTATTGTGAAGTTGTGACTACGACCAATGAGCGCCGCTATGGTTATGGGTCCTCGAGGGTCGATTAGAGTGTAGTTGGCTACGCTGCTTCGCATGCGTGTGCGTGTGAAAATCATAAAAATGATCTACGGCACTGCGAAGCACTACAAATGTTGGGGTTTCCTCGCCAAGTCAGCAGCGGATCGAGCGCACAGCAATTGCGGGCGAGGGCGGCAAGCAGGAGGCGAGAGAGGAGTATGAGTTCAACGTGTTGAAATTCGGCGACACAATTCAAGTGGAAAACAATGCGGAATGAGCCGCACAAAGTGCTCGAAGTAATTTAGTTTAATCTCTTGTTGTGGCATTGTGGCGTTGCACTAAAAGAGTTCTTAGCGAAAGACTGATGGCCTTTCGCATGACTAATGCGCCGAGTGGCGCAAAGGTGAAGTGCCCAAAGTCGAATTGTGGTTGCACAAAGTGAGTGGCTTTGAGTGCTTAAGCAACGAAACTATATAATGGCTTTGGAGGTATTCACATTGTTTGGCAATTACTGTCGATAATGTGAGGTTTTATTAAGGAAATCGCTTTGAATAGAAACACAATTTTGAAACATTGAATAGCTGCGCGTAAATATTGATATCGTGCAATACTCGTTTATAAATTAGCAGTTGTTCTATAATTTGCTTGCATACTTAAATCTTCTATTTTATATACAAATAAATTTTTTACTCTATGCATTATCATGCTCCCTTATCGGCATCCTTTTTCAAATAATTACAAAGCTTCTGTTGCAGACCGTTTATTCGGTCGATTATTCGGCAGATTCGTTTATCTCATCTAAAGGCTTTCCTATTTTTTTTAATATTAACACTTTCCGGTCAATTTCCACATTTCTTGCGATAAAAAACTCTTATTGAACATTTTATCAATAAAATACAAAAAAATTTCAAAAAAAAATCATTTTGGTTGAAAATTACAGCTTCATCAATTTTGTACGATATATCGTACAATGGTCCGCAAAGGAGTAAAAATTCATGAATTTTTGGTTTCGTTTTTTTAAGTTTTATGAACAATTCATTGATTTTTTTATAGAAAACATAAATTATAACAACAGAAAATCAAAACGTGATTTCAGTTCGATCGAAAGTTATATAAATTATATATATAAACAATTGGTTCACATTTATTCGGCCTTATATAACCGTTGTTGTTGTTGCAAAGCCCTTTCCCCTCAATAAAACACAGAATCAATTAAAATTCGTACAGTTTTGCAGAAAGGCACTGAATATAGCCGATTCCTTTTATCGTAGTGGGAATGGCAAGTACTCATGTCTAACCTTACATAACCCGTGTCTGCCCAGTAAAACACAAAATCGTCTAGTAATTCTTATTTTTAATAGAAAATTGCCGAATAGTGGAATTTTTTTAGCCACGTGATTTACAGATGGGCGTGGCAGGCATACAAACGCAAAAAGTCTGTTACCCAATCCATAATTAAAAAAAATGCAAACATAACTTGCAACCTTTGCTTTCCATTTGTACGATATATCGAACAAAGCTTTGCAACTCTTGTGGTCATTTGTATGTATGTATGTATCGTACAATTTTTTTACAATTACAATTACAAAGACTCGGGAAAAATATTTAGACGCAAAAAATGTTAAATTTAGTAAGTTCTATAAATCAACAAGGACTCAAACTTTGAAATTGTTTCGCTTTGTGGTACCAAAAAGTATTACATATTTAAAAATTCCTACGCAGAAGTATCGTCATTTGCTGGTTTTTCAAAAAGCTGCTTACAAAACACACTCATACTGTGTAGCTACGGCTACTATTTTTTTTATATTTTTAAACAGAATGATACAACACAGCCTACTTAATGAAAATTAAAAATCTGTTCCATAAAAAGTGCGTTCGCTGTCAAATAAAAAATCTTCGAAAAAATTGTAGGATATATCGTACAAAAGGGAAAGGGTTAAAAAAAGTAGTAATTAATAAATTGTTCCATTTAGTGGACCACAATCTGCCATGACATTCATATTTCGTTTTGCCATGTCATCTTAAATTTCGAGGATCAAAATCTTACAATGACATTTTCATTTTGTTCTTCTATCACAATAAAGATTTAGTCGACCAAAATCTGCAATGACATTCATACTTCGTTTTTTTATCACATCTAAGATTTAGAGGACCAACATCTTGCAATGACATTTTCATTTCGTTCTTCCATCACATCTAAGATTTAGACAACCAATATCTTTCAATGGCATTTTCATTTTGTTACGCTATCACATCTAAGACTTAGAGACCAAAACCTGCCATGGCATTCATATCTCGATCTTCCATCTCATCTTAGATTTAGACAAACAAAATCTGCCATGACATTCATATCTCGTTCTAAAATTTCATTCATATCTCATCTAAAATTTGGCCAACCAAAATCTGCCATGACATTCATATTTCGTTCTTCCATCACATCTAAGATTTAGAGGACCAACATCTTGCAATGACATTTTCATTTCGTTCTTCCATCACATCTAAGATTTAGAGGACCAAAATCTGGCATGGCATTCATAATTCGTTCATCCATCTCATCCAAGATTTAGTCGAGCAAAATCTTGCAATGACATTTTCATTTTGTTCTTCTGTAGCAACTAAGAATTAAAGGACCAAAATCTGACACGACATTCATATTTCGTTCTTCTATCACATCTAAGACTTAGAGACCAAAATCTGCCATGACATTCATATCTCGTTCTTCCATCTCATCTAAGATTTGGACAACCAAAATCTGCCACGACATTCATATTTCGTTCTTTCATCCATCTTAGATTAAGAGGACCAAAATCTGCCATGACATTTTCATTTTGTTCTTCAATCACAACTAAAATTTAGCTGACCAAAATCTGCCATGACATTCATATCTCGTTCATCCATCTCATCCAAGATTTAGTCGACCAAAATCTTGCAATGACATTCATATTTCGTTCTTCCATCTCATGTTTGCCTATAATCGCCAATCGCTAACGATTGCCAAACTCAAATAAATCACCAATCACCAGTAATTCTGGTATTTCTATTTTGTCCGCTTGTTTTTTTTTTGCTCATATTTCACTTAAATGTTAATAGCCACTCACAGATCTATCGATTTGTTTGCTCATTCACTTATGGCAATTACCATCACTCATACGCCCCGATGTACATATTTGTGCTCATAAGAAAAACTCACATAAAACCGAAATTAAACGCTGGTTGAATCTTTAATCAATGCATAAAAATCAACATAAAAGTTCGTGCGAGACATTTAACGGTAAATGTGTACGAACAGTAATGAAAAGCTTTTCGGGGGCGCCAGCAGCAGCAACAGCAGCAATTGCACATTATTATTTAAAACAATACGTATTTCGGTTTATACTTATTAATTTATTTTTATTAAATGAATATGTGAGTGTGTTCGCCAGGCAAATAGATACATATTGCACTTATTGTATGATGATGATGTTTGTGTGTGTGTGTGCGCGTGTACAATTACGCAACCACGCATACATGTTGGTAAACATTCAGACATGTTTGCGTGCATGTTGGCGCTGTTGTGCGGTTGTAAACAAATTATCACACAGCAGCAACACATTGCGGCGGAAGAACATTTCATTGCATCCGGTTGAGCGGAAGCAGTGACGACGACGACGACGACGGTAGCTTAAAAACACCTCACACTTGAACAGTTGCGCAGACATTGAGGCAGGCATTTTCCGTAAGCAAATAAAAAATGCATCATCAATACGCCATAACAATGGCGGCAATTTATGATTGCGGCATTGATAGCTTGTCACAGCGCGCACGAACATGTCTGCACGCTCATAAACACGCACACATACACGCGCAGGCGACTTCATTGTTGCGAGCGTATCGAAGCTGGAACGTGTGGGTGCTTGAGCGTCTGTGCGACCGCGTGAATGTGGCACACATGACAATGGCAATAACTGGTAGTAGTGCTGCCATGCCGCAAGTGAACAACAAAAGCGACAACAAGCAACAGCAAAATAAAACGACAAACCAAAATGAAAATATAAGCTCGAACAACAACGAAAAACAAAAGCACCACAATACGCTGACAAATAGACATATGGACAGACAGACAAATAGTCGAACCGACAGTTGAGCAAACAAGCTCGCGACAAAAGACAAGCCCGACGCACAACACAACAATGCAACCGGCAGAAGCACTTTCGATGTGCGGCAAATACGTTGCGACTGCAGTTGACACACTCATTATTGCACACACACACACACGCAATTTTTTTCACACAATACGCAATATGCCAATAAACGTTGTGGTGTGTTCGCAGGCGCCCGTTCGATTCGGCTCAGCATTGCAGCTGCGGCTCAGTTCTGACAGTCGCCACGGTTGTCTGCAGCTGTTGTCGACTGCTGTCGACTGCATATCGCATACGTTCGTATGTTTTAATAGCTCTCGTATTTATTCGCACGTCCAACGTCACCTGTCGATATTTATTTGTTTGCATTTTGCTGCTACAAAAAGGATTACATTCTCGCGTGAGCTTTAATGCTTCCCT
The DNA here is from genome assembly GCA_964056695.1 of Melieria picta. Lineage (NCBI taxonomy): Eukaryota > Metazoa > Arthropoda > Insecta > Diptera > Ulidiidae > Melieria > Melieria picta. The sequence continues at coordinate 140,314,481 of OZ057398.1, forward strand.
CATGCTGGAATACATCTTTTCAAAACCGCGGCCGCTCCCACTTTGCCTAAATAACAACTTTTGTATACTCGTAGTTTAAATTTATTACATTAAATTTTATGATTTACTTCCCACCAGACATTTTTTGTTGCCAGCAATAAGAAAACGATTCGCTCCCGGCAACAAATTTATCGCCGGTAATATCGCCAGCGTATCGATTTCGTATCACCAGTCGCTCTAAAACGTCCACCGAAAGCAACTCGCCTTGACGAGTCGTTTTCTTTTCACCTGGACGAGTTGTTTTCTTATCGCCTAGACGAGTCGTTTTCTTATCGCCATGACGAGTCGTTTTCTTATCGCCTTGACGAGTCATTTTCTTATCGCCTTGACGAGTCGTTTTCTTATCGCCTTGACGAGTCATTTTCATATAGCTTTTTTATTGCCTTAGGCGACGTGCTAAATTAAGCAATAAGTGGTTTGAACAAATGTATTTGTAATATTTTCATTTAATTTAAAAAGTAACAATTGGCAAAATTCAAAAGTGAAATTAGTCTTTCTCCTTGTCATGGCGCTTCCTTTTTTTCAGTAAAAGTTTGAGCTCACGTTTTTACTCGACTGTTCTCAGAATCCGGAGGGATTGCAGTGATTTTGTGGTATTGAAAGTGAGGACTTGGCTTCAAATGCCGCTTCAAACAACGTTTAATAGAAGCACATAACTTTCACCAAATTCAGCTACCAGTAACAGTTCAGACTTACTATATGCTATTCGTTGACGAATGAAGAAAAATTGTTTACGATCTATCTCATTGAAATACAAAACATAGTTCAATTCGATATTTCAAAGTCCTGCAAAACAAAGTGTTTTGTACACAACAAAATTGGTTTTTTGGGACATGTTTCTAATTTGTCGCTGCGGCAATAAATCGGCGAGTCGCCAATTTGTTGCCACTGACGACTGTTGCCTATTTCTCACATTTTGCTTGGTGAGTTTACTTGAATCTTTGGCTGTGAGCACAGCTGCCAAAATAAATTTTTCTTTTAAAATTTTTTTTCATTGGTCTATTCACACAAAATTCCATCCTTGGTTTAATTGAGTCTATGTTTAATTTAATTTAATTCAATTCAGTGCACAAACATTTGCTAACACTTGTCGCCCCGAACGCTTTGTCGGCCTGCCATCAAAAGCCGCACTTGAGAGCACTTAAGCCAACTCGATTCCATATCCAGGTACATTTTTAAATGACAATTTATTTATGTGCCTTGCCATTTGGCATTTATGGCGTTTGTATCCCTCCCCCCTCGCGACCAATGGCCAATGTCAAACGTTTTATTATCGTCGGCACTGCTGCACTGGCGGTCGCTCATTAATCAGCAAATGGTCATTTTTAATCAGCGCTGATGTGCATTTGCATTTGCGCGCACTTCGAGCATTTCAGTGCAAATGTTGCAAGTGGCTGATATGTCATTTAAGACGCATAACGACTCCGTTGGGCGTTGCCCGCATTTGCACGCTGAACGGTTTTTACGCGCCGGCGGATATCAACGAAGCCGCATAACCAAGTTGCGGGTGCGACAACTCCAGAACGCCATTTCTTCACTCGTTGTTGCGACACTTACTGTCACCGCAAATACATTTTTTGTCGCTTAGTGCATAAAGCGACTGCACAACGCGCAATGCTGCGCAAGTGAGTCTGTGAATTTTTGGCGCCGCTGCACAGTGATTCGACTCCATACAACCGCGGGACAAAATTAGAAGGACTGGTCCGTTCTTCATAAAATTTGGTATACTAGTTAATCATGGTCTGCTGAATTGAAATCTCCATTTTATTTTTCCTAAACTTTTGTAGTTTGGCAATGCCTGAGACTTAAATTTGCAATTTTCGTCTTATTTGGAGAGCTATAGCAACGAGTGAGTTGGCTAGATTTTTCAGATTTTAAATTTAATCGGTAACGTCAACATTGATAATTGCAAAGAGTAACAGAAATTGTCATAGGACCTTTTAGTTTTGCAATAAAACTGATAATAATAGACGTATGTTTTGCATTTGTGCAGTTTTATCAATTTTTCATGCTGATTGCATACTTTTAGGAATGAATAAAATAAATTTTGACGAAAAATAGGTGGTGGTGAATTATTTTCTGAGATCGGAAGATATCGGAGGATGTAATTACATTATCTGACAAAGAAAGAATGCTTCTTAAAATAAATAAAAATCCAGGAACATAATTTCACATACTTTTTAGATAAGTTTTGCCAATTTTCAGATTTTGAATTTAGAAAAATATTTTTAATTAAAAGTGAAGTAAAAGCCTCAGCTTTGCAAATTTTGAGAAAACATTAAAAGCGAAAATGGCCACATCATTTCTTAATCTTCAATATAGATAGTTTTAGCAACTTCTTGGTAACCATGTATTTTTACAATTTTTTTTACTCAATAGACTAAAAAACAGAAAATATGTGTTTACAATTTTTTGTGAAAAAAGTTCCGACTTTCAGCAGCTCTTGCAATTGCACTAATTATTTTTTCGCACAGAGTTTTTGGGGTTTTCTTAGTTGGAGTTTTACCTTTCAAATTACGTCAAAACTGTTAAATTCTGAGACTATAATTTTTTTGAATTTTGTCTATGGAACGAATCACTGTGCGCTGGTGCTGAATTCATTCTCAATGCAGGCAACCATTAAGCATTAACGCAAAATTATCGCAAAACCCCTTACCCCCCTCGCACAGCACCCAATGCTGTCGTTGCTAGGGTGGCAGCGGCAATTAAATGCGCTTGTGTGTGTGTGTGTCTCAGTGTCGGTGTCTACTTTCCATGCAAAACCTTGCATAGGCAAAGGCGCACACTGTGTTGTGTATTTGCTTTCGCCTGTTTCTGAGCAAATTTTGTAGCAGTGTTTGCTTGATTTGTGTGCATCCATAAATTTTGGTTTTTAAACCAAATGCGCGTTTTTCGCCTAAGCACACGCACCTAACTACACACACACGCACACAGACATACACGCACACAGCTGCACATGCATGCATAGTAAATCGAGCGCAACATTTAGCCATGTGGCACAAAGTGATCGGATTGTTGGCGCTTGTCGTCGGTCCCCCTGGCCCAAGGACGCTTCACAGCCCCAGCAGCGCGTTACAGCAGTTGGCCAGTTGGAAGAACCATAAAAATTTTATGCGCATAGTAAAGTTAATAAAACGCTGCGCTCGTTGTTTAATGAAAAATAAAAACCCGAAAAGTAGGCAACATTTTAAAGCCACTCGGCACATTGGCGTGGCGGCAACAAAGCGAACGACTTCACAGCGGCAAAAGATAAAAATAGAAATGGGTCGGTTTTGATGGGATTTAGGCAGGTAATAAAACTAGTTGGCCAGCGCAGGCTGCTTGTTGTTTGTCAGACTTTGCCTTAAGCTCGCGGCGGATTACGTTTTAATTACACTACCTGGAAAAAGATTAACTGGATGCCGGCGCGAAGCCATGAAAATGTTTGGCATACATTTCGACTAACGACTGCCTCAGACCCTCTCAACACACAATTTAGCATAAAAGTTAAATTTATTGTGGCAATAAGTCACTTTTAAATTATCCTTAAAAAAAATTACCATAACAAAGTTGATAAAAGTCGAATGGCTGCTGTGCTTCAAAAGGTCAATCGTTTCGAATTTTATGTGCTTTTTACAAAATACTTAATGAAGTTAGAGATTTTAATACAACCACAGATACAAGAATTGAAATAAAGATCAAAATCTATTTAGATTTTGTTTAAGGTATCATGGCACGTTTGAAAGGGGAATTTTTAATGATTTACAAAATTTTTTATTTTTCAGCTCCTTTATTATCAATCTTTAGGAAAATTTTTTTTAAGGTTTAAGGAACACAAAAAATTTTTTTTTTGTTTTAGCATATTGTCGCTAATATAGGTGGAGCTGAAGTCGCGTAGAAAAAAAACACATCCTCCATTGCGGACACTTAATCTCCGAATCGGCTAATCTGAAACAAAAAAACAAAAAAGATTCATAACACTGTGCAAGCAAAATGTATACTTTTGCCATTTCATATTCACCAATTTAATGTTAAAAAATTTATTCAGAAAAAACAAATATATCAAATGTTTTATATTTCATTGTAAAGGGAATTTCACAGGCTACAATATGGTATCAAACTTTTTGTACCTTAGTACAATAACAAAATCCGTTAACAAAAAATTTTTATAAAAAAATGTTTTTTCGCTTAAAACTTTTTATTAGTACATCTTACGTATCTAATGTTGCACATCAAAAGAAAGGTATGAAAAATACCTTTCGTTTGATACCCATATCGTGTAAACCAGTTGGAGATTGAGTTTTTTTGATAAAAACTTTGAACTTTGACGCCGAGCCACGCCTTTTATGGGCGTTTCCCAGGCAAAATTTTTAGTTTGTTAGATGCAGGAGCCAACCCTCTATATAAATGCATACTCATTTATTTTTTTCACGAGGGTTCGCTATACTGTTTTTATGCCTCGACGAAAGTGGGGTTTTTGGGACATTTTTGTCGAAAACACAGTTTGAATGTATTTTTTATGGATTGGTGTCTGAAGCAAATTTGTTAGTCGTTAAAATATCTGCAAACTTGCCGAAAACAGTAAAGCGATATTCGGAACGATTTAGGACCTATTAGCATTTAAACGTTCGAAGACTTAAGCGACGAACTCGACTAAAATGAGCAAACTTCAAAGTCGGATTTCTCTTAAACTGGAGCCAATCCAGCCAAACGACTGGTGGATCTCAACTCAGTATACCTATAGAAAAGTCCTCTGTAGGTCCCCCATGTCTGAATTTTTGATGGTAAATTTCACGCACAGTGTAATTATTAAGCTTTCGGACACAGGAATTCACCAGAAAAATTAAAAAAGCGCGAAAAATAAAAGGATAGGAGCTTTTTGAAAAAATTGTCAAAAATTGACTGCATTTTCACCTTTTCCCCCCAGAAAAAGTACTTTAAATTAAAAATTTTTTCTTCAATATTGTGGTGGATTCTTGTAAAAAATAAGTAAATAAAAACAACTAAAAAATTTTTTTTAAATCGGTCGAGCCAATTCGGAGATTAAGTATCCGCAATGGAAGATGTGTTTTTTTTTCTACGCGACTTCAACTCCACCTATATAAGAGACAATATGCTAAAAAAAACCTTCAATATATTGTAAAAAAATTTTCAAACAGATCAGATAAAGGACCTGAAAAATAAATAATTTGGTAAATCATAAAAATTCCCCTTTCTACATGCCATGATGACATGATAAACAAACTGCTTCAATTTCAGACTAGACCCGGTAGACCCAACCATATCCTTGTCAGCACTTGTACGCACAATTCTGCAAATGCATTAATTTTCAACAGAAACATCTAACATCTTTCAATTAAACTGCAATTAAACTGCAATTTTCTTCTATTTTCAGGTTCAAGAGCCGCATGGTACGCTGCCTCGCCTCGGCCACTTATATTGTCCGACAAATTTGCTCACTCGGCATCACCGTGTACACGCCCAGTGTTGCACTTTCTACAGTAATTGGAATCCCCTACTGGGCGTCGATTGTGGGCATGGGAGCCATTTGCATATTTTTCACCATTATGGTAAGTTTCATTAAATCTAAATATGTATTTTTCCGTACACTGTCATGCAATTTGCATATTCATTTGTGTTTTGTTGTGTCGCTTCGTTAGGGTTTGGCATATGTTTAGATATTAAAAAAAAGCCCTCCTTGTCTAAGTATAGAGTCTACCTTTAACTGATTAAATCTCTGAATAGATTTATGTCCTGTTTAGACAGCCAAATAAATTGAGGCAATTTAGTTCTTAATCACTTTTGCTGTTCACACACCTCAATTTAGCTGTTATCGAAAAGGTTATTGAATATGTTTTTGTTTTTACAGAAGAAAGGTTTTTTTCTTGTTATGTATAAAAAACGTTCTTAAAAATATTTAATGAACATTTAGTAATATTCATTCGACATCCCTACTGATGCACACAATTTTTAAACGAAATTTAAAAGCAAACAAATGTTAACTAACATCTTTCGCTTCTGTCAGTTTCTCAATTTCGTTTTGGTTTGGTCTATTGTGAATGACTGTTTTTATCGATAACAGCCCATCTCAGGGTTGCATAGGGAATCGAGCTCGATTGATGGGCAATTAGGAGCTAATTGCAATTAGCTAAACTGAAATTTTTTGTATGAAAAATTTAGTTCAATTTAGGCCTAAAGTGAGAAAATTACTTAGTTGGGCAATTGTCTAAAAATAGTTGGGATTGTCTGAATAGGCTATTAGCAGGAATGGCAAATACGGAACTTCGTGGTTTTTTCGAAGTTCCAAGTAGGTTTGACATGTTCCAGGGTTTCCCTATTATTCACCTAAGATCCATTCAGTTTATATCTTAAACTAACTTTAAACTAACTAACTTATTTTATATCTTAAACTAATAAAGTTAGAAGGACGAAATTGAAGGATGTAGTAGTGTACATATTAGTCCTTAAGATATATTTAAAAAAAAAAAATTATTGGAAATTTACCTTTTTCAATACCTCTTCGTCCTTTTGCACCAAAACATTAAATTTTCCAAGATTCTAAGGATTTTTCTCTTTCATTTGATACCCATATTGTTATTGTACAATGCGCTCAATTTTTAAAATAATATTTTGAAATAAACATGTCCTTAAAATTTCAAAGTCCTTTGAAAAAAAATCCTGACGTCAGAGAGAAAAACTAAAAACGCAGTTTTACTACATTTGGCCCCTAGTTTCGCAAGTATATCGATTTTTTCGTGTGTTTTGAAATTTTTTTATTTTTGTCGCATGATGTAATAGACGAAAAGATGGGAAAGCAATTAATAGTAATACTGCAGAAATATTATTTAATTTTATCTTCGGAAGTTTCAATGCTTTTCTTTGTGCCTGTGTCTTAAGTAAAGCTGCGCTTACCTGAAGGCACAAAAGGGTGACTCGTTTTTACACAACATTGGGATAGTCTTGTTTCAGCCCATTTTTAAAACAGTCAAGTTTTTACTAAACTTTTCGATTCACTTTTACTCGAGCTAAACGGGATTAATTAGAACTGGATGTGATTTCGGCTTTCTTGGAACGAATTGTTCATTGTCCTTCCGTATTATCATCCATACCAAAAATTACCATCTGAGGCTTGAAAAACGGAAGTATTTTTCATTAGTTACTTTTTTATAGGATTCAATTTTCAATTAAATTTTTTTATACGATTAGATTTTAAATGATTCAACATCCACACTGATTCATTCGGTTCGGGTGTCCATAGCTATCCAGACAAGCTGTGTGATTTTTGTGTATCAACTGGAACCAAGAAACAATTGGATCTTTTTGGCTTTCTCATTCTCTTTCGATCAGTTTCGATCTCCAAAACGCATAAAAATTCACTTCAATAAAAATTAATGAGTGAGTGAGTTGCGTTCAATTACAGTCTGCGATACAAGTGTCTGGATTTTTGATACAGGAAATTTAGTAAAAACTGAAGTCTGATTTTTTAAGAAAATTAATTACAATTGGTTATTTAATAAAAATTAATGTTTTTAATAAAAAAAAATTGTGTTCTAGATTAAAAACCCATCTTGAAAAAATAAAAATTCATTAACTTCACTTCACTTAGTTCACTTAGTCTGTGATAGAAGTGTCTGGAATTTTTATACAGAAAATAATTAAAAACAAAAACTGAAGACGGATTTTATAAACTGAAGTCGGTGACTAAAAACTTAAGTCAGATTTTTTTTGGAAAATTAATTACAACGAATTATTTAATAAAAATTCATTTTTTTAATAACACAAAAATTTATTCTATATTAAAAACTTCTTTTAAAAAAATAAAAATTCATAAACTTGACAATAAAAAACTTAAGAAATTACAAAAATTCAAAATTAATTCAAAAACTAATTAGAATCCTGTCTTGACACACAAATTATGCTACATAAAACATTGATTGGCTCACTTCTCGTATTAGAAGGCCGACTGTAAGTTTAAAGTACATCAACTGTGACTCGAAATCGTTCTTTAAAAGGCGCCAATTGATTTTGATACGTTCTCAAGAACTGACACAATTAGTCAAAATGAAGCTCAGTCAGTCCATAACTCAATGAAATTGTAGCAAGTTTAGTTGTAATTGTTTTTGAAAGCAAATTAAAATTAAAAAATTTTCAGTTTGGTCTCTCTTTATGGCCTACATTGTACATTCATTTGCATATAAAACGTTTAAGTCATGTTTATTCCTTTTTCCTATTAAACCCATTGATGGAATCGCTTTTAATTAAGTTCACTCATTTTGCCACTAACCCCAACCCACACACTCAACTCTACTCTATGATGTTGATTCTTTTTGATTTTCGGTATTCAATTTAAATTAGTTTTCTTTATACAGGTCAACAACTTTTTTCAACATGTTTTTTTTTCTCACACTCTCAAACGATTCCGCGAATTTTTTTCATTGCATGCGCAATGTGTGGTTTTTATGCAATTTTTGTGTGGTCGTTGCTGTTGTTTGTGTTGTGGGTGTGTTGTGTGTTGGCCTAAGTGCAAAATAGTAGGAATGCAATTAATGCTTTTGTTGTTATTATTTTTATTTACGCAACTCAAGCCAGCTCAGCCCAACAAGCCAACAACCAACCACCAACAGCCGACATTCAAGAACCGGCTGTCGGCTGCCAACACTCGCTGCCGCCTTGCTTCTCTTTTTTTGTAATTTTTTCATTTTTTTCCCATTTTTTGGTGAGTGCATTGTACACGACACCGGTTAGGCAGCATACGGCTGGCAGCCTGCAAACAGGCTTCACGTGGTTTAGAATAACAGAAAATGTGTGTTTCATTTTGTTAGCCGTGGCGCCGAAGGCCATTTTTTACGTTACAACAATTTTTATTTCAATGAAAATTGAGTGGGGCCGCCGCTGCTGCACAGCGCTGATACTGCTCACACACACACACACACAGCACGCTGACGGCGCGCACAGCGTGAAATAACAATGGCCGCCTGGCAACTCGAGCGCCGGTACTCACACATACGCGAGTTGGCTCACTGTTTATTCGCTCAAAATGGCGCAACGACGGTGTCTAAACTACTTTTTTCCGCATGAAATTTGCAAATTTGTAGGCGGACACTTTTTGTGTGTGCAGTATGCCCACTAAACTCGTATGTCGTTGTTGTTGTTGGTGATTTTTTCGCTCATAACTGCAAATGAAATACTTGTGTGCGTATGTGTAAGTTGCATATTTGTGGCATTTTTCAAGTGCCGCAATGTATTTAAAAACTGTTTGCAACGTGATGACTCTGCGTTATGGCTGAGCTGTTCGAGTAAAAAAATTACACATGTTTGTTTTTTCTAGAGAGAGAATATTAAAACTCACTTTATACAGTGAAAAGTTAAATCATAGCTTTATTATTTACATATAGGAGCTATGAAGATTCTAGTGAGTTGTATCGATATTCAGTCAATTTGATTGTTGCACTTGAGAACTGGTTTTTTGAAATTGTTTGGTTTTTGCAAGTTTGAGTATAAAATTTAGTGTTTGTTTTACTTTTCAGAAAGACTTTTTATACAGTTGGTTTTTTTTAGCGAGAAAGTACGCAGGGGATACCTCTGTTAGTGATAACACCGTGCGACAAAAATTAAAAAAATTGTTCACACCGAAAAAAATCCATACGGGGGTGAAACTAGAGACCAAACATAGTAATACTGCGTACTCAGTTTTTCATTTCTACATCCTTTCTCCTTTTAAAAAGACTTCAAAATTTAAAAGGGGATAAAAGTAAAAAAAATATAAAAAATACTTAACCTCGTTAGAAAATGGCGATATGTATATTAACTGAAAGAGGAAAGGCTCAAGAATTTAAATAAAATTAGTTTTTTATTTATTTGTAAAAAAATGGTATGAAAAAGATCCTTTGAAAATTTTAATCCTTTATATCCTTGAGAATTTATGTAGAATTTTCTTGAAAAATATGTATGATATGTTAAAACCCAAAATCACCTTGATCACGTGTCAAAATTTCATTATTCTCGCTTTATTGATTTTATATCTTTTTATTATTTACAATACTGATACGCAAATAAATTCGAATTTTTGTATTTCATTAGAATTGCAGATTCCGCCTTTTTTAAATATCTTTCGAACCAATAAAGTTAGAGTAATGAAATTTTGACACTGATCAGGGAGATTTGGGGTTTTAACATACTTACTTTTCAAGAAAATTCTACATAAATTTTCAAGGATATAAAGGATTAAAATTTTCAAAGGATCTTTTTCATATCCTTTTTTTACAAATAGATAAAAAATCAGTTTTATTTAAATTCTTGGGCCTTTTTTCTTTCATTTGATATACATATTGCCACATTCTAACGGGGTTAAGTATTTTTTATATTTTGTATCCCCTACAAAATTTTGAAGTCCTTTCAAAACGACAAAGGATCTAGAAATGAAAAACTGAGTACGCAGTATTACTATATTTGGTCTCTAGTTTCACGCACATATGGATTTTTTCCCAGTGTGAAAAATGCTGTCGCACGGTGTAATCATTATATTAGTTCTGAAAGGGCGCAAACCTTAAAACTCAGAGTTCGAAAAGAAAAATGTATGGACACTTGAATGGGAATGAATCTAACAACATGCGAACACTACTAAGTGGCGCAACAATTTCAAACTCGCTTAATGGGATTAGTTATAAACTTTTAAACGAAGGCGTGTCCGGTATGAAAAATTCCTATATTTGTGGATCGATTTAGCATGATTAGTCTGGCCGTTCTTCTATTTTGAACTCGTTGGTGTCATTTGAATAGGGCAGAACTGATTTTCGTTTCCAAATAATGCTATGGATTTTTCTTACTCATGTGGAAAAGGGTGCATGTGTGAATCGTGTGGCTAGGGTTGCCACATTATGATATTATGCTAAATATGAAACTATTCATGAAAACCAAGAAAGCTGGACATTAGTGGACGTCTATATACAACTGGAAATTAACCTGGTTCCGCCCATATAACTCATTATGAACCATTCAAATGCATTCTCCATCATTAATTTTATTATTTCTTTTGTCAAAATATGACTTTGGGAAGGAATAGATATTGAATTTTTTAGAGTTTTTGAATTTATTATTTCATTTGATTAAATTAAATATTATAAATATTTTTGAATTTAATATTACATAACAAATTTTTGTACAATCAATCATTTTTTACAGTCTTAACTGAGCTTTTGACATCTCAATCTTTGGTTGTGTCTCTTTTTTATAAGAAAAAAGTATAAAAAATATTTTTTATTCAATTCCAATCAACGTCAACTATATGGCTTAACACTAGAATGCCCAAGGTAGTCATTTTGACTACATTGACGTCTTTTATTGTAAATAACTTTTGTTGCATCGCTTTCTAAAAAAATATCTCACGTGACTTTTATTAATTTTTAAAGCTAAATGGAATAAATAAATTAAAAATATTGTAAAAAATTTTTTACTTCAATTTTTACCTTAAATGCCCAATGGTAGTCATTTTGACTACCTATATACAATTTTCAGCAAATCTTACTGATAAATAGACAAATATGCATCTTCAATTGCCAAATATGAAAATTTCGAATAATTGCAAACATTTAAAAAAAAATATCATAGTAGGTTGTGACAGTTCCCAAGTTTTTCAATCCAAAATTCACTCATAAAATTCATTCACATATTCCAAATTTTAAATTTCATTCCTTTTATCCCATTTATGTGTAAAGTACGCTATTTTATTTAAATGAATTTACTTTGTAAACCATAAAAAAATAAAAGCTAAATGCTTATTTTAGTTTAATGTCGTTTATATTTATTCATATTTGCTACTTAAAAACTAATAAAATTAAGAAAAGTCAGTAAACAATAATGTAGTCAAAATGACTACATATGGGCATTTCAGGTATGTCAGATTGTCGGGCATTCTAGTGTTAAACATTAACAAAATTATCTTTATCACAAACTCAAGGCAAACAATTTTAGTGCAGCTGGAATTTTAATAGGAAAGTATTTAGCAGTAAAGCAATTTCCCAAAACAACCTGCGGTGGTTGTTTCAAATAGTAACAATTTTGTTTTCCCCTCCAGCTTATTCAAAAACTATATTTGCAAAAAATAATTACATTTGCCATAAATCAAACCAAAAATTTCAATTTTGTGCTCACATCTGAGCAGCATTAAAAATTATAACAATATTTCATTGCACGATTAATTAATAGTCTCCCATGCAAATGCGTTTCTATCACACTCTACACACACACACACATCCACACGTACACATGTACATGGCCCATAATGTGTGGCAGCAGCAAAATCTCACTGCGCCAACCCCAGTTGATTTATTTATCGCAACTCGATTAAAATTAATTGTATTTACACACACACACACAAACACACAACATACGCATACCATCACACTTAGCCACTCATACACTCACACATGCGAGTACCCCACTTTGATGTATCAAATTTCAGCGTTTAGCACAATTCAATTGCGTTCAATTCAATTCAATTATATTAAAATGCAATTGCGATTTGCAATAATAAATTGTAATCGAATTTAAATCGTCGTCGTCGTTGTTGGTTATCGGTTGTTAGTGGTCGATGCTCGGTGCTCGATTTTGCTGCGGGCCACTTTCGATGTTTGTCATTTGCATTTTGCCGCCGGTCAATGAGATTCTAATTGAAAATATGCGTTAGTGCATGTTGCACACCAGCTCCCCTCGCCCTTGCCAAACCACAAAGTTGGCCAATCGTTTATGCAGTTTTTAATTTCGTACTCAATTTTCCTGTTTTTTTTTTTCTTTTTCTTTCATATCCCCAGGGCGGACTTAAAGCGGCCATCAATGCGGATGTCATACAGACTGGTAAGCGGCGAAATGCATTTTCGCATTACAGGCGATCAATGCGATTCGCTTTGAAGTGTTTGTGCACTTGTGCCACTCATTGCTTTTGTTGTTTTTCGTTTGCCAACAGGAACAGTCATATTGGTTTCGCTGGCTGTCATAATAAAGGGCTCCATCGCCAGTGGCGGACCGCAGCGCGTCTACGAATTGAATCGAGATAATGGTGAGTAATTTATCAGCATCCGACGCAGATTTGGACGCATTCTCGCGCTGTAGACACGCGTGTGTGTGTCTATATTTGCGGCAAGTTTCAAGCTGTCGGTTTGTTTGGTTTTTCATATGTTTATGCTGAACTAGAGTTGCCATATGGTCTATAGAGATTTTTAGCAGATTTCTACAGAATTTGAATCTCTTGATTGAAGTAAAAACCTGTCAGGGTAAAATATGAATAAAAAAAAAAATAAAATAAAATAAAATAAAATAAAATAAAATAAAATAAAATAAAATAAAATAAAATAAAATAAAATCAAATCAAATCAAATCAAATCAAATCAAATCAAATAAAATCAAATCAAATCAAATCAAATCAAATCAAATCAAATACAATAAAATAAAATAAAATAAAATCAAATCAAATCAAATCAAATCAAATACAATAAAATAAAATAAAATAAAATAAAATAAAATAAATTAAAATCAAATCAAATCAAATAAAATAGAATAAAATAAAATAAAATAAAATAAAATAAAATAAAATAAAATAAAATAAAATCAAATCAAATCAAATCAAATCAAATCAAATCAAATCAAATCAAATCAAATCAAATCAAATCAAATCAAATCAAATCAAATCAAATCAAATCAAATACAATACAATACAAGAAAATAAAATAAAATAAAATAAAATAAAATAAACTAAAATAAAATAAAATAAAATAAAATAAAATAAAATAAAATCCAATCCAATCAAATCAAATCAAATCAAATCAAATCAAATCAAATCAAATCAAATCAAATCAAATCAAATCAAATCAAATCAAATCAAATCAAATCAAATCAAATCAAATCAAAGCAAATAAAATCAAATAAAATCAAATAAAATCAAATCAAATCAAATCAAATCAAATAAAATAATCTAAAATAAAATAAAATAAAATAAATTTAAATTAAATTAAATTAAAAAAAAAATTAAATTTAAAAAAAAAAATATAAAATCAAATAAAATCAAATAAAATTAAATCAAATACAATAAAATAAAATAATATAAAAATAAAAACCCTTCGGCTATTTCGGCGGTTATATTTTGTTATTTATTGCTAGTAATAACACAAATAACAAGTGGCCCAAGTTTCAGCCTCAATCTGGCAACGCCACGCACAACTCTCACACACACATACACACACACTTACTCGCGCTCGCCCAGTTTCGCGCCATTCAGCGCGCACAGTCGCAGTTTTGAATAAGTAGCGCAATTTATTCATATTGAATGCCAGTGCAAATAATGATGGATGCGTCGGGGAATCAATCATTGTTCTGCGCTCGATGTGCCCTATGCCACAGCACGTGTCGCCATGGCGTCGCTGAGCGAACGATACGGCACCGTTTGATTGGAGCAAAAAGTTTACCGCAATTTAGCTGCAAACAAAATCGAGGCAACTGCCTGGAATGCTGCCGCATCCAGCCCCGCCTGATGGCCGCGTCTGACGAGCCGCACTGAAGCACCAGACAAGCAGCCAGCATGCGAGGAAAAACGTGGTAAATAACACTCATGGCGCATGGCACATGCCACTTACTGCCATATTCCAGTGCGCCACGTAGACGCATTCTTGGGCGGACTGCGCGGCTCTTGTTGCTGAAGCTGCGGTCGCTGCTATTGCGGCCCCCTGCCAGCGCTGACGAATGATGACTATTAAACAAAGAACCAAAGTAAAAAACAAAGCCATATCTGCTGCGCGCCACAGCACTCGCCGCTCTCCGCTGCTAATGTCGGCGTCGAATGGCGCACCAACGATGTGACAATGGGCGCGCGGGCGTTGAGAATGATGTGCAGCTCATTATGCGCACCGCTTATGCGGTGCTGCTGGCAATGGACAACGGCAGCGGCGGCCACAACGCGTACGACAATGCGCGTCGCTGTCCGATAACTGCGGCGACATAAGTAAATACGCATCCACAGCAGAAGTGATTGGCACTTGAAAGCGCGGAATTTGAGCGTTCTGTTTCGTCACGTAATGGATTCATTGTTGCGTCCGGAAAATGTGCAATAAATTGCTTCCACACACACACACATACACACCGCTTGCGAGCGTATCGTACACAATATTGCACCGTTCATAAATGAGGCAGAATACACCGTGCGACAGCATATTTCACACCGAAAAAATCCATATGGGCGTGAAACTAGAGACCAAATATAGTAATACTGCGTACGCAGTTTTTTATTTCTGCATCCTTTGTCCTTTTAAAAGGACTTCAATATTTTGAAGGGGATAAAAATTAAAAAAAATATAAAAAATACTTAACCTCGTTATAATATGGCGATATGTATATCAAATGAAAGAGGAAAAGCTCAAGAATTTAAATAAAACAGATTTTTTATCTATTTGTAAAAAAATAATATCAAAAAGGTCTTTTGAAAATTTTAATCCTTTATATCCTTGAAAATTTATATCGAATTTCCTTGAAACGTAAGTATGTTAAAACCCAAAATCTCCTTGATCACGTGTCAAAATTTCATTATTCTCACTTCATTGATTTTGTATCTTTTTATTATTTAAAATACTGATACACAAATAAATTATAATTTTTGTACTTCATTAGAATTGCAGCTTCCGCCTTTTTTTTTAATAACTTTCGAACCAATAAAGTTAGAGTAATGAAATTTTGACACATGATCAAGGAAATTTTAGGTTTTAACATACTTACTTTTCAAGAAAATTATATATAAATTTTCAAGGATATAAAGGATTAAAATGTTCGAAGGACCTTTTTCATATCCTTTTTTTACAAATAGATAAAAAATCAATTTCATTTAAATTCCTTAGAATTTCCTCTTTCATTTGATATACATATTGCCATATTCTAAGGAGGTTAAGTATTTTTTATATATTTTTTATTTTTTATCCCCTTCCAAATTTTGAAGTCCTTTTAAAAGGACAAAGGATGTAGAAATGAAAAACTGAGTACGCAGTATTACTATGTTTGGTCTCTAGTTTTACGCCCATATGGATTTTTTCCGGTGTGAAAAATTTTTTTCATTTTTGTCGCACGGTGATACTTATATACGCATTGCCTTTGAGAGTTATGGAGGGATGGACCAGTGACAAAATTTAGTCTGTATTTGACAATCTCTGTGCCTGGACAGCCACTTTACGAGTACTTCAAGTTGCTACATGGCTACACCCTTGAAACAGGGTTCGAAAAACAAATTAGTATCAAAGCGAATTAATAAAGGTGACCGCGTAAGGGCAACAACAACATTTTATTGTTGGGTTTGTGCGGCTTATTGTCAAAATCAGGCAATCAAAACCAAGCCATAAGCAAGCAACCAACAAAAAACAACCATTTTGTCTAACTAGACTTCTTTTAACATAATAAAAACTAGTGTCCGACCGACCGAAACCGAAACCGAATTTCGGTTTTTTTTTAATATTCGGCCGAAATCGAACCTTTCTAGTTGAAATAAAAATCACCATATGTGATATGTGATTAAGTAAATAAAGAACAAACAAACAAACATAGCATAAATAAATAAATAAATAAGTACTTATTAATAAAAACAATTAATTCATTTTTTTTTTAATATAAACATGAAAAATCACCCTTTCGTACCTTACTCGTTAATATTCAAAATTAAATAATTTAATAATATATGCTAAAAAAAATAAGTTTATTTACATTGGTGCCATCTAAATTACTCCTCCTTTCGCTATTTATCTGCTACACAATAAAATGTGAAAAATATTCTAGAAAGTTTCGGTTTTGGCTGTTCGGGCTTTTTTTGGCCGAAACTGAAACCGAAACCACTTATTTGGGCCGAAACCGAATATTCGGTCGGACACTAATAAAAACCAATCAGCTGATTCAACGAGGTCACCTGTATTAAATTCGCCTTGATTAGTATGGAACGTTGTCATCATAACCACACATAGAACTAAATCAATGAATTTGAAGTTTTAACATTTCCCAGTAAAGAGTTAGAGCCACTCGGCCTATGTCGAGTCAAGCATATTGTGGAATCCAAATTCAAAAAGGCACAATTTTGAATCTATATTTCATTGTCAACAGCACGCACTCACGTACCATTTTTTTGGAAGATCACATTTCACACTGTGAAAATCTTAAAACTGACTCTGTCACCAATCTGTATGCCTCCACTTAACAAAACAAATGCCATAAGCCATACACTCCATGTGGCTGTTGCATTTATATTCAACGCTCGTAGTTTTTCTTCATTCATGCGTGAGCTCTCCAGTATAATCCTCGATCCAGCTGCCTGCCTTCGAGCAACCCCACACACACACACACACACGAACACACATCGCCAGTTTTGTGTGCTAAGCACAAATGAGCATTCCCCAGCCTCCTTTCAGCCAGCATATTTACGCTTTAAACAGCCCAATTTATAAGTCAATATCCTGCAGCCAGTGGCAGCAACAGCAGTAGCGGCCAAAAAAATCATTCATTTGATGCCTTATTATCCATTCAGGACTTATCAACCCAAAGCTGTTTTGGCAAAAGCGCACAAAAACCCACCGTTCATGCTGCTCATAACTAAAGCACCAAACCCGATTGTGCGCTTATTTTAATATAATTTCAAAACACTCACACACGCACGCACACACACGTATGCTTAAAAAAGCGTAGGGAAAACGTAAACACCCGAAATATGCAGCACAAACAATGACAACGACGTGGCAACGGCAACGGCAACGGCGGCAGCAACGAACCAGACATGCCAGATCAATGCGAATGGCAGCAAAATGCCATAAGCGCACACACTTACCTACCGCAAATTGGAAGCCGCACTCGTACGCACACGCCCACTCGCCCGCCTGTAAACACAATTGCACACAAACACACACACAAGCGCGCACACACCGCCACACAGTCACGGCCAGCCGTATTTGCGTAAGCCGGACATTTGCCCGTTCACATTGCCGCTGCCGTTGGCACTGCCTGCACCATAGCGTCGGCGTAGCGTGAAACGTCGAGAGGCGCCAGAGGTGAGCCGCACTGACCTGAGCGCCGCCAGCCGACATCGAAACTAAAGCTGGCCCAAATATGGGCAGCGCCCCATAAATCGGAAACAAATGCCGAATATGCGAAATAACAGAAGCGCAAAATATATACTCGCCCCACACACACACTCACACACACTCATACTCACTCGCACGTTCCGCTTGGTGCAAGCGTTTGAGTTGCGCAATGTGGTTGCTGTCGCTTTTTTCAATCGCTTTGCTTTTTTTTTATTTGCCTACTCGAAGTGAAAAAGCCAAACTGTGAACAAAAAAATTGCATACATAAGCGGAACAGCCTCTGGGTGCGTTAAATTTTCATAACATTCGCCGGGGGTGTAATGCGGTTATGTCACTTTGATTATGTCTGTATGTGTGTGTGAGTGTGTGTCGTTGCGTGTAGATATTTTTTCTTATAAATTGCCAAGTTACTGCTGCTGCTTTTTTGTTGGCGTTGCTGTTGTTGCAGCAAGCCAATTTTATAACTCATTTTGTTGTTGTTGCAAAATCAATCAGAATCATGGCTCGTTTCGTAGGCATCCGGCAATTCTGAGTGATATCAATAATTTCTTCCTTCCTGCTTTTTACACATTGTTTTTTTTTTTTCAATGGCCTTTTTTACATTTAATGTCCGGTTATTTGTGTTTTTAATCACACACTTTGTGACTGCGTGTGTCGGGTTTGGGGGGCGTATGAGTGATATTTGCTTTTGATGAGTAGCGATGCCATGATTGAGACTGGAAGTCGTGTGTGGTCTTGAAATTCTTTAAAACTTATTAGCTATTGATTCATAACTTTGTATTAAAGTTTTGTCCTGTGTAATCCATTTTTTGATCATCGATTGATGTTGCAATAATTTAGCATGTAATATCTGTGGGCAAAAGCAATTATCGCTTGAGTTCATAAACATTAAAAAGGTTTTGCTTTCACCCACAATGTTTCATTTAATCAACATAAGCGCTTTTTTCTTTTGCCCACAGTTATAAATCATAGTTAAATGCCTCACTTAGGCTTCTTAAGCTTGAGTTAAATTTTCTTATTCGAACCAACTACAACAAAATTGTTTCTTTCTCACAGGCCGCTTAACATTCTTGAATTTCACTGGCGACATGACTGTGCGCGTGGATACGCTGTCCGCCTGGTTTGGCCAGATGTTCATGTCACTCTCACAGTTCGGCTGTCAACAGAATTTCATGCAGCGCTATGTCAGTCTCAAATCACTAAAACATGTCAGAAGGTAAGGGCATCGTTCACACCTTACAGATGACGTAAACTGTAATAAACAGTTGAATGTAAACTATTTCTAAGCTTTCACCAATTTTGGACTATTGATTTAATACCTGTAAGAAACTAATGGCATGAAAATCTATGAAACCATATGAAATTTTAGACGAAATATTTTCAATAATATTTTAGAATTAATTACATTCTAAAGATAGTGCAATGCACAACTAATACATAGTAAATCGAAATCATAATTTTGAACAACATACATAGTTAAGTAGATAGTAGTTAAGTATATAGTTAAGTTTATAAATTAAAACTATCGTATGGCATTACATGCCCAAACGACTACAACCTTTTATGAATCTCAGCATCCTTTCAGTCATGTCTTGAATCTCTCCTCCAATACTCATGCAAAGACTCTCCTTAGCTCCTAAAACCACATAACACCGTGCGACAAAAATTAAAAAAAATTTGCACACCGGAAAAAATCCATATGGGCGTGAAACTAGAGACCAAACATAGTAATACTGCGTACTCAGTTTTTCATTTCTACATCCTTTGTCCTTTTAAAAGGACTTCAAAATTTTGAAGGGGATAAAAAATAAAAAAAATATAAAAAATACTTAACCTCGTTAAAATATAGCGATATGTATATCAAATGAAAGAGGAAAGGCTCAAGAATTTAAATAAAATTGATTTTTTATCTATTTGTAAAAAAAAGGGTATGAAAAAGGTCCTTTGGAAATTTTAATACTTTATAGCCTTGAGAATTTGTAGAGAATTTTCTTGAAAAGTAAGTATCTTAAAACCCAAAATCTCTTCATTGATTTTGTATCTTTTTATTATTTAAAATACTGATACTCAAATAAATTCGAATTTTTGTACTTCATTATAATTGCAGCTTCCGCCGTTTTTTTTAATAACTTACGAACCAATAAAGTAATTAAATTTTGACACGTGATCAAGGAGATTTTGGGTTTCAACATAGTTACTTTATTTAAATTCTTCAGCCATATTCCATCGAGGTTAAGTATTTTTTATATTTTTTTAGTTTTTATCCCCTTCAAAATTTTGAAGTCCTTTTAAAAGGACAAAGGATGCAGAAATGAAAAACTAAGTACGCAGTATTACTATAATTGGTGTCTAGTTTCACACCCATATAGATTTTTTCCGGTGTGAAAAATGCTGTCGCACGGTGTAATAGCATACATAGCTTCCTCGGCTTAAAAACATATCCCAACAAATATGCATAATCTTCTTCATCATCGCCCTACAACCTCATGTGTCGCACATCTCTTTAGCCATGGCAATGCTTTATTTATTTATTTATTTATTAATTTCTATATTTTTTTATTTATTTATTAATTTTTATATTTATTTATTTATTTGCTTATTTATTTATTTTTTTGTTTATTTATTTGTTTATTTATTTGTTTATTTATTTATTTATTTACTTATTTATTTATTTATTTATTAATTTTTTTTTATTTATTTATTTATTTATTCATCAATTAATTTATGTCAGCAAAGGGCTGTAGAAATGTTCACTTTGGACGGATAAATCATTTTAAACCCATTAATATTTCTTTGTGGTGCAGAAACTTGCTCTGAAACTGTTTAAAGGAAACTCTTCTTTGTGAGATCTTTGCTCTGGTTTGTGAATGAACCTAGCTTTGCTTATCTGCGTCATTATTGTTTTACATACACCTTCTATAACTCTGATACTTGAGTCCCCGGACGCATACCCCGCATGCCTATTGCTCATTTAAAGTACAGCCACATCCACTTTGATAGATTCTCTAGCTCCAAGTGGCTACTAACTTGACACACCCAGTGTTAGTGTCACCTTTTGGCATTGTATCAATTAAAATTATTTTATTTATTTTAAGCGAACACTAAAATTCCCTTCAAATAATACAAAATCGTTAAAGCATAATTTTTCATATCAATAAAATTAAACTTTATTAGATAAATTTCAATAAAATTACGTATAAATTATTTCAAGTTTCTTTACTCTCAACTACTGATTTACAATGTTTTTATTTATTATTTTTTTAATTATTTGAATTATTGTATTATCCCTTGTAGAGCCATGATGTCCAACATACCGATTATATTTGTGTTCTTCTCGCTGTCGTGGCTCTCGGGCATGGTCATCTACTCCACCTATGTGAACTGTGATCCCTATGCGGACGGCTACATACGCAAACCCGATGAAATTCTGCCCTTCTTCGTCGAGGATCAGCTGTCGATAATACCCGGCTTCGTTGGCATTTTCATGGCAATGCTGTTCAACGGCGCCTTGTGGTAGGTAATCGCCGCAGCTGCAGCTGCAGCAGCAATGTGATAAATTGATTTTTAATTACTGCCCGCTTAGTGGCCATTCATGAACACTTAATCACTATTCGCCGTTCAATTTGCTTCTCTACTCCCCTGCATCGGAAACACAACGCAACTGTTGCCAATAATGCGCGACCGCCTGTTTGCATAAACCATCGCACACACACACCGTCCACACCGCAAACGCCAATGCCAATTGGCGCACTGATGACGCACCGTCGCGCCACACAGCATGATGGTCTCGAATTTAAATTCGTTGGCCACCGTCTGCTGGGAGGACTTCGTATCGCAACTGCCGCAATTCAAGGGACTCGGCGACAAGCAGCAATTAGGCATCCTTAAGGTTATAACCGTCATTTGCGGCCTCATTATTATGGGTGTTGCCTTCGGTGTGGGCCTGCTGTCGGGCGTAATTGAATCATCGATGCTCGCGTTCTCGGCCACATCTGGGCCGCTGCTGGGCTGCTTCGTGCTGGCCATGCTGGTGCCCATTGCTAATTGGAAGGTAATTAATTTTTTGGCCACGCCCGCACTGCCGGCCGATAATTGCATTATGAAAATTTTCAATACACGCCACGCTTAATTGCCATCGGAAAATGATACGACGCACTACAAGCAAATGTTTCTTCTCTCTCCGCGCAGGGCACCTCGGCGGGCATGCTGTCGTCCTGCGCCTTCGTCCTGTGGATTATCGCCGGCGGCATGACGGTGGACAAGAGCGCCAGCAACGTCTTCCTGCCCACATCAACAGAGGTATGAAATTTTAAGGAGTGTTTGCGGTTTCACTGATACTAACAAGTACAACAATTTACCTTCGTTAGGGCTGCACCAACTCGACATTCTCGCAAACAATTTACAAGCCGAACGACGCCGCTTCGTGGCTGCTGGCACACACCCCCATCAATGCCACACTGGCGCCCGACACCACGCCCATAGCAGCGCAACGGTAATGTCCTTGCACAGAATATCCATTTCACAGTTGTTGTATTCGCAATTTTCTAATGCCATCATCATTGCGCGCTCCCCACAGCACACCCCTCGAGACGTTCTACTCCATCAGCTACATGTACTACAGCCTGCTGGGCGCCACGCTCACCATCGTGGTGGGTATCGTCATCAGTTACCTCACGCAGGACCCCAAAGACAGCTACGACGCCAAATTGCTGCATCCGCTCGTGCTGAGGCTGAGCGAGCGCTTCCCGGGCAACAAGCCCTACTTCATCAACGAGGCCAGCAGCGACCTGACCAGCGTCAGCAACGGCAACGCGACCAGCAACGGCAAAGGCAAAAGCGCCAACGTCAATCACGCCTTCGACGCCCAAAACGAGTCGAACATCATCATTAGTGCCGCCAGCGAGAAGGAGAAGAGCCCCATGGAGGTGGTGTTCACGAACGGCGGCGGCGACAGTCGCATTATCGCCAGCGGAGCGCTGGCCCGGACGGCGGAAGCGGACACGCCCAGTGCCGGCGAAAGCGGCGTCTATCGCCAGTTCAGCGACAAGGAGGCGGTGTGATTGCGCGTCGCGACCGCGCGCTGCGAGTGATGATCTGCCGAAGTACACACCGAATAGTGACTTAAGCAAATTTACTTAATTTTTTTCACCAATCTTACATTTACATTTATTTAGTCAGTGCTAAGTCTGAATGCTACAAGTTAGTTTAGCGAGCTCAACCCACTTGTCTTTAATTTAATCGATTAGATATCTAAGTCAAGTTACGCTAAGAGAGTGGCGAACGAGTGACGACGATGAAGACACTGTGATCATTATCTAATTATTTGGACTACTTATGTATGTGCGGATGTATATCCTTTATGATTGCATACAACCAAATGTATGCAAAAACGTGCGTGCGAATGTAGTTGAAGTAGTAGAAGTAGTAGTAGAAAAAGAAGAAGAAGATGTTGGCAACACGCCGATATGTACACGTATGAATTTTATTCATAATCTCATATTTACTTACCCTCAAAACAATGAAAAACAACAACACAATTGTACAATAATAGCGCATAAGCTTAATTGAATACTAAACTATATACACATGAATTATTTTTGTAATAATGAATTTATATCTTAGCTGTTTAAGGCAACAAACTCTTTTTGACATCCAAATAAAGAATGCGAAATAGGAACCTATAGTTTACTCAATTGTTTCGAATAACGCTAACGCCCAGGTAAGTTACAAAACTGGTAATGCAGTCATTAGTGTTTGGTCCTTTGAAGGACCAAAGTCAAGCTTAAAAATAAAACAAACTGACAAAAGAATATATCAACGAGTGTAAAATTTAAAGAAATCTAACTAAAAAGTCGGAAAGAGAATTCCTGTGAGGAATCAGCCCACCAAGCAAAATGTGAGAAATAGGCAACAATCGTTAGTACCAAAAAATTGGCGACTCGCCGATTTATTGCCGCAGCGACAAATTAGCAACATGTCACAAAAAAACAATTGTGTTGTGTACAAAAACACTTTGTTTTCCAGGACTTTGAAATATCGAATTGAACTATGTTTTGTATTTCAGTGAGATTGATCGTATTTTAAAATTTTTCATTCATTCGTCGACGAATAGTCTGAGTCTGAACTGTTACTGGCAGCTGAGTTTGGTGAAAGTTGTGTGCTTCTATTAAACGTTGTTTGAAGCGGCATTTGAAGCCAAGTCCTCACTTTCAATACCACAAAATCACTGCAATCTCTCCGGATTCTGAGAACAGTCGAGTAAAAACGTGAGCTCAAACTTTTACTGAAAAAAAAATGAAGCGTCATGACAAGGAGAACAACTAATTTCACTTTTGAATTTTGCCAATTGTTACTTTTTAAATAAAATGAAAATATTACAAATACATTTGTTCACAAAACGTATTGCTTAATTTAGCAAGTCGCCTAAGGCAAAAAAAGCTATATGAAAATGACTCGTCAGGGCGATACGAAAACGACTCGTCAAGGCGATAAGAAAACGACTCGTGAAGGCGATAAGAAAACGACTCGTCAAGGCGATAAGAAAACGACTCGTCAAGGCGATAAGAAAACGACTCGTCCAGGCGATATGAAAACGACTCGTCCAGGCGATATGAAAACGACTCGTCAAGGCGAGTTGCTTTCGGCGGACGTTTTAGAGCGACTGGTGATACGAAATCGATACGCTGGCGATATTACAGGCGATAAATTTGTTGCCGGGAGCGAATCGTTTTCTTATTGCCGACAACAAAAAATGTCTGGTGGGAGGTTACGTCGAAATGCCTGTGTGTGTGAAAACTTAGTTTTCAAATAAACCAAATCAATGGGTTGTTGCTAGTTGGGAATCAATTCTAATCGAGCTATAAGTAAAGTGACAATTCACAGCAAATCGTATATTATTTGTAAATTTTTTCACTACGATAAACACTCAGGGAATGTCCCAATGCATGCGCTAGCTTTACGTTGATTTTAGACAGACAAATAGTTTGAAGGATAATATGAAAGAGGAACTTGTAAACTTGAATGCTTGAATTTACTCTGGTCTAGACTGAAGCATTGATGCATTTCTTATTCATTTTTGGTACTACTGTTTTTTAAAGGTTTATTTTATTATTTTCTTTCATTCAATTTATTATATCAGTTAAATAATTTTACAAAATTGTACATTTAATTGCCGTTTTTTTTTGCTGTGCGAAATTTTTATATTACAAATTTTAACAGATTCTGTTTGAACTGAGCCTATTAAGTATATTTACTTAACAAATGTTTTTAAATTAAATGTGAAAGAATGAGTAATTGTTTGCACTGGAACAAATACTTATTGATTACAATAACAAACAGTTATACAGTATGTTTAAAGTTAAACACTTTAAGTTCTTTGCAAATGTTAGCTGTCAGCTACATACAGCACAAAATAAACTTTGCTTCCTAAAAGATCTTGAATTAAAGAATGCATTACTTTCTCCGAATGTGGCTCAATTCTTCTTTGGTTGCTTTGGTCACATTCATTGTATATTTTTCATTAGAAACAAACAGAACATCAGTATTTGACGCTTAGCTTGTAATATTTGGAGCATCTATAAACGCGTGTTTCCAGTCGCAAAACTAAAGTTTGATTTATTTAAAAAAAAGAAATTCAGGCACCGCATGGCCCAATGCTTCCAGGATCCGTTTATAGTCAGTGTTTCATACTTTCTGTGTCGCACAGCCTAATTGATCTAAAATAGTTGTATCTATATGTTGCGTATTCCAAATATAGGCGACTGTCGCATAAACTCATCGAGCTTGTTTTGGAATAGTTCAGAGGCGACCGGGGTGCCAGGCTGCCACAGCGGATCGCGCACCACATACTCCACCCACACTTTACTGTACAGCTGCTGAAGCAGTTCCTTGACGTTTAGCGCGGCAGTGTCCGTGTTCAAAACAAATCTGAAATTTTTAATCAATTAATAGATAAATTAAATTGCAAAGTAGCGTCGTACTCACTTGAGGCCAGAGGGCGTTTCCAGATAGTGCAACGCATATCTGTTTGTCTTGTAGTAGAGAAAGCCGTCACGCGGATCGTGTGGCGATATTTTGTTCACGAACGATTTAATTGAGAACAGCATGCCGTAAGTTAATTTCGCTTCCTGAAAAATCATTTATTAGAGGAAAACATAGAAATCTACGAATGTGGCTCACCTCTTCTCTGGTCACGCCCGATTTCTTTGTACGATTCCACTCGGCGTAGTAAAGCATCGTGCCGAATTTGTCGAAAATGTACAAATTGTATATTGTCATTTTGTGCCGCGAAACTGCGCCAATTCAGATGAACACGAATTCAAATTAGAAGTAAATACAAAATCGAGTCCTTTGTTTACGCTGCACAAATGGCAAATTGCCTTAAGTGTCAAAATCAGCTGCTTTTCATTCTTGCCACACACCGCTATTCGTGGAAGCTGGAAATTCTCGGCTGTTCATAGTTCTTCCCAGTTCGTGGACAACAGTCAATGTGGCCGCACTGTCACCGCACGCTGGCACCACTGGTTAAAACAAAAAACAAAAGTCAGCTGTTGAATTTGTAAACGGGGATTTTTTTCATTTGTAGTGCAGTTTCGTAAATTTACGGATCGTTTGTGAAGCGATGCGCACAAAGTTTTTTAAATAAACAAAGACGCAAAAGAAAAAATATTTAAAACATGGCTACAATGGAAAAACCGAAAGTGGTAGCCATTTAATTCCAAAATTTCACTACTCTATTTTGTACTAAACGACAATTTTTCGCAGAAAACAAAGAAAGCCAAAATCAAGCAGAAGCCGGAACCGCTGGACACAAAATATGCTGAGCAGACTGAAAAAAATGCCGAAACGCTGCAATCGCTCAGCGAGGACATTGCTGACGATAATATCACAACGACTAGTGCCCCAAAGCCGAGAGTGCAAGCCACTGTGGACTTTGACCAATTCACCGCCGCAGCATCAAAAGACATCGTTAGCCATGAATGTTCCGTTGCGTCCGATTGCAGAACGCTCAACGAAGTGGAGGAGCAACGAAAATCTGGCACAAATTCGCCCGGTCAGCTCTCATTGCATGAGGAGTTGGCACAGGCCGCAGCAAACTGCAGCGGTGTCGCAACGCTAAATACCACAACAACAAGTACAGCAACTGTGACTGCAACGCTGACAGCCACAGCACCGCCTGCCGCCGATATAAGCACTTCGATAGCGCTAAGTATGGCTGCGCCCGCGCCGGCAGCGCCCATAACACAGTACCCCAACTTGACGCCGCTACAGCTGCAGCATGTAGAGAGCAAATCCAAAATCGTCTACCAACAACAGAAAAGCATATCGCCTGGCCTCCGCTTTGCGGACAGCCAACTAGCACCCTTCGCCGACGAGCAGCTGCAGCAGATCTATCATTGCGTTGAACTGGACTTAGTGAAGCAATTCGAATTGGAATTCCTAATGAATTCGCTGCTGGAGACCTATGAAAGCGATGCGCTCTACATGGCCTTGCAGGAATACTACAACTTCCACAGTAAATTATCTATGAACGTGTTCGATGTGAAAAAGTCGCGCCTGGAGGTGCTGCATGCGCAAGAGTGCATTTGGGAAGAAGTGCCGGTGCAGAAAACATTCAGTAATCGCTGCGGCGATGGGGTGGAAGTGAAGGAAACCGTCACGTACAAGTAAGTGAGAACCAAATGCAATTACGAAACTGATAACAAGCAGCGTATGGCAGCGTATTGATAAGCAATTGCTTTCGGCTTTGCCAGGCGGTGTCTATACTCAATGAGTCATAATTAAAGCAGCACCAGGATTATAGCGCATTCCATAGATTTTTACCTATGCTTTGAACACTCACTGCAAGAAACTGCGTTAAGATGTACATTTTAGATTAAGGCTTATGAATGAAAAGAAATATTCATTTCAGCATCTATGTTAATTGCATGATAATTTTTTCTCACAACTACTTTCAGTATTGCTCAAGTAAATGGCAAAAATTTGGAAGATGCCTCTGCCGCTTTGGGTCATCTGTACGACTTGGTCTGCAATACATACACTACAAACTTAATAACAGTAAAAATAACTAAAGTCCGAGTATGTAAAAACATTTATTTCGAAATTCAATATATATTTGTTACAAGGTCAATTATATATCCCGCTGTAGATCGATCAAATGATTGACCACATCATCTCACAACCCAACTTGGTGGCACTAACGCAAAAATCTCAATTAGTTCTGCACACCGCACTAGACGCGCACGCCATGCCGTTCATAGCGCATTTGCGTCGCTCCATATCGATACTGTTTTGGTTTGCGCGCAAATTGAGCCCAAGTAAAGTAAGTACTGCCTCATTCGTATAGAGCCACTCGATTTCTGTATGGTTCAACTTCCAATAGAGTTTTGACGCCGATCTGAAGGCGTGGTTGCGCAAGCTAATTGCTCTGCATCTGCTCGTTGCCACTAAGGAAGACCACTGGTTTCTGCTCTTCAATATATTGCGCTGTCCTAGCGGCGTGGGTCATTGGGCAGCTGAATTTGTACAAATTCCTTGCTCCTCCAAAGTTGACACACCGTCCGGCTCGCGTCCCAGCGAACTGCCATTGGATTTGAATTCCGCAGAGATCAGTCACTGCATTGCCACATTGCAAATTCTGCTTTTGCCCATAAAGAAGCGAAACGAATATCTCAAAGCTTTTGTGCAGGTTTGTTGCTAAACTTTTTGATTGAGTAAATAGTACTGCAATAACTCAATTCTTTTATAAGGAAATCTCGGATCCCGCAAAGGAGGAACGCTGGATCTTGGTAGATTCGGATGGCGAAGACAGTCACACGCCTACGGGAGAATGTGTGGGTCTAAAAGAAAGCGATCTAATCGCGCTTCTGAATCAGATACCTTTTGAGCAACTTTTTAGGTAAAAACAAATTTGCTAATTATTTTCTTATTGAAGTGTGCTAGTAAAAAACAAAGTCCATTTGAGATTTCCGATTTTATATATATTCGTTTAATGGTTGCAGTTCGGCATTAAATATAGAAAAATTCCTTAACGACTACATAATCACACCGGATCTGATATCCTCAAATCAAATGCTGAAGGTTATAGCGTTCTTTAATAAATTAATTAAGATTTTCGGCGAAGGTATGCTGACATACAACACCGAACGTTATAAGCAATTGGCCAAGCGCCTAGGACGTTTAATACGCCACACACTCCAGTACATTTCCGATTACTTTGACATTTTCATGTAAGTCTGCAATCTATGCGCACTCGCCGCCATTTAGGAAAATGCTAATAAACAACTTATTTGTAGGCACAATAATGTACCCAAAGATGCCAAGACATGTGAACGGATCTCTGTGGAGCTGTATGCCTTATTGTTCAGAGCTTGCACTTATATTTATCGAGGACGCAATTTGGCCACTTGGCAGTACTTCTCGTCGCTGCCCTTTGGTTCTCTGGACATGAATATACTGTGGCAAATATTCTACTATTTAAATGTGGGTTTCCCCGTAGAAGTGCCTGCAGTAAATGAAGGTATTTGCTTTTTTTCTACAAGTGCTAAAAATTACATTCAAACAAATTTATTTGCAGACTACGTGGAATTACTGAACGCTTCCGACTTTTGGGCAAAATTCGATGTTGCCAACGCTGATTCTTCGCCTGAGGATATGTATTATCTGTTGCAAGCGTTCTTCGAAATGGCCAACGAACGTGACAAGGACAAAGACTGGGACCTAATCAAAATGATTTGCATGCATACTTTCCATGTGAGATTGCTGCATTGCATATTTCCAATAACTCTTTAAATGGTGTTAATTTTGCAGATTGGTTTCATCAACACCCACACTCGTGAGATTTGCTATAAAACCGCACGCGATATGCTCGTCAATCTTACGCTCGCCTACGAGGACCTTATTTCGTGCTTATTGTTGCAGCTAAAGGTGCGCTTTAGTGAAATTGAGAACAGCGCCTATCTAATCAAATCGCTGCCATTGGAAAGCTGGAAACCAAACATGGATAGTTTTGAGATTCTCTCGAATTGGCTGCTTCATTTCGACTACAAGTCGCAGGAAAATATGTTGGCACGCATTGTGATCAGCCACTTGAACTGGGGCTTTGACTTCGATGGGCGTCTCTTTCTGCCGCACAACATACACGTGCGTATGGCGTGCCTGGTGACCGAAGCGCTCACAAAGCATGCACCTGAGGTGGTTGGGCTCTCTGGCATTTCAGAGAGCGTGCGCCAAGTGTCCAGCCTGATTGACTTTACACAATCTACCAAGGAGCAGTTTACAACCTGGTGCTGGACCATGGTGTCCATGCTGCGCCTACATCTGATGGATCAGAGCGTGGAATCAATCAAGCGCACGCTACGAAATCCCACAGAACCACTCATGTTTGTGCCGGACTTGGAGCGCATCGACTTAATTTTTCAAGGGGTGACCGAAAATCGGCCGTTGGCTTTATACGTGGCGATTTTGGTTAGCCTGCACGGACACTCAATTCCGCTGATATGTCAAAAAGGATTCGATTTGATGAAACTCCTACTGACCGATTACCGGCATGCGGCAGTGATACGTTGTCTGGAGTTGATAGTACCGTTATTCCTGGAAACTCCGGAGACATTAGCTAATTGTGAAAAGTAGGTAGCGAGAATTGAGAAAGAAGAAAATAAATTATAATGTATAACATTCTTACAGCTTTCATACGATTCTAAACGCTCTGCTTAATGCTGATAGAACCTACCTAAAAATGGCTAAAGACATGATTTA
Organism: Melieria picta; assembly: GCA_964056695.1. Lineage (NCBI taxonomy): Eukaryota > Metazoa > Arthropoda > Insecta > Diptera > Ulidiidae > Melieria > Melieria picta. Next base: position 140,345,344 of record OZ057398.1, read on the forward strand.
CCCGAATTCAGTTGGGCCAGTAATGGAGTTGTTGGACAATATGATACACCATCAAATTACTACATACACTGAGTACAGTTCTACATGCATTTTTAAGCATTGATCATTATTTATCTAATTTACGAAACCCACTTTGTTTTGCAGCTACGGTTTGTCGTCACCTCTTAACCTAATCAACGTCTGGCTTAATTGCTTAACAGCCCTGCCAAACTGGCCAAGTACCAATGTCGTGTATCTGCTTGACAAGGTGTTGCGGGTGGCCTATCAATTCCCAGATGCGCGCGTGCAAGCAGTGGAGTACTTCCAAAATTACTACAAGGTAGTGCTTTCAACTTTGTTTACTTTGAATATTCATCTTAACTCATTCTTATGTCCCATAGAACTGTGAAGACTGGAAAGGTGTCAGCAAAATGTCCACATTGAAAACACTTTTCGGCTCAAATCAGTCGCGCATGCCATCGCTTTCACCGCACCATGCCTGGCTAGCACTGGTCCTGTTGGAGATTGAATTTAAGAAGCATGAAGCAAACTTTTGGCCGGAATTCCTGCGGCAACTGGCCGCCACTAATGGGAAAACGGCACTGGAAACGGCGCTAAAAGTATTTCCTTGAACGACATACAACAATGATATAAGCAGTGATACTTATTTCTTTACTCGCTAGAAAACCGCATCCATTCAAAAATTACCAGCATTTCCACCGCAGATGCTTGTCCTCTACAAGTGTGCAAATTTGGCTGCATCCATGGACATCAGCCATCCCGTTTTCCCCATCATGAATCAAAAATTCTTTGAACTCTACCTGAGCAGAGTGCCTTTAGATTGCGATGAGTACAGGTATGTGGTGCTCAAAATTGCTCGCGCATCTTATAATACTATTTCATTATAGTTTTGGAGGCGTTTACGGCGTGTCGGATAAGTTTTATGACTTCAACGTACCACTCATGAAAAAACTTAGCACCAACCTAAAAGCTGCAGAAGCTTATTATAGCAACGAAGCCACCAAGCTTGCGGCCAATGAAAGTCTAAGTTATTTTTACAGAGATTGCGCAAAGTTAGTCTGCTCCCTTTGTGTCACGTTTCACAATGGAATTTGAATTGCCGTCTCTTATAATTGCAGAATTGTAAAGAGTTATGAGCTGTGGCTGCACGAAACTGCTATCAATAGACATCCAAAAGACGATTGCAATTTCCCACCAAACTTCAATAATGAGAAATTACGCGAGATATTAAACGGAAATACGGTAAGGAAGAATTGTGCATTTGCTCCATGCAATCAATTTAAAATCGAACTCTTTTATAGCCGCATTGGACAGAATACATTTTTCTGCCCGACATACGCAAGGAACAAAAGTATCAGGCAGAGCAATGGGCACGCAAATGTCATCGCTCAAAATCCATCAAGCATCTGCGCAGTCCAATTCAACCGAAAGAAAAAATCACTTCGATTGAACGCATTAAAAGCCATTTGAGTTCATATGACAAACGACTTGATGCACCCAAGTATTTGAAGCCGCAGCTACGCATTGCCAATGAAATCACCGGTCGCACATTGAAAGAGCTCAAAGAACAGATAAAAGTGCTAAATAGCACCGCTACGTAAGTGCATTTTAAAGTGAAATCCTTGCAAGCAAACGTGTCAATATTTGAATGTTTTAAATTTTGATTCTAGGAAATTTCATTTTGAGACTTCTGAATTGAACTCGCTCAATCGCAATTACATCGATATCGTGATGAATTTGTATAAAATGGTGCCGTATAATGCGATCAAAATCAAATCCTGCAACTCACTGCTCTTTAACCGGAAGTGCACTAGACCCGCGAACATAACGGCAACACTGGCCAGCATACGGAAGGACGATGAGGTTGAGCGAAAGATACAAAAATACCGCGAACGTCACGACAAGATAATTGACTCGATGATTGAGTTAAATGTGGAGAAATTTGCCCAATGCATTGAAGAGCTGGGCGGCATTATGAGGTAAGAAAGTGGAGCGCACTTAGTTTTCAACTCAACATGAATGTTTTTTTCGGCAGAATTTTGCTAGACACACAAATGCCAAACACGCAGCGCGCGACAGTTGTTACAGACTGCGGCATACGCTTTTTCTACAATGTGATCGAAAACATGACCGATGTCACCATGAAGTTTCAGCCCACACATGATTTCTATAGTCAAGTTTTAAACGAACTGAGCGTAAGTTGGATAGCGTTGAATCCAATGTTATGTAAATAACAAATTGCCAATTTATTTCAGATCTTTATACAAGATAATCAAGAAAAGGAGGGCTTTACCATTCTGGAACTTGCATTGAAGCGACCTGACCTAATCAAAGTACTGTCTGCAGCTTTTGTACCTTACCGCACGCAACCTGAATACTTTCTGAAAATGTATAAAATCCTTGTTGATTCGCATTTGAATCGTTGTGATACCAAAATACTTTTCGTGCTTCTTTCAAAGGTAAATTCATTTCTTGATTCATTTTGAATTCAATTATTGAAATTTCACTGAATTGCAGTTCGACTTGGTGACGTGGCTCGATAATTTTCATCCGAAGCTGCACGAGGTCAATCAATTACTTCAGTTGGTTCTACGCGGCTTGGAATGCTGGTCGCAGCCCGACTCCAATTTGCTTCAAGATCAATTCAGACGTCACTTGGTGCACATTTTCGATCACGATTTTCCGCAGCATTATGGTGAGGTCATGCAAATGGTTTTGGATCGGATTTCCGACCAGAAATTAATGCCCGTGGTGCTATTGGACATGTTGAACTCGCTGCTGGTACGCTTTAGCTGTAACCCTGTCGGTTTGAAAACCAGCAACGAGGAAATAGTGGAAATTTCCATGGATTTTGCGCGCCGACAAAACTTGTTTAATTTAAAAGCGGTGAGTTGACATGTGATTACATGGTCTCATTTGCATTGCATGCATACAATTTAATATATTCCACAGGCAACCGACACGGTTATGTTGTTTGCACGGCACTTTCAGAAGGAGCGACTAAATCACGGCCTGCACGGACTCTATCCAAAGCATAAAAACTACTGCAAGCCGCTGTCCATGTGGTTTTCCTGCTTTGGGCATGTTGTAGTAGTGGCTGCCATCTGCACATACCAAGAACTTTTAGCCGATCAGAGTATGACAAATTCCAACAAAAAACTGAGCCTTCTCAGAACACTCTTTCCATTTTCGTTTTCACCGCAGTTAGCGAAGTCATCTTTGGCTCGATTATCGAAATGTATTCCCCGTGGCTGGTGGCGTACACAGAGCAGACTTTGCAGCTTTTATCGGCAAACTGGATTCGCCAATTCACCGAAAAAGACAAAGTGCTGCTGCCCTGGAGTGAAAAACATGCGCCGACCAGCAAAATTATGATAAAACCCTTTATCAACACGCTGCTGTTTGTGCTGGACAATTTGCCGGGTAAGCATTGTAAGCGTTCTAGCTGAAACGCAACGCTAACAACTGCTTTGCAGTATCACATATTATGCTCTCTCACACCTTCGGCTGGTATGCGCATCATTTCACTCTGCCCAAGTTGGAGAGCTACATCTATGAGCCAATACATGAGGGCATCGCTTTGCTGCCGTGGGAACGCTTCAAGCCGCAGCCAAAATATATCGACATGCTATACGACAGCTTGCTGAAGGTATGCGTAGCTGTTCAATTGATAAACTGCCATCTACAGAGTTTCTTTTTCGTTAAATAGTTTGTCCCACCAGCACATGCAATGCTGGGCCATATTTTCATACGCATCAACTGGATCTCGTGGTTCTCAGAGACGCTGCCTCTAATAGCCGACAACCTGCAGGTGCACGTGACTTCGCGCCTCTTCACCGTATTCATTAAAATCGCCTTTGAACCCAACATACACATCCATATAAATACCAGCAAAATTCTGGAGGACGCCATCAATTATCCCTGGTACCTGGTGGAATATGCAGAATTAGAGAATCTCTGCAAATGGTTCATGAACGTTGTGGACGCCGCCATTATTCTGAAGTTACCATCAGAAAGTAACTACGCCGACAGAGCTGTCTTGGAGTGAGTTTGCACCAGTTTGCGTAACAGCACAAATTTTAAAGAACGTACTCGTTTGGTTTAGCTTGCTGCGACTCAGTTGCGGTATGATGCCGGAGAATAAACCCTTCTGGGAAGTTATAACGCAGCCCTTGTACAACGGCACGGCAAAGCGCATTTTATACACGCGCACCTTCGTGCACTTATTGCGGCTATGCGCTGCGAAAAATCAAAAATTACTGGCTACCAAACATGGCGCCAAGGCATTCAGTGCTGCCTTCGCGAATCTGCTGAACACCATGAACAATGCTTTAGCTGCCACCGCAGCGACAAAAACACTCGAAGAGCAACGCCGCGAAGCGTTCAATTTAATTATAGAAATTATTGTGCCTATGCAAACGCAAAGCGAAGAGACGTCCAAGTATGTGATCAATGTTTGTTCTTAGATAATTGCATGCAGCACTTTAACACTTGTATTATTTTTCGTTACAGCATTCAAATCGACACGATGATTGAGTGGCAGCAGCAGTGCATTCCTGGTAGTTTTCTGGTGTGTGGCACACTGGACGCAATCGGCAACATGAAGGCATTAATTGGCGGCGTATATTCGTTGCTTGAGGCAACCATCGCTTACTACTTCCGCACGTCGCCTGACACCAACGACTGGCATACACCCACGTGGCCTGCGCTACTGCGAATACTGCAACCGACCCTCAATAAGCTGGAACTTATGCCCATCATTCGGGGGCCATACTTCTTTACGTTGCACATTTTCTTTTTGTATAAAATGGAGCAAATCCAAAATATCGGTGATAGAATAACGTTTCTGCAGGATTTGTGCCAGCTGATAGAAAGTCTGAAAACCAGGTGCGGCACAAGCTTAGTTCGGGAGACTTGGTTATCTAACATTTACTTACATGTTTGTTTCACAGCCCACACACCGAACCACGGCTGGCGCTTGTTTGGGGCGCAATAATATCGCACGGTAGCAAAATCCTCTGCGAAACGGCAAATGTTAAAAAAGCTTTATTAATGTTGGGTCATCACTTGCACGTGATATCAACGCAATCTGAAGGTTGGGGAGATGGACTGCTGGGTGCAATCGGCCTGAAAACCGATGTCATCACTAACAAGTATAATTTGCTTTACTCTTTTTGTTCACTTTCTGACTCGATGTTTGTAAAATTGCAGGCGGAAGGCGCTTACACGTTGCTTGTCGTGCGTGGTATTTTCCTTGTTCCCGCACCCCAGGTATCAATATCGCCGGAGTTATAAAGCACTTTAGTTCTTTGCAATAAACATTTGGTTTGCTTTATATCTGCAGCTCTTCTGATGCCCGTCCCAATGAAGAATATATAAATTCACTGCACGAGTTGACAGTCTTACTGGCTAACAAAAAATTCATCGACATCAAGCCGTTGATTGTGAGAGCAATCGGTATCATTAAGGACCAAAGAACACCAATATTACGCGATGTTCCACACTTGGTTTGTCGCTTGATTGCGCTATTTTATGATAATACATTTCTGACGACTATTCCTGAGATATGGGACTTTGAGTTTAGGCAAAATTAGTTCATATTGCACACATTGTCATTTTTTCATTTGTAATTTTAAAGTGCGTGCTTACATATACATATATACATATTTTCAACAAAACAAATCTGTATTCAATACAATTTTTATATAAAAAAAAGTGTCAACGTACAATATTTCAAATATCTATTTACCTACATAAAATAAATATTGAAGCGATTTTTCAATCTCAAAGCTTTAAATTTACTTATGCAAACCTGAACGGGATGAACTTTGTGTTTGCATCACCTTTCGACATCTTGTGGCCTTAAACTTGCACCAATTTTTTAATGCGTAAAATCATTTAGGTTGAATTTAAGTTGCAGTTAACAGTTAAACATCTTTGCCGACTTTCATGCAAAGCACGTACAATAACAAAATTTAAACAAACAAGTATACATACGTACTATACGAATATGAGTCGGACTAATGAAGGCGTGTGCTGGCAACTCTCATGTACGCGAAGTGAATCAATTTGCAATTTTTAACACGTTAACTAAATGAGCTATCAAATAAGGAACTAAAGTAATGTACCAGGAATTTAATTATGGGGACAAAGTTAACGTCATTAAAATAGAACAGGTCGTAGGAGCAATTATTTATTTGTATGTATATATAGAGGGGAATTCTTTGTAAGGTGCCACTCTTTGTAATGTGCCACCCCTGCTCGATTTTGACGTTGCAGCAATCCAAGCCAAAAAATTCCTACCGTCATTTAAGGTATATTTGACAACATCAATTTTAATGTGGTTTTTGAGGGAACAGACGCAATAACGCGGTCTGGGTAAATAAAAGTGTCAAATTTGGTTAAGAAAAAACATAAAAATGAAAACAAGGTTTTTCTTGCGGTGAAAAAGTAACCAAAAACTTATAAAAAACTAAGGTAAAAATCAGTGTTGGACTTAATTTTTAATGCTTTTTATAATCCGAAATAATATCCGAGCATATCGTAAGAGGAGAACATTTATTCAATGATTTCCAAAATGGCATGAAAATGTAAAGTGCCACATTTTTTTCTTTGTAAAGTGCCACCCCTCTTTTTTCATTGTTTTGTGGTCCTATATCGGTAAAATGCCTTTGTATTGCTCATTCAAATGAATTTAAAGTGGTCTTAGTCAATTTTTCTCTAATCCTATCATGAGGAATGAATTAGTTCAGTTTTGTTTATTAATTTCCATATAATTACCGTTTTATTCGTTACCATTTAATTTGCATTTTGCTTTCGGTCATTTTCTATTCAATTCAAATTAAATTCAATAATGTTTCATAAATTGTCTAAATCACGCATTTTTACTTGAGATTTCTACGTTTTTAGCGATTTTTTAGGGGTGGCACTTTACATTAAAAAATTTTAGGGTGTCGATTCTTAACACTTTGGGAAATTGGCTGTAAAATACGTATTTACGAAAAATTCAAATGAGGTGTTTCCTTGGATCATAGCTCTTTAAACCCCCCCTTTCCAACAGTATATTAACATTGGCGATAAGTTAATTTTTTTTTTTTTTTTTTTTTACGCAAAAAAGCCATGGGGTGGCACATTACAAAGAATTCCCCTATTTTTTTTCTAAACATTGAAGAGTTTGGCACGCTAAACCAATTCAAATACTCTAAACCAATTCAAATAATTTTGTCATTTCAGCACTAGTTTTTTTTTTCAAAAACTGTTTTTTTAATGTTAACAAATGTAGAAATGTTTCAAATCAGTTATATTCAGTGCACTTCAGGTAAAATGGACCAAAAATTCCATCAATTTCACACAATTGAAATCATTGGAATCAGACGTTGTGGAATGTCTAGTAAACTCACTCTGCCGCGATCAACAATGACCACATTTAACACATCCAATCACATCTGTTCCACTGTCCTAACACTCACATTGTGTTGGCGGCGCTGACCTACATTAACTGATGAAACAGTCCAATGACCTCCGCGGGCGAGTTCAAAGTCATTTGTCGTTAACAAAAATCGAAACGTATGTAAATCAACTGTCATTAGGTAAGTACACACTCATTAGTGCAGCAACACTAATTGAGTGAAAAGCATTTGAACATTACTAACACAGACACACACACACACACATATATATTTGCCAGTTAGACATTTGCATTTAACATTTCCGCAATGTTTCATTTGCTGGAATGCTGAGTGAATTGATCTTCGATTCTTATGTCAATGAACGGTTGTGCGTCCTTCGCTAAATCGAAGTGCGCACTGTCTGTGGACACTTTCGGTTAATCATATATAAACCAATTGCGACTCTCAGCTCTTTATGGCAGCTGTGCGTCATGGCACAATTGCAAGTAAACACGACAAGATTTTTTACAGGTATGTTAATTTCAAAAAGAGCTATAAGATGAGAGGTTGTTGTTGGGATCCTATGTAAATATGATCACGGCATACCTGCACGTGTCTATATCTGTTGACTGTATTCACCAGCATTTTTGAATGTCCCATTAAAAAAGTTGTGCTTGATATTTATGCATTGCTGAACAGTTTTAGCATCCCAAATGTTCCTCACAACATTCATAACAGTTGCGTATAATATTTGTTCTATCATAACCATACTTTTGTGATGTTTTTTAACGTACGTTGAGGTTTTGTTTTGATGCTTGTCACGTAGCTGCGTGTAGATTTTTCTATTGTCCATCGTAAGCATCAACGCTACCGATATCGTTTTCTTCAGTAAACCATAACTTGCTCACTGAAGGAATCACATTTACCCTACACTGGACTGTCAGGGTATATTTAGTAGTTTTACATAGTTTTTAGCGCTCGAAAATGTAATTTCGATAAATATCAATCAATCAATCACCCACTTAAATGTATCATGTTTTCAAGAAGTGGAAGCATTGGTCTCCAAACGGACTGTATTAGAAATGTTCGCAGGGCGGCAATAAGAAAATGTTTACACTTACGACTCTTTTAGTCTCAAAAGGACGTGACTATATATGTAGTTGTAGCTGAGTGGAGTACGTCAATATTTCCTGGTTTAGTTGATATTTTGGATTTCATACAGTGAAACCATTAAAAAAAAATTAGTTATCTGTAATGCAATCAGTTAAAAATTTACACTTTATTACGTTAGGACTTCCACAACCACATATCACATTTAAATAAATGTGAGAATTTTCTTTTGTATTTCACAATGGGATTCCATTTAATTGCCTTACTTAAGCGACACACACCAATTCCAATGAAATGTGTCAGCACAACCAACAATTCAAACGTTTTGAAATGTATTTTATTGTACAATAATTACTTATATTACTATTGCAGTCATTATGTATGAATTATCGCAGTCATCACATCTAGAATGCCAAGGAACATTTCACTGTCGTAGTCATCACACATTTTAGACAGCAACACTTGAGTATTTCTTTTTGTTCTAATTTTAAAACGCATTTCTGTCTACACATATAGACAAAATAAATTAATTAACAATTAACCAATTAACAATGTCCTTTTAGATCACTGATCCTTTATGCAATTAGTTTCCTTGCGGATAGAATGGCTGCTTCGGATACGGTCGACTAAAGGGCGAACCATATTGTCCGGGATTCATGACTTTTGCTATCTTACGAAATGTTCGCCCCTTCGCTGTTGGTCTTTCCTCGAAGACGCGATCACCGTAATTGTTGTACTCATAGTTGTCGTAGTTGAGGTCGTCAGCTGGAAAGAGCCACAATGCCTCAGCAACACTCACTTCAAGCAAATAAATCACCAGCACCAGCATTAAATACACTTTAAAATTCATTCTTTCAATTGCTAAAACTTCCCAGTACTCCTTGTTTGTAGTTTCGTCAGCTGAACTGAACAATGAATAGGCCAGACGTACGGAATCAGCCGATATTTATACCACATATCAGATGCCGAAGAATTGACAGTGTATGGCTTAACTTCTTACTTTTTTTTTTTAAGAACTACAGAACATTTTGCCATCCGTACACTTTCGTAGAGCGTTCTTAACTGGCTCAGTAAAACAATGACGAACGTTATTTGTTATTTTCGTATTGGTTTTTTTTAATTCACTTGCAATTTGACTGTCTTTTTATGTTGCCGTACAGTGCCCAGCTGTGCCGAATTAAATGCCAGTAGCGCTATGCGAGACGACTACCTAAACGGCTCCGTGTCGTGCGCCGTTTACTACTATGAAGTGTGGCATCTGATTGTGCAGAGCATTTTTAGTGTTTCAAGCGATTTTATTTATAGAAGCAAAACATGGAGGCGTAGCGGTTAAAAGATACGTTTTATTCAAAATTTATAACACACACAGACAATGGTACGAGTGCGCAATACTTTAGTCATACTTATATTTCAGTAAAGTATCAAGAACAATTTCAATTCAAACAACAATTCAAACAACAATTTCAAATTTTGCAGAATTAGAAATTAGAAAAAATTAACAATGGAAAATTGAATTATGCATAAAAATTGTTATAGTTGTAGAAAGGTTATAAACAAAAAACTTGCAAATCCAACATTCCAGCGGGACTCTGACTCAATTACTTCTATCAAATCTTATAATGTAAATGCCAACACTAATAACTACTGAGACTGAACTTTATTGAGTATTTTATGTCAATTTCACACACATTTGCTGTCAAGATTCTATCAAGACTATACATATTTATGAGTGCAGTGGATCTCAGTGTCCCCATGCAAATAATGTAAATATTATTAATGGGTTTGACAGTAACTATTCGAAACACATCTAAAATGTGTAAAATTTTTATTTGAAAGCGGCACAATTTTTATACACATTTCAAAATTGTAGGTTGTGAAAATTTTGATCTTTCTCCGAACAGTCACATAATCAAAGACATCGTCCTTACACGTATATATATATATATATATATATATATATGTTATGTCTATACGAACACTTAATTGAATTTAAACACAAAGTGTTCCATATCAGGACATACCTATGTGTACGTGAATGCCTTTAACTAAAGTTAAAGTTATCTATACATACAATTATGTATTCATTCAGTTAAATTTTAACACAGAGTCCATATCAAGACATACATAAGTGTATATAATTGCCTTTAACACTAGAAAGACCATTGCGGTCATTTTGACGGTTTTTCATTTTTAAATATCTGCATTTTCTTTAGTATTTCTATCAATTTTTGCTTTGATTACTTTTATTTTTTTATCAGGTTCTACAATTAGTTCCACAATTTGGGTTCCACAATTACAATTAGCCAAATCCGATGTGTACTTTTCGAGATATCAACGGATATAATATGTAGTCTTTGTAGGTATGGAAACGGTCTTTATAGTGTTAACCACTCTTAGAGCGCCGGGCTTCAAAATATCAATTTGATTCGCACAAATCTCCATTGTCCACATCCAAATCAATTTTGGCGCACTACTCTCAAATTTCGTATTATTGTTTTTGTTTTTCATACACGTATGAAAATATCACATCGATTAACTTAAGTAAACACAACTCCTCGTTCTATCCCTGCGGATAGAATGGTTGTCCTGGATAGGGATTCCTTCCCACGAAAGCGTAGGGGTTGGGATTCAGCACCCGCGCAATATCGCTGTATGTTCTGCCCGTACGCCGTCCGCCGCCAGCGCCTCCACTGCTGCCATAACCACCTGTGTACCTTCGTCCGTATCCGCCGCCTCCGTACGGAAACAGCCAACCGGCGCACAAGTCTGCGCACACAAATGCGGCCAGTAAGATTGTCAGAAATTGCATTTGCATTGCAATCGTTTCCTCTTAAACGCTGTCAACTGTTTTATTCTGTCCCGTTCAGTTCAAGTTCAACGCCGCTTTGCAACTATGCGCGACCGCAAATTATCCCGGCATATTTATACGTAAATACATTTGTTATTAAGAATTGACTTCCTCTCGCTTGAATCTCGCTTCTCATGGCCACAAGTGCGCGCTCGGTCAGATAACGAGATGTTGTGGTAATAACTGCGCGCCAGTAATCGGACGCAATCGCCAGACCGCAGCTTACAGCACTCACTGTGCTCTGTCACTGCCTCACAAAAGTTCGTCGCAAATATTGTAAGAAACGAATTTGTACTTCACCGAGTTGTTCTTTTTCAGCTAATCACTCATTCCGGCCACACTCGGACACTCACTATTGTCGCGTACACTCGGCGGTCAGCGTTTTCCCAGGTGAGCCCGAATAAGAATCCGTCATTATTCGCTTCTATTTGTTTGCCCAACTTACACAAACGCGCTGCCCGTCTGCTGTTCCTGCGTCGCTGATGTACTGCACACTTCAGACATCGATCAGACAGCGAAATTGCTTATGCCGAGCACGTGAGTCTCGGCCGGTGCGTACATCGCACTTCGGCGGCTTAACCGAAAATAAGACTCCGACAAGTGACCAGCGGCACAAAGCTATAAATGCAGCCAGCGCTGTCGAGATGTCAAGACGTCCACGGCCAAAAAAGAGATTGTTATGACAAGAAGCGTAACTGTTAATTTGCTCGTGCAAGACAAATTTGTGTTTCTGTGCTGAGTTGGTGTGCGAGTGGTACCTAAAGATTAATGACTTCCAGCGCGCTAACTACAATCGGTCATATTGATTTCGGACACCGATTTGTCATAGATTCAAGCAATGCGAGAATTTGCCATATTTGTAAATACCATTTCAAGGACTGATTTCATGAATTTGAATTGGCAACAATTATTCAATAGTGAGCAGAATTCGATAACTGATCCATTTTGAAATTATTCCTTTTTTTCTTTCATTTACCACTCAGTGCTCTCTATGTGTGATATATCACGGAGAGAATGTTTAACATCGATAAAATGTTTTAATTTTTTAGATCATAAAAGTAGACAACAAAATCGCACATTATTTTTCAAATAGCCGACGTTTTTATTAATTAAACAAACTTACAATTCTTCTTATCATAAAAAGAGTTCATTCACTTCTTTCCAATGGGTAAAAAAGCATCGATCGTGGGAACATCTGCAAGACTTTTTTTCAATAGGATGGCTCACATAGACTTATATAGGGTGTTTTTTTTAGAGGTATAGAACTTCGAATTGAAATAAAACACAAGAAAATCGTTTTAATGTCCATCAATTTGGCTTTATTGGAAGGATAATTTTATGCCATTAATGTTTAAATATGATTTCGGGCATGTGGCCGCCACGGCTGGCTCGAATAAAGCCAATTCTACAGGTCCAATTTTCAACCACTTTTTCGAGCATTTGGGGCCGTATGTCGGCAATAACGCCACGAATGTTGGCTTCCAAGTCCCCTAACGTTTCTGGTTTGTTGGCGTAGACGAGCGACTTCACATATCCCCAAAGAAAATAATCCAATGGTTTCAAATCACACGATCTTGGTGGCCAATTGACAGGTCCATTCCGCGAAATTATGCGCTCATCGAATGTTTCCTTCAATAAATCGATTGTGACGTGCGCTGTGTGGCATGTAGCGCCGTCTTGTTGGAACCACAACTCATCCACATTCATGCCATCCAATTCGGGAACAAAATAGTCGGTTATCATGGCTCTATACCGGTCTCCATTAACGGTAACTGACTCTCCAGCATTATTTCGGAAGAAGTATGGCCCAATGACTCCACCAGCCCATAGAGCACACCAAACAGTCAGTTTTTGTGGATGTAATGGCGTCTCAAGGGTCTCATGTGGATTCTCTTCACTCCAAATGCGGCAATTTTGCTTGTTGACGTAGCCATTCAACCAAAAATGAGCCTCATCACTGAACAAAATTTTGCGATGAAAATCAGCATCGAGATCAATCTCATTTTCGGCCCATACACCAAAATCACGACGCATTGCATGGTCTCGCGGCTTTAATTCTTGCACAAGCTGGATCTTGTAAGGTCGCAAGCCAAGATCTTTGCGCAAAATCTTCCATAAAGTTGATGGACAAAGCTCCAATTGCTGTGCACGGTGGCGAATCGATTCATTCGGGTCCTCTTCAACATTTTGCTCTACAGCGGCAATTGTTTCTTCGGTGCGCACTGTTCGACGTCTCTGCGGATGCGTATTATCACATAGAGTAAACGTAGTGCGAAAACGACCCATGGTTAACCGAATTAATTGCTCTGATGGACGATTATGTCGACCATAAAATGGACGGAGCTTGCGGTAAACTTCGCGAACTGAACCATTATTTTCGAAATAAATTTGCACGATTTGAAAGCGTTGTTCTTTTGTCAACCTGTTCATGATGAAATGGCAAACCAAACTGAACATAAATGACATTAGAGTTACCAAATTTGACCACAAAATGCCAGTTTTATCTCTATTCGAAAAACAAACCTCTAAAAAAAACACCCTATACATGCATAGTTCCTTAGATTTTTGTATTAAAAATATTATTTTTTTTAATTTTTTCTTTTAACTTTTACTAAGAAGTAAAAAATGTAAGAAATTCGAAAAAAATATTCTAAAATATATTTTACCCCTTAACATTTGTTTTAATATATTTATTTATGTTATAATTTAGTTATTAAACGTAAGACTTCGTAAGGCTTTTTGTATTAAAAATATAATTTTTTTAATTTTTTCTTTTAACTTTAACTCAGGACTACAAAATGTTAGAAATTCGAAAAAATTATTCTAAAATATATTTTACCCCTTAACATTTGTTTTAATATATTTATTTATTGTATAATTTAATTACCAAACGCAAGACTTAGTTGCAATTTATACAATTTGGGATTGGACATACATACATAGCAAAATCTTTAATTATGTTCAACCTGGCGAACACCAGAACGATCCTTGTTCCCTGTCGTATCCAAGTTGCCACACCCATTTGACATTCGTCAGTTGGTGAGTCAATATGTGCAGAGAAACAGTGTCGCACACATGATTTTATTTTAGGGGGTGACAGAGGGTTTGAGTAGAATGCCATTCGAAACCATATTTTGTATCAGTCATTTTTGTTTGATGGGGTTTGAACCCCAAACCCCCCTATGTGCGCCACTGCAGGGAACTCAATCCAATGTTTAACGCCGCGCTTAGAATCTGGCATGTATATTCAACTTTCAATGAAAACCAACACATAAGCCTTGGAATCAATTTCCTTTTTTGGTGGCCGCCGCAAGTAAACAAGGCAATGGTTGTGAGAGAAAATCCATTTTTAAGCCAACAAATTTAAAAACCACCTACTTTAAACTACTAAACTATAAACTCCTAGTTGATCTCTTTTCCTCCATCTTATTTTCCTTATCTCTCGCACCACCTGCAGTCACCATTCTCCTTAAGCCCTAAGTACAAAATGCTGATATTATGGACCGCAACACGCTAACCAACTCGAGTGTAGGGTATTTTATCGTCCAGTTGATTGCTCATAACATCACCGATAACTTCATTTATATTCTTAAAATGCCTAAGACAGTTTCAAGTCAAGGTGACTAACCAAAATTCGTATCTACGTAAATGCAAGCAATTTTCTGTTTCTATGGCATAAAATATTCAATATCCTTTTCTAGACCACAAAAAGTATCGCAACTAATTAGACGCAATACATTTTCTTGAACATCTGTGCAGCATAAAGTGGAATGGTTTCTTGCAGTGATTCTCATTTGGTAATTTAGCTACTCAACGCAAGTCCGCCGCTGCTATTAGTGTAATTTATAGCAGTTGCATGTTGCCTAATAAAGCAAAAGCAATTGTCGCTAATGTCATTAACTAAAGAGATTACAATATTTATAATCTGTATTTATATATACAGTCGTGTCTGGATATAGTGAACTAATTATTGCAAGGCCTGTTCACAGTATTGAGGTTGTTCACTATATCAAGGTTAGAATTTTTGTTAAAGAACTCGTTTGATTTGCTCAAAATACACTTTGTGTATATAAATTCAAGAGATCATTAAAATAAAAATTAAAAACCCTACTTTCAACCATAATCGGTTTGCACTCGACAAAAAACATAACCACTAAGGTCAAGAAACAGCTGATTTTGTAACAATCAACAGCAAAAATACAAATTAGGGGAATACCCTCTTTCATTTGTGATTCCTTCTTGTGTTTTTTGTTGCTTTTTGCTTGAAATTGCTTTCAAAATTTGGCTCACTATTTAGAGGTTTTTGATTGTTCACTATTTAGAGTATTCCATGTAAAAATTCGGGGTTTCACTATATCGAGGTGTTCACTACATAGGGTGTTCACTATACCCAGACACGACTGTACATGTATGATTTTGTCAAAAATTTTAACATCGCCAGGTGGTTATTGGATGGCAACGATCCCTATCTGAGTGTGTTTATGAGTATGAGTCACCAGGAATCAGAATTGCTTGTTTGTGGGGTTTTTATTCTGTAAATTTAAGGTAATAAAGCAATTTAATTTCCTATCATAATGGCACAATTTTATTGTTGAATCACTCATTGCTGAGTGGTGGCTTTCAGTTAAAAACATATATATTTACTTTTGAAACAGTGTTTTCAATACTGAAACATTTAAAAGTATTAATTTGTTTGAAACCAGGAAATCTACGTACAAATAAAAATAAACTTGAATATTGCAGTCATTTTTTAGAATTTCTTTTTTTATTGTTAATGACATACAGTTATAATCACTTCATGATTAGTTTTATGTAAAAAATGCAATATTGAACCCTGAATAAAACTGGGAATGCACTTCTGAATCCTAAGGTCTCATAGCCTAGTAAGTTATTAGCTAACATAATCAGAATTCTGGCGATATAATCGGGTGAGGGGCCAGGTTTACATTTGCGCAGTGGTGGATTCAGAAAAATATTTCGAGGGGAGGGGTTTCAAAAAGTAATTCTTCAATATTCATAAAATGCCAAAAATTCCTTTTAATTTGTATGTAATTTTAAAGTCGATCCTAATATTTCGGGGGGGTTTCAACCCCCCAAACCCCCCTGAATCCGTCACTGCATTTGCGGGTAAGTAATGCGCATAATTGTGTAAAAACATTACAGTGCGATTAGTGAAATGTGAACTAACGAACATCATATCACTGTTCGGTCTTTCTTGTAGGAGATGAAAATCTGCATAGATGCCAATTTTAACACTTCCCCTTTTATTCTTCAAAGCTGTTACTTTTCAAAGTATTCATACATTATTATAGAGTCAGCCACAACAATATTCATTAAAGTTTATCTTCTCATCTGTCTCTTCTCATCTTCTCTCTGTCTCTATTTGTTTTATAAGCCCAAACTGAAGAAACATGAAGCATATTCAACCAAATAATCTCTCACAATCCACTATTTACATATTTAAATTTGTAATTAGTTGAAAAACAAAACCAACGCTGACAGCAAGAAGCCAACAAGCAATGCGTTTGTAATGTGTGAATATTAGGGATGTCAGTTTGAGAATCCCGCTTTAATATACTCGTCGGCATGTTATGCATTCTAATCAATTTAATGTGACTATGAGTGGCTTGTTAGTGCTAAGAACTATACTGTCGCTTTCAAAAAGCAGTATTAGACCAATTCGACAACTAAGTATTTAAGTATGTCGAGGTACAACCCAACAAACAATTTGTCGATATAAATTTTTAGCAAATTCTTGAAATAATTTCGATGCTTGAATTTTTTTCCTTGAAGAATTTGAAAATTTTCAAGTCAAATTAAATATTTTTTTGTCAAACGAAAATGTGTCATTACTGAACGTGCGCGTATTTAAAAACGAGTTTGCGAGTATATATATTGCAATACAATATACTTAGATATTGCAATTTATTGTTACGTGTGCATTGTTGTGTTGTACATATAATCGTTATTTGATTTGAATAATGGACTGGAAATGCGACAGTACTGCAAAATATGCGTTTTATTTCAATTTTCAGAAAGAAAACACGTTATCGTTAAGGTATCGAAAATGCTTTTGAGAACAAGAAAAATGGCGCTGTCGAAACGATATCGAAATTTTCAAAATTTTCGTCATCGTTACGATATCTCGGATAAGCTAATTTCAATATCGCAACGATATCGAGATTTTCGAAATTCTCGATATGGTTACGATAGTGTCGTTTTTCTCGTTCTCGATATCAATTTAGACACTTTAGCAATACTCGAAAATGAGAAAAATTCTCGCCTTAACGATACCATTTCTATATCGTTTGGTTTGCTGGGAACCTACATTTTTCCAATGTGTTTCCTTACAGTTTTCATACTTTCCTGGCACTTTTCTTATTCGTATTCTATTCTACTTAATGTTCAAGAGATTGTGATCATAAATAAATCGTTTACCTTAAGCGCTTAATATATGAGTAACACTTCAAAGTGGAGTTTCAAAAAGCATCAAATGTTAAAAATTATATTACAAAATGCCTAAATTCCACAATGACCACTCAACCAACGAACGCTATTCTAATTCATTGTGTGAACAAAAAATCTCGCAGTCCCGAGATTATCATCCTAACTGAATAATATTTGTATAGGTGTATAAATAAAACAAATTAACAATTCCGGTTTTGAGTCAAAGTCAAATTGATCATTTAAATATAATCATATTTCGGCGATTGTGAGATGAAGAGAAAATTATATTTTACAGTTCAGTAGTCATAAACGAAACTTTGTGGCGTAAGCACTTCCAAGCGTTTTAAATATTTCTAAAAATAACAAGCAAATAGAGTCGACATTATTTATGATGCGGCACTTAGCAGTATTGTTGGCCTTATTCGCACACATTTTACGCTGTTCTGCGCAGTTTAGCAACGCTATCGCCATTGCGTCATCGTCTGCGTCCTCCGCGGCCACAGCGGCAGCTTCAGCGGGCAGTGTGGCGAAATCGGCAGCTACGGCGCTGCTGCCGCAGTTTCCATTTCCTGCGCAAATCCCCTTCGGTTTCTGTCCGCAGCCCGGCTTCAATAATTTCGGTTATACGCCACCAAATTGGCAGCAGCCAAAGCATCCAAATCGCAATAATCATCAACAAAATCGACCACAAAACCAGCCGAATAGACAACACAACCAACAACAACAAGTTCAACAACCACAATGGCAGCACAACAACCAGCAAACCCACCAATCGCTAATACAGCATCCGAACAATAATCATAACAATCATAATAATAACAATAACAACAACAACCACATCCGAAATGGCAATAACAGTAATGCACATAAAAATAATAATGGCCACAACAATAAAAGCAACGAAAATTTAAACAACGCTAATCACCATAATAGCGGCAACAACAATAACAACATCCATGGTAATAGAAACAACAACCAAAATCATAGAAACAACAACCAGAGTAATAAAAACAACGGTAACGCTCGCAATCCTAACAACAACAATCATCCTAATGTGAATCAAAATAACAACGGCAATTTTATAAATAATAATAACGGCAACACACATAACAATAATGCAGCACATAATAACAAGAACAACAATAACCAGCAAAATAACAATAACAATCAAGGTAGACCAAATCCAAATGCAATAATACCAACAGCAACTCCAATACGAAAGCCAGCTGACTCTAGTAATGAGAACAACAATCAGATTAGACCAAGTCCAAAGCCAATAACAACAACTACAACAACAACCACAACAAGAACACCAACTCACACCAACGTCAGCCCAAATATGAACGAAAAGTACACAGATCCGAATGCTCAACAACAACCAAACAACAATGCAACAATTTCCGCAACAACTTTACAACCCACACCAAACACTCCGTTAACTCCTAGACCCGTACCAGATAATGACAATGCTAATCTGATTGTCAGCAAAGTCACCGACCCTGTGGGCCCGATCTTTCAACCCCGACCACAGCTGCCGACGCCTGTACTGAGTCCAGCTTTGATTATGTTGGTTCGACAAGGTGCCGTCATTTTTCCCAACTCACCACATTACACGCCCATCGAACGCCATACACCTGATCTGACGCCTCTTATAGACCCAAGAAGGCGTTAGAAGTACTTTTAGAAACACTTTTTCTTAAATTACTTGTAAGATTATTGTCAAACAAATCGTTTAGGTTAAGCATTGCATGAGTTTTGTTACACGGCAGAGCTGCATTACACACATAGATTTATTTATGAGATTCAATAAAACAGTCTCAGAGTTTCCAAATATATATTTATTTATATATTAATGCTATATTTTATATTTATATTTATTTATTAATGCTACTACTTGTAGCCGTAATGTTGATAATGGTGGGGTACTGGTTGCCGGTAGCCACCGCCATATTGACCGGCCCCATAGGGCGGTTGCTGATACCCATAGCCTTCATGTCCAGTGTAATAATCCGCCGGAGGCGCATAGTTGCTTGGATAACCAGAATACGGACGAGGCTGCTGATAGTAGCCACCCACTATCGGCCCAGACGGATACTGTTGCACCGGCTGGTAGCCATGTTGGTAGTTCGGATGTGTCGGCGGATATCGATGGTAATGTGGATCGATTTCTTCGTCGATCACGTTCAGTATTGCTTCCGCAATTTTGCCAAATGTTGGCCGCGCACTTGTGAGTGCAACCGATGTTGCTAGAAGCAAAAGTAATACGACTTTCATAACGATCTTAATTTTAATACCGTACAAAATCCAATTTAAATGTGTGACTTGAAGTGCTTCGATTGAGCAGATGAACTGAAGAATTAATATGTCTGTCTGTTTTATATATAGACCAAAGTGAAGTGATAATGCTTGTGAGCAGCCGACAGTAGGTTAATGATAACACATTATGCCTTGCAAGTAAATAAACGTTCAAGGATACGAGTACTCGATTCCATGAAAACATTGATTGTCAATGATTTTGGTTTTCTTGAAAAGTTAGGGCGAATAAGTTTTTTGTTATTGCTGACAAAAGTAATGCAATTTGACGACAACTAGAGCAAACGAAATAAAAAGTTATATTATATGAGTTTATTTATATAAAAGAAAGGAGCGTACTAATTAAAGGAACGTACTAATTCAAGTCCCTTCTGGTTACTGATTACTCTTTGTAACACTAGTCACCAAAATACAATTGTTCAGTTTAGGGCGCTGTTTGCGATTAAAAACATAACCTTTTAGAATTGTAGAAAAATATTTTCTTTAGATTTTGTCGAATAAACCATTTATAAAGAAAAACAAACTTGCTCCATGCGCTTCTTTGTAGTCTTTGTAGTTGACATCGAAACAGTTCAATAACACCGTGCAACAGCAATTGTTACACATAAACCAATGAGCATAAGTAGACATATGTATGTATGTACATTAGACATGATTTAGTGCAAGATTTTTCGATTTCGATGCTCCGCAATCTCTTATTTTATGAGGTTTGGTGAAAAAGTGCAACAGCCAAAAAAATTTTGGGGCTAGAGTGGGCCTAAATGGCGTCGCATCGAGGTCAAAGTTCACAAAAAAGCTGGGAAATTCGACAAATTGCTCCAGAGCTGGTCAGAATTTGCTCTTAGTCTTATTTGCCCCCACTAGTTTTCCCTACTGAACATTTCTTTCAAACATATTTTTACCCTATCTCCAACCCTTAATGGGGCTCCCATACAAAATGGTCGTTTTTACACAATAGGCTCTCACTGCTCCCAGGTTGCCCCCAGACGTGTCAAATGTAGGACCGACACTTAGTTGTTTTCCCTTCTGAATGTTTCTTTCAAACATATCTACTCGCTATCTTCAAGTCTTAAGAGGGCTGCCATACAAAACTGGCAATTTTCTATGGAATTGGCTCCCTACTTGTAAATGTATTAGTTAAGTAAGCGAGAAAACATCGTATCTAGGAAACTACTAAACCGATTTAAATGATTTATTCAGCGATCACCAACATTATTGACTACAAAAAATACAAAATTAATGAAGGTTCCGAAATTCACCACCAGAAGGTGTCTCCCATACGATCGGAGTTGTGAGGTTGTCAACTTTTGGGTTTCTACAAACGGACCATACAAACGGACTTTTTAAAGTGAACATGATTTCAGGTTAATTTTATAGGTCCATAAAAATCTATTTTTATCGTACAGTGCGTATGCATAGCGCAAAAATATATTGCAGTGCAAATGTTTTCTTCTGGATCGAACAGAATTACGCCTACGAACGTGACCACAGACGCATGCAAACTCGTTAATCGTTATCAGTTAAACTTTGATTTCGTTTTTTTTTTTCATACAACTAACACGAAAAAACACAACGTCACAGCGTGTCGCCGCAACATAATCCGGCCGTGAATTTTCGTAAATATTCGCAATCAAAACAAATACACGTCGAGCATCACGCACAGATAACCCTCCCTAACCTTTTACATTGAATCTCTTTGTTCCTTCATTCCGCAATCGTAGAGTCTGTGCGCCTAGCGAATACGAAAAGCTCAGTCCGATCTTGAAACTGGCGCGACCATCACTAATCCAAATCTCTCAGAGAAAAATGCGATTTTCGCCATTATTGTACGCGCTACACGTAGCAGTGTGTGCAGTGCTTGTACCGCACACAATCGCGAAACATAGCAGCGAGGAAAGCCACGAACACTCTAAACTGCTCTTCAGTGCCACAAATTCAGTGGCCGGCCTAAGTGAAAGTAACCGCGAGCGCCACCAGCACAGCTATGACAGTCCTTATACACCATACGAAAATCCATATCCATATCCGCCACCGGCCGGCACCGGTCTAGACATCTATTATCAGTACGGACCGCTGCACTTCAACGGCGGCTTTACGGTACCGCGGGGTTTTGTTCCTGGCAATTATCACAATGGACCGCCACAGCACAGCGGCGGCTTTCCGCTGCCTGCCACTGTCAACGGTTATCACAACGGACCGAACAACGCTCCCTTTGATCTCGCACCCAATTCGCAACGCGCTCATGGCAACACCGTATGCCCCGAAACGGGCTGTCCGTTTAAGGGGAAGCAGAAACCCGACTATCCTCGTCCATCTGTGCAACAAACTGACCCCGCTTTGAGCGGTGCTGGAGTGATAGACGTGCGTTCGGGTTCACATGGCAATTTCCCGAGTCCGAACGGGCACCCCGAGCATCGACCGCCGCTGCCGGGATACGGAGTGCAGGGATATTATCCAGCTGCAGGAGGGCCGACGAACTTCCCACCCTACTACTACCCGCCACCACCACAATACCCAAGACCACCGGTAGCGGCGGCAGATGGCGGTCCTCCACCAGCGCATCGTGGCGTCACAGGTCACTCAGCGGTGCAGTATCCCAATGTTGATGACCACGAACATGTTCAGCCATCGCATGATTCGCACGGCGGGCGTGGACACAGCCATCTGGACCATAGGCTAAAATCCAATGTGGAATATACAGAGACCGGACATCATGTGGGCCCCTTCCAGGGCTACCCCAGTGGCTACGGTTACGGCAGTGGCTACGGTGGCGGCTACAACGGTGCATTCAACAGGCCGGTCTTTTAAGACATTAACCCTCTACTGCCCCATACGGCCTTAAGGCACGGTCCACCAAAACCTAGAAAAGTCCACATAAATATTAATTTTTTTTAATGAAATTTTTAGGGCATGTTTTAGATAAATTAAGTTGTAATTTCTTTAATGTAGCACAGCTGTATGCACCACATGTTTCCCATTATTATCAGTTGAAAGTTGAACTTCGTGGAAATTAGTAGAAATAATTATTTCGTGAAAAGTAAAGAAAAGAAAAAATTATTAAAAATACTTTTCGTTAAAAGATTAAAACAAGAAAATTATGAGTGAGTACCTTGTAATGTAATTTAAGGATTTTAAGTGTTTTATAGTGAAAAAAAAGGATTTACAGTTACTTTTTCGGCTTGGGAAAGCAGACTGCCTTTAGGATTGGATTTGGATTCCGATGTTTTCGAACAAACTGATGAAGAAACTGATGAAGAAACCGTTAATGAAGTGTTAGCTATGTTAAATTCAAAGTTCAAAATAGGAAATTTAGTTAAAGGGAGAGATTTTTCCTCTTTAATTTCATACCCATATCTTCATCATTACACAATGTCCTTAAAATTTTAAAGTCCTTTAAAATGGACTTTGGGTCAGAAAATGAAAAACTGACTATGCCAGGTTACCATAAATGACTTCTAGTTTCACGTCTCTATCAACATTTGGATGGGTCTCGACAAAAATGTTTTTTTTTGTCGCACGGTGTAATAAATGTAAAGTTGGTGTTCACTGACTGCTTCATAATTTTGTAATTTTTCTTTCGATTCTATTGATGTTAGGTTTACTATTTGCTCAAATAATATATAATTCATCATAAATTTAAGATAAGATAATTTATTTTATCCATAAAAAAATCATTCAAAAATTTATGATTTTGAAAATGGTCGAAAAATTCACTTTTTTACAAATTTCACCGTCAGTAACTTCCCCAAATCTGAGCTGATTTGGACAATCTATATATTGCTGGAAAGGATAAGGTATTATCTTCTGACCGCCGGACAGCTTGTTTTAGTCGGATGATTCGTTTACGAGATATGTATGTGCTCATGACTGAAACAATTGGGAAAAAACTGTTTTTTCGAAGATTTTTCGAAAACGCTTCTTAAAACATTTTTTGATTTTCAGTTTCGTGTTCAGCGGCCCAAAGTTAGTCTAGAAAACACTTTTATTTGTAGGTGCATTTTTCGTATCGAGTAGTGTAATCAATAAAACGTGAAACTGTTCATCAGTTAAATTTTTTACGGCCTTAAGGCACGCAAATTTATATAGGTTTTACGCCCACACAGAAGCAAATGTTTTTATTTTAAAAATTGTCCCTCTTATATGATTCTAAAACTACATGGCGAACAATTTTTCGACTTAAAAAAAAATTGGGGCAGTAGAGGGTTAAATATTCAATGCAATATTCATACATCGAATAACTATGATAATAAAAGTATAAACTTACTCATCTTCATACAAGAGAAGACATTCATTATTTTTAGTGTAATTGCACCCTTCCAGGCGTTGTGATGCGCTGCACAAATGACAGACACGCATCAATTTATTGGCGCGTAACTGAAAAAAAGAGCAAATTTGGTATGGAATTTGATGTGCAGATGCTACAATATACGCAAACATATTTATGTAGGCTTTACATACCTGCATCAGCGCGCCAAACCAAGCAGGATTGTCACATTATGGAACATCTTCAATTACGTTGGCCCAATGACGATTCGTGCTGCTTTGCTTTAATATATTTTTGCTGCGTCCACGGTGACCATGTTTGCCAAGAGAGGATTGCATTCATGAGTTGAACCAATATTTGATCCAATTAAAATGATCCATTAAAATCATTTCATACTGTGCTCAAAACCAATGTAATGTCTCAACTGAACTGAAAAACGTTGTTTTCTTCAAAGCCATAAAAGTACATAAACTAAATATTAATCAAGAACTTTATGTATGGTCACATCGATCAATCCATACACACACACTGCAGCCAAGCACATAGATCGAATGGGCGCAATGCCAAAGGACAATTTCAGGTAGGCATTTTCGCTTAGCAGACTTCACATAAGTCAAATTTTGAGAATAGATCCAAAATCAAAGGAATGCGTGCAGACTGCAGCGACAGCACAAATGCCGACAATGCGTAACAATTCTGGGAAGCAATCAAGTAATGCAAAATTTATTGGGGATGCGCCTCGAAATAATTTCAGCGTTAACTAGGGGTTGTGAGGTCAAGTAAAACCTCGTTAAAACACATCGTTTCAAATAATCGAAAACTAATTTCGTATTTCATTGGAAGCAATATTCGGTTCTTAAGCAAAATTAAGAATTTAGAATAAACTTAGGATTTCTTAAAAAATCATTATTCTATGTATGTGGGTCAGCTTGTAGTTAACAAAAGAAAAGTTTCTGCATTCGGCAGCACCTTCCTTTCTGCGAACTTGTTATAAAAAACGCTCGAAAGCTAATATGCTCCATGAATAACTTAAGCGCACTTTGTGAATGAGGTCACCGGCTCGCCACACATCTTCCATTTATATGTACTTCCAAATATTGGCCAATTTTGCACCTACAAATTATATGCATTTTCATTTTTATCATTATCGCACTTTATTAATACAAAGAAAGCAAAACAAAAACAAAAACAAGAAGCTATTCATAACTAAAGCAATTTTTACGTTAACACTAAGACTACGAATAGACAAAATGGTGCTGCAGCGTTGGCCGTTAACAAATGAACGATATGAAATGAGACTAAACGAGGAGAAATTTGTGAAAACTTTGCTCGATGCTAACTCAAAAGTTTTGCAGTGGTGTGCCGAGTTTCAATGTCCACATCGTGTGCGCGTCTCGCTGCCGTTGCAGATTCCCACCTAAATGTTTGTACTCGTGTACGTTTGTTGACTACGTTCGCAAGAAATTTATTGGCAAAATTGTTTTCGATTACAAATATAATGACAAATACTTAATAGTTATGTGTGTGCGTGGGATCGGGCAAGAATAGTGGGCCCGTCAGTATGATTGTTATAAAAATGCATTCGCCTTTTTGTTGTTGCGTTTTTATGCTTTCTCACTAATATAACCCACTCTATAACAAATAACCCCATAGACCCTTGTAGAGACGAAAAGCGTGTTGTGATAAAATTGTAAACAAAATACGAGCTACAAATAGTACGATTTATCAAATAAACAGCATGTAGAATTCCTGTAGCACACAGGTAAAAAATTAGAACAAATATAGAAACTAAAGTTTATGCGGTTTATGGTCAAGCATGTAATAAATAATAACAAATGCAAATGAGGCGGGCGAGTAGGCGTATAAGTGGATGATGGCATGTGCATTGGTACGTAGTTTCAATTGAGCTAAGATTCGTTTGCGTGTTATTTTTGTTCTTATGGTGTTTGTATAAGCGTGTTAATGTGATTCGATTTGGGTTTAGGAGTTCGTGGATGAAGAGTTCTCCATTTGTATGCTAATATTTAGATCTAAGTTATCCTCGAACAACTGCTCCGTTGTCATGAGCGTTACTTTGGCCACTTCATGGAATATCTTGTGCGAGTACTTGCTGCGTATGGTCTTTACGCTGCCCTTCTGTTTGCGGTGCAGCCCCATATTCAGCACAGGCACGATCTCTCCG
The DNA here is from genome assembly GCA_964056695.1 of Melieria picta. Taxonomy (NCBI): domain Eukaryota; kingdom Metazoa; phylum Arthropoda; class Insecta; order Diptera; family Ulidiidae; genus Melieria; species Melieria picta. The sequence goes on from OZ057398.1 coordinate 140,371,896, forward strand.
AAATCGGCCAGCTTGTAGCCGCTGTAGAACTCGAGCGTTGGCGACCAGGGCTTCTTTTCGCCGTCCATGCGCAGCGCCATGAACAGCGCGGCACTGGCCAGCTTCGAGTCGCTGAACCGAATCGTCGCATAGTCCATTAGCGACAATTCCAGTATGTAGCGCGCCAGCGTCAGTGTCGGCATCGGCACTTTGGCGCAGCGAGCGTAGCGTCGCAGAAACCGGTACGACAGCGGTATGCCCAGATCGTAGTTGATCGTCCGCAGCGTGGTCATTTCCATGCGAATGAGCTCGTCGTGCTTGTAGGCGCCGTCGCATATGTACAGAAAGTCCTCGATCAGCGGCGGCGTGCGCTCGTCGTACTTGCACGCGATGAACAGTGCCGCGGCGCCAAGCAGCTGCAGCACGTCCTTGTTAATGACAATGCGACACAGGAAGAGATCTACTATCTTCACAGCCAGGTAGAGCGTCTCGTGATTGAGCTCGAACGTCTCTTGCACCTCGACCATCCAGTCGACCAGCAACGTGCGCATCCACTTGGACAGATGCGTTTGCTTCTCCATGTAGTCAGAGATGACAAACTCCACCTCGCGTGTCCTCAAGTAGTTGAAGATGTCCATGGCGTAGTGCGACACCTGAAATGGATCATTCCAATTGGCCCTGTCAAAGTCCTCCACGCCGTCCGGCACAGTCAGTGGCTGCTCTGCGCTCGCGTCCGTCGTCACCTCAGTCTTAACCTTGGCCTGTTGCAGCAGCGCCGACCGCCGCTTGGCAGCCTCAAAGTTCCCCGACAGCCGCCCCGATTCGCAACTGGAGACATCCTCCAGTGCCGACATATAGAGGCTCTCCTCAGTCTTATTGAACTCGTTGGAGATGCGACGCACCGGCTTGTGCTGTGTCTTGTGCACCGGCCCATTGGCGGCCACGGGCGCTGCCGGCGGTGGCGGTGGCGGAGCGCCTATCGCCGTCTCAGTCTTTCGGGCCCTGGCCAACAGAGCGGTCGCGGCCGCTGTGGCAGTCACTTTGCTCGCCGGTTCGTCCAGTTGTTTTGCATTTGCATGCATTGCATTTCGCGCGGTGGCTCTTGTCATCTTCTTTTGCTGCTGAACAGCACCGCCCATTGTATTCTGTGTGTCCTGCAGCTCTTGCGTTTGTGTGCCGAAGATATGGTGTTCCTTGGCCTTTGCAAGTTGCTGCTCCAGTTGCTGCTTAGCATCCTCCTCTGGATGCAGTGTGCTTGTCATTGTCATCATTTTCACATTGTTCGTGAGGTTGCCCAGCGCTGACCGCTTTATCTTGTCGTTTTTTGCGGGACTGTGCTCGGCCTTGCGCTTACCGCGTGTCTGCATTGCGTCCGCATTTTGGTCCTGCATGTTTTGTGTGGTCCGCCGCGCAAGCCCCTTCCGCGCCAGCGGCAGCAGCGTGGTCATCGTTGTCGTTGCGGCTTGTTTGGAAACCGCACGGGTATTCTTTGTGGGCGCCATCTTAGGTTTACGGTTTACTTCTTTCGCTAATTGTCCTGTGTGCGCAGCGGCTCCGCACTGCTGTGTGCAATTTCTATCGGCCGTAAAGCAAGTCTTTGCGGCTCTACGTGTTCTGCTGGTGCGGCCGCCCTGTTGTGGAGTATACGATCGCTGCCTTCCTGCAATTCAAATGCATATTTGATACGGCAATGTGGACGCAAATCCCCAAAAGAAATCTTACCAAACAAAAACTTTTTCAAAAAACACCTGGACAAAATGTATGCCGCTCAGCGCTAACGGCGTTCACAAAGCCACAAACTGGCATCTGTACTACAACGAGCAGAAGTTGGCTGCGGCTCTATACAGAGTTGTATTCAATGTACTCGAAAAATTCGTACACTTCGTAAGCTGATATATGTGTATGGGAATATGCCACTTGTGCAGTCAATGATTGTATTGATAGATAAATCAATTTCTAGTCAAGATTCAAAAATCAATTTCATTAGTTTAAGGGGTTAGATCCACTCATGATTTTCAAAAAATCGATTTTTTTTTTATTAAATTTTCTAAAAGTATAATATTTCAAAAGTATTCCCTGAAATTTTTAGATCAATCGGACTATTATTCGCCGAGATGTACTACATTGAAATACATCTCTATTGTATAATTTTGAAAGATTTTAACTATACTCAAAACTTTAAACGCGTTTTTCTCGAAACCACGTTTTCGAAGTCGGTGATCACTGTAACTCGAAAACGGCTGTATTGACCCTCTTGAAATTTCAACGACTTATTTTACATATAATTGTCCTCAGGATGGACGAAGGATTTTTTTGTACGATGAAATTTTTTTTTTTATAGCCGAAAAAGTGACGAAAATGTGGGTAAAAAAAAAATGTTGACTTTGAACGTCCGCCATGTTGCGACAAATCAACGAACCCTTCGTCCATCCTGAGCATTAACTGAGTTGCTAAAGATCCCCGTTCGTTTTTTTGGTTTCAAATGATCCAGACTGCTGCAATCGTGATCACCGCAAAACGTCTTTTTTTTTGGTGTCTCAGCAAATTGACTATATCTCTTAATATTATAGACATTTTGACATGAACATTTTTTTGTAACTTCTTGAAATGTGTATCTTTAATGTACAAAAAGATTTATTCATAAATAATAAAACCCGTCTTCAGGAAAAATTTGCAAAAAAGCGTTCTTTTTTTGCCTTACAAGTGGACCTAACCCCTTAAATCAGTTGAAAGTACTCGCAGTTCTACGACTACATACGATGGTAAGTGTCATCTAATGGCAGTTTGTAATAGAAGAAAAAGTGTTCGCCTTTGTTACGCCTTTCCGTTACGTTTCCATATACAAGTTGGTAGTTTCATTTAGTAAAACATTTTATTATGTTACTAATTTTTGCTAAACTATTTCATTAAATTATCCTGGCGAGAAAGAATTGATCTCTTTCTGCGTTATACTACGTTTACATTGAGCCCAAATGCGTAATTTGGGCAAAAATTCACATCAAATCACGCATTTCCCATACAAATTCAAATCTACGAAATTACTCATTTCAACAAAACGACGAAGCAAATGCGATAAAACATGACCAATTTTATCGAACGCATCACAAAATGAAAGTGCTTTCAAAAGCTTCAAAAGCTTTTGCTTCTTTTTGACAGTTCAAAATCAAAACAAACGAAAATTATCAAAATGGAAATTTTGAATGGAAATTTTCGTCTGCTTCAAATATGTAGGTAGAATATTCTTAGCATGTAAGGTACGTAATATATTTGTATTCAAATATTGCAGTGTGTAGAACATAGAGGCAGCAAAAAAGGAACAAACTCTTTAGTCAGTAGCCGGAGAAGCGCTGATCTATGAGCTCTGGCAGGAGGACATGAGCATTGAGCATTTGACATTAGCTGCCAAACAAAATGCAAATGCAATGCAAATGAGGCAATGTAAACACTTTGAAATGACTGATTTGAAACTACGCATTTGGGTTCAATGTAAGTAGTATTACCGAAATAGTAGTATTACCGAAATAGATTCAGCAACGTTTATTTTTGATAATAAGAGCTAACTCGTTGGATAACAGGAGTTTCACTTTCAAGTTTCAGTTGTGTTGTTACATAACCTATATGTTTTGTTCATTGCTAATTAAATTCGATCGTAGCTATCTTTTACCGGATTTTAGCACATTTCAATAACTTTTACAACTTTTACAATTCACCTCTTCTTCCACGCAGAGTTCCGTATCCAATTGTTGAAACTAAGCCACGAAAAACGTTTAATCGCATAATAATTCAGGATCATCTCAAAATTGAAAATATCATATCTTCATACCTGCAATTACGTAAATCCATAGTGAAATCAATAAAGTGTACCAGGTAGATGACGTACACTTATTTCTCTGAGTAGCGATTGTCGATGTGTCAATTTATTTGTGTCAGTTCGATTAACCTTTATTTTTGTTGTCGTTAAATTTAAAATTTACTTTCAGCACTCCAGAAATATATATTTTCGTAATGTATTTTATGTTAGAAGAACATAGCAACTGCATTGCCGTGCGTTTTTTTGCAGAGACAGCACGTTTTCCTTGGAATGTAGTTGCGTTTTTAGTGTCGGTTTTGGTGCAGAACGTATTTCCAAAGAACAATTTATTTTGAAATTTTTTTATACAGCACAGACGGCACAGCACATTTGTCAGCAAAATGACATTAACTGTCAGAAAATAAGTGTACGATGAAGAGAGAGTTCCTCCTATCTGGCACACTTTATTAATTTCACTATGCGTGAATCTCTTTAATGTTGAACTAACAATTTTTTTTATCCCCTTACGCTCAAATCCACAATCATAAACTACTCTAAAATTCGCTAATTTGGTTATATAAAATGCAACCCTGCATGATTTAAAGAATTCGTTACATTTAAATTTCATGTATTTATAACTGTTATACAGGAATGTCCTGCTGAGCTACTAAATAAGACAGCACTTGCCATATTGTCCTTTCACTAAGATTTGTCATAATTACAGAAAAAGTAAATCCTTTATTTACTTTGATTACAGATTTGAACTAATTATTTTCATATGAAATTGTTTTTTGCTTTTCATTGGAAATTTTGAGCTTAACCACATATTAATTGAAATTCCATTACCATGAATTTTATTCTATACTACACTTTCTAGGTTCGAAGGAGCCGTTCGTATTATTTATGCACGCTGCTAAAATCCAGTTCTGTGCAAAAAGAGCGCGTAACAAAATCTTTCAATATGAGGTTAAAATGAAGACACAAAATGTATCTACGAGTATACGCACACTAGCATGTCTTCATTTTTCATTTGATAGCAAAATGATCTGGCAACCGAAAGTGAAACAATTCATTTGCAAAAATTCAAATTACGCATTTATTTGTGTATACATACGTACGCACGTTTTCAAATTTATGTACATTTGAGTAATAAAACTTGTCATAATACAAAAGCATGATTTATATTAGACAGGAAAAAATTGATACTTGTTAATTGTAATCACAGATAAATATTTTACATTATTCTCAACTTATGTTCATAATTTAATAAATTGTATTTAAGTTTATAATTAAGAACTTAAAATATAAAAATGTCGTCCAACAGCAATTTACTTCCACAACTTGATTACACCGTCGCGGGCAGCCGACGCCACATATATTTGGCCCTTGTCCGTCTTGCACATGAGCAAATCTGTAATTGCATCGTGGTGACTGGCCGACGGCATATCAGGTCCTGATCGGGGATTTTCTTCCGCCGAGCCGCGTATGGAATTCAAGTCAACAACATTGCCCAAAGGTATAATCTGCTCCCTAATTACTTGGCTGCCGTCAGTGAGATGGTCCTCACAGCTGATAAACAAAACAAAAACCAATTAGTAATTAACTAATGTGCCGTCAGTGTTCGTCAACTTACTCATAACTGAATGAGACATCAGTCAGGTTGTCCTTGGACGATGGCACAATCAGTGCAGAGTTCTTTGGCTCTGCCAGATCCCAAAAACGAATGCGCTGGTCGGAGCTGCCAGTTAAGATAAACGGCGATTTGTCTACCACGCCACTCAATATACCACAAGTTGTTGAAGGATCGTTCTGCAAGAAAATAATGTTTACAAAAATGACTACGGGACTCAGTGCGAGACGCACCTGTGTTGTATTAGACAGAACTGGTGCTGGGCTGGCCCAGAGAACCGTCTGCCGTTGTCCAGTCTCAATGTTCCATATGGACACCTCATTGTTCGATTTGGAAGCCGAAATCAAGCACGAGGGTTCTGTGGGGTGGCAGGCCACCTTGCGTATCCATGAGTCGGACGGATGTTTGACCTCGGCAATGGGCAAGCGAAAGCGCAAATCCCAACAAATGTGCTTGCCACCGCTGGTGCCGGTCGCCAGCCAGGAGCCGATAGGATCGACGCAAAGTGTGGTGATCACGCCGTGTCTCAACTCGTTTTGCAGACGCCAAGCGGAGTTCTGCATGCGCGTGTCCCATGCTACAATAGCGCCATACAGTGTGGCGTAGATGATGACGCTTTGCGAGCTCTGATCGAATGATTGCATATCAACCACCGGTCCAACGTTTCGATCGCTGTAAGGAAATGATTTGAGTCAAACGTCGAGCAAAATATAAGTTCAACTCACTCCTGATCCAGGTGCAGTGCCTGCTGGAGTGTCATCTTTGCCGAGTTTCTATCGATGCGCATTATCAGTAGACTGCCATCCTTGCCGCCGACCGCCAGCGACTGGCCGCTGTCACAAGCGGCCAGGGAATAGATTGGCGTGTTGGCCGAATACGCCTGACGCGACTTGTTGATGCCCTGGTTGCCGTTTAGTTTATTGCAGTCCCAAAGACGCACAGTGCCGTCAATGCTGCCGCTAGCAAAGATTGGTCCATGTGACTTGAGTGCGGTCAACTTGATAACCGATTCGCAGTGTTCGTGCAGGTGAGCGACCATGGTGCCGTTCAAGCGCCAAGTTGCCGGATACGGCGAATTCTGCTTCTCGTGGATGCCACGGTGCGACATGGCCAACACGTTGTAGCGGCTTTTGACCTTATTGCGCAGCGCTTCCAGATCTTTGCGGCACTCTGACGATTGCTCTGTAAGTGATCAACATTGTAAGCATAAGCCATGAACAGTTCCGGGAGGCGAACTTGCCCTGCCAGTAGTTACGTTCGGGCATTGTGTACTCTCCCAACGAGGTGGCCGCACTGACTGTTGTCTGCTGTCCACCCAGCACCATAATGCCAGACGACGGGCTACCAGCCATGCCGCCCATCGGTGAAACAACCACATCAGACGCTGGCGACACTATGGTGGGCGTAATTCCCTCGCTAGCACCTGCATACACCAAACGATTCACTCTAACTACGCTTCTTTCAGTGGACAAATCAACTTACGGTTCTCTAGGGGCGACTTGGCAGCTTTGTCAGCCAGGGGAAAATCATGGCAAGCAACCTGTTTCCGGCTGATGACAATGCGGCCGTTGCTAGAGGCGGGCTCGTCGACGTCCTGCTGCGACTTGTACTTCAGCTTCACCAACAACGGCTTCATGGCGAGCAGTTGCATTTCGACGGTATCGTTCAAGCCCTCAGAACTTAAGCGGCAGAACAGCTGGAATGGAATGCTTAGTTAGTCAAAAGCTTTGAATAAAATTGAAGCAAATTTCTATATGTTATTTTTTAAAACAATTTTTTACAAGTTTTAGTGAATCATTTACTTTTTAAATAACACTGATAAACAGCAAAATGGCTTTTCTGGTTTTGACATCAGTTCTAAGGTAATTAGGGACCGCTGATTTCGAATCCGTAAACCGTTTTTAAAACTTAGTTTCCATTTACGAAAAATGTGCATATTTTTCAACATTAAATAAAACGCCATGAAATTCCATATTTTCCGACTTTGAGGTCCAATTGCCGCGGATTTTTAAAACTTATAAAAATAAATTACATTGGAAAAGAAGCCGTGAGGTGTTGTAAATGCCACAAAGTGAAAATCATGTCAACCGGTTTATTGGTTTAGAAATTATAATCGAAAACGTGAAAAAAGTCAGGGAAAATCCGAAAAAATGACACGCCCATTTTTTGCGAAAACGGAAACTAAGTTTTAAAAACGGTTTGCGGATTGAAAATCAGCGGTCCCTAATTACCCTAGAAGTGATGTCCAAATTAGAAAAGCCGACAAAAAGTCGAAATTTGTTGCCCTGTGTTGGGCTTTGAGAACTATATGACTTTCTAGTTTCATAATTAAAATAGCTTTGCATCATCGATACATAATCGTCAACAAGGCAATGAACCACGCAGGCTTACATTTCGCATTATTTGCTCCATTTCTTCATAGTGCGGTTGCAATCCTGTACGAGTGTTACTTCGCACTTTCGACCGTTCCTCCAATGCATTCACGAATTTCTGTATATCCTGAAATCTATAAATGATTTATGTTTAAAATTGTAATTGCCAGAGTGAAAAATTATAGTCGCACACCTCAAGACGCTGTCGTAAACCTGGCGCGGTATCGGCGCCCGCAAGCAGTCCAACAGTATTTCCGGTTTCTCCACTTGTATTATGGGTGATTTCAAAAACTTTCCAATTACTGGCATAATTTTGCATTGCACATCGATGGCGCTTAAAATGCGCGCAGTAGTCGCAATCATACCGCAAATCTCGTGCCGCACCCACAAATTCGGATGGCACAAGTAGCAGCCGATCTCCTGTATGATCACCGTTACGGTGGGCTTCTTAATGTGGCCCAGTTCGATCAGAATTGTGACGGCACGTATGGCTTTGGCAATCACGAACTCCTCACGATCTGTAAAGCCTTGCTGCAGCAGTGGCACCAATATGTCCGACGCTTGCCAACCAACGTAGCCAGCCACGCCCGCAATATTATCATAAAAGGCGCCGCGCAGATTTTTATCTTCATCGTTGAGGAATGTCATGATGTGTGACAAGATAACATCATTCGCTAAAGAAGAAAAATTCTTCATTTAAATCAATCACACAACCATTAACAATTAATACTGCACCTTTCTCCTTGCCAAAGAAAGCACACAAATCGCAAATACCCGACTCCATCAGCGTCTGCTTAACAATCGCCTTTGAATCGGTCAACAGACTCAAAACCGTCTGCTGTATAATCTCATGTAGTGCGTTCAGCTCGGCTTCGTAGCGTCGCGTTGGCATATCGTTGGGTGAGTTGCGCTGTGTTTCTTCCAGAAAATATATTGCAATTTTTGCTAATTTAGCTATAAAGCCAAAAAAATATAAATATGAACTTTAAAAAAGCAAAACATTTGAACTAATAAAATTACCAATATTGCGTGCAAAAGCAACACGCACAATTACTGCGCTCTGCTCGCTGGACAGAGCTGCGATAGAAAGCAGTATGTATTCGGGAAATACGTTTGCATCACTGCGAGGTATGTCTTTGACGAGGCTCAGGCAAGCGGTCAACGTTTCAATGGCCTGTACCTGCACCTTGGCCGATGAGGTCTGTGCCAAGTGAAGCTGGAAAAACGAATCGGTTAAACTAATATCACAGTGCCAGTGAATAAAAATATACTCACAATATACGGCAAAATGCGATCAAGTATTGTTTCGGAGGTGGTGTACTTTGAGAGCTTTTGTAGAATTTCCAACGAACAAATGCGAGTATTGGATTGTTTTAGGCCACGTATGCAAGAGGTCACCACTGTGATAATCAGAATGAGGCCATCCTGTTCAGGGGGCAGTCGCGCACATGACGCATCATCTCTTGTTTCCCTGTGACCACTGTTCTCTTGCTCCTCTTCCGGTGTTAAAGCGTTAGTGTTTGTTAGCACTTTAATACAATGCCCAATATCGGAATGTAAGCGCAAAATCTTATCATCTGGTGACATAATGGGCGTCGAAGAGAACATTTGCAAGTACGATTGAAGAAAGGAGTAAAAGTACTCAGGAAAGAGACGACCACGTTCTTCATCCAAGTAATCTTCGGCACTTTTACGATTGATTGAATTCAAATTGATCATGGATGAAAGCAAACTGCGCAAATTCTGATTCTCAATACCCTGTAAATGCTTCTCAACCAGTTCGCGTTCACCACGTCGATAGGCGAGCAACTGGGATAGTTCAAATGGTGCTGTACCTTCAGTCCACAACTCCAGCAAAGCACAACTGCAAACATTTCGTATTTACATGAAAAATCTTTGTACATCGAAATCAAAAATACAACAGCTTACCCAGCCGAAAATATGTCCATGGCCGGCAGCAATGTATTTCCCGAATAATAAGGCCCGAGGCGAATAATCGAGTCGGTGGGCAACATGGCACCATATCCCTCAGGATCATCGGATGATAGGGTTTTAACGAAACGTTCAGGTGCTATGTAGCAAGTACGGCGGCGACTAGTATCGAAGAAGTATGTGTAATCTGCAGGATTATCGTCTGGCAAGTATGTGGGCTTGAATGAAGCAAAGTCCGACAGCAAAACCCAATTCCAGGAGGTGATTAGTATATTTTCCAGCTACAAAACAAGCGAATTCAAAACAACAATTGCTAGAACAATATGACTAGACGCACGTACCTTTATGTCGCCGTGACAAATCTTTTGCTTGTGGCATTGATTCAAAGCGCACAAAATCTGAAAAGTTATCCATTTCTTCTCCAGCGCCGTTAGAAATGGACGCGTAGAAATGCGATCGTAGAGGCTATGTTTTACATATTCGCGCATAATATACGCAGCCTTATCAGTGAGCTGTGCAAACACAACAATAACAACAGCTATAGTCGATTTAAGAAGGTAGCAAATAGGTGACAGCATACCTCGACGCGATGAAACGGCAAACAGTTGACTGCATTTGCAAGCATTTTCTTGATGTATTCAACTCGCTCCTTATGGTCCTCCAGCGGCAGCGTGGGGTCATGTTTCACGAATATCTTCACCACAATGAGCCCTTCCTCGGATTTCGCTTTGGCTACTTTGAAGAAGCGCGTGCTGCCCATACTGTCACCAAATGCATTTTCCATTACACACTTGTTGGATTTTTTGTTCTATACGTGTTGACAACTTACTTGGAATCGAATACAATCTCGGTGCCTGAGAAGTAGTGCTCCAATGGGTAAATTTGCGACGGCGCGATTCCCACCAACTGATTGCCCATCTTGATTTTTAGCAGCCACAGTAACTTGTGGTCAGTGTTTTCTTAACTATGCAATTAATATTTTGGGTATATTTCTTGCAATTGTATCAACATATAAATTTTCTGCACACCCAATAAATTTCACAAATGTAGACAACAGCTGTTTTTCGCTGCGCACAACAAATGATGCAGTCAGTGCTGCCAGATTAGAAAACACTGATAGACTACAGTGTTGGGCTTATTTTAATCAAAATTATTGAATAAACTGATGCGTTGAGAGCATTGAAATTGTTTATACAATTTTATTATAAAAAGTTGAGTGTAGTTGAGTAGAGAAAAACGAGAATAATGTGTATGCGACAAATATGTGTATGCTTAAAAATTGTGCGCGATCCATTCGCTGCTACTCAGCGAACTGATTACTGTTTTAAAAATAATTTTCCGTTAGGCCAACGTTTGTTAATGCTTACATACACCGTTCGCTGTTGTGGTTGTTTTTGCTTCCTGCCTGAATAACGGAATATTTCAGTTAAAGTTGAATTGTGTGCCAGGTAGATGTGCAAAAAAGACATGAAATAAAACTACCTGAAAATTCAATGATTATAAACCATGCGTTGAAATGGCAAAACCAAACACTTTTTGAAGTTTCCTTTGAAAAAGCCTTTATCACAAATTTATTTAAAAGTAAGAAAAGCGTTTAGTTCAAAGTGCTTAGGAGCGGCTAGACTGATGGACGTGGGGTAACGAAATTCGTAAATGAAATTGGTAAACGGGAATTTTTGAAATATCAGTAATAGTAATTTTTGCTACTGCCTCGTTAAAGGGAGAATTTACGAGTAGATAGCTGCAGATATACCAAAACTGTGTTTATCAAAACCGCGCAACATCTATAGAATTTTCGCCTGTCTTGACCTATAAAAAAATGTCAAAAAGCTGCCGTCTCATAAAGATGCAGTAGCTTAACCTAACCTAACCTAACTAATTATCTCCTCATCCTTCAAAAACATTGCCATAGACTTAAAGTTACACTTACCATTACAATACATCAGGGGCGTAGCCAAGGGGGTGTCAGAACCTTCCCCCCCATAGCCTTTAATTTGTCAACATTTTCAATCACTATGCATCGTATGTACGTTCGCACATTAGCAAAAAGGTCTTTTCATTTTTAAACATTTAAAAGAATAATAACAAAAAATTTTTTGTGGCGAAAATAATTTGTTTTTTAATAGTCCCGTTTAGGCTCAATACAGCGATTTGCATGATCTAAAAACATGTCTAAAGAGTAGTTTAGTTCATCGACCGGAATATCCTTCAGGATGCCTTTTGAATGGTTTCTACGTTCTCAAAACGCTTTTTTTCATCGGCAAATGCATTTTTTGAAAAGGTAAAAGTCGCAAGGTGCCGCATCAGGTGAAAACGAGGAGTGGTTGATGGTTAAAACTCGACTTTTAGTAAACAAAAAAACAGTCAAAACAAGTGTCGATAGATGAGATGGCATCCTTCGATAGCCAAATGTTCAGTTAAAATACGCTAAATTTATGCTATTGAGATGCTTTACCTTCACCTTACCAACGATTTTTGTATACGTCGTTTACCAATGTCGTTCATTCGGATGACAAATAGAATTTTTTTATACTTCAGTATTTAGTATCTTCCTCTGGCGATAGTTCGTTTTTCGAAAAAAGGCCTAACTTTAATGATTTATTTTTTGACTATGGAAAATATTAGAAGATTTCTGTCCAGAGGGTTCATTGAACACATACTGCGAAACATGAAAAAAAATTTCTAAAAAAAATATTTTTTCATGTTATTGAAAATTACCTTCAAATTTGTGCAGATATTAAACATGAATATTAAAAAGATCACCCGGGCGGGTATAAGTAAAGCGAAGGTTAAATCCAATTTCAAGAATTTTAATGAAGATTTTGGCTAATCTTTTATGAATTACCGCCCAGTTTTGATTTACGGTGATCGCGAATTTCAGTTGGTCATCATTTATGTCCAAACAATCGTTTTTAAATCGCGTTTACGACTTATGAACTCCACCACGGTATAAACAATCATCACCATAAACTTGATTCATCAAATGCTTCGGTTAATGTTTAAACATTAAAAAAAAAATTAATATTGGATCTTTGTTCGATGCTCATTTTTGTACGAAGACAGAAACATACTTTCACTTCAGATGCAATAACTTCGCTTTCAGTGCACCAAATTTCATGAAATCTTTACTAAAAATCGGGGAAAAATTTTATTTCCAATGCATTAACCCTTATTCTCATACCCAAACTTACTAACGTCGTTTGGCACCCGGGGTACCCGGGTACCCATTTCATGAAATTTTTAAGTTTTCAATATAGAAAACAAAATTTTTTAAATATATGATTTGTTCGCTTTTCACCTAAATAACGAGGATCCGGAAGGTAAAAAAAAAAATTTTCATTATTTGTCAGTTTTTTTCACGAAAACACATCGCAGTGGGCACCCGGGTACCCGGGTATGAGAATAAGGGTTAAGGGGGTATTCTGGTCGAGATGGTCCGAAAAATCGATTTTTTTTTCATTTCATATTTTTGATGTAGACAATAAGAGGAATGTGTGTGCAAGACCATTTTTCTCAATGACGAATACTTTTCGAGTTTCAAGGCTATACAATGGGCGACGCTTCGCTCCCACCATGTTCCATTCCATGTTCGTAAATCTTTAAACTTGTTTTTCTCGAAACCATTTTTTTCGGGACGGTAGACACGATTCACAAAAAACTACTGGTCCAATTGACTTGAAATTTTACAAGGATACTAAGCAAATGTGTGGGTATCGCCTTATCTAGGATTATGGCAAAAGCATTTGTTTAACTAATGTTTTTAATGCAAAATATCAACAAAAACAAGGCAAAAAATCGTCTTTTTTTTTTAAATACCTGATTTTAATTGAAGAAATTTTTTGTTTGCTTATATCCTAGATAAGGCGATAGCAGGAAGTCTTGCGATTACAAAATGGGTCACATTTTGTGTTTCAGAATATTTGAACTGAAGATATCATGTCCACCATGGAACAACTATTTTCGGCATGCTCAATTTCGAGGCATCGAATGAACCGTTATTAAAGAAGATATTCTTAACATCATTAATGAAAATTATTGTTCAAAACCTGTAGAAAAACTTGCGAAAAACCTTGAATAAAAATATTGAAAAGCTTTTCATCCACAACGATTTGAAAACATCGATATTTCGGACCGCCTCGACCAGAATACCCCCTTAAGTCACATAAGCCACCACAAAATGCCCTAATTGGAAAGTGCACTTTACTTTAAAAAACACGTATTACTAAACTGGCACACAACACATTTTTTTTAAAACCCCCCCATGACCTAGTTCTGGCTACCCCCCCGCAATATATGACGCCCTTTTCCATATCTTTCCAGATATAGTCTATGGGCTTTGATCTTACCAACCAACATTCAATACAAATGCAAATGTCTTGTTTAAATACTTCATATTTTGAGATTAATAATTTATTTAGTTTTTCTTTTCAGTGATGATTTATACACTTTGTTTTTGCTTCTTTTACTTACTCGTATTTTAAGTAAACTCTAATAATTGTGTTTCTTGCGGTTTATGTAAGTGTTTCATTATAATTGTTGCAACTGTGCAAATTTACGAAATTAATTGCCTTCCATTTTTTTATTACATTTTGGTTTGCTTGCAATATTGAATTAAATAATTAATAACAATTTATTCTGCTATTTTTTAAGTGCATGCACAGCTGAATAAATGGATAGCGCCAAACTAAATTTCAGAACTGAAGACGTGCAAAAAAGAATTTGTTTTTAATTGCTGTAGCAGCAAATTGCATGTTACACTTAGCTTGATTTTAGACTGAGTGATTTTTTGTTATTTAATGATTATTTGCAATTCAAAGCAATGTTTGCTGTAATATATCTAATGTTTTACTTAATTTGTATTGACATTTTGATTTTTTCCGATTACTTGATCTTTATTTTACCGCAATAGTATACTTTTTGCCAACAATTACTTAAGCTATTCTTCACATAATGCGTAACTAAATCTAAAAAATGCAACAAAAACAATATTTACATAATGCAAAAAAGACACGGCACAAAATGCAAATAAAATTACAAACATGTTGTGTGGCTGTTGTTTACTATTGTTTATCTTTATGGTTTATCTATGCTGTTAGGCAATTCTATAAAAATATTCTCACAATGATGAAATTTATTGTCTATTTTCATAATTTCTATTGCCGTACATGCTGGACAAAAAACGCATTGTATTTAGTCTGATTTAGCATGTGTGTGTGTGTGAGACGTGATTGTGATCGGTAAGAAGCATACAAATCTCGTGCCATAAAATACAAGCTAAAATAAATTACTAACAATACAATCATGATTTTTGTTTTTTTGTACAATTCACTGCTTAAGTGCTACTTTCGAAAATGCTTAAATGCATTTCAAGATATTCATAATCGTCACTCACTCTTTCACAAAGAATTCTTGTGTTTTTTTCTCTGTTAGCGAAAATATATACAAATCAACAATAAAATGTTTTAACAAATTTGTTGCAACAACTAAATTTTTACACAAAACTTCTTCAAGTTTGGGCATGTGAGAACTCAGCATAATGCGGAAAACGATGTAAACGTAATACTTAGGTAACATTAAGTAAGAAAATATTATTCCTTCCAGCTTGAGGTTATGTAGTAATAATACTTATAGACATGTAAGTGTGTCCATATGTTTAGATTCCGCATATCAATTGATCAATTCCGTTCTACTAAATATGTATGTATGTATGTTTAGAGTTCATGCAGTACTACGGCCTTGATGACGGACCCTCGGATCGGCTTGCCACAAGCTCCACGGACGCGCTGCTCCGCACCCGAAACGCACATCGAACGGGGCGGAGCGGACGAGTTGCAGGCATTCAATTAATTTTATTTGTTGTGAATGACCAGCGTGTACGTTTGCATCGACCAGGAGACTTGTGCGCAAGACTCCGCGGGTCATTTACCCAGCGTCGTCAGTTGCTGCTGCGCCGAAGTCGAGTTGGTGTTGTGGCCGAGGCCAAGCGTGTTCAGCGCCGACTTGGTTGGCGAATTGGAATTAGTAGCGCCGCCTGGCGGAGCCGGTGCAATGCGTATCGGCTTGGTGCGCTGTTGCGTCTGTGAGGCGACGCTGCCACTGAGCGTGGACGTTGTGGTGATGGCATTGGTGGCGGCCGATGTCGGTGTGATGGTGTAACCGGTGGCAGAGCGCTGAGCTGCGGTGCGTTTGTTGCGATTTGCGCTGCTACTGTTGTTGTGGTTGTTGCTGCTGCTGCTGCTAATGCAGCTTTGTGAGGTGGACGTGGCCTGTTGCAGTTGCTTGCTGCTGTGGCCGACACCGTTGTTGTTGCTGGCCGATGTGGTGGTCGTGGTCGTCGATGAAGCTGAAATACGATCCAATTCGGTCATTGCTTCTTGTATGGCGCGCTCAAGTTGTGAATTTAATTTTCGGCTCCTTTACGATTGGTGTTGTATTGTTGTTGTTGTGATGGTGTTTGTGTGGGAAGTTTTGGTGTGGTTTTTCATGTTGTTGGTTGTTTTTTTAAATAAATAGACACGCACACATATAACACATCGAGGGTTGCAGGAATTAAAAGCATTAAAGAAAAAAATAAACAATTAATTAGAAATTAAATAAAATTAAAAAATATTTTGTATATATAATTGCAATAAGTTACAGTCAAAAGCTACAAATGAAATCAATCAATCAAATAGTAAAAAAAATATTTAATTTTCAAGACTAACTAATTTCAAATCAACTTTCATTCGGCATGAACACAAATACTAAAACTATAATTTAATTCTTAATTGAGGGCAATATTACGCAAATCTAGAGCCAAATTATTACAAATAAAAATGTGATATCTGGAAAATTCTTCAAACTACTTCCATGGGACAACTCTAAGCACTAAAATGTCGTTTGATCTATATGTTTGTTTGATATGTTTGTCCTATGAAACAATTTTATTCTATTTTCAAAAAGATTTCAGATTGAAATTAATCGAAGAATAGAACTAATACAGGGTGGACCATTTAGGATTTGGAATTTGAACTGCGCTTTATTTCGAGAATGGCAGTCCAAATGTCATTCAATTTGTGTTTGTAATTTAGTTAAAAGTTTGACATTTACGAAATGGGACGCTATACGCTTGAACAAAATTGGGAAATATTGAGAACTTACTTCCAAATTGGAGAGTCTTCAACCCAAACTGTAAGAAATTAAAAAAAAAACTTCAAAAAAAGATTGGCCTTCAACTCAGTTTGTGGATCAATTTGTAAAGCGAGCTCGTAAAACTGGATCGTTAATGCACCCAACAACCCGTTCCCGTTCTCGTACAGTGCGCACAGCCGAAAACATTGCTTTTGTAGCCGAAAATGTGCGTGAACATCCATCAACGTCAACTCGCCATCGTTCTCAGGAATTGAACATTTCCCGCACTTCTTTGATGAGAATTGTTCATAAAGATCTCGGTATGAAGGCTTACAAAATTCAATTGGTCCAAGAACTGAAGGCTCATGAACATCCGGCACTTAACAATCGAACTTTTGGGCACCGTTTTCGAAAATCGAATAATCAGTCGAAATTCTGAAGTCAATTGGCCGCCTCGGAGCCGCAATTTAAGTCCGTTGGACTTTTTTTGTGGGAGCCGTAAAGGACAAGGTTACGCTAACCATCCAGAGACGATTGAAGCTTTGAAACATGAAATCGGAGTTGCCATTCAAGAAATTCTACCCGGAACAATCGAAAAAGTACTTGAAAATTGGGTTGACCGAATGGCGTACTGTAAGGCCAGTAGTGGCAGTCATATGAACGATATCGTTTTTCGTTCTTAAATAACAATGTCCAAGCTTTGTAATAAAACAGGAATTTTAAAAAAATATTCTTTAGTTGTTTTTTTATAACCGATTCAAATTCCAAATCTTAAATGGTCCACCCTGTAAATAGGTACCTACTATTATTTATTCATTATTTATTTCAATAAAGACATCGAGAGATCGATTTGGCGCTCTAGAACATTGATATTCCTACTAAACACTACTTGATTTTGGTTTGCATTTCATAGAAGTTAAAACGCCCAGCTCTAGTTCATTGCTGATTCTCAAAAAAGCTCTTCTTGTTCTGGTTTTCCCACCTATTTATCATCTCCGACACTATCTCACAGTCCGTATTGCCTACCCCACACTTAAGCGACCCATGCTCACTTTCTCGTATCCTTCTGTGCCTTGTGATGCGCTTCCAGTCCATCCGAGAGACTTTGCAGCGAGCTGACCCCAATCAACTCGGAAGTCGAACGTCCACCTCCACCAAACCATTGCACCCAAACGGATTCGCACGACTCGGACACCGACTGTGCGTCTTCGGGCATTTTTACTATTTTGCCCGGCCATGCGGGGTAACCGCGCGCCGGACCCCAAATCAATTCGCCAATAGCAAAGGAATGTGTTGTGGTCGCCGTGACGCTGTGAACTGTCGGCGAACTATCA
Organism: Melieria picta; assembly: GCA_964056695.1. Classification (NCBI taxonomy): domain Eukaryota; kingdom Metazoa; phylum Arthropoda; class Insecta; order Diptera; family Ulidiidae; genus Melieria; species Melieria picta. The sequence continues at coordinate 140,390,043 of OZ057398.1, forward strand.
GCGATGGGTTCACTGGTGTTTGGTGAACTTCTCGGTGCACGCGTACGCGAACGCAACGCTTGCTTTGTGGGTGTTTTTTGTCGTTGTCGCTGTTGCTGTTGTTGTTGTAGTTGAGTGGACGTTGCCAGTGCAGCTGTTTGGTTGGGTGTTGGTGTCAGCGTGTGCAGCAGCGGTGGTGGTGGCGTTGTTGTTGTGGACGTTGTGGTTGGCGAATTTCTTGGCGAGTCTGAGGATTAACGTTTAATTACACATTGATTCCATACATATGCTACTACATATAACCGATTTTTGGCAGTATGAATGCTGAAGCGGGTGAGTTGCGTTTTGAAGTTTTTATGATGAACAGCACCGGGATGACCACATTTAAGGCTTTTTGAATTAGTTTGGACGAGGCGATTAACTGGACGACGGGTTAGCAACATGTGCGCAACAAACACAAACAATGGAAACAATGAGCCAACACCACAGGGGGAAGATGAGTGAGCGAGTGAGTGAGTGAGTGAGCATATAAATAAGCGTATGTTCGAAAGCGTGACGGTAATTAAGCGAAGCACTTCCCGTCGGAAACTTGCACCAAGTGAACAGGAAAGGGCCGAAGGAAAGGAATGCAATGAATGACGGTCGTCACTTAGCCATCATAAACACCGGTACGTGGTTGTACGTTTGCCGGCGCTGCACAGTGTCGCGAGTAGGGACAAAAATAAAAAAAGTGAATGTCTTAAATGTAGAAAAATAAGTTTGTAGTACTGAAGTAAATACCTCAATTAACTAAAATGTGAAAACGAATTTTAAAAATATCAATTTATATACCGATGGCAGGCCACCAAACTTGCACTTTGTGAAGGTTGGTGACTTGGGTAGAAATTATTGCAATTTGTTGAATGTAAGTTCGAGGCCTCTTATTGAAAAATTTCCCAAGGAACCTTATGTTAAGTAAATATATTCTATAAGTATACTATTTTTGCAACCCTGTGGAAGCTTTCCCTCTTTTGTTTTGCTGTCCATATTCCTTGTACCGCTACTTGAAGGAACGTCAATTCGTAAGAATAAAAGTGCAGTGTCATCAAACTTTAGATAAACTTAAAAAAAAAATTACTTCTTTCTACTTCGAGATTTTACAGTGTGATATAGCTGAAAGTATGTATTAAAAGAAACAATGGACTTTAGCTGCACAAACTTGCACGTTTTTAAGAAATTTAGCATTTTCAGTGCCGTATGTAGTCAAAAATCGGGTCCTTTTTGCAGCATGGTTGGCAGGAAAATATAGCGACCACTGCTGCGCTTCGCTTGAGCTATAAATTTTTGTTTGTAATAATATGCAAACACCACTTGATTTAGAAAAATTACAAAAAAAGGTAGATTCGATGGAAGGCTTCGGTAATAATGGGTTTCTTGCCATCGAATCAAGGCAAGTTTTGAAAAGAAGCAAAACTTGCTAATGTCTTCAGAACCAATTATAGCAGTTAATAGGAAAATTAAAGTTAAACATGAAAACCGAAACTCTGATATACTGCAATATATAATATCTGAGGAAGTTGAAGAAAGGAGTTTTTAAATGTTGTCAAAAATAGATGTAGAGGGTTTAATTTACAATAATTCATGATCGAAACCCGATTATCCTAGCAGTACAAATTAACAAACTGTAATTTTTAATGGAAATATATGCTCTACTGAGTTTAATAAGAGGTGCTATTATTTTTTATTTGGGTTTCAAATTACTTACTGCACAGATATTTGTAGTTTTTTCAATATTTCCTTTTTATCACAAGCGTATTTGTAAGTTGATCGAATTTTTTTATATACCTTTATATTGATGATATGAGTTTCTGTACTAAATTTCATCAATATACCTTTTATAGTTTCCGAGATACTGTCAACTTAGTATTTGGTTTGTATGGGAGGTGGGCGTGTCCGTGGAGCGATTGAAGTAATTTTTGGCCTATTAACTTCTCTTTATAACAAAATCATATGTACAAAATTTTATTGTCGTACGACTATTCCTTCTATTTTTGTCCCTCGCTATTATGGACTCGCGACACTGTGCGCTGTTGTGTTGTGCGGCACCGACGACCCTGACATGTTGTCAACGTGTTCGAGCACACACACACACACACACACACATGCACACGGTGAGAACATGAGGCGGATTTATTTGTGCGCAAATGTCCTTGCGGCGTAAATAAAAGCGACGTTTTGCAATTGTGTGGCGGACTCGTCGAGTGCAGTGCAACGCACCGACTGTGGCCATGTCGAATGGGGTGTCGCTGTTGCTGCTGTTCGATGCTCTCCCGCCCCATAAATCAATATTAATTTCGATAAAAACAAAAAATATATGTAGCGACATGAAAACGACAGCGACACGATAAAACGCATCGACAGACACTGCCAGCAATAAATCAAGGAAATCTTTATTGTATCGACTATATGAAAATGTACACTGTACATTTAGGTAGGACACACGCACACACACACACATACGTGCACATATGTTTGTGCTTTGTATCGATGCGTAAAGGCTCAATTGATGAGGACGCTATTCATGATGATGATGATGTCGATATGTGTACAATGTGACCAGGCGACTAGGTGGCGGTGTTAATGACAACAATGTTATTCTTTGCTGCTGAATAACGTCAGCAAATGTGAGAACAAATGGCACATGTGCAAATTGTAATCGTACTAAGTAAACATAAATAAATTGAACGAGAATTTATGGCAAAGCTCAGCTGAGGCGAATTATCTGAAATGATTGTACCTGCTTTGGGTGATGAGTGCCAAGGCCTTTCTTAAAAGACAGTGGCTAATGCATTGGATTACAAGTTAGGGTTAAGGTTTATGTTGTGAGAAAAATAGTAGATAAGTTCGAAAAGAACTTATGTCTGTACTTATTTGCCACATGCCAATGATGATTCAATAAATCAGGGAATTATATTAATATCGATGTCTAATGGTTGTATAATGCCACGAAAATATCAAACTTCATTTTTGCACACGAAATAGCAACACAAATCAATGCAGCAATGTGGCTGTGCTTACGCAACACTGCCTACATGATATCAACGAGAAAGCAAACCACTTAAGTGGAATAATTGAAAAGGGAAATACATGGAATGTGGTTGGGAATGGGCAAAGAAATTCCACATACATACATACATATGAAATGAAACGCCTGAATGAATAATTCAATTATTACATGACTGTTGCTTAATAAGCATAACAGAATTTGCCAAATAATGGCCGTCGAGAAATGGCTTACGCAAACGCTAAAGTTTATACCATTCTAAGTGAATTATGAATGGCTGAAAAGGAGCAACTTTTGCGCTTGAACTAACTTGAATAGTTGCACTATGGATGGGTAAGGATAAGCTAATACATACATATGTACATATATGTTATTGTGGACTCGAGAGTACAACAAAAAGGTAGGGCAATTCTCTGTAATATGCCACCCCATGGCTTTTTTGCGTATAACTCGTTAGAAAATTAACTTATCGCCAATGTTAATATACCATTGGAAAGAGGGTTTAAAGAGCTATGAAACACCTCATTTGAATTTTTCGTAAATACTAATTTTACAGCCAATTTCACAAAGTATTAAAACTCGACACCCTACAATTTTTGTATGTAAAGTGCCACCCCCTAAAAAATCGCTAAAAATTTAGAAATCTCAAGTAAAAACGCATGATTTAGAGAATTTACGAAACATTATTGAATTTAATTTGAATTGAATAGAAAATGACCGAAAGCAAAATGCAAATTGAATGGTAACGAATAAAATGGTAATTATATGGAAATTAATAAACAAAACTGAACTAATTTATTCCTCATGATAGGATTAGAGAAAAATTGACTAAGAACACTTTAAATCCAATTTAATGACGATTCCGAGTAATAAAAAGTCATTTTACCGATATAGGATCACAAAACAATGAACAAAGAGGGGTGGGAAAAAAAACTTTACATTTGCATGCCATTTTGGGAATCATTGAATACATTTCTCCTTTTACGATATGCTCGGATATTATCTCGGATTATGAAAAAACATTAGAAATTAAGTCCAACACTGATATTTACATTAGGTTTTTACACGTATTTGATTTATTTTTCACCGCAAGAAAAACCTTCAGTTTTTATTTTTAAGTTTTTTCTTAGGTATCATGGTACGTTAGAAACGGGAATTTTTAATGATTTACAAAATTATTTATTTTTCAGCTCCTTTATTATCAATCTTTTTGAATTTTTTTTTTTAAATATATTGAAGGTTTAAGGAACACAAACAAAATTTTTTTTTTAGCATATTGTCTCTTTATAGGTGGAGCTGAAGTCGCGTAGAAAAAAAAAACACATCCTCCATTACGGACACTTAATATCCGGGTTGGCTCGACCGATTTAAAAAAAAATTGTTTAGTTCTTTTTATTAACTTATTTTTTACAAGAATCCACCACAATATTGAAGAAAAATGTTTAATTTAAAGTACTTTTTCTGGGAGAAAAGGTGAAAAACGCAGTCAATTTTTGACACTTTTTCAAAAAGCTCCTATCCTTTTATTTTTAGCGTTTTTTTATTTTTCTGGTGAATTCCTGTGTCCGAAAGCTTAATAATTATGAATTTTTTTTGTTTTTTTTGTTTCAGATTAGCCTATCTTAATCTCAATATATTGTAAAAAAATTTTCAAAAAGATTGATAATAAAGGAGCTGAAAAATAAATAATTTTGTAAATCATTAAAAATTCCCCTTTCTAACGTGCCATGATACCTTAACCAAATTTGACACTTGTTTTTACCCAGACCGTGTTATTGCGTCTGTTCCCTCAAAACCCACATTAAAATTGATGTTGTCATATATACCTTAAATGACGGTAGGAATTTTTTTGCTTGGATTGCTGGAACGTCAAAATCGAGCAGGGGTGGCACATTACAAAGAATTCCCCTACATGTTAGGGGGCTCAGTCACAATTCATGAGTGGTGGTACACTCGTTCGAACATTTCTATGATGCGCTAAGGCGCATTTATGTAAAATCGTGTCTAATTTTAAACTCAACTATGGATTAAAAAATCCTTGTACGAACAGCGACAAAAAAAACCACACTAAGCAAGAAATCTAATGACTAGAAATCCATGCTTGACACGCCCAGCTACGTTGGCAACAGTTCGTCAGCATAAATTTACCTGTCCACAAGGTGTAGAACACAACACGAAAGCCATAAATAAAAATCACATAACATTAGCATCTGTTCACAAAATAACACACAAATAACTGTATTGATGTGTGTTGTGAATATTAGTGCAACAAAAATACAAATAAAAAATAAATAAAAAGCGAGATAAAATAAGAATGAGAACGCACTGAACCACAAATTGCATGCCGTGGTACTTACAGCAAAACCAAAAATAAGCTACTTAAGCATAACTCAAGGATATGCCCACACACCCACACATACTCGTACACGCGCGCTCGTTTACGGTTTATTAACCCGGCATGAATGTGCGCCTGTGTCGCCGATATGTGTGGGTTGGGTGTAGGTATGTTTTGTGTGTGTGGGGTCGTGTGGGTTTTGGTGTGAGTGTAAGGCGATTTTGCGATTTTCTGTATGCCCGTTATTAATGCTACAATTGTTGTTAGTGGAAATTGTGAAACGATGATGATTATGATGACAGCAACTGCCAATGGCTGTCGCCTCAATGAGTTCAAACAACTTGGGTTAGAATGTGTGAGTGTGTGTGTGTGTGTATTTTGGTATTGTGGCAAATGTGAGTGGAGTTGAATTAGTGTTATAGTTGTTGTTAGTAGAGCATTCAAATTCAAAGTATACCGAATGGTGTTTGTTAGAAATGTGCGCATTGTTACTCAATGTGGCTGCGAAACGCTGCCGCCTCTTACCATGCGAATCCGGTTTCATTGCAATGTCCTGATGGGCGTTGTGCGACTGCTGATGCTGATGCTGCTGTCGCTGCAGCTGCTGCTGCTGTTGGTGTTGGTGATGTTGCTGCTGTCGATGTTGTTGCTGTTGCTGCTGGTGTAGAGCAGCCGCTGTGAGTGCCGTCGAAGACGCCGTCTGCGGCGGTGTTTGCACACGCCAGATCTTGGCTTCGGATGGTTTGTAAATATTTGTGGTTTGATATGCGCCTGACATGATGAGTCCTGACGGGACGGCAAAAACCAAATAAAAGTTTAGAAATAATATCGATTAAATTCAAGTAAAAGCACACGTTCCCAGCCAGAGACGGCATGCGTACATACAAAACAATACGTAAAAGGTAGCAGAAAATATTGAGGGCAATCAGCGCAAGCGGCAACGAGGCAAATTTGCTGATGCTGCGTTTTTTGCCGTTTGCTTTCGCTACGCTTTCTGCAACGGACTACACGGAACACTGACATTGATTGCTCTCGGATAACACATTTAGCGGATGCCTGTCTATGGCGGCTAATGCTGCTGCTGCCATTCGCCCACCCTGTGCACGACGGCTTTATGTATTAGTGCGTCTGCTGTTGGAGCGGCTAATAGAGCGTGCAATTTACGAGCCTACTTATTTTAACGATTTTTTCCTCAAATGTTGCAAGTCGGCACAGCGCCGGGCCAGGCACACGGACCGCGGCACCGGCGCACGTTCAGACGCAGGTTGCGTGCGTGTGCGTGCGAATGTCGATTGGAATTTAATGTTGCGTTTAACGTCTTGATTTGTGCGTCGAATGTGAACAGCATAAAGTGTATGCGTCTGTCTTCTGGATCTTGTTGGCTTCATTTTTTTGTACTGTATGTTGTAAATGAGTGTTGCGCCCTGGGTGAAAATATGTTCGATACATGCAGTTTATGGTCGATGTTAACATAAAAGCGCCCTGCGGATATTTCAAGCATTTCATTGCAAAAAAATAAAAAAAATTAATTTAAGTCTGAGTGAGCGTCAACTGAGCTGAATGTCGACTTTAAAATTTTTTATTACTTTTAATAAAAACAAAATTCATTTTAAACTGCTCAATATCCTTTGTTATGTACATTGAAAAGTTGGTTAGATCAGTGCTTTCGCACGTTTAAATTTACTACTCTTTCTGCTACCCTCACATATTGCAAGCAATTTGTCATAAAACCAGGGACATAATAGTTATAACGTTTTTAGAAAAACGTTGGAAAATAACTGTTTCATTGTATCAAATATTTTAATTATTACTTATAATTATTATTTTGAAATAATTATTTTTACATTTATGTATAACTATTATTCGTGAATTCATGATCAGCGAACCAATTTCCATAGAAAATTTACAGTCGCATTCAACGATCGGACATTTGTGCCGGTATTTTCAACGAAAAAAATATACACTCATGGACAAAATAATAGGTGTGAAGGTACCATCGATGGATGTTGCGAATTATCGGGGAAAAATTTATTTTTAGAACTACTTTGCCGTTATCTGCTAGCACCTGCGACATTTTTTATTATATGTGCACTGAGTTTGTCAATCATAAAAATTCATTTCGACTGTGTGCATGCGTTTTGTTTTTTCAGTGAAAAAATATATTGGACAAAAAAATAGGTGTGTGAAGCGTTGCTATTACTTCGCCGGTTTTCTATGTGCTATATACTGATAATTGTCCAAGGTTCGAAAATTAATATGTTAAAAAAAGTATTTCGTGGGTCGTAAACCTCATTGCACGCCAGAAGAAAGACGTCTTGTGAAAGAGCTGAGAAGCCTGGGAAAACGTATAAATTTATTACAAATGCATTGTGTCGGTCTCAAAATTTTGTTACAAATGCTTTAAAGCTCAAATCCGGCGCGGAAAAACGTGGGCGTCCTTAATTGACTAGCGCAACTGATGACCATCGCATAGGTTTGCTCGCCAAACAGGACCCTTTCAAGTCGTCAAAGGCAATTTTAGCTGAGATGTCGCTTCGGATCAGTTCCAGAACGATTCGGCCTCGGTTGGTGGATGCAAATTTGCCTGGAAGAATAGCCCTCAAAGTTCCTCTTTTTAGAAAAAGACATTTAACCATGAGAAAAGAATTTGCATCAACCCATCACGAATAGTGTGGTCCTGAAAATCGAAAAAAGTGGCGAAACATCCTTTGGAGCGATGAAACAAAAATTAATTTGTTTTGCAATGATTGCGGAAGGAACGTTTGAAGACCAAAAGGCAAGGAATTCCACATTCGCTTCACCAAGAAGACCGTAAAGCATGGCGGGCGAAACATCATGGTTTAGGGTTCTTTTTCTTGGCAAGGATGTAGGTCCTATTATCTAATAAAGGACACCATGATCAGTACGGTATACAAAGACGCAAGACGTTATGCTCCCCTATGCTGAAGAAAACATGTGATCAATTTGGAAATTTCGGCAGGATAATGATCCCAAGCATACACCAAAGCTATTGAATGTTTGGTTCAAGGACAATAACGTGACAGTATTGACATGGCCAAGTCAGTCCTGCAATCTAAACCCCATTGAATATTTTGGGGTAAACTAGAAAAACAATTGGCTACATTTAATATCCAAAACTAAGACCAATTATGGCAGAAAGTCCAGGATATTTGCTATAAAATACCATTGGAGACATGCCAAAACTTAATAGCCTCTATGCCCAGAAGGGTGTGCAAATTTTTACAAAATAATGGCGATTATACAGGAAACTAGTACCGTTACTAAGTTTATATTTAAAAAATTAATGTTAGTTTTAAACTTAGCCGTGAATTCGCTGCCTATTTTATTACACCTATTTTTTTGTCCAAGCAATATTGAAAAAAGGAATAAATAATCGCTTATATAAAACTAAAGGTTATAAGTTTTTATACTTTTCTTTGCATTTTTACTGCTACTCATCGAAATAAAAAGTAGTCAATTGAATTCCTTAATTCGCTTTCTAAATATTGACATAAAAGTGCTCACACCTATTATTTTGTCCAGGAGTGTATATTTTAAAATAACACTTATCGCTCAACGTAGCAAAAATATTTCCCATTCATAATAGTTACTGGCAACGGAAAAAATATTTCTCAAAAAATAAACGTTACCGAGCAACGGAAAACAAATTTTTTCTCTCATAACAGTTGAGGAGTTTACTTACAAAAAGGCTTATATCCACTTCTGATTTTTTTTGAGAAATTAAGAAAAACGTTTTACGGCAATTAAAAAATTAACTGATTTTTTTTGTTTACTAAATTAATTCCGTCTTAGGCTAAGTAATATACTACCAAAAGTTCCAACCTCTGCGTGCGTTTCATTGCGAGTTACACCTGATTTTAATTTGGATATGTGCCTTTTTGGTGTGAAAATGGGATATGTTCCCTTTTGGTAAAAAAAACAGCTGTTTTATAAACTTTAATAAAATTTATTTTACGGAATTTGATGAGAATATATTTGAAAATGCACTTTTTATGGCATTTCTTTAAAAAAAGCAACTAATTCGGCCACGTTGTAGGGGCTGAAACCCCATTCATCCCTTTTCCCCTTCCGCATTTGAACCAAAAATCTCTTAAGCACAGTCCACTTTATGTTTTTGCTTACCAACTTAGCTCAAAAAATGAAAACTGTCTTTATAAAACGGATGAAAAGAAAAATATTAACATATGTTAATAGTGGCGGTTTCCGTATATAAACATTGGTGACAGTGTAAAGGCTAAGATGGCGCACAATGACCAATCAGAGTGCACAAGGACCTCACGGTGGCGTCACCTGTTGAGGGGAAGAGTTAGACAATGTAAATCACGTCCTTGGCAAGTTCTGCTCTCAAGCGATAATGTACTAAACTACACAAGAAAAATTCGGCATAAAACTCATTGTGGATATGTGCCCTTTTGAAAAAAAGATATTTTAATGGAATAGGTTTTATATGGATATATGCCGTTTTGGTGTACAATTTTCTATTAAAGACAAGACAAGATAGAGACTGGATATGTGCCCTTTTGGTGGCAAACTCAATGTTTGGCATGCTTTAAATATAGGATAAAAACAACTTTGGTAGGAAACTGATCCATAGGCACATACATCTCATGGCAAAGAATAGATTAGAGCGAAAAAACGAAAAAATCTCAAAAGTGGATATAAGCCTTTTTGTAAGTAAACTCCTCAGTTATGCGATGACGGAAAAAATATTTTTCAAAAAATAAACGTTATCGGCGATGTAAAAAATATTTCTTGCTGATAATAATTATTAGGCAACAGAAAAAATATTTGTCACGAATAATATTTAGGAAATGACGAAAAAAGTCTTTTTTCCTCATAATAGTTATTGTCCAACATTTATAAATATATCTCAAAAATGGGCAACGTTTTCGAATTTTTAAAAATTCATAACTGTTATTTTGGGTCCCTGCATACAACTCTTTACTGGTTTGTAAAAGCAGTACACATATTGTAAATTGCAAGCGTTTACCTCTTTCGATGTCCGTAGTCGATGGTGATTGGCGACTGTCAACACATTGCGGCGATACAGCACCATCCGGTTCCGAGCTGGACACACACTGGACCTGTAACACAGCACATCATTAATTTAATGAATTTATTGACATTTATGTAAAATAAATGATGCGCAATTGTTTTTATGACTCAACTGCAACCGAAATGTCACCGGCTTACCATATCGCTGCCGCCGCTGCGTTGACTGGGCGGTCTCTCGGGACTGCGTGGGCTGTGCGTGGTCGTGTCCGGCGGGCTGGCGGCTGCCGTGCGCTGACAGCCCCTGTTCGACGACGATGACGTGGCCGATTCCATGACAACTTGTTCGCCCACAACGGCCACACTTTGCTGCTGCTGGCCGTGCAGTGACGTTGCCGGTTGGATGGCAACATGTTGTTGCTGCTGCTGCTGCTGCGTCACGTGCTGCTGTTGCTGCTGGTGTGCCTGGGGCTGCGGTTGCGGTTGGGGCTGCGGCTGGGGCTGTTGCTGCACTTGTATGGTGGCATTTTGCTGAACGTACGTTGCAGTGCCGGCACTCTGCTGCGCAGTGGGCATAACCAGACCCATTGGCGTCGAGTAGATCTGCCCGATTGGACTTAGCTGACCATTGCTGCCCACAATGAATTGCTGACCTGTCGCCGAAGGTGAGATGAATTGTTTATTCTGAGGCGAGGGCGTGCGCAGCATCATGGTGCCTTGCGGCGTAGTGGTGAGTATGCTGGGCCCGCAGCCGCCCACGTTCTGGATCTGCAGCAGCGTGGTGTCGGGCGCCATTACGAGGCCGGCGGGCACAATTAATTGCTGCCCGATGAGATTCATTGGCTGGATAATTTGACCATTCTGCAGGATGATTTGCTGCGGTTGTGCGGCAGCTGCTGCGGCCGGCTTATTAACGACAATGCCCTGAATGCCGGGGCTGAGCTGGAACTGCTGCTGGTACTGGGCGGTGGTGGCCGGCGCGATTTGCACCACTTGCGGCTGCTGCGGTTGCTGCTGCTGCACGGCGACGGCGGCCGCTTGCTGTTGTATGATTGCGGTCTGATTGGGAATTGTGGGCGAGATTTGCGGCGAGAGGCTGTTCGTGGGCGTGTTCGAAGGCGACGAGCTTGAGTTTGAGTTTTTGCGCTTCTTTGCGCGCCGCTTCACGTCGGGCGATGTGATGATGATGCGTTGCGGCTGCGCTTGCTGCTGCTGCTGTTGCTGTTGGGAATGTTGCTGCTGTGGCTGCTGCTGCAAGTACGCAGTCGTACCGTCTGCCTGTTGCACCAGCTGACTGACAACTTGTCCATCCAGTGTGGCGAATTGCTGTTGTGCCTGCGGCTGCTGTTGCTGCTGTATGACGTAGCCTCCGTTGGGCAGCGCGTTGAGCACGACAGCCTGCTGTCCCAGCATGCCGGTGGCGGTGGCCGTGCTCGGCGTTGCTGTCAGCTGCAGTTGATTGCCGGCCATCAGCTGCTGGCCGCCGGTGTGAATGATGTTGCCGGCGTTGGTTGTCAGCACCTTGGCGCCGTTGCTCGTCAGAATATTCTGACCAGTCGAGTTCAGAATGACGGTGGCAGTGCTTGCCGCGCTCGGCGCCTGGCTGACAATGTAGCCGCCCTGCTGTTGCTGGCCGTTCTGCAGCAGGATGCCGCCATTGCTGACGGCGGTGGCCAGCTGCTGGCTGCTCAGCACCTCCACTTGGTTCTGATGCTGATGCTGTATGATCACATTGCCGGCGGTCTGGGTGTTGTTGTTGTTGTTGCCATTGGTGGTTATGAGCAGCTGCTGCTGCGGCTGTGACTGTTGCTGCAGTTGCGACTTGCCGTTGGTGGGCATCACAATCAGCTGGCCGGTCGAGGTCATGATGATTTGGCTGTTGGACATGTCGTTGGCGCGTAGTATGGCCTGCAGCTGCAGCTGGCTCAGCGAAATGCCGCCGCCGTTCGGTGACAGCTTTTGCACGGTGGCCGGAATTTTCGCGGGCGTTGTGGCCGCCTCCACGTGTTGTTGGATGCCAGTTGCTGCGGCAGTGGTGGTGGTAGTGGCGCCCGTGCGACTGCCCGCCACGGTGGTCAGACTGTTGCGGTTCGCCGTGTTGGCGCCCAGCCGCTGCAGCGTTTGTTGCGGCTGCGATGTTTGGCGTACGATGCGCACTTGTTGCGGTTGTGGCTGCTGCTGTTGTTGTTGCGGTTGCTGTTGTATGCGCATTTGCACCACTTGCGGTTGACTAGCGGGCAACAGATGCTGCTGCTGCTTCGGTTGCTGTACGGGCGATGGTGATTGGATTGGCCGGATTGTCGACACGCGTGGACTGCCCGATTCCACAGAGTCGGCTGGCGACGCTGGACACGGCCGCGGACTTTCGTTGCTGGTGGAGATGGCGCCCACCTGCTCGGGTCGCCGCAGTGCACCGTCGGGTGTGCGCCGCTGCACTTCGGACGTGGAGCGAGTGTAAGCGGTGCTCGAGGACACTGGAGATTCTTGTGGCACGGATACGGACACTACCTGATTGCTGGATGCGGCCGGTTTATGCTGTTGCTGCTGAATGTTCTGACGGTACAGCAAATTGTGTTGTTGTATTTGATGTTGCAGCTGCACCTGCTGTTGTGGTTTTAGGGGAACTGTGGCGTTGGCATCGGCTTCAGTAGTTGATGACGTTGTGTTTTGTACACTTGAGGACATTTGTTGCTGCTGCTGTTGTTGTTGTTGTGTGTGCTTCTGCACAACCAGTCCGGGAATGTTCAGCTGACTAGATGGCACCACAATTTGCTGACTGCTGCCAATAGGCAATGCCTTGCGTTGCTGCTGCTGTGACTGTTGTTGTTGTTGTTGTTGCACTCGATAGAATGTGGCCTCCGACCTGGTGACCTGCTGCTGGCACATCTGCAAACCGTTTTGTACACAAGATTTTTTGGCATGCACAACAAATGGTCTCTTCTCCACTTCATGTTTTTGCTGTTCCTGTTGTTGCTGTTGTTGTAGTTGTTGTTGTAGTTGTTGTTGTTGTTGGTGGTGGTGATGCTCTTCCTGCAGTTGTTGCATCACAGTAGCAATTTCCTGCATCTTAGCCTCCTTTTCGTCGACCAATGCATCGTCAACGTCAACGCCAACGCCAACGCACTCTTCATCGCCGTCTTCTTCTTCGCCGTCGCCATCGTCTTCGGCCTCAGTCTCCACGTTTTCTTCTTCTTCTTCTTCTTCTTCCTCCTCCTCTTCGTCATCTTCCTCGTCCTCGCCCATTGCAACATTCATCATTGAACTGTGCAATAGCGCCGTCTGCTGTTTCAAGTAGCCAGCAGGATCGTCCTTGAAGTTTGGCTGCTTTTTGACGGGCGCCGACAGCGATCGCTTCATTGTGGGCCCCGTATAGCGAGCTACACTCGCTTGCTGGCTCTGCGCGCTCATCCAGGAGTTAATGGGCGACATTGTGTCGACGGCATCATCGCTAGCCGAGAGCGGTGTCAAACGCTCGCTGTTGGTACTGAATTGTTGTTGCTGCTGTAATGTCTTGACAGCGGTTGCCGCGGCGCTTTTTATCACATTCTGTTGGAGTTGTTGTCGCTGTGCGGGCGGCAACATTTTATGATTTTGACTAGCTTGTTGTACGGTTGGCGTTGGTTGCATGGCACCTTTCAGAGCGAGCATGTGCGCTGAAGCGCCCGTCGAGACCGCCACCGCATTGTTGATGACCTTTCGACGCTTCGCATCGGCTGCAATGACAACAAATGGAAAATATTTAAAATAATTGAGGAAATTTATATCGTCTAACTGTGTTGTATTGGAAATAAAGATTACACAGCAAAACAAAATCGCACTTTTTTTCTGTTGCATGGAGTTTTTCTACTGTTTTTTACTAACTTTTGCTAACTGATTTCGAATCTACCCTCAGATTTTTTGTAGCAGCTCTAGTTAGTGAGTTACAGGTACCGTGTCATTTTTCAGATTTTCCAATAAACCAATAAATAAACCGGTTGACATAATTTTCACCTTGTTGCATTAACAACATCGCACAGCTTCTTTTCCGATGCAACTTATTTTTATAAGTTCTAAAATTCCGCGGTAATTGGACCTCAAAGTCGGAAAATATGAAATTTTAAGCCGTTTTCTTCGATGGTCTAAAACATACACATTTTTTTTAAATCAATTAACGAGTTAGGAGTATAATGAAAGCCGACACATCAAGCAATACAATACAAAATACACAGCCAAATTATTTGGCGGAATACACATTCGCATCGAAATAATAGCAAAAATGTACCATAGCCATTTTCATCACTTTTCATACTTTTTCCTTAAAAACTGAGGGCCTCAAAATATGCTCTTTTATATGTTCCATTTATAGTCTGAAATACAAGCAAAAAAACAAAAAGATTTTGAATTGCTCGAAACAAAAAAAATTAAAAACTTTGCATATTTTGAGGCCCCTAATTTTTTAAGGAAAAAGTATGAAAGGTGATGAAAATTACTATGGTACATTTTTGCTATTATTTCGATGCGAATGTGTATTCCACCAAATAATTTGGCTGTGTTGTATTTGTTTCTTCTTAAGATATTAAAATACTTCGTAACTTGATTTATGAAACAATTTTCGCCATCAGAAAAAACGCCTTGAAATTTAATATTTTCCTACTTTGAAACCTTATTACAACGCCAATTTAGAACGCATAAAATTGATTAATCTCAGAAAAGATGGCGTGAGATGTTGTTAGTGCAACTATAGAAAAATCATGTCGATAGGATTATTGGTTCAGAAATTACAGTCGAAAACGTGAAAAAAGCCGAGGAAAATTCGAAAAAGTGACACGCCCATTTGTTGCAAAAACTAGAGCTGTTACATAAAAACGGAATATGGTTTTGAAATCAGCGTGAAAAAACTATTCAGAATCATGTAAAAAACTCCATGCAACAGACATGCTGTTGTGCAGTGTTATCTTTAAAAATTTTCCTGTTTTCAAAGAATCTCAAAATTTTTTTAAAAAAGCAATTTGCCACCATTCAAGGACGCCCGTGTTCGCAATGACGCCTCGAAAATCGATAAGGCGACGCTTTTGCTGTGCAACCTCAACGCTCAGCACGAAGCTTCAATTTATGCTTCACAGGCTTTTAGCTTCCACCCAGACAATTAATCACCATTTCAGACACCAGACGAATGTTCACATATGTTCGCGCAGCAGTGGGTCGGCCGAGGCGGCAACTGACTGCTGCCGGTGCCACCGTTTGCTGCACATACCGGCAACGCAGTAAATTAATTCACCACTTTTACCTGCAAAAGCCTCATAAAAGCAATCAATTAAAATACATCGATAAAAATCTACGCCGTCACATGCACACACACACACACACACGCACAGTTATGTGTACAATAGACGTTGCACAGCTACACGCGACCGGAAGGACAAAATTGAACGCAACGTGTGCCAGGCCGGTGCGACATGTTGAGGCCGGCGACAACCGCCCGCCCGCCCGCCCTGCCACCTCGTTTACTGTGACGCATTGCAGTAGCTGCAACAACAGCCAACTGCGCCCCGTGTCGGTGCTGGTGCACATGTGCCGCGAACGCCTGCAGCAACGTTCGTCGAAAGCGATTGCAAAATGTTGTCAAATAGCAGGCAAAGCATAAAAATTCCACATTTTATGCGGCTCGCGCGACTTATCGCAAATATAATCTGGCCTATAATTAAAATAAGCAAACAAGAGAATAAACAAACATTTGCTTTAGCTATAATAAACATTGGTAATTATGCAATGCACATTAAAATGGGAGCGCGAATGCTAATGCGTTGTGAATGTGCGTATGTGTGTTTGTGTGTGTGTGTGTGTTAGTGCGGACGTCTGAAATGGACGGGACAGCGGTTGACCATGCCAGTGCAACTGCCGCATGACGAGGAACATTATTGCGTGACGCTTTCAGACAGAAATTTATGCTAAATTGTGGAAAATATTTCAAAACTCACTTTACTTGCGTTGAAAATTGATAGCGGTGCACACAGGCGTGTTTCATGCGTAGAAAATGAGACAAATTTGAGTTTGTAACGAAATATAAAATGCTTGAACTATGAAAAATTGGAGACTTTGTAAGCAAATGTAGGTTTTTAGTTGTAGCACAGAATGTACAAATAGAATTGAGCACAACAAATTCCCATTGTTTCAGCATAAAAACAGTATTGGGCGCAATCGAAAGTACAGGAACGAAAGAAGATATTCACTCACTTTTTTTGTTTTTTGCTTATTTAATCGTAATCTTTCAAGAAGCAAGGTCATAAAAATTATATTTCTACATACTCGAGTGCAGGATGACCTTGAACGTGCCCTCATTAGAATTTTTATATCAATTTTCCTGCAAGATTTTGGGCCAACCACGTAGCCTACAACAAAAAATGAAACTAATCTATAATTGATATTACATCAGCTATGTTTAGACACGAGCTTTTTGTAAAATTCAAAAATCTCTCGAAATGGTGGACATTTTTGAAAGACAAGTTATTTTTCCTTTTTTTTCAAATGTTTATTGCCTGTTATAATAAAAAAAACACAATATTTTGTCAAAAGCTCGTGTCTAACCATAGCGACATGTTTTCTGAGCAAGTAAAAAAAGAAATCGAATCGATGCGTTTAAAGTTCACAGGGAGCGCGCGGAAACACCGTGAGCGAGCGTGCTCAATGCTCTACAGCTCAATAACCGTGGAGAGTTTACCCAAATCCTTTGAAAATAACATTCCTCACGTCTTCCAAATGAAAATTATGTAAAAAAAAAACGATTTTTTGAAACTTTATACGTAGACGACCCCTTTAAGCAATGTTATTGTCCTGAATGTTAATCGTCTCCCAAGCTGGTTCAACTGCCCAAAATTTCATGGTGTTCAAAGATGGTGCAGAGTCCCTGTACTCAACGTCCAAACAGTCTTTAATTTGAGTCGACGTAATGTATTTAAAAAACAAATATTCAATGACTACAATTTTTCTATTTTCACAAAAAGACTTACATACATCGACTGACTCAAATCATTGTCAAACAACTACACAACCACATCTAAAAAGGAAGGCTGACAGTTTGGAGAGTGTCTTTCAAAGGAGGCACAAACAGATACCTCAATACCTTCTGTTGACGTGTGCTGACAACTTCATTTTGTTGAAGGAAGCTTTTCAGACCAACCTCGTATATGTTCGAGAAGAATGTTTAAAAAATTACAACTTCGCTTTGTAGAAGCTATAAACTTTATGACTTCACAGCTTCACTTGTAAGGGAGAAGTCGATTTTATTTTATTATTTGCAATGGAAAATATTTTTCGACAGTAAAAGAGTCGTTTGTAATGTTAAACAGCATGCAAACGATTCATAAAAAAGAAATAAATTTTGTTACAAAAATTGTAAATTTTGTTCCCTAAGAAATGGAGAAGAAGGTGAGAATGTATGTTTGGAAATAATTGTTACGATGAGGCAGGCCGGGAGGAAGGGGCCGTTGTACGTTGTTGTTGTATGTTGTATGGGCCGTTCTTAGATTTTAGTCCTTTGATTCAAGCTTTGAACAATAAGAGCCTATTTTATTAAAAGCTCTATCCAAAACCCAAGTTTGAGTTATAGAAAAAGTATGTTTGGAGAAAATTTAAAGGAAGTGATACTAATGGTGGCCGCTTCAAGACTTTCTGCCTCTAGGAGACACTTCTGAGCAGCTGTGGGTGGTTTTTTCGTTATTTCACTGCAGTGGTGCGCACATGATTTCCTTTTGGGAAGTTACAACGTACTCAATTTTTGAGTAAAATAAAATTTGAAAGCAGATCTGTCAGCCAAAACTTGTATAGCAAACAGATGTTTGAACGCCGCCACTGTTCCACTGCACTATTTATGAACTTGGAACTCGATACGACCGTTGCATCTACACAAAATTTTTGTTCCTTTTCGAAACGAATCTCACAAAAAGAGGGTTTCGAGGGAACCAACACTTTATTTCATGATTACTATTATATTCAACACTAAAACATGCTTAGGAGCTTAGGAAAGGAAGAGTGCATCCATATCATTAAAGAATTAATTAATTAAAAAATCACCAATGTTCATGTTCTATCGAAAAATTATGCGGATGCGGCAATCCTAAAATTGAATAAATTTTACACGCACAATAAAACAGCAATAATTTTTCTATATCAAATATTGGCTAATATCAGCCATGAACAGGCAACGTGTTAATATGCAAAAAGACAATTCAGCCCACAAAGTGCACACAACTACAAAAAGCATTTACATAAACACAACTGCAACGCTCTCGTCCTGCCTGACACGCAATAATTCTGCACATGTCTGTATTGTGACTGCTCATGTCTCATGTTCGTTGCACTTTACATATGCCTGTCAGCGTGTGCAGTTGAAATGCTTCTCTCCTGCACTTCGGTGCAGTTGTCAGGTAGTGGCAATGATTAATGCGATGTCCCGCGTTGCTTATTCATGGGCAATTATTCATATTCAACTGCTCGATAGTTAATTGCAAAGTAGAAGCGTAGTTGTGTTATAAAATATGAAAAATAAATAGAAAATAAAAAACCAAATAAAAAACTGTAAAAATAAAATACTATAAACGAGTACGTGAGTCGGTTGCTGGCCAATTAAGTTGAAGACTGCACTAGGATTTTAAATTGGTACTCATACAAATATTGATTTGTTAAGCCCACAACATGATATTTGTTGCACAGTGTAATAAGCATGCAGGAGACCGGCGCTATGATCGCGGAATCAAGTCTAGTTGGGTATGTCTGCATTAACTACCAATGCAATTCGTTGTTTCGTTGTGGGTTGTCGCATACAAACAACCTTTTCTAGTTACACATTTGTTCTTGTTAAAATTGAAAAGAATTCCACATAAATATGAATGTATGTTTGTATGTGTGTTTGCATGTGTGCACACCATATGCAGAAGGCGAGCGTGTGTGCTCGCATGCAACAAGGATCAAAAGTACGTTCGCACAGGCGGAAACGGGCACATGGCGGGTGTGCGTTGTAGGTACGGTTGATGTCCTCAACTTAAGTAGCTGCTTGACGAGTGCAAAATATGACACATGCCAACATGCATTGCACAGCCAGACGACTGCAAACGAAACGACGAGAGCAACGCGTTGGGAAGTGGGGGGACACTGGCGCTGCTGAAAGCTGTCTACATGCGCCAGCACAAATAAAGCAAAATAAACCGTCACAACTTTATGGAGACGTCGAAGTTGTCTCGCACAAGTAATGAGCAACGGAAAACAGCGCTTCTGGGCATGGAAACACTTAAATATACAAGTTTGAACAATAAGTTGTACAGCATTAAAATTGCACATGGCAACCACAATTAATAAATGGAAATTAAGTGCACTGCATTAAAGGGTTAAAGCGTTGACGAATCAATTTTGATGCGGTTTGGGGGCGTTAATGAATTTAAATAATTTTACCGACAACAACAACGTATACAATTCACACAGTCATCACAAAAAATGGCCCACAGAAACACACACACTCGAAAAGCAGCTAAAGTTAAATGTTTGCAGTACACAAAAAGTGACAAAGAAAATGCCAATTGCAATGAAATTCAATTTTATGAAATCAAATATTCAAATGAAATTGAAATATTGCAAAATACGACAGCGTCGCTGGTCGCTATTGGTAAATCAATTAAATGCTATTTCGTAAACAAATGCAAAAGCGCTAAAATACACCGGCACCAAAATGCATACAGGCACATACACACTCACACAAACACATTTACATATGCACATGGGCGTTGTCGGAACTTTGTTAGAATGAGGAGAAATATTGAAAAAAATCACACCAGTTATGACAGATCGTCACTTTATTGGTGAGTGCAAAATAACTCTGTCGGTCTTGGTCATCTCGGAGGATCGGACGGATGAGCTTAGAGATCCAGTGACTTTGAGAAACTTGACGAAAATTACTGCAAGAACACCAATTGGTGGAGTTTGGAAGATCTATTTCAGGTAGTTGCAAGATCAGGTAGTTAAAAGATCGATTTCAAAGTGCCTGTATAGTTCCATAATAATAATGTCAAAGCACCACAGTGAAATAAAGCAATAAATATGAATTTACTCATATTTCTAACTCAAAAGAGCAGGTACAATTTTTTCAAAGAATCATGTGAAATGTTTCTCATAATATTTATTGTAAGTTAGCCCAAAAGTACCACTACAGAAACGATGGCTCCGGATTCTTGGGACTAGGCTCTTCGAAAGACGAGTTGATGCACAGATTACTGATTTACGCAATTTCCTCGTTCCAAATGGATCCCAAAAGATTCCGCCTGGATCTACAGCGAATACAACAAGTAGGAAACGGCACCGAATTCAAAAATGAAAGAAATCACAATGGACCCAACAGGGTCTACGAATGGAAATGCATGCCGCACACACTCCTTCTGTAACGTAACTTAGCCCAAAGCTCAGCAAGCGAAATTTCTTTAATTCAGTAGAACATGAACTTCAGTTTTGATCATATTTCAATTAATCTATCAACCAATCAAAAATTAAAAAAAAAAATTGTAAAAAAAAAATTATTTTTAAGGTCATGGGTGACGTTCTGAGACCCAAAACTCAAATCTGTATATGTTTACTTTAGCAAAACATGAATGCAGTTTAACCCTTTCGCGACAGGTTTTTACTGGGGAAAGTTAAAATTTTCAATTTTACGTCTTAGGCTTCTATGTGGTTATATCAGCAACATTCCATAAGAAATTTTTAAATTTGTATACTCGGACCCTGTATTTTAGAGTGTTTTTCTATGAGAACAACCATAAACATAAAACTTTTTACGCATAACGAAAATTTGAATATTTCTTCATTTACTTCAGCCAAAATTAAAAAAATAAAAGTATCTAAATTTAAAGAAAACGTCAAATTAAAAAGTTCTCTAATTTTTTCTGCTTCTTCTTCCTTTACTATGTCAAGATATACCATTAAAAAAAGGTGTATAGTTCTCTTCTTTAAACTTAAATATTCAGTTTATTAATTTCGTATTTTTCCTAAAACTTCAAACTATTCTAAAGACTAACAAAAAAATGTATTCTTGCAACCATAGAGGATGCAGACGTCCACAAAGTAGCATGTTGCCATATGGCAACAAAATAGCGAGAGGGTTAAACCATTTTTGATTAATTATTCAGTCAATCAAGATGATTTTAACAAAGTTATTAAAAAAAGAAATAAAAGCTCACACAAAATATGAAAAATTTTTAAGATCAACCAATGAGACAGTCAACATTTTTTCCAAGCATGTGTTTAAAAACTAAAAAACCATAATCTTCAGGGTCGAAGACCAAGTTCTGACACTCAGATTCCAGACCTTTTTTTTATTGAGAAAAAAAACTTAAAAATTTTTAATCATATTTTGATAAATCAATCTTACTAAACATTGAAAAAATTAATCTCTAATTGAGGGTCATAGGCCATCTGAATATTCAGACCTCAAAATGATTTCTCATCTTTTGATCAACCAACACAATTGTTGTCCCCAAAACAAACATTGAAAGTACAGAACAAAAGTACATGTTCAGCGTAATATCCGCGGTTTTAAAACTCAAAAGCGCCTCTTGCATTGGCTACGCCTCTGAACCCACACCCATACATAGAAGCATTTCGTGCGAAATAACGTTTGTGAAAAACGTAAATAATAAAGTTTCCAATATCACAAACTGGTTTTTTTTCCAGCGAGTATTTATGGGGTGTTAAAACCGCCACAGGGGGCTTTAAGCGATTTGCAAATGCCCAAACTCACACTCACACACACACACACACACACACACACACAGCAATGCAAATATGCGGAGTCGGCTGGACCCGTTGTTGAACCAGTGGCAAGCGGCAGTGGCATTTTTATTGTCAACATTGGCAGCGCAGCCAGCAATAAACATCACAACACTCGGCGCACAAAACATTCGGCGCGTATTTATTTATTTATTTTGTTTTAATGATTTCTGCTGCCGCCGTGTGCCGTGTGCGCTGCCCAAATTTTGCCGAATGCAAAATGAAATTATGTTTGGCACATATCGAATGAGTGTTTTAATTAAATTGTGTTGTCAGCACTGACAAAGTACACGCGAGTATTTTGCATAAATAATTTTGATATGAGTCCGATGAAGCGTCATAGCCACAGGTGGCGCTGGAAGGCAGAGCGCAGCAATGAGCCAGCGAAGTGCGATATGGCGGATAAATTTAAATTATTTCAACTAAATATTTGCACGTTGCAAGTTACAATTTAGAATGTGAAAATTATTGATTTTCTAAACTGGAAACAGTGGAAAAGTGGACTCAAAAGAGTTTCCAGCAATACAGCTGCCAGCCCATACATAAATAATGTTATAAGTCGACTAATCAGTATCAACCTGCATTGATCCAAAATTAGGATATTTTTCATATTTTCGTTTTTTTGTCTATTGAAATCAGCCCTCGAAAGTGATAGAGATTAATTAATATTTTTATGTTTATTGATGTTTTCGAACACATTCAGTGTCGAGTTGATAGCAGTGTTTGATATCGACTTGGATCTAATTAGTGTCCGACCGAAACCACTTTTTTGGGCCGAAACCGAGTTTCGGTTTTTTTTAATATTCGGCCGAAACCGAAACTTTCTAGTTAAAATAAAAATCACCATATCAAGCATTTTTTTTCAAAAACCCTATTTTACATTAAGCAAATAAAGAACAAACAAAGAAACATAACATAAATAAATAAATACTTATTAATAAAAACAATGTATTCATTTTTTAAAAACATAAACATAAAAAATCACGCTTTCATACCTTACTCGCTAATATTAAAAATTAAATCATTTAATATTACATGCAAAAAAAAGTTTATTTACATTGGTGGCATCCAAATTACTCCTCCTTTCACTATATATCTGCTATACAATAAAATGTAAAAAAATTTTCTAGAAAGTTTCGGTTTCGGCTTTTAAATAAAATAAAACTGAAACCGAAACCACTAATTTGGGCCGAAACCGAAACCGAATATTCGGTCGGACACTAGATCTAATATATAAAGTTATTCCTTATTTTTTTATTTTTTGTTTATTTTATTATTTTAAATTATTATTTATTATTTTATTTTATATTTAATTTAATTTAATTTAATTTAATTTCATTTAATTTTATTGTATTGTTTTGTATTGTTTTGTATTGTATTGTATTGTATTGTATTGTATTGTATTGTATTGTATTTTATTTTATTTTATTTTATTTTATTTTATTTTATTTTATTTTATTTTATTTTATTTTATTTTATTTTAGTTTATTTTATTGTATTTTATCTTATTTTATTTTATTATATTTTATTTTATTTTATTTTATTTTAGTTTAGTTTATTTTATTTTGTTTTATTTTATTTTATTTTATTTTATTTTATTTTATTTTATTTTATTTTATTTTATTTTATTTTATTTTATTTTATTTTATTTTATTGTATTTTATTTTATTTTATTTTATTTTATTTTATTTTATTTTATATTTTATTTTAATTTATTTTATTTTTTTAAATTTTATTTTATTTTTATTATTTTTTTATTTTATTATTCTGATCCAAGTATTAGAAGAACTCTCGTTATTCCTGGTCATTTGCAGATGAGATGCTCAACGTTTTCCTTGCAATTTTTATCCCTGCAGCTTCTGCATAAGTCATAGTAAAACAGACTCAGTCTCTTGACGTGCAAACCAATATGGCAATGAACAGTCGGGACTTCCACGACAATGCCTTTGAAGGGTTTGATTAGTACAAAGTTCCCTGGATCGGCTATGTTTAATCGTAGGTCAGATCTGTCTTGCCGTAATAATATCCAAATTAAAGTGTAGTAAAACTTAGTTGTTGGTATTGGTGAAGGTTCATTTCAAGCATGAAAATCCCTTAGGAGTTGCTCATGCCATCATCATTTTAAAGGCTTAATTTTCTTCAAATATTTTTAAAATTCTTCTCTTAGACAAGCAACAACTTCTATACCCAATTATACAAAAAAAATCCAAATGAAAACAGAATTTTTCTTTAAATGCATAAGAACCAAAATTTATTAAATTTTTTTATTTAAAAGAATGGACAGTTATTTGCTCGAAGTTCAATAACCAAGTTCGTTTCCAATTTCTGTTTTCAGTTGTATGTACATACATAAGAAAAAAATGTAATCTAATTCAATTTCCAATGCGTGAGTAGTTTTTATTCAAGGTTCAGCTCTAAAAGTCAACCATTCAGTTTGATAGTCAATGCATCAAATTGCATGAGCGCAGAGTATTTGACACCTCGTTTTAGAAAAATACCAACTACAATGGCAATGCCAACACTCTGTCGCGACTGGTGGCGTTGGCGTTGAAGGGTGCTTGCGCTTTTATGGGGGAAAAGTGCACACAAATAGAGGGATCGAACAACTAACACTGGGCACTGGGTGGCAGTGCTCATACCGATGCCGACACATACATGATGCAGACACGCACACATACTCACCTGCAACTGCATTCATGTGCGTGTTTGTGGGCGAGTGCAAGCTGCTTGGTTGGTTGGTTAGTTGGGTGTGTGTGTGTGAAAGCAGCAGAAAAGCAATTTTTAAAAAGCCGGAAACGGATGTGCGCTGCAACTACAACTTGCACCCCCTCACCAGATACTTGCACATACATAAATGTATGAAGATCGACACACAAACGAATACAATGCGACGCGTCGCAATAGTTGCATTCGCACCGTTCTAATAGGATGTGTCATGCCGCCGTTGCCGATGACGTCGCGGTGTGGGTGAGAAGGAGAGGGGGGGGGGGGGGAGGGGGTGTCGCTGTCGCTGCTTACCGGCTCGTCTCAAGCAATTTACTTCAATTTCGTTGCGCTGGCTGGCGCAATTTGCGAATTTTTCCAAGCATAAAACAACACCGAGAAAATGGTAAAATCGCGTGAAATTGCAGCAAAAACACAAAAATATATTCAAAAGTGGTTGAGCGAGGACGAGGGTGAAGGTGTTAGTTTGGTTGCACGGTGCGAGCACAAAGGCACAAGTGCGAGTGTGTGGTTGGTGGCACAACAGCGAAAGGAAGTGTTGCATGTGCGAAAAACAATGGCGGCAGTCACGATGTTGCCATGCACGTTCGTGCGTTGGCAAACGAAAAGAGAGAAAGGGAGAGCAATAAAGAATAAGTTAAGATAACTTTTAACTTAAGTACTTAACTTTTTAGAAAAATCAAATTAAAATTCGCACTTCAAATCAAAATTCAGCTAATGTTTGCTTACACCGCATGCAACCCTGGGTGCAACGAAAACAAATTCTACCCAAAAAGTTAACCCTTTCGTTGCAGCTTTTTACTGGGGAAAGTTAAAATTTCAAATTTTACGTCTTAGGCTTCTATGTGGCTATATTAGTCGCATTCCATAAGAAATTTTTTAATTTTTATACTCGGACCCTGTATTTTAGAGTGTTTTTCTATGAGAGCAACCACATCGTTGTGGCTGTAATAATTACTTAAACATGAAACTTTTTATGCATAACGAAAATTTGAATATTTCTTCATTTACTTCAGCCAAAATTTTTTTAAAAAAGTATCTAAATTGAAAGAAAACGTCAAATTAAAAAAGTTCTCTAATTTTGTCTGCTTCTTCTTCCTTTACTATTTCAAGATATACCATTAAAAAAACGTGTATACTTCTCTTCTTTAAACTTAATTATTCAGTTTATTAATTTCGTATTTTTCCTAAAACTTCAAACTATTCTAAGGAACAACAACAAAATGTATTCTTGCAACTATAAAGGATGCAGACGTCCACAAAGTAGCATGTTGCCATATGGCCCTCATAAGACCTCATAAGACCCTCAATGTATTTTTCATTTATGTATGTATTCATTTACTCTTTTGCCGTAGATTGTGAATACCGCCAATAAAGTATTCTACGTAGTTGTGGCGAATTTGTTAAAAACAAACACAAACATCAACACACCAGCACAAAAAGCGGGTATTTGAGAATGTGGCGTGGAATAGACTGCGAACTGCGACCATGCTGGTCGGGAGCCACGGAGGACAAGGGAAAGGGTGAAAGTAAAATGCATTTTCTTATGAATGGTAACAAGTGCGAATAGTTGTAAATGAACTTGTAACGTTGATTTTTGAGTTTTTCGTGCCACCTAAAAGCGCTTCAGTGTTGTGGCTTTTCGTTTGGTGGGGTTGTGATGCATTTTTAGTGTGGCGAACAGCTACTCGAAAAAGTTATTCAATTCAAAGCATAACGAAAGCCAATAAAAAGCCTAGTCGGCACTCGTTTCAAGTGCTGCTGAATAAACTTTAGACACACACACACGCACGCACACTCACACTCACACAATGTTTGTAAGCAATTGTCAGTAGTGATGTATGTGTATGTTTAGACAAAAGATAACAAAAACCAAAACAACAACAAGCACTCACTCACACTTAAGTGCACACGTGAGCACTCGCGCTCGCGCTCGCGCCCATTGTAAGCCGTTCAAAGTGCGCGCTCAAAGTTCATAATTTCAATTTGCCGCCTCAAAGAAGTTTACGTTTTTCTTTGCATTTTGGAAATTTCATTTGTTGTTTGTATTTGTATTGTGCGCCCTTTTGGCGCGACTGACGCCACTTGCCAGTCGCTTGTGTGGTGATTATCCTGCGGAAACGGAAGTGTTTCGTTGTTGGTGTTATTGTTGTGGCAGTTTTGCATGTTTTAATTATCATATTGCAACTTGCATTCGCTTTTAATATAATCGTTGTCGCAGTTACTGCTGTTGTTGTTGGTTTTAGCCACACGCGCATTAGCAATTTGAAAAATAAAAGGCAGTTTGGTTAACAGCAACGACAATAAGAATAACAACAACAACAACATACAAATTATAAATACCAACGACAGCAACATGCAAAACGTCTAGACGTAATTTAAAAAATGCAAACGGCTGTTCAACAACTGCAATGGGGATAGGCGCAAAGGGCGAAGGGGAGGAGGCCAAATGAATAAATGACAACACGCAGCACGTATTAGTCACACTAATGAGATTAGTGCATTGCAGAGGAGACTGGCTGGTGATATGAAAAGCTTGACAGTAGCAACGAAAAGTATACAGTTAAAGTTTTTTTAAAATCTTTCATTTACTGGAACTGAAGACGCGGAACAAAATTTCATACAAAAAAGCGAGTGTTTAGAATACAAAATTATTTCTATTCAACACTGTAATATAATTAAAATTATGTTTAAAATGTGAAAGTTACTGGGGTATTTCTAATACATTTTGGCTTTTTTAGAACTTTTGTATGGGAGGCGCCCAATAGTGATGAAGTTTCGAACATGGAGTAATTTTGTATTTTGTGCACTGAGAAATGTTTAATGTTGGGTTGAGAAGTCTTTAAAATGGGTTGGGTAGTTTCCGAGATGTTTTCTCAGAAACTTAATTTTCACATATAAAGATTAGATTAGATTTGGGATTCGGACAACACCTGTCCGAAACACTGCGTCCAAGTAATGAACTATTGTGTCATGTTCCTCTACGTTACTGGAGGAGTTCGTACCCTCCAATGTTATCTAGGAACTCCTCTAGTTTCCTTAGATTCATTTCAGACAAATCTCTCGTCTGTATCGCCTCCTTCCCTAATAATCGCTTTCTTGCGTGTATTAGGGCAGGACATTCAGTTATGATATGAACAGAAGTCTCTTCTTCTTCCATACAGAATCTGCATAGCTCACTGTCCGTTAGTCCCAGGCGCGCCCTATGCATATTTAGTAGACAGTGTCTACTTAGCATTGCTTATGAAAAAGCTCCCAACCTGCCGTTCGGAACCGGCATAAAACTGTAGGTCCCTTCCACCCGCGTACAAATTCACACGCACAACACGGGTGGTTGCGGGAAGCTAGGCCTTAGTCTCGCGTAAGCGGGCTGTCGTGCCAGTCAATTAAATTAATTAAATTGTCCACTTAGCATCCCCGTCATGACCTTGACCTCCTTTCTGCTTAGGTCAATTAGGTACTTAGATTTCCTTTCCGAGTAAGCTGGAAAAAAAAGCTTGGAGCATCGTTGCCCCGTTGTGTTCGACCATTTATGGTTTGCTCGATTAATGAATTCCTGTTTAACACAATGTCTGTAATGGGACTTGCTAACACCTATGATTGGTTCAGGTCCGTAGGGCCGGCTAGCAGCCCCATCCTTTGCCAATCTGTCCGCTTCCTCATTACCATCGTGCCCACAGTGCGCAGGGATCCAGTGTACTATCACTTGGTTTTCCCTTGAGAGATCCTGGAGAACATTTGCTGTCTCCCAGACCAGTCAAATGTCATCGAGCCCAGGGCCTTCATTGCCGCCTGGCTGTCTGACATTATGATTACATAAAAAAGTAGGGAACCAAAAGGTCAGTTTTGCCTGGAAGATGTCTTAAGAGTTCAAGATAAAGAATAAGGTTGTTGGGAAAAAGTATTTGAATGGGTCAATAAATACGAGCTGGTCTTACATCTGACTTATTTGGAGAACCATTTTATAAAACTTTCCACTTTGTATGGAAGTCCCACTAATGGTAGGAGATATAGAGTTGAGAACCAGTGAGAAAACAATGTACGGAAGAAAACATTAGTGGATTATTGGAGTAGATAGGTTTTTAACCATCTGAGAGCAAATTTTAAAAATTTGTTTCTCAAATTTCCTGGTTCTTTTGTAAAGACCGAACGATACTTTTGCAAAGATGCGATGTCATTTACTTTCCCTATAATTTTTTTGAGTGGAGGGGGATAACAACCCGAACCGACCTAAATTCCTCAAAGCGTCAGCGGTCAATAGAGGAGACCACACACCCGGAGGTTAAAAAACCGTGCAGCCTTTCAGCTGCCCCGAGGACCTTTAGCGAAGTTCTAGCAGGCCACATCATAGTGGCGGTGGTCGACGAGAGCGACCGCGACGGCGGCATTTCGCCTGATAAATTCCATAATTCCACGTCGAAACAATGTTCCAGCGCACTACGCACTACAGAGAAAGTTCGTTCCTGGCCCGTCCAGCGCGATTGTGGAATGGTCTCCCTGCAGATATTTTCCCCAGCACTTATGATCTTGATGGGTTCAAGGCAAGAGTCCATAAATTCTTCACCCAACATCCTTTCTCCCAATTTATATATCCTTCCTGAACCAGTGCAATGTTTCGCATTTATAGGGGTATCCACTGCGCGTTGGCTCGTTAAAAAAAAACGGAAGATGGTTGAGACCAGGCTAACACCGATCTTCCTCCCTATCCTGGATGAGCATCCTGTACTCTCGCCAGTACGTAAGCTCCCAACCCGCTGTTCTATAATAACCGACAACTGTCAATTCCTTCCATTCGTACACAAATTTAATCGCACAACAAGTGATGATTGCGGGAAGCCAGGACTTACATAGAATTACACATTTAAACCGGATGGGGAAAGGAGGGGAGGGAACCCACAGTTTAACGCCGAATCCGAACGGCAGTCGGCAGTTTTTCTATCACACTTGGAAATTTTCCATTGACTGCCAAGAACACATTTGTGCGATTATTG
Organism: Melieria picta; assembly: GCA_964056695.1. Lineage (NCBI taxonomy): Eukaryota > Metazoa > Arthropoda > Insecta > Diptera > Ulidiidae > Melieria > Melieria picta. Next base: position 140,419,912 of record OZ057398.1, read on the forward strand.
TAATTTTCATTTGCTTCATGTGTATAGCGATAGAAGTAGAAGAGTGTTTCATCAGACCGAGCTAGGATTCGAACCTAGTACCTCGATATGAGAAGCCAGCGCGCTACCCACTGGTCTTTTGAGACCGTCGTTGTATGTTATTACTGACGATTCTGCATCACATATTAGTTTAGAATGTGTTGCCTCAAGTTTTACGTGGTCTCTCCAGTCTTCTTTACACTACGCCACCGTGTGGTCCGCTGGTCTCTTTATAACATCTGCTGGTCTCTTTATAACGTCTGCTGGTCTTTTCATAACGTCTGCTGGACTCTTCTTCCTGGCAGTTTATTGCAGATTTGTAAATTTAGCCATTTCCCCGCAGGCACTTAAAACGAAATATCTGTGCAAAATCAAAATTTTATTGGCACATCAACTGAATCTAATCATTGAAAACTTCATTTAACTCTTTCGCTATTTTGTTGCCATATGGCAACATGCTACTTTGTGGACGTCTGTATCCTCTATATGGTTGCACGAATACATTTTTGTTGGTCTTTAGAATAGTTTGAAGTTGTAGGAAAAATACGAAATTAATAAACTGAATATTTAAGTTTAAAGAAGAGAAGTACACACAATTTTTTAATGGTATATCTTGACATAGTAAAGGAAGAAGAAGCAGAAAAAATTAGAGAACTTTTTAATTTGACGTTTTCTTTCAATTTAGATACTTTTTTTTTAATTTTGGCTGAAGTAAATGAAGAAATACTCAAATTTTCGTAATGCGTAAAAAGTTTAATGTTTAAGTAATTATTACAGCCACAACGATGTGGTTGCTCTCATGAAAAACACTCTAAAATACAGGGTCCGAGTATAAAAATTAAAAAATTTCTTATGGAATGTTGCTAATATAACCAAATAGAAGCCTAAGACGTAAAATTAAAAATTTTAACTTTCCCCAGTAAAAAGCGGTAGCGAAAGGGTTAATGAAGCCAAAATTATATTTTCATGGCTCAACAAAGGCGGCGCATATGTGGACAGCAAATTAAACAGCGAGCACTCTTGCGACAAGTGCACTTCAAATAAATTAAAAAAAAGAACCTAAGAAAACCAACAGTCAGATGCTGCGCAGACAGTTTGGCGACAGTGTGGAAAGGGTAGGTTATTAGTTGCAAAGTGTTGTAGACGGCGGTGCGCAAATCAAAGTGTATGGTATGGACAATCATAATTGAAAACTTGGCAGCAGCAGCTGAAGCGAAAGCGCACTCAAGCACAGCACTAACCCAGTCAGTCGCTTGTAATATGCGCGCCCGAAGAAAATTCAATTCCCCGCGCGGGACAATGCGGCCAACCTTCCACTTTAGTTGCCGCTGATTGCGTTGCATCGGTGTGATTGAAATATGTATGTATGCAGGCCAAGGGTGTGAGTGTGTTTGTATGGGCGAGTGCATTCGCTGTGATGCGCCATAAAAGCAAGTAAGCACCGCACGTAGCGAAAGGAGGCCACTGTGCTGGTGGTGGTGGGTCGCTCATGTTGGTGACACTCAAAGGGTTGCTCGTCAATATTGAACGACGTGCGACGACTGCCCACTTTTGAGTTCGACAACACAAAAAACTGATTGAATTTTTAGGCGACAAATCAACAAAAACAAAGCGCGCCCAAGCTAAAAACAATGCAAACCGGCGGCGGCACTGTATCTAATGCACATCACCACCAATCAATCGTTCGTCCAGTCGGCCAACATCCGACACGCTGCTTTCGCTTGGCCTCCGCCACGAGCTGCAATAAAACAACGCGCCGCAGTTTGCTGCCGGGCGCGAAAAACGCGCCGAGTCTACTGCACACAGCGGACAGCGGCGCCCACTGCGAAATGCTGTCCGTACTTTATTAGCGCATTCGATGATGAACTCAAATTCAATTTTGATTCCAACTTGTTTCAGCGAGCGCACAGCAGCTCGACCGCACCAGTAAGCCGCCCGACGCTGACGCGGCGCAAGCACTCCGCATATTCGCGGTGGGTGGGAAGGTGTGAGTGCCGAGTGCTGAGTGCGCCCAGCGATGGCGGGTGAAAAGGTCAAAAGTTTGGTTAATATAAAGTTGAAGGCAATTCATGTGGAAATTTTTCATTGATGCCGCCAGACAAACGAATTTCTGAATATTGCATTTCGAGGGCGAACGACTGAAGCGCTGGAAGTTTATTTGCACGTGCAGCAGACATGACTTGGCGCGGCCAACCGAAGCGCCAAAGAGTGTGTATGTATGTGTGTGTGTGTAAGTCGTAAATCAGCAGCAGCGTTGCTTATGGAGATTTGTTAGAGCGTTTGGAATTTCGTTGGATTATTCAAATTTAAACGTGAGTTCAGAACACGGCAAAGGCTAAGTAAAGCGGCGAACTAATGAAGCTACGGTTATTTAACATAATTTTGAGTAGTTCAAGTGATCTTATAAGAACTTGTGGGGCAAAATTAAAATGGCACGTCAATCAAGAAGGATTTTAAGCGAGTTTGAGGTGCTTTTTTTTTTGAAGAACACTAAGGCTTAAAGAGTGAAGTAGAACAAGCAAAAAGATTAAGACAAATTATTTAAGACTAAGCAAATTGAATGTGAAATGTGAAGAACCTCAAAACTTATTTGAGTAAAAGCAGCAAAGCAAAAAGTCTGCCTACTTATGATTCTTTCTGTAAGCTGGGTAGAGTTAATTGTCTTAAAAATCTACTTAAGTGTCAAGGACCTCAAAATTTATTTAAGCAAAAGCAGTCAAGCAAAAAAGTTTCCCTACTTATGATTTTTTCTACAGGCTGGCCCGAGTGAATTGTTTTAAAAATCGACCTGTTTTATGCCCCGAAAATCATATTTAGCACAAGAACAACTTGATCCATCCACCAGACACTGGTCTAACAGAAGTTCTGTAGATGGATCTCATCTTTAGAATATATGTCCTTGTCTTTAGAAACCTAAAAAAACCTGTAAGGACTCAAAATAGATCTTAAAGCTCACACCTCCTGCTATTTTTGTCCAAGGTTAGGTTAGGGACTTAACTATTATAAGTTTTTTAAGAAATTAATTGCAATGTAACTATTACAATGCAACATACATTTTATTTGTTGATTATAATTATTATTTGCGACAATTAATTTTTACGTAAATATTTTTTTCATTCTCGATAACACTGTGCGTGAAATTTACCCTCAAAAATTCAGACATGGGGGGGACCTACAGAGGACTTTTCTATAGGTATACTGAGTTGAGATCCACCAGCCGTTTGGCTGGATTGGCTCTAGTTTAAGAGAAATCCGACTTTGAAGTTTGCTCATTTTAGTCGAGTTCGTCTTCGAACGTTTAAATGCTAATAGGTCCTAAATCGTTCCGAATATCGCTTTACTGTCTTCGGCAAGTTTGTAGATATTTTAACGACCAACAAATTTGCTTAAGACACCAATCCAAAAAAATACATTCAAACTGTGTTTTCGACAAAAATGTCCCAAAAACCCCACTTTCGTCGAGGCATAACAGTATAGCGAACCCTCGTGAAAAAATAAATGAATATGCTTTTATATAGAGGGTTGGCTCCTGCATCTAACAAACTAAAAATTTTGCCTGGGAACGCCCATAAAAGGCGTGGCTCGGGATCAAAGTTCAAAGTTTTTATCAAAAAACCAAATTAATCTCCAACTGATTTACACGAACGAAACGATTTTTCAAACGAAAGGTATTTTTTTCTTTTGATGTGCAACATTAGATACGTAATAAAAAGTTTTAAGCGAAAAAAACATTTTTTCATTAAAATTGTTTTCTCGAAAAAATCCGTTACCTAGGTACAATAAGTTTGCTATCATATTGTAGCCTGTGAAATTCCCTTTACAATGAAATATACAAATGTATACTTTTGTTTCTTTTGAATATATTTTTTAAATTTTTTTTTAACTTGACTCTGGGTCTAAAGCCATTACATATTCACCTTCGCAATCAATTTAATGTTAAAAAATTTATTCAGAAAAAACAAAAATATCAAATGTTTTATACATCTCTAATCTAACTTAACTTAATCTAACTAACCGAACCTAACCTAACCTAGAATAGAAGAATAGAATTTAATGGGATTTGTTGCACCCTCCCCTGATCAGAAGTGATCTATTGTATCCTCTACAAGTTGTTAGAGAACATCCCTAGACCCGCCAACCTAGTAACTGGCGGAGGTTTAGTTGCTTGATGTTACCCTAACCTAGCTTTATTAGATATTTTTTCTCTGTTTAACCCAGGTTTTTACTGGGGAAATTTAAAAATTTTTTTTTTAATTTTAAATTTTACGTCTTAACCCATTTTTTACCGCCGTGTCTTTAAAGACACGGCAACTTTGAAAAATTCTGAAAATAACAGTTTCTAACGCATATTAAATGTTTTTACATTATCGGAAAGCTATATTCATTGGCTTTCAAACTGCGAACAACTATTTCCGAATTTTAGGGTTTCACTTAGTGTAAAACTCTTATAAACAGGACCACCTTTTTTAAGGGTTTTAAAAAATTTTTTTTTTAATACAAAATGAATTTTTGTTTTTAATAAAACACTTAATACTGATTACCAAAAAAACAAAGTTCACATACAAATTATGAAACTTTCAGTTTTCTAAAGTTTTAAGCGTGTTCTAGCTTGAAATATTTTGGTGTGTCCTTAAAAACACGGGAATCGCATTATATTCAACTTTCTCCTTGGTTGCAACAACTTTCGATGCGTAGTGAAAAAGAAACAGTAACTTAAACTTGAAAAATGTGTAATTTTCCGAATTTGGCTTACGTATTTTGCCAGCGTGTCTTAAAAGTCACACCTGCTCCAGCCCAAAAAAAAAAAATTTGTAATTGTTTTGAAAGCAGAAATGGCTTACGGAGGCTGTAAATAGGCTGTGTTATGAACATTTTCAAAATTGGTCCACGGGATCTAGGGGCGGTAAAAAATGGGTTAAGCTAGGGTCCCACGATTGCCGCGAATGCGCTGATCATAGCCCGATCTGGTCGGGCATTGACTATGCAGAAATTGTCAATTGAGCAAAACGTTTTTTATTTGGATCACACGATTGCCCCAATTTCGACAAACTTTGTCGGCTCAACCTAGCGAACAGAAATATCGCACCGAACGATTTCATAGGTACGTCACACGATTGCCCGGATCGAAAAAAAAATTGAAATAAATTCTCAAAAAAATGTCAAAGCACCGACAAAATTTGTCGGCCCCTATGGTTGGTGCTCGAGTTGCCGACAAAATTCGGCTCAATTTTTAATTTTTTGTCTGGCTTCAACTATTCACACGATTGGCGCTACAGTACCGATTCCGTTCGGTGCAACAGGAGGCAGATCGAATATTTTTGACATTTGCGCCGAACCCGAATCGAGTTCACATGATTGGCATTTGATTTTTTTTAAATGCGTAAAATTTCTACGCATTGCAGCAATCGTGGGACCTTACCTTTAGGCTTCTATGTGGTTATATTAGCAATATTCCATAAGAAATTTTTCGGACCCTGTATTTTAGAGTGTTTTTCTATGAGAGAAACCACATCGTTGTGGCTGTAATAATTACTTACACATACAACTTTTTACGCATAACGAAAATTTTAATATTTCTTCATTTACTTCAGCCAAAATTAAAAAAAAAGTATCTAAATTGAAAGAAAACGTCAAATAAAAAAGTTCTCTAATTGTTTCTGCTTCTTCTTCCTTTACTATGTCAAGATATACCATTAAACAAAAACGTGTATACTTCTCTTCTTTAAACTTAAATATTCAGTTTATTAACCTTGCAACCATAGAGGATGCAGACGTCCACAAAGTAGCATGTTGCCATATGGCAACAAAATAGCGTAAGGGTTAAAAGGGCTTTTTTTCAATTGGGTAATATGTGGGTCCACTGAAACTAAACACCAACAACACAAATCACTACGACATGGTTTCATAGAAAATGTTTCAATTCAACTTTCAATTCTTTAGAAACTTGTTATTCTTTAAAAAACTATGCATGATTATATAAAAAATTTTAGCCAATTTTATGCTTTCACTTGCATTTTTGTTGCCTCAAGCTTGATTCTGACCTTTTTTGTCCTTTAATAATTTGTGTAACATTTTCGAGCGTCTTTTTTTTTGCGTAATCAATAAATCACACAGCCAACGAGCACATACCTAAGCAAACATAAACAAACGAAAGAAACACAAACAAATGAAAACGCTCGATAATTCGTTCTTAAACTACACGTCATTGTGGCTCATAAAAACAATGTCGCCAGCGCGTTTGTCGTCAAATCCTTTAGGGACATTCTTTCACATTTTTTATTGGCGAGTCGAACTTGTTGCCCACAGCTCCAGCAGCATTCAGCATTTCCGCTCGCAATGAATTACTTTGCGACAGCATCGCTTTGGACGAGTTTTTTCACAGCGAGTTTGCTTCACTGGCAATGGCAGCAACATCCTTAATATGCTGACAGGACAGCACAGCACAGCACAAGTCGGACCCAATGGCCGATGCCGCGGCAGGCAAGCAGCCAAACTAATATAGGAACATGCGTTCCAGCCGTCCGTGTAGATTTCCCAACTGTACGTAACCTATCGGCAATTTGCTGATGATGCTTTTATGTGAGCGGCATGCGGACAGGAACAACAACAACAGCAACAGCCACTGGCAAAGTTCAACAGCATCACAACCCACGCACACAAACTTACAAAAGCCAATACGGAATAGTGGGGGGAAGTGAAAAATTAAAGGGGAAAATGGAGCAAACCCCAAAAGGCACCAAAACACAACAGAAGAAAAACCGTCGCCAATGACAAACACAGGTTAATGTCGCCGATAGATTTCCTTTTTGTGGGAACTTTTCATTGGGGATTTGCGTTTTTATTCGTTTTTTTTGTTGGTGTTTTCATGCCTTTGCCTTTTCGCTTTTAGTGTGTTTTATGGCTTGATTGGAGAACGTGCATGCGCCAGCAGTGCCAGCGGCGACAGCGGCCGGCTCCGAAACCAAATTTACTATACCCCAGAGAGGCTAAACAGTGGCAAACAAATTGCCCGAATGCAGCTAGTGAGCGTACGATAAAATTGAAATAAAATTATCAAATTGTTTCAAATGTGTCCGCCATAACAACAACAACAGTAGCAAGAAAATGGAACATCACGATTTGCCACCGCACACAAAGGGCACAGCAAATGTAAAAGCGAAATTTTCCAGCAATTTTCATTTCACTAACAGTTCGGAGTCGAGCACGTGGCCGCCCCAAATGGCCTCACACCACCTCACCCACACAAAATCGAGCGAACGAAAAAAGTGCAAATGTTTTTGCCGCTCAAGCAGCACATAAATATTTATTATCCGCGATTAATTTTAACGTCAGCTTTACTTTTGTTTCAGCATTTTGCGCATTTGTTGCTGCGTTTGCATGCGGCGGCCCGATCGAATATCCTCGCGTTAGATACAAAGCCCACAGGCACTCACACACACACGCACACACGCAAACACGCAGACAGAAAGCAGCCGGCATTATGGCGAATGAGTTGAGCATTTGTGCGGTTCGATTTCATGGCATTTCAGCAGCACACACCAGCGCCAAAACATTGGCAAACAATGCCAACTCTATGCTGGCCAATGTTACGCTTTATTCACACACAAGATGGCAAACTTGTGCACTAACATTTCGCCGGCCGGCTCACAGTGCTTCGACTCCATACAAAATTGCGGCAAAAATAGAAGGAGTACGTGAAATTCGCTGAAAATTTGCAGTCTAAGTCATTTTGGGCTGTTGACTTCAAAAACTGTGTTTGTTAAAAAAAAAAATATATAGTTTAAAAAAAAATCGAATAAGTATGTATGGTTATATATTATTTTATCATCACCGAACCCAAACCACTGGAACCATAATGATGAAAATTGGTCAAAAGTATTTTAGAATGTCAACCCTTAAAAAGAAGCGATTTCAAAAACGTGGACTTTGAAAGGGGGAAAGGGGGTGGTGAAACTTATATGGACGGACATTGTTTTTTGGTCGGATTGTTTAACAATTTTCTATATATACATATACTAAAGAAAACAATAACGAAATACGTATTTGAGCGTTTTCCTAAAAGTCTTCAAAAGGTGGAAAGAGGGCGGCGAAGTTGCTTAAAGGAAATAATTTTTTTGTTTTATATCCTTAGAGCTTAACATGGATATGACACAGCCATGAAGATGCAATGCATCTCAATTTATAACGGCGAGAATATTATAAAAATTATTCTTCAAAACTAGACCTTCTTCAAAATTAGACATTCCTCCGTTTTTTTAGAATAAATTAGCATTAAATCACATTTTAGCAAACAAATTCCATAATAATAAAAATATTGTATAATATGGCTCATAATAGGTTAAATAGGCGTGCCAAACCTATTTTTATAAAAAAAATTCATAATTCGTGGCATTGACTTGGTTACACATTTTGGTCACAATTTTAACTCAAGCGACTTCTGTAAAAAAATCAACATTAGTAGTTTCGAAAAAATTGAATATTTTCCAAAGGCGCAAAAAGACGCAGAATTTTTTTTTTTGCGGACCTAAGAGAAGAAAGTCCATCTAAAAAAGTTCATAAAAAGGATTTACGCCAGTTCACGCCATTCGATTTTAATTGCCTCTCTAAATTTGGTTATTTTTCATTTTCATTGATAAAAAAAATTCATTTTTGAAAATTCGTATAAAAAAATTATTTATGCTAAACAAAAAAAACCGATCAGCGGTCCCGCTCCTATCAATGTAGTTTTAATATTAAAAGAAATTAGTAGCCTATCTACAACAATACATCTTCCACAATATTATTTATACAAGCACCTAAATTTCATTTTTCCCCTTCCTAAATTTTTGTAAAAATATAGCCTACTTTGACAAGCTATATCTCCTAATTTCGACAATTTTTCGATAAAGTATTTCGGATCTAGCTTAATTAAACAATTACCTTTAAAATTATACTACTTTTGTCAAAATCTGCGATAATTTTTTTCTTATTTTTGTCCACTCTCGAACCACTGTGCGGCTGAGCGAGTTGTGGCGGTGCGGTGTAAAACAAAACCCAGCAGACACATTTATCAGCACGCAGCAGATAAAATCGACATCATCAACAATTCGCATCAACAGCGATTTATATTAATTCGACAATCGCTTTTCTTCCAACGAGCCAACATTTTATGACGAAATTTGTTTACGTCGAAGCGGCGAACTGTTGCAAGTGGAGCGGGCGACAGCCATAAAATATTGAATGTTGAAATCGATCAAAAAAATTCAAATGAGAAACGCAAAATACTTCGAAGTAGCCGCGATGCCGCGCCACTCGTCTGGCCATTTGACTCAATTACAACGCCATTAAATTGATTAATAGAGGCAAATAACCACACAAACTGCAAAACGGCAGCCGGCTTTTGATTTAACATGAAAAAGTGGACACTTGAAGCATTTGTTTAATTGGCTACAAAACAAACAACATGAAAATGCACAAAAATTCGAAAATGTTGAAAACGCAAGTGGAGACGTAGAGACGTCGAGTGGTTGAGGGGATATTGAAAGTGTGCAGCTTTAATTCATGCTTCTTTAAATTTATAAATTTTAAAATGTTTAATTTGATTTAAATTAAATTTTTTAAAATGTTGTTTTCACAAATTGTACTTAATTACGCCAAAATTTGGAAACCAGTTTGTTAAAACAGTCTTTTCGGCTGATTTTCCTATAAAAACTGTACCACAAAGAGATCTCTTTGGAATTGCTGGATCACGCCAATTCTGTACCAACATTCGTGGATCGCATGACTAAAAGTGATGAGACATGGGTCTATCAATTAGAAACGCAAACAAAGTAAGGGTCATTGGAATTCAGGACAAAAGACGTGCTGAAAACGGAAAAAATCATTGTTTTCTCCGATATTCATAGTTTGGTTCTTTACGAATTCATTCCAGAGAGAATACAGAATATTTCTTGGCGGTATTGAAGCTCATTGTTTTCTTCGATATTCATAGTTTGGTCCTTTACGAATTCATTCCAGAGGGACAGATGGTCAATACAGAATATTACCCGGCAGTATTGAAGCGCTTGAAGCTCATTGTTTTGAGAAAATTTATCAGGAACACCAATAATTGTGGAACGATAATCCTCCATCGCAAAAAGCAAAAGTTGTGATCGAGTTTTAGGCCAAAACATCAAAATTACTATAAATGAACCATTGTAATTAAAAAAAAACACACAAGATCTGGTCCAGAGTGACTATTTCATGTTCTTGAGACTAAAATTACTGCTTCAGTGTACTCGAAGTTTTTCGAAAACAGAAAAAGGCTACGGAGACGACTTTTTAGAATACTTTAGCTTCGTTGAGAACTCTACGAAGTCAAGATCTGATTCTTATTCCACGTTGCAAAACTAATTATTCTTTTAATGCCCCAATTGTGCGAGCTTTGACCGAGGCGAACTTGTTCTCAAATTCATTAGATTTCTCAGAATGTATTTAAGAATTTGCTAAAAATACTTATAGTATAAGTATTTAATTTCAACAATATCTTACTACTCTGTTAGTCTGTATGAATTGTTAACTAATTTTAGGCTATTTTTTAAATAAAAAAAAAAATAAGCATGAATGATGAATAAGGACAATTTTATGTTTTGTTAAAAAATTCACACCAATTTATTAGCAGAATATAAAACAATTGTATCCTACAGCTGGGAGAATAGTTTTTTAAGGAACCAATGTAATGAAAAAACTTCCAACTCGCCCCGCAAAATCTCTTCATTTACAAATAGTTGCGGTAGGTTAGGCTTAGCGGGTGTAAGAAAAAATATACAACTACACGGTGCACCAGCAATGCCTGTAAGGAGAAGCGGGCATTAGTGGAAAACAGCGCACCAAACCGATCTTAGCGAAGTCCCCAACCATCCTGCTGTGAGCGGTGGCCCACAACATCCCACGCGTCGTTCCTAAGTGCCGATAGATGGCAGCCCCATCACTTAGGACTACCTGCGGCAGGCTAATCACCTACCCTGGCAGAAAAATACAACTGATTAACATAACCAACACAATTCAGTGTCTTAGGGAGGCCCTATGCACCCGAGAGGAGTGAACAAGGAAAAAAAGACTTGAGTCTATCATTGACGCCATACCTATGGAAGAGACAGACAGAGAAGTGTTCGATCTGAGTTTAAGATTTATTTTACAAAACAGTGCTAGAAGATGATTCCAGGAACACAAAGGTAGAAGTCCGACCTGTATTGCTTCCTTCTTCTATTTAGCACCAACACTTGGGTTCTGGTTGAAAGCATCTACTTGATTGACCTCACAAAAGCTGGACTTTTTATTTCTTACTTTTTTAACTTCATGTATTTTATGCGAGAGAAACTCTAACACTTGAAGCTTGGAGTCCTTTAATTTGGTTTTCGATTCAAGACTCGATTATTACTTACACTTTTCACATTTATACGAACTAGTGTCGTCGTTTGTGGTCAACATTTTAAGTACGCAAATTGTAATCAATGAATGAAATTTGTATGGGAAGAGGTAAGTGTTCAGATGTTTTATTATATATTTATATTATATTTTTATTTCGGAACTGAATAAAAAAACGTTTGTGATTCTGTACACTTATGAAAGGTATTCTATATTCTTTACTGATGAAACAATTGCCAAATTGGCACAGAAATAGAGACATGAATGGATTAAAAAAATGTGCATCTTAGAGTCGATTTCATTCTTCAATATCTCTCAAAGCTCCGGAAAGCTAAAAAAATTTAATTCCGAACAAAGTAGCAACTATTCATACGAATCCACTTTCTTGAGCCACTTTTGCCATCACGAGGAAGTGCACTTTAAGTCAAAGAAACTTTCCAAATCAACATTAACCGTCTGCCTGAAAGTGCCAAAGTTTTCATGTAAAGCAACAGCCATTTACTTTCTAATCACGAAACTTTGTCGACTTCAGCAAATGAACGATGCCGCTTATGCCAATAGACTTTTCCTAAACCCAATGCAACGCTGTGCAAGGAGCGAAATGCACTCAATTAACGTCAGCTCGTATGGAGCAAAACGCTATCAAATCAAAATGTCAAATCTGAAACTCGAGACGACTAAGACGACTCGAGCTTGAGCACAATGAATGTAAACGCAACGAACGTAAATTGTGATTTGCTGCTGTGTGCTGGCCATTGCTGTCAAAGTTGCCGTTGGAGCAACAGCAACGACAGACAATAGACAACGAAAACCACATCAGCAGAGCCAATAACCGCAACGAGTGCAATGCGTAAGGTTGGCAATTTTTGCTAGCGTCATAGCAGTTTTCAGTTGGAGAGTTGCTAGCTGCGAGTTGCTGCTAGTTGTAAGTTATGATTTTTGCAAAATTGTTAATTGAATTTCATGCACGAAGACAGGCCACAGCAGCAACAACAACAAGAGCGACACTAACAAAGTTGGCCGTTGCACAAAGTAGACCGTCGAATGTTGCTGCTGTCGCTGCGGTACGAAACGGTCGGACGGCGAGTTAAGCAGCGACAACTGCACCGAACTGGCTGCAACCGTTCGGTGCAACATGCAGTGGCAGCAAATGTGGAGCAAAGTGAACGGCAACAATGGCAACGAGGCGCGATCAAGCTGCAAGCGTTAGTTGTCGCGAATCGATTTGTTTATGTGAACACATAGTTGATTCGATTCGTTGCGGTGACCGTGCAACGTTTATTGATGTCAGGCACGTTCAATGCAATGCGAAGCAATTCAATTCGTTGCAATCGTTGCTAACGGGAGGTGGGGATTTGTTTGGAGTGTTTGCAATTCAATTGATCAGTTGCAGTAGATCGAGATCTAAGCACAGATTGGAGTTTATTTGAGGAAAACATAGATTAATCATCGTGTTATGACTGTAAATGTTCGTAAAATAAGGATAAAGTCCTTGTGTAACTATTCGAAACACTGGCCATATTAATCAAAGATCTGTTCACTGCGTAACCTGACTAAGTATTTAGTTCAGGCTTTGGAAGCCCTAACGTAGGACCAGATTTATCAGCAGATCCCACAAGCTAACTTCTCCACTCTGTTCGCTATGTGAATGTGTGAGGAGTGCATATCTGACAAACTGAAAAACATAAGAAGTTAAGGTTAGGTAGGGAAGGGTGAGTGCGACCCAGAGGCCGCACTTCCACTCGGAGGCCAAAATGGCCCATTGTGAATCCCTTCTTGGAAGGTTCTAGAGCTAGCCAGTGGCTCTCAGTCCGGGGCAAACCAATTCGACCTCTTGATGAAGGAGAGTAGATCCGAAATTTCAACTATTGCCGCGCAAGCCAAGTCTGCCAGGAACCTTGACCCCAGGTAGTGTTGGATCGTTTCACTTCTTCTTCATCTCCACAGCTTCTGCAGACATCACTGGACGAGAGGCACCATTTTACAAGCATGGATCCAATGGCGCATTGTCCAGTAATGACTCCAACAAGCTGCCTAATAGAGGTTCGACTCAGGGACAGTACAAATCGTGTTTTCCTCACGGAAAGGGAAGGCCATATTGCCCGGCAGGTACTGCAATCAGTTCTGCTCCGCCATGAGGACTCGATGTAAGTTTTGCTCAAACTGTCAATATGCATATACAGGGCAGATATCGGAGGGAGCACAGAGTTATCCACTTCGGTGAGAGGCAGGGCGACCCCCTTTCTTGCCATCTCATCAGCTGCCTCGTTTCCTGCCACTCCAGAGTGGCCCGGAACCCAGCAGAGAGTGACTCGGTGATGTCCGATGCCGCGAAGTGCAGTGCGACAACTCTGCACTACCTTTGATTTCACAGTGGCTGATTCCAGCGATTTAAGGACTGACTGACTATCCACACAGATTGCGATATCAGTGATACGTGCGAATCAAAATCCAGGTGTGGAATCAGATAGTCCGTGCAGGAATCTAATTGATGTTCTGTACCTGGCCTCGTAAATGACCTTAGAGTCCCAGAGTGTCCATAAGCGTGCTCTTTCCACAGGTTGGCCTCTCTCAGCCTGAGAGCGCCTTTTGCGGCACAGCACTTAATGAACTGCTCTATTTGGTGGAGATGTAGAATCATCTCTAGGCCTGCCTGGGGGTGCTTTTGACGGTTCCTGCTATTCCCATAGCCGCCAGTCTCTGCACCTTCGTCAGTTGCGTCGTCAAGGACCTGGTGTCCGTGGCCGGCCACCAGACAATGGCTCCGTAACATAAGATCGGCCGAATGATCGCTGTATACATCCAGTGGACAATGCTCGGCCGCAATCTCCACTTTTTCCCGAAGGCCTTCTGACAAACGTTGAAGGCATTCAAGCTCTTCTTCACCCGCTCTTCCACGTTGCGCCTCCAAGAAAGCTTGGAGTCGAGTATGGTGCTAAGGTATTTCACCTCGGGTGAGAGGGTGATAAGTACATAAGATAAGTACATAAACATAAGTAAGTAATTTTGTTTACTACTTTAAAAAAATTACAAAATTATTTTAATAAATTAAAAAATTAAGTTAAAAAATCGGAGGCAAAAAATGACCTTTATTTTCAGAAAGACGCCATTTTGTGAAAATTTTTTTTTTCAAATCGGCTACGTCCAGATAGTTCTTTATCCTTGTTTAATAAGAAATAACCTTATTTTTATGTTTCAAATCACCAGGAGGATTGGAATTACGTCAACCAGGAGACACCTTTTTTTAGTCCCCACTTTGCCGGCCTCCACCGACTTCAATTTTGAATTTTTTTGAACTATTATAAATTTTTATACTTTTAAAGTATCAATAAAAAAACTGATAAAAATATGGATGGTAAAAATTATTACTGTTTTTACGCCCTTTAAATCACCTAAAAATCAACCCTCTAGACTAGAATACCCCTTAAGGGTTTCAGGCAGTATGGATCTAATGCGACTTAACAGCGACTATGTTTCTCAGGTGACCCTATAGAAAAGTTTTTCCTTTGGGAGTTTTACAGCTGATAAGCCAACAAATAACTCTAATGGTGATCGCAAAAAATTTGAGACTTTCCGATATGAATCGTTATACACTCGCCCTGCGCAATGAAATAGTGAAAATTCATCACCAAAATTGTGAAAACACCGTAAAGACGATATCTAATAGTTTGACATAAAAATCATAAAATTCGACTACTTCCAATCGAGTCAAGTGCTAATAACTCCTCTGTGGAGACTTAACTTTCATGTAAAGTGTGTAAATATTTGCGTTCTTGGCTCTCAATTGCACTCTCGAGGGTATTATAGACTTTTCGCTGCTTATCCTATTCGACCAGCCCATCCCAAAAAGGGCCACTGAATTGCAGTCTGCGCGCGAGTAGACCGCCCACTTGAGTTGAAAATCAATTAAAGTTGCACCAACTGGCTAAACAACTCGCACAACAACGGGCGTCGCCACGTCAGGTACGTGCGCCGTGCCGCCGCCGCCGCCGCTCGTCGTAATAATTTCACTTGCAAAGCGCACACCGCCTCGATAAAACTCCATTTTCTTCAATTACCACCTGCAACGCGCTGGATTAACCCCACTCGTGCCGAAAACTTTGCTGCAACACGTACACAGCAACGCCATCAGCACTAGCAGCCGCCAGCTGGCAGCCGTCTTCATTGGCAGCCGACACAATCACACACACACACACACACGCACACAGATAGATTGGAAAGCGTTCGCTGGCATTGCAACTATTGCCGGATATTATTATACCGACTTTTTGTTGTTGTTGTTGTTGTTGCAGTTGTTAGTGTCCTTGTGCTGGGTGTTGTTGAGTGGCGACGAAAGGGCGTGGAGATGAATGGGCGAGGAGCGTAGTGGCAGCAAACTTTTTAAAATGAAGATGAGTTGAGAAAGTTGTTCACGTTTCCTTTCCGCAAGCGACACACACACACACACACACGAACACACATTTACTCAAAAACACTATTGGATTCAGTTGCGATTTTCGTTTGCTTTTGGAATTTTGCCGTTTGAATGATTTTATTTTTTGTTGTTGTTGTAGCCGTAGTTTTGTTTGCTATTTTTCGGTTTTGCTGCTACAATTTTCATTCACACTTGCAGCAGCAACGGCAGCGGCAGCAGTAGCAAAAATAACAATGGCTGAAAACGAAATGGCAACAATAACAAAAATGCGCCCAAGTAAAAGTTTAAATGAAAGTTTGGCCAACAAACACGCACTGCAGCCGCCTCATGTCGAGAACTGTACTCGTACGTGTGTGTGTGTGGTACGCGGTGTGGAAATGGCAAAGTGTGGGAGTTGCACGGTGCGGTGTCGTGGCGGAAACGGAAACGTATTAAAGCCGGATACAGTAACAGCAGCTACAAATGTGTGTGTTGCGGCGGCTCAGATAAATGACGCTGAAGCACAAACGCGCGCAACGCATTTTCACTCCTCTACGTGGATGCAAGGAAGTGTAGCATAAAAGGCATTAAAGTCCGTAATGGATAACGGAAATTAAAAGAAAAGGACTTGCAGCGAATTTGTGGTGTCCACGTAAAGACGTGTGCGTGCGCGTGTGTGTGTATGACGATAGAAATGGCGATATTTCGATGTTCGATAATGTGCCGAGTAGTTATTTGTTGCCGGGTAGCAATGATGTTTGTTGTTGTTTGTATGCAATATTTCTGACGGCACCCAATAGTGAGCTGTAACGATACTGTAATTTCTGCAGCTAAAATAATCAAATATTGCGGCTCTCATTTTAAATTGAACAATATTGTCGTCTACTAAGATGCCAGAATCGGATTTATCTCTTTCCAAACCAGCAGTGAAAGTATAGCTGATCGGACTCGGTGGAAGGATTAACCCTAATTCCCAGAAGTGAGCCTCACAGTCGCACTAAAAATTTCAAATGGTGATATATCCAAACGATTTTCGATTCCATTATTTTCTGTGATCCTCTAATGGAATGTAAGAATTATATTGCATTTATAAATTTAACATTTTAGACAGTTTTTGTACTTTTTAAACAAATGTTTTCAGTAATTAAGCTCATATAAGCCTGACAGTCTCACTTCTGGGTTTACGTTACTTTTAAAATTCTGGGAATTAGAGTTAAATTCTATTCTATTTTAAGTCAAGGGGACAATGGCTACGAGTAAGACTATGACTCCGTTGGAAGGGCAGAAGAAACCATAACACATAGTGTGACCTAACGAAGAAGTTGCGCACAATGCTGAGATATGCCTGAAAAAACGTATTGAAGCAGGCCGAAACTCAATGGCGGGTTTTTATAGCCAGCTAAGTAAGAATATAGTGCAATCTTTTAGAGATTTCCAGAGGAGTCCACTCTCAAGGTCAACAGCAAAATATTCCGTCTTGCTGTATAATTGAATTTTGACTATTTAAAAATCAAAATATCGTCTGTACCCATATCTGCTGCCTCTCTCTCTCTCTCCATGACGGCGAAGGGTTAATAAATCGGCTTAATTAACCCGATAATCGGCTCGGAAATGCAATAAACAATATCACAAACATATTGTAAAGACTCTACTCAATAGATTAAAAACAACAACAACCAACTGATTACACTCACCCATTTGAAGTGCATAATGTGAGCGTAGGGAATAGAAAACGACATCTCGCTTATGCGCCACATTTGCTTCGTTCGTCTGCACTTTTCCGACTGATTGTTAACAAATTAACAGCCGCATGCAATGCATACAAACTGTACGTCGAGTATTGTTGCTAAAGCGGTAACTGCAACTGGCATTTGGCATTACTGCCGCCACCACCAACCACTGCCACTGACTGTCGTTAGTACTTCTGCCACCTAAGAGCAAAACACTCATACACACACATACACACACACACAGCAGTTGTAGTCGCAATTGCCATCACGAATTGGTGCAACAATTACTGTTGCAGCAAATTTCGTACGTGTTTGCGATAATGTCGACGGCAGCATACCAACGACACAAAAAGAGCCACCAGCCAGCAGCAATAAGCGAGCAACGACAGACAGTGGCGAAAAGAAAAGAATTAAGCATGCATGCAACACGATATGCGGCAGCAATGACTCTCAGTGTGTGTGTGTGTTCGTATGTACGAGCGATGCGGATATTGTTGTATGTTGCTGCATGCTGCCAGCGAATGTTAGTGCGCAAATACGTGATTTACGGCCACGAATACAAGCTGAACGGTGTCATTGTATCCGCATCACCTGTGCGCTGCGGCCACAGACGACAACCCAATAAGCACTTAGTGCAGTATTTCCCAACGCTTGGGGTATTTGTAATTCATGATATATTGATGTCTGGTACAACTCGACCACTTCATATTCATAAATTGTTAGCAAACATCGCTTTGACAGAGGTTCCATAGATGAGATCGTCCTGTCTTGGGAGTAATTAAGGGATCACAAAAGATCATCAGGTCACTGACTTGCAACTTTATATCAAACGTTTTCAAGGATCTCTTTCGACTTTAGATTGATTGGAGAGATCAATGTTATCATTAGTGCAATGTTTTCTATTGTCCATTCTTTCCTTTTAAGCCTTATTGACTTTAAAATTCCTATTCCCCAGAGTGCCCGGACCTATTTGACAATGACAAAGATTGGTACCAAATGATTTGGTTCCAGCGTATATATTGAATTTAAAATTCCTATTCCCCAGAGTGCCCGGACCTATGTGACAATAACAAAGATTGGTACTCGATGAATTTACATATTTAGGTCTCTATATGGGCTCGTTGTGATACCACGAATTCCGCTCCGTGGAAATGTGTACTTTTTTTTTAACATGTGTTACAACACATATTTCAAAAGGATGGTGGAAGGGATGGAAGGCACCTTCAACACCGGATCCGAACGGCGGTTTTGGCAATTTTCTTTTCACACTTGGAGATTTTGTCATTGCCTACCAAGAGCATACTTTTTCGATTCTTGTAATTATCATCTGCTCCATATGAATAGCGATAGAAGTAGGTGAGTGTTTCACCAACCTGAGCTAGGAATCGAACATAGGGCCTCGGTATGAGAAGCCAGTGCGCTACCCGCTGGACTATCGAAGCGTCTTGAAGTAATCGCTCCATTTATGAATAGGAACCATAATGCATCATTCCTACAAAGTCTATTGATGTCGAATGAAATGTGGGTCTTGTGCGACAGCAAAAGGTCTGAGCTCCAGAGAACGCATCTAAAACTCAACTTTACTACCACACAGCTTTCTGGAGCGTGTCATATATTACTACTTCTTGAATATGGACGAAACTTTTAATTGGGAGAGAGCATTCCAAGGTAATGGAAACGCTGCCAGCTTTAGTGAACAAGTCTCTCAAATAAAGGTCAGTACTCATACTAATCTTTCACAGATTATTAATATTTTCATTCTCTAGACAACTTCGAAATAAACGGTTCAAGAACCCAGTGGCTATCATTTGGGCTTTTCAGGACTTTTTGTCCTTGCTGAGAACGTTATAAATATCCAATGCAGCTACTATGAAAAATTAGATTAGATGAAATTTATAAAAGAATGAGAAAGGAATAGATGCAGTGTTGCCAGATACCTGAAATGACTTCCTTCTACATCTTAAAAAAAAGAGGAAATTTCCTCAAAAATTTGAAAAAATCTCCTAAATTCTTTTGCTTAAAATTTTTGTCATTATAATTTAAGGATTTCAACTTATCACAAAAAAAATTAAAATACAGTCGTGTCTGGGTATAGTGAACACCCTATATAGTGAACACCTCGATATAGCGAACACCTAAATTTTTACATGGAGTACTCTAAATAGTGAACAATCGAAAACCTCTAAATAGTGTACAAAATTTTGAAAGCAATTTCAACCAAAAGCAACAAAAAACACAAGAAGGAATCAAAAATGAAAGAGGGCATTCCCCTAATTTGTATTTTTGCTGTTGATTGTCACAAAATAAAGTGTTTCTTGACCTTAGTGGTTATGTTTTTTGTCGAATGCAAACCGATTGTGGTTGAAAGTGGGCTTCTCTATGTGTATTTAAAACTTTGTGAACGCAAGAAGCAAACGTCTATTCGCCAATTCTTTCAATAAGCATGCATTTATGTTTTCCTACTAATTTATTTTAATTATCTCTTGAATTTATATACACAAAGTGTATTTTGAGCAAAAAAACGAGTTTTTGAACAAAAATTTTAACCTTGATATAGTGAACAACCTCGATACTGTGAACTGGCCTTGCAATAATTAGTTCACTATATCCAGACACGACTGTATATATATTATTTTATTGCAGCCTTTTTATTCATTCAGCTTCAGCTTAACCACAACTTAAAGCAAACAAAACATTTCAAAAATTAGATCGGAATGAGATACGCTTTGTAAACTTCCTTCACTCATGGCATAAATTATACACTTTGAAGCATAAACTTTAATTTAATTAAATTAGACACTTTAGCTTTCAATATTCAAGGCTTCAGTGCCACTAATGATGTCAAATGTATCACCATCAAAATCTCCTAAACTTTCTCCTAAACAATTCTTCCTCCAAAAAATTCTCCTATAAGGCCAAGAATTTCCTAAATCTAAGAGGACATTTCCTGATCTGGCAACACTGAATAGATGCGACCCGTTAGATCTATTGTTATTTGGATATTTAAAAATCTTTTTATGATATCAATTTCAAAGCAATTTGAACGCAAACGTAAATGTTTATTGGGAAATTCGAAATCTAGAAAGAAATTTCCTGATCTGGCAACACTGAATAGATGCGACCCGTTAGATCTATTGTTATTTGGATATTTAAAAATCTGAATCTGATATCAATTTCAAAGCAAGTTGAACGCAAAGGTAAATGTTTATTGGGAAATTCGAAATCTAGAAAGACATTTCCTGATCTGGCAGCATTGGATAGATGCGACCTGTTGTGTATGTGAGCTGGAAATGTGATAAACATTTTTGTTATCATTTTAAAAGCAAATTGATCTCAAACGCAAATGTTTATTGGGAAATTCGACAAGTGTGCGTGTGTATCGATGTGTGTTGCTAAATACCGACGCGTTAAGCTTATCGCTCCAATGCAGACAACATTATTATTATTATTTCAAAAAACGCATTTGCATAAATACTGACAGTTGTTGCAGTCACTGTGGCATAGCGACGGCAGTGGCAGTTACAGTTGCAGTTGCACATTTGTAAATGGCCAATTGCAGTTGGCATTGCAGCGCACACGGCGCGTTTCATAGTCGACGCGCACTGGACGCGTTACAGTCAACGCTCCGCTACAATCACTATCGGTGCATTGTCACTGCGGCTGTTGCCGGCTGATGCGTTTTGCATTTGTAATTTTTCGCAAGAAACCAATTTGCTGCTGCCACAACACATAGACACACAGACACACAAACACATACATAAACAAATAGAAACTCATAGTGACACGTTGCACGGCGCAACTGCTGATTCACTGCGGCGCTGCGTTGTTGCTGCCTCGTTGTCGCACTTTTTGCACTCAATTAAATTCAATTTTCGTTCCAGTGCGAACCCATGAATCCGACGCAGCCACTATAAATAAAATCAACATACTCGGTTGCACTGTGTTGTTGTTGTGTTGTGCCACCGCTAAAATGGCGCATTCGCTTTGTTTGTTCGTAATAGATTTGTGATTTGCTAAAATTGTTGTTATTGTTGTTGTTGTTGTCAGTTACATGCATGCTGCTCACTGGTTAGCGTGACTGCAGTGCATTTAGTTCAGTTTGGTTTAGTTAAGTTTGCAAAATTTCCCGCTTACCGGAATTACAAAGGCGGCAAAGATTGATGGCAAATTGTTCAATGTCGGAAATGACATAATTACCTGCAAGCAAATAGAAAATAATTGATTAAAAATGGCAATAAATTGTATGTTTCAATTGAATAATTATAAAAACGAAATAATAGCTGCGCTATATGCATGCAAATTATGTATGATTAACGAGTTTATGTATAAAAATGATTATGAAATTTAACACAAAGACTGTTTTTCAATGACAGACCTTTCGATTTGCGAGCAGAATGGCCAAGTTATGACAAAGCTTGGTATTTCTTTTCTAACCTGTGAGCTTTTAGCTTATGCAAGGTTCATAAAAGAAATCAATTAGTAGGGTTCAAGGAAATACTTTCACCTCCATTTTTTAGAGAACATCTTTTATATTTTCCATAAGCCATAATTAGTATTCTGACGAGTCACTGTTCGAAAGATATAACCTCAAAATGGTTGGGACTGCTTTCTAATGCTTTTCACAGAGTTTGCATGAACGAGGAAGAGGAAAAAACCTGCATGTTCTATGAACTTGTACTGCACTCGAGAAGAAGAAAAACTCAGTTGAGTAGATTAGACTCGATTTATTAGATTAGGTTCAATTTAGAAGAGGGTGTTATGCTTTGTAGAAAGACCAATTTGAAGAAACCCCACCATCTCTTGGTGTGGAGATAACTTTTTCGATAGACCGTAGCCCGTTAACGGGTTGTTATTGCCAGTTAACCCTTCCGTCAATGCGAAAAATTGCCACCTTTCATCAATACGAAGGTACCCGGGTATTTCCATACAATTCCAGAGTAAATTTCTCATTTCAAAGGGTAAAACATCTTAGAGCCACACGCCCGTGAAGTTTATAACTTCGATCGGATGAATTCAAATTTACAACTACTCGCACTGGCTTAAATATGCTTGCTTTGATTCAAATTTGAACGAGTAATTTTTCGCTGAAACAGTATTGTTTTACTATATTTTGTATGAAGGTTCCCGGGTACTTTCGTATAGAACAAAGGTGTAGTGTTCAAAAATCAGTTGTAAAAGTTATCCAGAAAAGTATTCTTCTATAAGATATCTAACAGATAGTAAATTGATTTTTAGGAAGATACTAGAAATATCAGCATGACGTTCCTTGGCCGAAAGTACGATATTTTTACCTCAAAAAATGGGAAAGGTACCCAGGTGCCTTCGTATTGACAGAAGGGTTAAGTAAGTTTTATTCTGTGACCTGTTAGATCTGCTGTGATTCTCTAACTTTTTCTTTTTTGACAATCTAGGAGATCTAGACCATAAAACTACACACAATCTATCAACTTAGCTTCATTTGAACCTCGAATTCGAAGTGGTTGATTAATCAACTGTTAACTTTAATCAAGCACCGATGGTTAACCATTGATTAAATAGTTTTGGATTTCATAGTGGCTGGTTATCTGAACAGCTGATTAAGAAATTATGAGTGGCAGCACAGTTTAAAATTGGTAACACTGCTTGCATATCATTGGCAGCATTGTTCGGACGCTGTTGAAATCAAAACAAAACAGATTTGGAAACAAAGATTTTTCGTTTGAATTTTTGTGAAAAATGAAACAGCCCGAATTTTTCAACATACAAAATTTTCAAACTTCTTTAAGTTGTGGAAAAAGAAAAGGCGATTTCAAATGTTGTCACATTTCAAAAATTTTGTTCACAGATTTCTTTCTTGGCTAACCGATGGTTAACTATTCAACACTGGCTGGTTACCAGAGACTATGAAGTCGAAAAAGGGTAGCTAACCATTTGTAAATGATTAACCAATCACTGTGAAATCGGGTCTAAAAGGATCTGATTGTGATTTTAAGTGTGGTTTGTATCGAGTCTCTGTCCAAATTTGATGCCTGACTAACACCATCACCCATCACTTTTGCAAAAATCGCGAAACTAAAATCGAATCAATGATTACATTTTGTATTGTGTGGGTGGTGGGTGCCAGCCCCTTGTCCAGTACCCGTCCCGGTAGAAGGCGTAAGACTTAGGGAAGTCCTTAAATGTGGTGGACACCCAACTCTGACATCGAATTTATGATCAGCGAACCTAATTCCATAGAAAATTTATAGTCGCTTTCACCGATCAGACATTTGTTTCTTTTGTGTGCCGGTATTTTCAACGTAAAAAATATATATTGCAAAATAATAGTTACCACTCAATGTAAAAAAAGATTTCACATTCATAATAGTTACTGCCAACGGAAAAAATATTTTTCAAAATATAAACGTTATCTGGCGTTCAAACTGACGACTTAAACGTGTTTAATGTGCTTAAACAAGTTAAATGAACAAAACCAGTTCGAAAATCTGTTCATTCGCATGCAATTGTTGTTGGAAATTAAACGTGTTAAACCATTTAACATGTTTTGAAACGAGTTTAACGCAGGGTTGCATTCGAAAGCTTTCTATGAAAAAGCTTTTTTGTCAACTGAACACAGCGCGCACACTAAACACACACACCAGAAAAAACATCCCTACAAATTCAGCTGTCATTTCATCAAAACAAAACCAAACATAAATTGAAAATTTGAAAATTTTGAAATGAATAAAAATAATCGTTTTGCTCGCACTGCTTTCATTCCATCCATCGCCTTTTTATTGCATCTGAATACAAGGCATCTAATATTTGGACGAAGTTGAGTATGTTGCCGTGGTTTGTGAAATATGCGCCAATATTTCGCTCGAATCATGCTCCCAGCACATCAGTTCACAAAAATACTTATTTGTTGTTTGTAAACAAACAGCTGTCAAATTAAACTCCATTGAGCAGTCTGGACGGTTGTGTTCAACAAAAAGCTCTTTTCACTTAAACTAGTTTAAATGAGTCAGTTTGAACGCCATATTACCGAGCAACGGAAAAAATATTTTTCCAAAAATAAACGTTACCGAGCAACGAAAAAAAATATTTTTCTCTCATAACAGTTGCGATGACGGAAAAAATATTTTTCCAAAAAAATAAACGTTACCGAGCAATGGAAAAAATATTTCTTGCTGATAATAGTTATTAGGCAACAGAAAAAATATTTGTTACGAATAATAGTTAGACATACATAGATGTAAAAATAATTATTTCAAAATAATAATTAAAAGTAACAATTAAAATATTTGTTACAATGAAAGTTATTTTCCAACTTTTTTCTAAAAACGATATAACTGTTATGTCCCTGATTTAAACATTTCGTGCGTTTCTTCAAATCTTCTTCTCCCTCTTAAAATATTTTAGAACAAATATATAAATATGTATACATAAAACATTATTTGATATAGTTTTATGGATATGCATAGAAATCAATGCATAACTAACAAATATACATTTACATTTAAATAAAACACATTAGTTGCGCTTTAATGGAGCTTTAGCACAAAAAAGAATTTCAATTCCAGCTTCGACTCCGACTCAACACTATCATCTATTATGGCGTTTTATCGCGATAACAATAAAAATTCAATATAATTACAGCGACTAACAGGGCGACACTCACACCAGCACATGGCCGAACGAACTGTCAGTGCGGCGGAATAAAACGTTTAACTGAATTGCCAATTCAATATTGATTCAATGTGCCTTTGGGCGACCACAAAGCGCACATAACACACAAAAACAACCCACAGTTGGCTGGGTTCGTTTTTGTTATTATTGTTTGCCGCCAAAAGCACAACCAAGCCAACGGTCAACAGCCAACAGCCAACAGTGAACAGCCAGACAAATAACCAACCGCAGCACCAACAGCCTCACTCACACACACACACACCCACACATACACAGCGCATCAGCAACAGAATCAAATCGTCGCAGGATATACGCCAACTCATACAAGGAATTATACTACAAAGCTAATGAAATAAAAGATTTTATTGGCATGTGTGTCAGCTCAACTATACACGCGCGCCCCTCCCCCAACTGCCGGGCCGCATCACTCTCGCAAACGAACGCCATTGAATTGAACGGCAAAGTTCGCTCTATGCATTGACTGTATGATGTTTTTGTTGTTGTTGTTGTACTGATGCGCGCATATAAAGGACGCCACTTAAATTCTATTGTGCGTACACGTGCAATAAAATGCCACATTAATAGTTGTATTTGTCTCGCATAGCCTCGTTGCTGGCCGGCTGAATTGCGTTTCTTGGATGTGTGTGTGCGCATCAAAAAGCGCTACAACAACAACCATATATACATGTATAACAAACAATAGCCATGACGACAGCAAACATTTCAAATTGGCCATATTGTTGGATTTGTTGTTGAATGGCGAAAGTTGCAAGTTGCGATCATTGATGCGAAATGCAAACTTGAAAGGCATAAAAAATTCCACAAATAAATTGCACAAAAGGCACAATGGATTTCAACAACAACAACAGAGAAAATTGCTCATGTTTGGAGGCGTACAGAAGAAAAGCTTTTTATGGACTACTAGCAGGGCCCCGCAAGTTTTAAGTTTAAGTTTGCACGCAAGTTTTAAGTCAATGAGTCCAATTAGTCAAGTTTCTTTATACAACACTTTAAACCATGTTTTGCCCCTACATGGACCGCGGATTTAAAAAAATGCTGTCCGACTTATGACTCCAAAGCTATTCCATATTAAAAATTTGGGTTGTATGGGCGGTGCCATGCTCCCTTGTCCAATACGCACCCCATTCCTCCTGTCGAAGGGCACAACTAAATTGTAAGTCTGTACCAAATTTCATTGATGTGTGACCTGTAGTTCCAAAGTGATTCAAAATATTTGGATCGCTTGAAAAGTGCCACGCCCCTTGCCTAACGATTATGAAATTTTACCATTGAAACGACACAGCTAAATGGTGGCCCTGTACCAAATTTCAATGCTGTACGACCTATAATTCCGAAGATATTCCATAAAAAAATTTAGATTGTATGGAAGGTGCCACGCCCACCTGTCGAGTCGTATTCGCACCGAGGTTTAGTAACCTCTGGTTTACCGAGATTTAGTAAATACAAACATTTCGTGAAAGATTCAGCTCAATCGGCCGGCTAGTTTTTGAGTTATTGTGTCGTGTGACCAAGAAACAAACAAACAGACATCATTTTTATATATATGTATAGGTTATTATATATTAATAATATATAGTATAAAACAAGACATGTCAGATCTATTGTGATTCCCCTCTAACGAACGGATCACAGGGGAGATTCAATTTATAAACCGTGTTATTCACTGCCACTTATTAAATCTATTGGGATCACTAACTGTGACCATAAGACCAAGACGATCTCATCTATATGACCTCTGTCAGACCGATATTTTTTACAAATTGATATAGTGTCTCTTCTTAACAATTTTTTATTTTTTATCAGTTTGGAAAAGCAGCAAGAAGATTTATTTATTGTTCAATATTCATTTTGCCCTCATGGTGCAGCAGAACGGACCATAGCACCTGATGGGCACTATGGTCCTCCCTTTCCTTAAGGAAAACGCGATATGTACTGTCCTTGAGTCGAACCTCTCTTTGACAGCTCGTTGAAGTCATCACTGGACACTGCGCCATTGGATCTAGGCTTATCAAATGGCACCCCTTGTCCAGTGATGTCTGCAGAAGCTGCGGAGATGAAGAAGTTGAATCGATTCAACACTTCCTGTGCCAAAGCCTGGCTCTGCTCAGGGGGCAAAATTCCTAGCGGATCTGGCTTGCAAGGCAAAAGTTGAAATTCCTTTATCAAGAGGTCGAACTGGTTTGCCCCGGATTGAGACTGATTGGTTAGCTCCAAAACCATTAAAGAAGGAATTCACAATGAGACAATTTGGCCTCCGAGTGGATGTGCGGTCTCTGTGCCGCACAGACCCTTCCCTACCTGACTTAACCTAACAAGCAGGGATCACTAATAGTCTTTGTGCACCTCTCGGGTACTTTTATTTAAATACTTGGGTACAGAATACAGAGTTTTCACTAACAAAACCCGAGCATACTTTCCAATATTCCCTGCAAACATGCATGAAGTCTGGACATTGCATTACTTCATGCAATATGTGTTTTATTCTTTTAGAAATATTCTGCCGATATCATTCAAACTTACTATTACACCTACTAATTAATTAATTAATTAATAAAGTAATTAATTTTAATTTTCAGTATTCTGTTTCCATTCCATTCGTAACTCCTAAGCTCTTCTTGCAAGGATTGATGGGTGTTTTAAAGTCATTTAAGTAGTGCCCGACCGAAACATCTTTTTTGGGCCGAAATCGAATTTCGGTTTTTTTTAATATTCGGCCGAAACCGAACCTTTCAAGTTCAAATAAAAACATATATAAAAACATAAATAATTTAATATTATATTTTAAAAACAGAAGTTTATTTACATTGGTGGCATCATTACTCTTCCTTTCACTATATATCTGCTACACAATAAAATGTAAAACATATTCTAGAAAGTTTCTGTTTCGGCCGTTCGCCCATTTTTCGGCCGAGACTGAAACCGAAACCACTTATTTGGGCCGAAACCGAAACCCAAACCGAATATTCGGTCGGACAATACTTTTAAGTGACAGGGCTTTAAAGTTCCTTTGTCTGCCTTAGTTTACGTTCTATCTATGGGTACATGGAAGCCAAAATAGGACAAAGAGAGACCTACTGCACAACATAATTCGAATTCCACATATAATTTCCATTAACGAGAATCATTTTTAAGCTGGATACATCTAAAGATAAAGAATTGAGGCATAAATATTTGGACAACACAAATTTACACTTCCCAAACTAAAATATCCCAATAAAGATTAAACCAGTTGACAGTAAGACCCCACACTACACTAATCCCTTCGCCAACAAGCTAACAATATACACAAATTGACTTGCCTCCAATTTGACAAGTGGCGGCACAAGTTTAATGCGTTGTCCTAACCACACAGCAACCACAGTGCAATAATCACGTATTCCTGGCGAATACTTAGGCGGCAGCGACTTGACACATTTCCGGCTACAAAAGGTTAACACAACGTGACAGCGCATATTTTCAGAATGGGACAGCAAGCATTATGTAATCGGCTCCAAAATAAAAGCGCCAGTAAAATTGTGCGGTAACGAGACAAAGGGAACAAATGGAATGCGTTTACAGCACAGTGCACAGTGAGAAATTGTATTCTTGATTTGAAAATGTTTTCCATGTTTTTAAACAAGTTCTAAAAAAGGCAAGACTACTGACTCTGCGAACTACCGACCTATAGCAATCTGCTCGGTGCTCTCCAAAGCAATGGAAAGCATTGTAAACTTCAAATTTGTGAAGTATCTGGAGCACAATAGACTGCTAAGTGACCGCCAATACGGCTTTCGGAGACAGCGCTCGACGGAGACCTTATGGCGGTCCTCACCGAGAAATGGAGCCACAGCATTCTAAACCTCGGTGAAAGCAAGGTTGTTGCATTGGATATTTCCAAGGCCTTTGACCGGGTGTGGCATAAAGCACTCGTGTCAAAATTGATTGCCTATGGCGTCGGTAGTATCTTCTCTCGTTGGATTACGAGCTTCCTCTATGATTGCTCTATTCGTGTTGTAATAGACGGCAAAGCCTCGGAAAAGCATTCGCTTAGCGCGGGAGTGCCGCAGGGTTCGGTCCTTTCCCAGAATCCCATCTACGCGTTTGCGGATGACAGCACCATTTGTCATTCATACTCCTTCACAAAGCGCCCCAGCTCTGCGGAGATTGAGAGAGAACGGCGCCGTATGAATGCCACACTTAATAGCGACCTACAAACAATCTCCAAGTGGGGTCAAGCGAACAGGGTCGATTTTAATCCTCGCAAGACCCAATGTTGCCTGTTATCGCACAAGCGAGTCTCCCCACATCCCAACACATCCCTGGTTATGGGTGGTGTGGGTATTGCGGAATCGGCAGCTCTTGATGTTCTGCGCATGTCCATTAAGAACGATCTTCGTTGGAACGATCATATTTTTGGCGTGTCGAAAGAAGCAGCCAAGTGCCTCGGCTTCCTAAAGCGGTGCAAAAAATATTTCACTCCGTCTGATCTCCGCATTATCTATACCACCTATATCCGACCTAAAATGGAGTTTAACTCGCACCTATGGGCGGAGGCTTCAAAACCCCATTTGGAGCTCCTGGACCGGGTGCAAAACAGTGCGATCAAACTTATAGGGGACAGTAGGGCATCCAGCTCTATTGACTCCTTAGAACATCGTCGAACCGGTCATGTGTGGTGATATTTTACCGATACTTTTTCGGTAATTGCTCAGTGGAGATGAGCAGCTTGATGCCGTCACTCCGGGTATTCCCACGGGCAACCCGTTTGAACACTGGTGCTCATGCATTCCACGTCGAAACGATGTTCCGGCGCACTACGCACTACAGAGAAAGTTCGTTTCTGGCCCGTGCAGCGCGGTTGTGGAATGGTCTCTCTGCGGATATTTTCCCCAGCACTTATGATCTCGATGGGTTCAAGTCAAGAGTCCACAACCACTTCTCTCAAAACCCTATCTCCTAACCTTTATATCCTTCCTGAACCAACGCAATGCCTCGCATTAATAGGGGTCATCCCCTGCGCGTCTGTTCGGGTCGTAAAAAAAAAAGAAAGAAGTTAATGTTTTGAAAGGAGAGGAAGGAGTAGAAGGTTCAAATTAAAGTTCAACTTCAATACCCTTGAAATGTATGCACTCCCAGCTATTTCGACAAGATTTTTAACAGTGTATTGCAGTGAGCAATGACGCTGTGTAGGCCTGTAGTGTCGAGATAGAAGGACGGAAAAAGACCAAAAACCACCACCGAAATTGGCCATCGATGAAGTCTAAGTACAACACGTCGTTGTTGGCGGCGCTTGGCGGCCCAACGTGTCAACCACGCAGCCATCCAGTGACCATTCGTCCGTCCGTTAGCCCTCACGCACACTCGCTGACCATTAATAGGCTCATAATGGCAAGAATGTTGACGGCGCACCAGGCGATTAACGTGTTCGGGATATTTATTTGCGTCATTATTGGTTGCTCGGCATTCGCATGGAACGCCGCCCCTCCAACGCCTCGTCGGCTGTCACAGCAGACGTGTGGTGATTACACGACCCCCGAGTGCAATAATTCCTGAATAGCGATGAGCTAACGCTGTGATATGGGACCAAAGCGAAACAAACACAACAAATGTGTTACTACAGATGAACTTGTAAGTGTGTGTGTGTGGGTGTGTGTGTGTGTAAGAAAGCAAGGAAAGTAAGAAATGGCAAATATTTTGCAAAACATGGCACGTGCTGCACTTGTCCGACGTGGCAAAATAAATATTTCACAATTTTTAACTAAATATGTACAACAAAAAGGCAAAAGCAACTTGAACACGTAAATCGCATAATTCAATTACCGACATTGACTTCCGCCGCCAGCTGGTAAACAACATAAATCTCTTCACCAGCGGCTACTATAACAACAACAATAACGAAGGCATTATGCCATTAGCAGCACAGAAGCGTCAACTCAATTCGAGTTAGCACGACTTGACTGCGCTGTCTGCTGGGCGCATTTGAAAGTTTTTGCTTGTTTCGTTTCGTTGTTTGTTGTTTTTTTACATTTTATTTGAAAGAATATCATAAAATATGAAAAGCCACTTTGGCACCTGCAGCTTAAGTTACATAATAGCTTCAATTACGAAGTAGGTATTTATGTGCAGCGCCCTCAGCGTTCGCCATTCGGTATTCGCTTTCAAGTGCGCACAACAAACGAATGATTTAAAATAATAATCACATTTTGTTGCCCTGGCTACAGGCCGTGCCGTCGCACCACTCTACGACATTGTTGCGCCACCCGAACCGACGACTTTGCCTTCTGCTGCCTTCATCTGCCTTCTGGCGAGTAGCAGCGCCTTTAATGCTTTCCGTAATGTGCGCTTTGAGCCCAACACACAGCCAGCGCCCGACTCTGTCCAGCACTCGAACGCGCGCCCAGCAGTCTGTTCCTAGTCTGTATGTCTGTCTGTCTGCCTTTCTGTCGTTTCTGTCTGTCGGCCGTGCACATTATCTCACTTAGAGACGGCGACTTGGGTTGCGCTGCGTGCATTTGTCTGTCCATCTCTGTTTGACTGTTTGTTTTTGTTCTCCTTCCTACAGCAAAATAGATTCATCAGCCTCAGTGTCTGAGTCTGTTTTGCCGATAAAGCATTTCTACCTGTGCCCTGTCCCTGTCGGTCTCTTTCTCTCTCTTCCAGGAGTTGAAATTTTCAGCCGCCAGAAAGAGGTAAAATTGTATTAAATTTCAAAAGTGGCATGTGCCAAGTTCATGCAAACAACAAACACACAGAAAAGGCGCCCAAACAAACCAACAACACAAAACGCGCCTAAGTCAATGGCCATAAGTCCGAATTACCGCTGAATGCGATTCGGCCAAGTCCGTTTCCCTTTTCATAGCTCAAGTCCGCCGCAATCTGTTCTGCACAATGAATGAAGAAGTATCTGCCTCAAAAAATTATCATTTTGTTGGGTAGAAATTAAAAAGCCTACAGCTGCGCTCCTCTCTCCACATTCACTCACTCTAACTGTTTTGTGGGTTATTTTATATATTTTGTAAATTTAATTTTCCTACTCCTTTTGGGGTCTTGTTGCGGTTGCTTGGTTGAGCTGTGTCGGCATAGGCGTCGGTGTGTTGCTGAAGTTATTTAGATGAATGTGATTTGGTTGTGCAATATTTAAATTAATTTTGCGTCAAGTTAAATGGTTTTTATTTTATGGCACCGCATTAAATGTGGCGCGCCTTCAAAAGGAATTTAAATGAGGTTATTAAAAAGGGATATTCTGCAAGTACCGAATACCAAAATGAAAGCGCTACAAAAAGGGTTAACAACGCTGGCCGTGTGCCGTGTTAGAGATGATTTGTGCAGCAGATAAGATGAGGCCGACACTAAACACAAAGTGGCCGAGTTCTTTGTTGCAATGCAATGGGTCTTCTTTCATTTGAAGAGTGTAGAACGCAGTTCATTTCATAATAAAAGTCACTCGTTATGACATAAAATGCTTTATGTAATACAAATATGTATTACTTACATTAATTAAATTGCTTAAAAAAATTTCAGTTACACGTTTACTGCTGCTTGGCGTTCAAGTTCTGATATTTAATGCAGAAATTAAAACAGCGCAATGCCATATTTATGCATAATGCATGAAAAACGTTTGCCAAAGACAACCACTTCAGATGCGCACGCCTCAGCTGAGTTGAGCAGCGAGCATACGCCAGCAAAAAAAATTAAAAAACAAAAAAAAAATTACTGCCAGACAATGCGTCAAATCAAAATAAGGGAAGCAAGCAATTCCCCAACAACAAAATGGCACGTTTACAAAGCACATTAACAAAGATCATGCAGTCTGACAATAGCAGCCACCGCTGACAGACAAGAAGAACCAAAACAACAAAAACAAAATGAAATAAAAAAAAATAGAATTAGAAGCGGCCAAATCACAGCGGCCAAGTGAAACAGCGTAAAAGTACTTGACAATAACTGCTTGACAATGACAGATAATAAAACAACAACAACAACAACAACAAGAACAACAAACGCAACAA
Organism: Melieria picta; assembly: GCA_964056695.1. Lineage (NCBI taxonomy): Eukaryota > Metazoa > Arthropoda > Insecta > Diptera > Ulidiidae > Melieria > Melieria picta. The sequence goes on from OZ057398.1 coordinate 140,453,094, forward strand.
CCACCAGCATATAGCACCAGCAACGCCAGTTGCCGGAAAAAGACAATAAAAATCAACATTTGAAATATCCACACACCACCCAGTCGAGACCGACCGGCACACGAACCGAACGTGTGGACAAACAGACGCAACGATAAAGCACTCGTCGCGTTGGTGAGTATGAGAACTGCAAATATGAAAGATGGCAGCCGACAATCACTTTCAAATAAAAAACGAGAGCCACACACACAAAGTAAAAAAGAAGACAACAAATAGAACGGCAGCAATGGTACTCATACGCCCCGTCGACCCCAAAGCAAAGTGAAAATTTATGAACAATGCAACTTTAAAATCGGAAAAAGGTGCACCAGCGCCAACATTACAACCCCCTGGGGGGTTGGCTATCGTACACATGCAGTTTTATGTGTGTGTGTGTGTTTGTGTGGAGCGAACAATAATGCCAGCAACGATAACGAAAAACAATAACAGTCAAACTGATAAAGTCCACTTGAAACAAATCAGACCACAGGTAGCAGTAACGGCAGAAGCAACAGCAACAATAAATAAACCAACAATGCACCAACAATAGCGAAAAAATTAAATATCGTATGCAGCTTTGGCGTTGCCGTACACTGAAAATAAAACCACGGCATGATATGATGTGAAAATGGTTAGTTGGAATTTCAAAAATTTTAAAAATATTTGTAAAAATATAAAATACATAAAAATGCCCACTTATTAATCGATAAATGAAGATTGAGAGACTGACTTTAGAACGGGCAACGCTGGCACTACTAACTACAACAACGGCCCAAAGACTGAGAATGGATCTGAAGCTGATCACAACTCGGGAGATCGGCAGATACACATACCGTGTGTCTTCCAAAGCTTCTTACAAGCAATAAATATTACAAAATTTAAGGTTCTGAAGCAATTCGAGTTCAAAATAGTGAAATCGAATATTGCAAGAGAAATGCTAATTCATCTCTGTTACAGAAAGAAAAAAATAGTAGATAAGATGGAGCACGGAAATGGATCTACCCAACCTTCTCTTTGAAGACCTTCTATATAGGAGAATCGATGAGCACACCAATGTGATAAATAACAACTTATGAACTAACTGAATATCTGCAAAGTTTCAAGGTTGTTTTGGCCAAAGTTAGGTTAGAAAAAGGGGAGAAGGTACTTTTCGGGTTCAAGAAATCTTGAAGTAGCTATCACTGGGTAAAAGAATTGATGAGTACAAGAAGGCGATAGCTACTGGGTAAGAGAATTGATGAGTACACGAAGGGGATAAATAAGAATTTATGAACTAACTGAATATCTGCAAAGTTTCAAGGTTATTTTGCTAAAGTTAGGTTAGAAAAAATGGAGAAGGTATTTTTAGGGTTCAACAAATCTTGAAGTAGCTATCACTGGGTAAAAGAATTGATGAGTACACGAAGGCGATAAATAAGAATTTATGAACTAACCGAATATCTGCAAAGTTTCAAGGTTGTTTTGGCCAAATTGAGGTTAGAAAAAGGAGAGAAGGTAGTTTTAAGGTTCAACAAATCTTGAAGTAGCTATCACTGGGTAAAAGAATTTATGAGTACACGAAGGCGATAAATAAGAATTTATGAACCGAATATCTGCAAAGTTTCAAGGTTATTTTGGCCAAAGTTAGGTTAGAAAAGGAGAAGAAGGTATTTTTAGGGTTCAAAAAATCTTTGAGAAGCTATCACTGGGTAAAAGAATTGATGAGTACACGAAGGCGATAAATAATAACTTATGAACTAATCGAATGTGTGCGAGGTTTCAAAGTTATTTTGGCCAAAGTTAGTTAAGAGAAGGAAATTAAGCTCTTTTTATGGTTCAACAAATCTTGGAGTAGATATGACTGGACTCAGTACTTTTGCAATAATGTTCTACAAAAGTTACCTCAACGAAGAATAGAATATATTAGAATATAGAAAGGATTGATTCACTTTTTTTTATGCCAATTTTCAGAACTACAGTCGAACCGCCTCAAGTACCACTTTCTATTTCAACGCTCGCTCTCTCACAGACCCAACGGAAGTAACATTTACCCTTTCGCTATTTTGTTGCCATATGGCAACATGCTACTTTGTGGACGTCTGCATCCTCTATGGTTGCAAGAATACAACCTTTAGAATATTTTGAAGTCTTTAGAATAGTTTGAAATTTTAGGAAAAATACGAATTTAATAAACTGAATATTTAAGTTTAAAGAAGAGAAGTGTACACGTTTTTTTAATGGTATATCTTGACATAGTAAAGGAAGAAGAAGCAGAAAAAATTAGAGTACTTTTTAATTTGACGTTTTCTTTCAATTTAGATACTTTTTTTTAATTTTGGCTGAAGTAAATAAAGAAATATTCAAATTTTCGTTATGCGTAAAAAGCCACAACGATGTGGTTGCTCTCATAGCAAAACACTCTAAAATACAGGGTACGAGTATAAAACTGAAAAAATTTCTTATGGAATGTTGCTAATATAACCAAGACGTAAAATTTAAAATTTTAACTTTCCCCAGTAAAAACCTGTAGCGAAAGGGTTAACAGACCTACTCAATTTAAACAGGAAGAGCAAATGTCTCAACAAGGGCAATGCGTTGAACTCAAACAGACACCCCAGTAGGAAAGATGTGGTTACTAGTTGGAAAGATGAGACTCAGAGTAATGCGTTCGAGTGAAAGTATGAACTCTTCTGTAGACGTTATCCTATTCTAATCTGAATTAACCTGAACTATAAAAACCTAAGGTTATGAAGTGAACTTGGATAAGAATGAATAATAAACACAATTCTTTTTCACATAAAGAATTAAAAAAAAAAATTATGCATATATTGAAAATTCATATTAACAAATGAACAAACACATGTCAACAAAATTTTAACCACGTCCGCATTTGAATTGAATATTCGTTAAAGTCAAAACGATACCCAACTCTATGTTCAGTGTAGCAAGCCGCTTAACTTTTGCGCCAAGCCAACTGTGTGCAAACAGTAAAAAATATTAAACGCAACATGCACGCAGTCTCGTTCGTAATTGCAGCAACATTCTAACCCTTAAAAATGCGAACACAACAACGCCAGCAGACGTGGGGGGGCATAGCGTATGGCAGCAGCCAACACGCAGGTGGGATCGGTTGGATTACGGCAAACTTTTCCAAAGCATAATCGCTGCCAGCCAAAACCCTCTGCCTGCCATTCTCCTCCTCAGCCCCACCAACCGCCCACGCACACACACGCTGCACAAAGCACTCGAGAGCGAGGTGCACTTGAAAAATCATGCAAATATAAATTTTGCAAAAAGCATAAAATCCAGAAAAAAACACATATTTATATATATGTTTGCGCTACAACTTTCTAACGGCGAGCAGAGATTATGTGCGTCGCCAGCAAGTCTCATCTCAGCGGCACTCACAACGCCGGCGCGTATCAGTTGTGTGCTTGTTTTTTAACCTCTTACAAAAGGGTTAAATACGTTCGCAAACATACTTGAATTATCTCGCAACAACAGCGACTCACAACACAACACCCCCAACGCAGCCGCTCGGCCACCGACAATATGGCGCGTACGTACGAACGTTCGTAGGCAACCGCAAAAAATATGTTGGTGGAAAAAAATCTCGCATGCGAGTTGCCAGCCAACGTTTAAGCTCAGTCGCTTAGTTTGTGCAAGCGCTCAAGGCTCGACTGCTGCAATAAAACCGAAAGCACAAACTGCAACAACAGCAACAACAGCAACAACAACGACAACAACAACAACGACAAAACGAGTAATCGTTGTAAAAAATGTGCGCGCCGGTTGCATTCAATTCGCTGCTGTATCCACAACAAAACGTTTGCATCCTTCATGCATAATTTTCAATGTTGCCCGCCACTTGCCGGCCGACCGCTTTTTGTTTTTACTTTCGCCGCTTCGTCTGCGCGGAAAAGTTGCTGTTTTGTTTCAAAATCTGTTTGCTTGGCGGTTGGCGAACTGGCTGGCTGACGGCTGGTGGCGTTGCGTTGCGTTTTGCTTTGTGCTCGCTCACATTCGGAAAATGCTTTTCAAAGTATATAATTTTGTAATTATCCTTTTTGGCTGGGTACTTTCTACTATTGTGAGTCTCATTAAAGGCCAATGAGCTCGCAGTGCCAAGTGTACGTGTGTGTGTGTGCTGCATAAGTGGTGCTCAATTTATTTGTGGTTCGTTTAACCCTTTGCTACTTATTGCAGCTGCAAAACTTTCACATAACTCAATTCTTTTTACCTAAAAAGGAATGTTTTGCAACTTTTGCAAAAGTTTGCTGGTTTGTTTATGGCAAAATATGTACAATTGCTTTGAAGTCGACAGCTTGACACAGCATTCGTATAAATGTTTTTAATTTTTTGCAGGAGTTGACTCTTGAGCCATTCTGACGGAATCCTTTTGAAGTAGTTGAATAAAAGAATAAGTGAAAAAAATATTCAAATATTAGAAGAAATAATAAGATCTAAAATATCTATAAGTATACACTACGACTTATTAGATCTCTTTGGGCATCTTTTATGGGCCACAAACTCTTCTAAAGAAACTCAGTCAAACCGTTGTCTGTTAAAAATCTATGAATACACCGTGCGACAGTATTTTTCACACCGGGAAAAATCCATATGTGCGTGAAACTAGAGACCAAATATAGTAATACTGCGTACTCAGTTTTTCATTTCTACATCCTTTGTCTTTTTAAAAGGACTTGAAAATTTTGAAAGGGATACAAAATAAAAAAAATATAAAAAATACTTAACCTCGTTAGAATATGGCGATATGTATATCAAATGAAAGAGAAAAGGCTCAAGAATTTAAATAAAATTCATTTTTTATCTATTTATAAAAAAAGGATATGAAAAAGGTCCTTTGAAAATTTTAATCCTTTATATCCTTGAAAATTTATATAGAATTTTCTTGAAAAGTAAGTATGTTAAAACCCAAAATCTCCTTAATCACATGTCAACATTTCATTACTCTAACTTTATTGGTTCGAAAGTTATTAAAAAAAAAGGCGGAAGCTGCAATTCCAATGAAGTACAAAAATTCTAATTTATTTGCGTATCAGTATTTGAAATAATAAATAGATACAAAATCAATGAAGGGAGAAAAATTTTGACACGGTGTGAAAAATTTTTTTAATTTTGGTTGCACGGTGTTATATGAATTTTATAAATATTTTCACATCACTTTTTTTATATATTTTTCCATAATGTGCACCCTTAACACTTTCCTCTCATCGCCAATAATCGATGTCAGCTCATCTAAAACACGAAATCATCAAATCTGGCTTCTTTTATGCAGATGTTGTCGCTGTAATTTCATTTTCACCTCCCACCACACCCTTTTTGTAATGAATGAGCGCATTCACTTAACACAAAATGTGTATGTAGTGATGTGCGCTTGATGCAATTTCACCAAATGGTCACCGCCAAAGCCACCAATTCAATTAGTTTGGCCCGACATGTTCCCCCAATTAATTTTACGCCTCGATTAAATTACAACTTTGCAAAAACTTTGCGCCAAATTACCCCACTGTACGGTAATTAAATTTGAATCTCAACTCTATTTCCAATTGCCCAAAAAACTGTCCTTCTCCGTGTGGCCAGCAGCAGCAGCAGCCAAACCAACTAATAATTAAATTTAATCACCATTTTGTCGGATGCCAATTTTATCCAATTACGCGTCGGCTGACAGTTTAATGCCAGCAGTGCACTCGCTGCCCGCGCCACATCTCTAAACGAGTGGGGCGGTTGCGGCATGAAATTAAATGTGTCTGCCTTGGCCGCGTTTAGTGCGTATGGGCGGCGGCCGTAGCCGTGTCCCAAGCAGATAGTGGCGGCGCGAGTTGGCATGTGGCGCGACTGCAGCTCGCATGCAAAGAAATAATTGCAGTTGCGAGAATTCCATTTAGACACTTTGCATTCGGCCCAGCGATTTTCGTCAGCACTGCGGATGCGCTCCGTTGCGGCAGACAACTGCAAGTGACAATGTCGCACCTCATTAGGCGCAGCAATGCACACAGCAACGCCAAACGGCACACGCACACCGACCGTTCGTTGGCCAACCAAACAATGAGCGACAGCGAGGGAACAGGTTTGAGGTTGTGGCGACATTTTTGCAATTGCTTTCGTGTGTAACCTGTAAACTAACGCTGCCCATTCATTGAGCGCTTCCATTTCCCCAATCGACCGCACAAACAATGCTCACAGTTATGCCAACAACACTGCGGTGTCACATTGGATTTTGGCTGTGTCAGCGAAAGTCAAGCGGAGGCGGCGAACAGGGCGTAGGTTGTGCACAGTCGATGAGTTTGCCATTTCGTGCAAATGGATTTAGGGGGTGGGGGGAGGGAGGGCAATGCGATCAATAATTTGCGTGTTGGGTATTTCGCATAACTTGAGTTGCCCGCAAACTACAACACGACAGCATGGTCACAGTCTGTGTCAAAAGTATGCGGATATGTTAAAAAAATTATTAATTGTAATTGTAATTGTAACATTGTTTATAAATTATAATTAACTATGAATAAATAAGTCAATTAACATTAATAAATAAATGAATTCATTAAATAAATAAATAAACTATAAATAAATAATAATAATCAGGGAAAGGATTTTGTGGAAATTGCCTTTTTGTTTGCTGCTAGATAGAGCATTTCTGATTGAAAATGAGCACGAATTAGGTCCTCCTGATTAGAAATATAAATAATAATAATTAATAATAAAAAATAAATAAATTAATTAATTAAAATAATAATAAAATAATAATTTTTAGTGCCTATTTTACCTATAAAAGCCAGAAAATGCCTTTTTCAAGATTTGTCGAGCGCCTTTTTATTTTTCTTTCGTTTTTAAAAATGTTTCCCCCTTTTGTTTCGCAAAAATACCTTGAAACTAAAAAAAAATTAAGTGGCAACATTGCAATTTCGTTAACTTATCGATGTTTTTACATTGATTTGATCATTCCTAAGCCGTTATTTTTTGTTGTGAAGTGGAAAATTTAAAGAAAAAAACATGCCAAAATCAAAAAGTTCGGTTAGCGCAAACCTAAAACCTTGAAAACCTTGATGTTCCTTTTCTGTTACAAACAACGAGGTATAAATATTGTATGTTGCATACGTCAGATGAAATAAAATTATTTTTTTTTAGATTTTCTAGTATTTTTTTCTTATTTTTAAATGCCTGCTTTTGCCTTTTTAACAGTTTTTAATGCCCTATTTTTCTGCCTTTTTGGCAGTTTTTAGTGTCTTTCCGTGCCTTTTTTGCTATTTTATTTTGCCTTTTTTATAGGTTTTTAGGTCCTCAAAATCCTTTCCCTGATAATAATAAATAAATAAATAAAATAAATAATATATAAACAGTAAATAAATAAACAATAAATTAATGCAATTGAATGAACTAATGAACTTATTTTTAAGAATTTATGGAATAATTAATTCGTTAACAAATTTTAATAATAATAATTTTTAAAAATAATTTTTTTTCCAGAGCACTGAAATTGTTCGGCCCTCGAGCTCCTCGTTAATCTCATTGAAACCTACACTTTCTTCCAGGGACCGAAAATAACTGTTATTTTACAATTTTCAAATCAAAAAGGCATAACGAAAAAATTGTCGGTGGATTTTTTCAAATAGACCATTATGATCGTAATGGCCTCAGCTTCACGCATATTAAACGCCTTTTAAATTTTAGACTTTTACTATAAAAGTTAAAATTAACTGTTATTTTGTGCCTTTTATTATTTCAGGCAAAAATAACTGTTACTTTTGACTTTTATTTTATCGGTCAAAAATAACAGTTATTTTTTTACTTTTATTTTTTCGGTCAAATATATCAGGCAATTTGAATTTTTTCAAAGGCCGTTTGACCGATTAAAAAACTTTTGAATCAGTACCAATTTTGATTAAGTACGAAATAAACACAAACACATTTTCAGTTTTGGCTTAATTCTGACGTTCAAGTTAATTTCTGAGCTTTGATGTATTCAGAGACCTATAGTGAAATTTTATGGCGAATATTTTCGTGGTACATTTTGTCCTTAAAAAGTCCTGTTTTACAGGACATTTTTTGCATTTTAGAAAAAAGAGTCAAATTGACCCATACAAATAGGAGCTACAGGGTTAAAATGCTCCACAAAAATGTTCTTCGTAGTATTTTACATCTAATTGCTGAACACATCATATACCTAAAATGTGAGGTCACATGGTTTTCGTATGCCGATTCGCCATAAGAATGTGCAAAAAGGGGCAAACTTTTACCCCCCTAAAAAAAAATTCAGACGTAAACTTTCAAAACGCCGATACACGCATATTTTTTTTTGGGCCCCTCTACCAGAATCCGTTGTCAGAACCTTGTTATTTAAAAAAAAATTTGATTTTGTTGCGCAGTGTTATTACTCCTAATTGTTCTGAACCGAAACCCCCAGTAAAGTCTGTGCCAATAAATATTCCAATATCGCAAATCGTTTGAGCAATTTTACAAACTTTCATATATGCACCAACCCAATCGTACTCCCATACCTCAGTTCCAGTACTCGTAGTCTGACGCCCTCACAGTGCTGGGTGTGAGTTGTACAAAAACGCAGTGCGCTGCAGCCACGTTGCTCAAGCTTTCACTATGCCAGCGTTGCACATTAATTTCAGCTTGTCTGTCGCTTTCGCATTTGTTTAGTCGCCATGGCAGCATTTTATTGGTTTCCCTGTTTGCCACGTTGCCGTTGCTGTCATTATTGGTTGCCACTTTTCAATTGCACAAAATTTCTAGTCCAATGACATTGGCTAATATTGGCGCTGCGCTACGATCCCATGGTTGCTGTCGGTGTCATTGTTGTTGCTGTCATTGCTTGCGCTGTCGTCAGACTGCAATGCATCCTTGATAAAATTGGCGTATGGCCGCTGTTGTTGTTGCTGCTGACGTTGTCAGCGTCACGGTCGTGTCATGGCCATTTATTTATGGACAACAACAACAATAATAGCACCAGCAACACGAACCAACACAACAATGTGCGTTGCGTGGTCGTGGCGCTGCAGCTGCTGCTGCTGCTGTCGATGTGTCATTTTCGGTTGTCACTTGTCAGTACATTTGGCATATTTCAAAACTCAACGAACGCCAGCCAGCGTCAGCCAGCCGACTAGTCTGCTAACTAAGCGCGCTGCAACATTTTTAATGAACATATTCGATTTCACGTTGGCATCGGGTGGCGACGCTTTTCGGCGGCGAGCTAATGGAAATTGCGAATTTGTCATTGCGACTGAGTTGGGCCGAATCAAATATGCATATTTTAATACTCTAAAATAAATTAAATTTTTATGATGTACCGCAAGAATGCGACAATAGGAGAAAATAAAAAAAAATGACTTGTGGGTGTTTGTATGAAAATTGGTTGCTGTGGCCGGGGTCACGCAAAAAGGTTGAAATATTGAAATAACATAGGGTGACCATCATGTAACACAATGGCCAGTTCTGCTTGGATTTAGAGTGAATGCATTTTCACGGCTTTACTTGATTCGGACGGTTGTAGAAAGCTTCTAGCCTCTAAAATATTCATAGATGGGAATTCTAGAAGCTTCAGTTAAGTGATATTGATATGTTCTAAAGTAGGTAGTTGGGGTAAAATGGCAGCCAAGGCTAAGAAATATTCGAGAGAGACAAGACCAGTGGCGCACACAGGGGATTGGGGTTCAAACCCTCAAACACAAAGATTGCTGGTAAAAAATATGGTTTCGAATGGTATTCGGCCCAAAAGTTGTACACAAAGCCGCCCCCCCAAATTATATTTTGTATGCGCCACTGGACAAGACTAATGTGACATCACAAGGTAGAAAAAATGTTCTCTGCAAGACCTGTGGGGAGCTTTTTCTCAAATAAGATAAGAATACGAGTAGATTAGGTTAGATGAGATCAGATTAGATTAGATTAGATTAGATTAGATTAGATTAAATTAAATTAAGTTAGATTGGATTAGAAAAAATGACATGAGATTAGATTAGATTAGATAAAAGTAGATTAGATGAGATTAGATTAGGTAAGATGAGATAGATTCATTTGATTAGATAGGATAAGATAAGATTAGATTAGATGACATGAGATTAAATTAGATAAAAGTAGATTAGATTAGATGAGATTACATTTAATTAGATTAGACTAGATTAGATGAGATAGATTAGAGAAGATGAGATAGATTCATTTGATTAGATTGGATGAGATAAAATAAGATAAGATTAGACTAGATTGGATTAGATTAGACTAGATTAGATTAGATGAGATAGATTAGATAAGATGAGATAAATTCATTTGATTGGATAAGATAAGATAAGATTAGATTAGATTAGATTAGATTAGATCAGATTAGATGCATAATCTGGGCTCTTTTACTTGAGAAATTTCAATTTTCAAATGAACCTTAGAGTTTATATCTCCAGTATGGACTGCTTGAGGGCCTTCCAGGCCATACAAGAAGGCGCTTTGAAGAATTTTCCCACCTTCATCTAGGGAAATTCAGATAGTGCTCAGAGTATAAGACTTACGGGCTCCCGATTCTACTCACTATGGCAGCTTTTACATTAGACATAGCACACTTATCTCTCTAACACTCAGAAAACTTAACCCTCCAAAAAGATATCTTACTTTCAAGGTTGTGGTGGTCTTAACAGGATACTATCGTTTTGACTGAGAAGTATTTCTTAGAAGCTAAATGGAGTACCTGTTCTGTCTATCATCTTTTATAGGCCTCGTCTTGAAAGTTAGAATAGATAACACCGAGACTAGCTGGGACATTGATGTAAGTGATGTAAGGTTTAAGTTAAGATTCAATACGGTAGTGTCAGGCCTTGGAAGCTTAACTGGACCGTGAGTCAGTTTGTTGTAGGCTCGAATACTGACACAGTCAAAACCTTGTAGGTACTAGATAAATTTTTATTATAAAGATGTAAATGTGAACCAGCTCATCGAGCAAAAAGAGACAGAAATAAACCTTTAAAAGTGCTTTACACCTTCTTTTATAATACAAATATTTCTACAAACGGTCACCTGGTACGCATACATTAAAACAATAATATTCGGTTGGACACAGTTTGCAAACTTTTTCAATATAGCATATGGCAATATGTTACCGCAAAAATAAAGGCACCAACACAAATTACTCACATCCAAACTTCATCTCAAGTTGAACCGAAACCCAATGAACGCTCGACACAGAAGATAAAGCTTCATGGCAAACCATGTGACCACAAGTCCTGAAATCGAAGCACAAAAAACGTCACCGCACCCGAATCACAAAACGCAAAAAGGACATAAACAACGAGAGGAAAAAATCACCGCGAAACCAAACGCAAATAAAAGGATAATAACATGCACAAGGACAATCGGTCGAGCGTGCATGTGTGTGGGCGGGTGTGAAAAGGTCAAAAATTAGCGTTTGCCACAAAGTTTGGCACCTTCACGGGCGCGTGTGCGCCACTGTGTTGCATGTGTGTGTGTGTGTGTGTGAGACATAACAAATTTGTCTGCCTCATAAAAATATCATAAAAATATCATATATCAAAATTAAATTTTATTCACGGTCAACGAACAGCACAAACGTTGACCGCAGGAAAAAAAGGCGAACTTTGATATTCAATCGCCGCGTGCGTGGTCGAGTGGGGGTGCGCAGTCAGAGAACCAGCGAAAACTTTCTTAATTAAAATTCAACTTTTTCGCAGGCTGTTTTTTTGTTTTTGTTTTGTTGCTTACGCCGAGCTACCGCAACCGCAGAAATAATTTCACTGGCGCACACAACCGAACGACAGCCACCGCAATCACACCTGTATGCGTGTCCTTGCGCCGAAAAGTTGGCTTCGGCACCAAAGTGAAAGTAGACAAACCAAAAATGCTAAAAATACCGAAAACGAAAATAAAAATTTGAAAAAATCCTTGAAAAAGCAGCCGAAAAGCCGGCAAAAAAAATCACTCGGCCAAAGTTGGCGTCGCACGCGCCCGAGTGCGCCAACAGCTGTGTGTGTGTGCGTGAGTGTGTGTGTGGTTGTGTATGTGTCTGTCTGGTTGTTGGGCTGCTGTGCCGGTTGCGCCGGAAATCGCATCAATCTCGGGCGCATAAAAAACTTGGATGCTGCCGCGGTAATATTTCCTGTCGCTGATTTTTTTTTTTTGTTTTTGCTTTTTGACTACTGTGAAAAAATTATTGCGCTCGGCATTTGTTGGTTTTCGTTTCATTTCGTTTGCTTACTTAATATTTATTTATGCTTCTGTTGTGTGTGCTACAAGTTTGTTGATGCATACTTTTGGGCGCTGAGCGTTGTTGTAAATTAAAAATCACAGCAGACATTAAAATCCAGAAAATGTGATTACAAAAAAGGTTAATTTCTGTTATTGTTGCTGGCAGCAGATGACTCGATGACTATTTTTTTTTTGTTTTTGCATACGTAATTAAAATTGTATTTTCTATATTTACGTATGGAATGACACAAGGATTTTCTATTTAACGATGATAAAGCGGGTAATTGCAACAGGGATTGGTTCAATGTGACTAAAAAACGTTTTCTAACGTTTAAAAAAATCCTTAAGTCTGTGAATTCGGTATATGAAAGTGTAAGTTGTTGTAAAGTGTAAGTTGTTGTAAATTGTATATTGTTGTAAAAAATGAAAAAGCTGCAGCTCATAGTATCCTTGAATCGGAGAGCAAGAAAACGTCCACATCTTCGATGTTCGGACTACTTGGTCCTAGTTTTTGAATGACTACCATTTTGAGAACGAAAACAAGGAACCGTCACGGCTCAGATGAAAGAACTATCCGCTCAGATAAAATGTTTTAGGTTTCTCTTAATCGCTACCACTTGGACAATTGATAGAAAAAGTACAACCACATCTAAGATGGTCGGATAACTCGGTTTTAGATTTTGAATCGAAACCCCTTGGAGAACGGAGAGAAAGAAGACCGTCCAAATAAGGTTGAGTCGGTAAACTTTGAAGAACTACCTGGCTTGATCAAAATAAGGTTGAATCGGTAAACTTTGAAGAACTATCTGGCTTAATCAAAATAAGGTTAAATCGGTAAACTTTGAAGAACAGAGGGAAGGAAGACCTTCACGGCTCAGATGAAAGAACTATCTGCTCAGATAAAAATGCTTTAGGTGGTAATGTCTTTCAATCGGTACCACTTGGAGAATCGACAGAAAGAGGACAAGCACATCTAATATAGTCGGATTACTTGGCTTTAGATTTGGAATCCATACCCCTTGGAGAACGGAGAGAAGGAAAACCGTCGTATCTCACGGGGAACAACTACCTGGCTTGATTAAAATCCGTTTGAATCGGTAAATTTTGAGAACCTACGTGGGTTGATTAAAATAAGGTTGAGGCGGTAAATTTTGAAGGACTACCTGGCTTGATCCAAGTAAGATTGAGTCGGTAAACTTTGAGGAACAGAGGAAAGAAGGACCGTCACGGTACAGAGAAAAGAACTATCCGCTCAGATAAAAATGCTTTAGGTGGTAATGTCTTTTAATCGGTACCACTTGGAGAATCGAGGGAAAGAGGCCAAATACATCTCAGATGGTCGCATTACTTGGTTTCAGATTTTGAATCCATACCCTTTGGAGAACGGAGAGAAGGAAAACCGTCGTATCTCACGTGGAACAACTACCTGGCTTGATTAAAATAAGTTTGAATCGGTAAATTTTGAAGACCTACCTGGCTTGATCCAAATAAGGTTGAGTCGGTAAACTTTTAGGAACAGAGAGAAGAAAGACCGTCACGGCGCAGATGAAAGAACTATCCGCTCAGATAAAAATGCTTTAAGTGGTAATGTCTTTTGATCGGTAGCACTTTGAGAACCGAGAGAAAGTGGGCAACAGGACACATTTAAGATGGGCGACCTTAACGGCTCAGATGATGAAAAGACACCTGGTCAGATACAAATGTCTTAGGTGGTAATGGGTTTGCATAGGATCACTGAGACAACTGAGGGAAAGAGGGCGAACACAGCCCTGCAGAAATACTACTTGTTCAGACGAAATATAGTAACTGGTAGTTTTGGAATGGATATCATTTGGAGATCGGAAAAAAGGAAGACATCCACAGCTCTGAGAAGGATCGTAATGTCACTATGGTCACTATGACCTTGAATCGACACACCTAGGGGAATAAAAAGAAAAAAGGTGTCTATAGCTCAAAGTGTCTTTGAATTGGCATTGAAGAACTAAGAGAAAAAGACAGTTCACATCTCAGGTGGAAGGACTATCTGGTTAAACCAATAGTCTGAAAAGATTAACTGTTCGAACGATGGTAATTTTTGAATCAACACTCAGGTGGAAGTATTATTCAGTGTCTCTGAATCAGTAAACGAAGAAAACGAGTACATCTACAGCTCAAGCAATGGACCAAGTACAGCCAACTACCAGACCTGACCTCAAACAAACTCGATGTTCCCCAAAACTGAAACCCGCTAAAACAAACCATTTACGAAGCACACAATTTTTCACATTTACTTGCATAATTTCTCAATAAAATCACACTTAGTCAACGCAAAGCTCTAACTGAAATCAATTGCAAATCACAATGTGGCTGCACACAGCAATTGGCCGCTGAAAAATCGTAAAGCGCAAAATTTACGGCCCATCGTTGCTCTGGCCATTCATTTGTTATTGGTAATAGCAACGACAACGACAACGGCAACGGTCACCACAAAAGCGGCGGCGGTGGCGGCAACAAACGTGAAAATTGTCATGACACACATAAACGCCAAATGCGGCGGCAACGGCAACGGCGCGTCGCGTACAGCCCATCGAAATGCATGTTTATGTCAACATGGGCCGGGCCGGTAATTACTTAAGCCAGCCATGGCCGGCCTGGAGTGGGCTTAACTTGCGCCAAATGCGCGCAACGCAAGACCGGACGGACGACCAAATCGCATTGGCTCGCGCTGTGAAAATTTGAAAGCTGACATAAAAACATTTTAGCGGCCAACTCTGAGCCGCTTGAAAGTTAGTTTTTTGCTGCCGCTGTGTGTGTGTGTGTGTGTGTGTGTGTGCATGCAATGACCGCAGACAGCAGCGGACGCGATACGCACAATTTCCGCGCAGTGTTGTTCTTCGATGCTGTTGCCAGGCTGCAGCAAAGCAAACGAAACATAAAAAAGTAATTTCAAGTTGAATAAAAGAAGCGGCAGCGGCAGCACAACATCAGCAGCTATCAGCTGCAAGGACAACATGCGACATGCAGCAGGCAGCAACCTACGTGCTGCCGATAAAGTGCAACAACATGCAGCGACATAATAAAATTGTTGCAGCGGCTGTCTAGTTGACTAGTCGGCCGCATCTTGGCCCAGACTGCTCGGCCACGCTGGCCAATCAGCCAAGGTTTACGCTCCGCAAAAGAACACAAAAGAAGAACACAGAAGAACGTTCATTGAGTAGGTATTTGATTTGGTCTGACGTGAGGGCCTGAAGGCCGAAGCAGCTGCAAAATGTGACTGGCCAGTGCCGAGGCTCTTTGAAAGTAGGCTGCCGGCGATAGCATTTTCATATCTTTTGCAGTGAGTAGAGTATGTGGCGTTCTGTCGCCGACGGAAGGCACAAGTCACATTTGCTGCATGGCATTGGAATTTTTGATTTGGCTGTCGCTTTGCATCTGTACAGAAGGCATGTAAATTAGCCATCATTCGATTCTGCTGTGTCCTTGTTTCAATGTGTTTGCTGTCTGCTATGAAATTGAAATGAAAATTGATTGCCATAATTGACAGTGGCATGGATTGTACTGACAGTTGAACTAATTCCCACTGAGATGACAATTTTCTTCTAATTAGAAACACTGATGGCACTGATGGAGTATTAGAAAACATGAAGAGATAAAAACTTGCTGTAAATTTTCAATGGAAAATGAAAATGAACAGAAAGTGAAAGATTTAATAAAAGGATTTACAATGTTTAGCGTAATTTTTTATACACATTGATAGTCAAGTTTCTTGAAGATGTATGCTACTGAGCCTACTTGGTTTTAAAAAGCAGAGATCTACTCGATAACCGATGCCATCGAACTTTGATCTTCATTTGTCAGAAGCAGAAGTATTAGTTTTCCAGCGGAGTTTGATATCTTTTAATGAGTGTTGAACCGAATTGAATAGACACAAGTTCCTGTTTGCAATGTACGACCAAACCGCTGAGTACTTTATAGGGAAATGAAAGACACACAATTCATCCTAATGATCAATCCGAACTGCCGAATATTGTTACGAAAATGAGTTCTTTAATCTCTGGATTGTGCTTGAAAAATAAAACACACTTCAATTGCTCAGCGCAAAACGCAGTCAGAAACCAACAATCACTTTATTTACAGATTTACACTTGTTTGTCTTTACACTTGTTACTACTTTGCTTGTTCAAATAAGACTGTCCCTCTGCGCTGCACCCGGCTGCCTTTTATACTTGTCTGGTTATCGCGCCGATTGTTCTTGCACATTCCAGTTGGACTATCTCTCGATCATTCTCGCACATTCAATTGGCCTATCTCTCGATCGTTCTCGCACATCCCATTATCATCGCGAGCCATCCTTGCCATATCGAAATTATAGCCAGCTGGCCGTACTCTAAAGTGCGTGCCTAAAAGTATGCCCGCAAAAGCATTCATGCATAGCACAGCGACAGAGTGCCTCATCGTTACAATATTTTTGTCTATCGACAATGGCTACAAGACTTGTGGAAGTTGTGAGAATCAAGAAAAAGTTGAATGTATGTAACATCTTTCTAAGCACTTGAAAACAAATGCCTTCTATTAATTGAAAGATATCTAAGGTCAATCAAGTCCCTAGTTTCATTCTAAAGTAGGTAGGTAGGTATGTAGGTAGGTGTGGCTGCCCTAAGACGGCCCAATGTGATACCACATGCAGTCAACCATAAAACCGCTCATTCGTTAAACCAATTGGAGCTTCTTACGAAGACTATCGAAAAAGAAGTTGCTTCAATAGATCATCCTTTTTCAGGATAAACCAGGACAATGTTCCAGCGATGTTTCAGCGCACTACGCACTACAGAGAGGGTTCGTTTCTGGCCCGTACATCGCGGTTGTGGAATGGTCTCCCTGCGGATATTTTCCCCAGCACTTATGAACTCGATGGGTTCAAGTCAAGAGTCCATAACCACTTCTCTCAAAACCCTATCTCCTAACCTTTATATCCTTCCTGAACCAACGCAATGCCTCGCATTAATAGGGGTCATCCCCGGCGCGTTTGTTCGAGTCAAAAAAAAAAAAAAGTGTATAGTAGGTGAGGTATATTTTCTTCCTCTTGCTCGTCCATGCAACTGCGACAGAAATCGTTTGAAAACAGCCTCAGCCTTTTAGCGTAGTTTACCAATTAAGCAGTGAGCCGTTAGAACACCGATCATGGTTCTGATCTGGGCTCTGTTTAAAGAGAACAACGTCGTCCATTTAAGGTTGGCGCGCAAGGAAACTTGTGATGTCTTCAGTCCATCTTAAATTAGTGTCATATATAGAGCTCGTATTGCTTACAGGTTAAGAGAGAAACACCAAGCCCTGTCATCAGAGGCGCACATAGGGGGGTTGAAACCCCCCAAACACAAAACTTGCTGGTACACAATATGGTCTCGAATGGTATTTGACTCCAAAGTTGTACGCAACCCCCCCCCAAATGAAATTCTGTATGCGCCACTGGCTGCCATATCTTGACATAACTGCTCAATTGTACCATGCCGGGCGATCCCGTCTGCTCTGCAGTTCCCTGGAATATTGCTATGTCCCGAAACCCAGAATAGCAGAATTTGAAGCTACTTGGCAATCTCGTTGAGAGATTTGCTGCAGCTGAGGAAGGTCTTTGATCTTTGGCCTTTGATGTTATTAAGACCGCATCCAGAGTCCTAAGACCGGATTGGCTGTCCAATAGTATCAGGATATCTCTTGCCGATATCCCGTTTACCCTGAGCCAATTAGAGACTGCGCAGAATACTGAGACCTCGGCTTGGAAGACACTGCAGCGATCTGGCAACCGGAGCTTTAAGTTTGGATTCAATCCTTCAGAGTAGATACCACAACCTACCCTACAAAGCAGTTTCGAATCGTCCGTATATATCTGGGCATCGCCACTCGGGGGAGGCTCACCCAGTTCCCATTCGGTTTTTGATGGGATTCAAACTTGATAGTCTTTATTTATAGGACAATCTGGGTGTCACGTAATCTACGTTCCGATATATTCCGTTGAAGAAATTTAGAGCTGTAGAGTGCCCCTTATGCCTCTCTCTCTCCATTGCGAGGAAGCTCGCATTCTGATGGCTGCATTGTTAGATCTCGTCTAGAGTATGCGTCTTTTGTCTGGAATCCATATTATTCTTCTCATAGTAATCGTAGTGAACGAATTCAAAAATACTTCTTGAATTTTGGCCTTCGCTCTCTAAAGTTTACCAATCCCATTCCTCCGTATCTATTGCGTTGCTCTCTCATAAACCTTAAATCACTTGAGAGTAGAAGAACTATCCTCTCTTTGGTGTTCGTCCATGATGTTATTAGTGGTTCTGTTGATTGTCCTTACCTCCTGAGTCTAATTAATTTCAATGTTCCTTCTCGTGTCCTCCGTCACTACGACTTATTTTTCATATCTCCCTGCAGGTCTAATTACGCCTTGAATGCCCCTTTGGTGAGAGCGCGTTCTGAATTTAACAAGATCTGTGGTTCTCTTAACTTGAATGAACATGAATTAAAATCACATCTGAACGGCTTTTATAAATGACGTTATTCTTATTGTTATTCTATTCTTAAGTTCTATTCCTATTGTTATTCTATTTTTAAGTTCTTATATTGTTGTTTGCTTAGTCTTTAAGTTTAATTACTGTAGACTTGAAATAAATGAAATTAAATGAAAATAGGGGTAGAAATTCGATTGCTTCGAGTTATTGAGTCTCATTAACAAAAGAAGTTTGATCCACTCTCTCACACATCACAAAATACTCTAAGTACCTTCAAATTATCCCGCAGATTAGCAGCAATTTGTCTGCCTACCCTAACCCAACCCAACTAAACGCCAAATCAACTGGTACCCAAACTATTTCTGTAGACTTGAAACGAGTTGAGATTGCCGCTCTTCAGTGTTCAAGTGCTCAATATAATAAATTACTCAGTGTATTACGCCAATTTGTACAAATCATTAAAGAGTGTCGAGGGAATTGAACATCGCATGCGCATACATTAAGCTCCTTCGCCACTCCACTCCACTTGTTCTTGTTGTCGACGTCGTCGTCGTCTTTGAACCGCAATTCAAATGATATGCGCATATATAAATTTCACAATGCCAACGCTTAAAGGCACTTTTTCTGATTAGTTTAACAACAAAGTGCGCTCATTATGCGTATCACAACAAGGCCAACAAGCAACGCCCTCAATGCCTAAATCAAGCTGCCGCTTTCCATGGCAACGCTCGCTGTTCATATCGTCGGCATTGGGCCCACGCCCCTCTTATCGAAACATCAAAAGCGCTTCGTCGCTTCATCGCTACAGCGTTTTGATTAAAATCCAAATCGAGTTTGTTATCCATCTAACCATCCACCATAACCGACCGCATTCGCGCAGTGCCGGCAATCAGGTAACACTCGTTTCCTGCGCCCGCGCTCCCTGCGCCTATGTCAGCTAATTTTGGACCATCAAAGCGGAAATGCAAATTTTCACCTCATCTTCCGTGTCGATACAAGTCAAAAAGGATGTGCTTTTCAATTTATCACACTACACCGCGCTCGCTGCTTGGCCCATACAAATACACACACACAGACACACACACATACATTGATACATGCAGCCAAGCTCAGCACGCCACTTAGCTCTCACTCATCCGCACTGTTGGCCGAACTTGATACGTTCACATATAAAATAAATCCTTTTTGCAACTTTTTACACAAACACACACCCATTCAGACATACATACAAAGGTATGTGTAGAACATGTCGACAGCGGTTTTTGCTTTGTTTGCGCTTTTGGTGCGCCCTTTGTGAGCAGGTAATTTAATTATGTTAGTGAATTTGTCGCTTTTGGCGGCCATTTTTTGCACAATTTTACTGTGGCAATAATTGATGACTTGCTACTAGTGCAAACAGCATTGTGTGTGTGTGTATTAGTGTGTTGCTAGTGCAACTGGCAACTTTGCCACTGATAACGACAATAACGATTATTGACGCCATTTTGTGAAATTTAAATTTACATTCAAATAAATTGGATTTGCATATTGTTGCGTTTGTGTCGAGACTAATACAAATAAAACAAGTTACACACACACGCACAGGTATGAAAATGAATGGCAAGTATTGAAGTGTGTGAACAGAGGGTAAATAAAATTAGGAAGCGCATAAAATATCGCATGCGATAAGCTGCGTTCGGTTGATTATTATGACACAATGTGATGGGCTGAATGGGTTGTGGTGGCATTGTGGTGGGGTGCGGTGGCGTTTTGTGGTGCGGCAAGTTTATTCATTACCGCAAATTGTTGTTGTGCTGGGAATTTCAATTGAAAATTTAATTACACTCTGACACATTGGCATTTGCCACTGCGTATGCAAACAGTTTTATGTAGAAAGGATTACCTATACATGGAAGTATGTAGTGACATATGTATTTTTGTCTGCACAGTGGCGAGTTCAAATACATTTATGCACATTTGACTGCACATTTTGTCTGTATTTATGTGGTGTTAATTTGCATTCAAATATGTTTTACATGCATTTAACTGTAAGCCACGTGATTGTTGGCATTTGAAAAGCGTCAATTTTGAAGGCTTTTAATTAATTCAAATTGCATTTCCAATGGATCACAGCTGCATGCCGAGAGTGCAGAGAATAGAGATGTGAAATTTAGTCTGATAAGGCATAGATGTAGCTTATTTTGACCTAATCTTATGCATTGTTTTTATCCGGGAACTCTAAACTCAAGAGATGAAAGATACTGTCGGAATGTTTTTCAACTCAGACTGACTCAGGCTGGACTCATTTAGGAACTTCCCTCTGAAAGGATAAGAAGCGCTCAAACATTACTCGCTGGTTTCTTGTCTTGTTTACGAACTAAAGTGTCTGTAACTGAGAAACTGAGATTGTTATCTTTGGGTAATAATGGCAACAAGATTAGAAATGGAGAAGGAAGTTATTAGAAGATATTTGCGAAATTCGCTCTACACATTTGCAAGATCTATTTCAGAAAGTGAAAATGCAATTTTGCAAAGGGTGAGGAAGGTCTGATTGCACGTGGTTTTCAGAACGATCCTTATCCCTGTTCCAACACAGATTTCTCCTGGCTCTACTAAATAGTGACCCACTGACTCTCACTTAAAAGTGAAATAAAGTGTGCAGCGTGTCTAGTCTCCAGGATATTAAATTTGGGTTGTGCGCTGCGTTGTTCCGAGGTTCGTCTGAAAGCCATTCGAATCTCCGAAGCATCCAACTATGTTGCCGGTCACAGCAAATGATTTAATTTCACAACTCTCTCATACTATTCATGTCTCTAACTGAACTTTAAATTGCGTAATCATGAAATCATTTGAGACACTTGAAATTTCGTCTGAATGCACGGCTTTGCATGCAAGTTTAAAGTCAATGAGGCCAATAAATCAAATTCTTCTTAACTCTTTTTTGATCCCGAAAGATTTTTATGAAGAAATACTTATCTAATTATTTCTCATTTGTAGTGCTTTCGCCATATTTGAAGGCAATTAAACTAATAAATCATGATTGCCCATACAAACTTATAGCCCATCGTTGACACCGTTCGATTTTGATTTTCCAAAAAAATGAAAAACACGCATTGAAATATTTCTCACTAAGAGTACTTTCACCAAGTTTGAAGTCAATAGGCTTATGAATTCATGTTCATGTTCAATGTTCGTCAAATTTTGGTTTTTGAAAAAATTAAAAACACGTATAGAATTATTTCACATTTTAAGTACTTTCATCAAGTTTGAAGTCAAAAGGTGTAAAAAAAATTTGTTTATTCATACAAACTTTTAACCCTTGGGTCACCCCTTTAACCGACCTACGACCAAATTTTTTTTGTACTTCTAATATTTTTTAAATTTGTTGTTATTTTTAGCTGTTTTTCAAGACTTTCTTACTTGGATATTATCTATCGAAATCAAACCGTTTTATATTTTAAAAACGAAGTTGGCTTTGCATATTTTGTAATTTGTGTGTGTGATTTTAATCTGGGTCGTTTTCGACCCGTTTTTTAACGTAGGTCTACGGTTAAGTTTGATTTAAAAAAACAAAAATTAGAAACACGTGTCAAATTATTTTTGACTTCAAGTGTTTTCAACAACTTTGAAGTCAATAGGCCAATCGGTTCATGGTTTTTCGTCAACCCATTGTTGAACCCGTTAACTTTTGATTTTCGAAAAAATAAAAAAAGGTGTCGAATTATTGTTTATTTAAAGTGTTTTCACCAAATTTGAAATCAAGAAGCCCATCAAATCGCGTTTCTTCATACAACACCTTAACCCATGTTTTGCCCCTCTAAACCCCGAATTTAAAAAAATCCTGACTTAGCGGAGGTTAATTTTGCAAGATGTACCTACAGTTTAAATTTCATGTTGGTAGCTTTAGCGGTTTGGTCAGTCAGTCAGTCAGTCAGAGATTACATTAACCACGAACGAATAAGCCCACATTTTCTGAAAATCAGCCGTGTTTTCTTTGCCCGCTCCGCCGATATTTAAACACCACACCTTACAATGTTTCTGTGTGCAGACAAAGTCTCTTCAATTCGAACTATTACACTGGTTTGATCATTTGAAGTGTAGTTCATGGCAATTTATGAGATATTTACGAAATGCCTTCATATCATACAATATTCTTTTAAACTTTTTCATACTGATCCCAAACGATGATGTGACCAGTTATCTTAAGTTTGAGAGACCAAAAAGAGAGATATACTACTGTGTCCAAAAAATAAGGTGACATTGTATTTATTTTGAAAATTCTTTATTTATTCTTCCAAATCAATTTCATCCCCTTCAAAGTAATCCCCTCCCGATGCAATGCACTTATGCCAACGGATTTTCCAATCTTCGAAACACTGATTGTAGTCACTTTCCGGGATGGCCTTCAGTTCCGTCTTCGCTGCGGCTTGAATCTCCTCTATCGTATCAAAACGGTGTCCCCGGAGCGGTCTTTTGAGCTTGCTGAACAGCCAGAAGTCGCACGGCGCCAGATCAGGTGAATACGGTGGTTGCGGAACGATATGGGTTGAGTTTTTGCCGAAATGATCACGAATTACGAGTGCAGTATGGGATGGTGCATTATCGTGGTGTAAAAACCAAGAATTGTCTTTCCACAATTCCGGCCTTTTTAGGCGGATAGCGTTACGCAAACGACACATAACGTTCAAATAATATTCCTTGTTGACTGTTTGGCCCGGCGGAAGGAATTCATAATGCACAACACCACGATAATCGATAATTCAAATGTCACCTTATTTTTTGGACACAGTAGTATACCTACTAGGGATTGCAATCCCGGACCAGTTTTACAATCCCGGGATTTTCGGGACTGAAAATTGCAATCCCTGGATCCCGGGATTTTTTCGGGATTGAACCTATTATTTTAACGAACTAAATCAGACGTCATTTTCAATCAAATACATTTTATTTTCGTATTAAATACATTTCTGTGTTCCTTAAAACTAAGAACAAAATATTCATGGCAAATAACATAAAATTAATAACACAAAAATGCATTCAATTGCCAAACTACACTGCTGCACTTTTTGCATTTGGCAGCAGCTTCGCCTTTCGATTCTATCAAAAAATAGTTCCAGACAGAATGTCTGTCTGTCCATCGTTACGGCAAAGTAATATTATTGCGTTGAAACAAGTTCAAATGTCACAGAGCGTTTGCAATTTATTTTTTGTACTAAATAAGAAGGGTTGCATTTTTCGAAATCAACGTGACAAAAGTAAAAAGTAAGCTTTTTTTTTTTGTTTCGATCCCGGGATCGGATTTTGTCAATCCCGGGATTTTTCGGGACTGAAATTGTCCGGGATCTCGGGATTCCGGGATTCGCGATCCCGGGATTGCAATCCCTAATACCTACTTATGAGAAATTGATATAAACTGCGATTTGTTGCATCTATTGTGACCCTCTTCTGGTCCATAAGACATGAACAATCTCATCTATAGAACCTTTGCCAACCCCTTTTTTAGTGGTGGGAATGATAGCTTCTTACAATGCAAATCAAGTGAGTGAGTTCTGCTTTCATAGAACTCTATATAGACATTCTCTACTTTTTCATACCAATACCTTTTAGAGACTCTTAAGGACTTAAGAGCTCTAACTAAAAAGTATCCATGGTCACACTAATCTCTATCAGTCACTGACTGCAAACGCTTTGAAAACCCACTAACTTCAACGCGATACTAAATCACAGTCGGTTATTGCTGTCGTTACACCCCACAAAACCCACGCATCGGCTTCATAAAATGCGTACGATTATCATTCGGTAATAAAGCCGATGTCTATAAGCGTAAAAACTTCCCGCGGCAAAATCACAACACATGCAAATAAAGCCAACAAAAATTATGGTATTACAGCTCATTCCACAGGGTTCGCACAGACAAACCCAAAACAAACCGCACCAGTGCGTGGCAGACTTCAATGCGTTGCCAAGCCATACCACACAGAAATCAAGTCGAACGCACAACCGAAACACATCAAGTGCCGTCCGCAAACAACGAAAGTCATGGAGCCGCTGATAATAATGAGCGTAATGAGGACCGCTCCGGCACTGCTGCAAAACATCAAAGTAATAAACTCCAACCGCAGCACACGTACACCCACCCGAACAGTACTTTTGAACAGTTGCACGCGACTTGAAAGCGTCAGTGCAAATTACAACTCGATACCGATAAAACGCGAGGGCGAAAAAAATTTTGATAATTTCGTAGAGAGCGCACGGCCACTTGTCGTACTAATCAAGCGGAAATGTATAATGAGGATCAACGGCAGTCGCCGAGGCGGCAATAACCGCCAACAACGCCAGCGACACCGTTGAAGGGCAAAAGGCATGCAAATGAAATATCCTGGACGGAAAACAACTTTAGGCGCTCGCTGTACGGCCGACAAACACACACACACACACACACATACAATCAAACACAGAACACAGACACCGTCAGCCAGTCAGTCAGTCAGTTAGTCAGTGAGCATTTGCACTGCGCTCGGATAATGTGCACGGCTGGGCACGCCCACAAACATTCATGTTTATACATTTGCGAAATATGCAAACGTGTGTGTGTGTGTCTGAGTGTGGGTGTGTGTGTGTGTGTCAGCAAAATACAACGGTTCGCTGGTGTTGGTGCGGTCGTTGTTTTTGTTTTTATTGTTGATGGTGTTCGCGTTGGCGTTGAGTGGTGCCCGTTTGGTGTTGGTGTTGATGGTTATGAGATTTTATGTTCAGTTTTAATTGAACATGTGTGCGCGCCGCAATAAGCGTCAAATAAGCCGTTCCATATCCATTTAATACATTTCAGCGGCTCTCAATGCGATTTGCGTGCGCACACCAACAACAACAACAACACCAACACCACCACCAAACACCACAATAACGCGTTCGCCTGAAATGTTCAGTGTGTGTGTGTGTATGTATGTATGAACTGGCTGCGGTTGCTGAATGGACGCGGCCATGCGGCATTGAATTGCACGCCGACAGTGGGCGGGCATGTGGTGGCAGTTGCGTGATGCAGATCTGAATAAAAATATTGAAAAACATTTTCTAAGCCGTTGCACAGTAAAAATGATTTGCGTAAACAATTTTTTTATGGCTTTCAAAGCTGTTTAAAATCAACACACAGCAGCGATTAATTGAGATCCGTAATGAATGCGACATAAAGCCAGCCTAAAAGTATGCTAAACGGATAAGGTTGATGTGAGATGCGGTTGGTGCATGGCACAGTTGAAGATACTTTTTGTAGTGTGCTTTTAGGGGTACTTGTTTGATGTTTTCGCTATTTTGATTAGACCTTAGAATCAGGGACCGTAACAGTTATAAGTTTTATTATAAAAATCAATGTTTAAGTGTTATTTTTTAACCCTTATTTTATGACTCAACAAATAACATTTATTTTTTATTTTTATTTTAAAAATCCTATAACAGCAATTATTTTTGATTTGTTTCTTATTAGTCTACAAATAACAGTTTTTTCGATTTTTATTTTAGTTGTCCTATGATAACAATTATTGGTGACTTATATTTAAAAAGTCATCAATAAAAATCAGTCAGTGACTTTTATTTTTTAAGTCATCAATAAAACTGATTCAGTGACTTTTATTTATAAATGTCATAAAAAAAATCAGTCAGTAACTTTTATTTTTTAAGTCATCAATAACAATTATTCAGTGACTTTTATTTATAAAAGTCATCAATAAAAATCATTCAATGACTTTTATTTTTTAAGTCGCAATATAAAAGTAATTTTCATTAATACATGCAAAAGTAATGATTCATCCAGAAAACAGAATTGTCAAGTCAGGTCTTGTTGAGTCGATCAAGAATATATATACATTTCGATATTTTATGAATCCGGTACTGTGATTAATATAAATGACTTTTATATTGCGATTTGAAAAATAAAAGTCCCTGAATGATTTTTATTGATGCCGCAAAAAAATAAAAGTCACTGATTGATTTTTATTCATGACTTTTTTAAATGAAAGTCACCAATAATTGTTATAGGACAGCTAAAATAAAAATCGAAAAAACTGTTATTTGTAGACTAATATGAAAAAATCAAAAATAATTGTTATTATAAGATTTTTAAAATATAAATAAGAAATAACTCTTATTTTTTAATTTTTCCACAAAAATTACAAAAAAAAAGATTATTACCAAGTTTGATTCTCGGCGCGAAAATAAATGTATTTTCTATATTTCATTTACTTGTATGAAATTTCCTTCATAAATAGTAATTTTTTCAAATATAGTTTTCATAAATAACTGTTATTTCCGGTCCCTGCTTCGAATTGTTTCAAACCGAACACTGAAATAAGTGTTTAAGTTTATAAGAGCGAAGTATAAACGTTTTCAATGGCTTCTCTTCACAAAAAAAATTTTGAAAATAAATGGAATTTTTTATTTTAATTCAAACGAATTTTTTAGTACTTGTAAATGAAAAAAAAAATTCTAAAAAATTTAAAAAAATAATAAAAAAAAATAAAAATAAATTAAAAGTAAAAATTTTAAAATATTTTAAATTGTATCTTAATGTTTAAGTAATTTTTGACGCCACAGCGAATACTTGAATTACAGGCTTTTGCTTCCACTTTTAAAGCAAAACTGTAAAAACGGCGACCATTAAAACATTGTAAAAGACTTAATAGAGACACTTGTTTTTATTGCCACAAGGAGAACTAAATCGAAGGATTTCGATTCTTAACATTCCCCTGTAAAAAACTTTAGCCAACGCATTGGCAGACAAAACATCTGCGAGTAAAAAAATTCATAAACATTAAAACGAAACGATATAGTCAAATAAACTGAAGAACAGGTTATAAGCATCGAGGGTCCAGAAATTATACAGTAAAACTCAAAACTAAACAAACAAAGCTGTATCTCTCAACAATCCTGAGCCAAGAAATTATTGAGGATTAATCAAAGTTTTTGTTTTATTAAACTTTACACTTTCAAACGCAAAAAATATACTCTCAGCTCTCACCTTCTTTCCTTCCCACCCACTAAATAAAATTTTAGAAAAAGTTCGCAATCCATTAATCAGTCACCACTAACACAGACGCACATTGCAATGTACTCAAAGTTGTTCTTCGTTGCAAAAACATTAAGAAAAACTCATTTTCAATTTAATAAAAAAAAGTTAATTAACCAAACCAATGCAAAAGCAACTTGAAAAATTCGCATTGCCTTTGTTCTTTGGCAAATAAACCGCAGCAGTGTCGGCGTGCCGGAGCAATGACAGCTGGCCGCGCCGGCTGCAACGCCGTAACAGCGTGACGCTGCCGCCGAATGTCGCACCAGCAGCCTCAAAATGTCACTCTGACTCAGACAATAAAAATTTTAATTTGTGTTATTCGCACATTTGCGGATACGCACGCACGCTGCGTTGAAGGATTTGCATATTGCTCGCCATGAAGGAATCCATATTATCTTTCGCGTCTGCTTTGTTTTTCTGCAAATGAAAAACTTTGTTCGATTCTCAGTGTTGCGAACGTTTTTAATTGGAAAACTTTTCGGTGTTCAATTTCGATTTGCCAATGTCGCGTCGTTACACGCCAGCGAAGACAACGTGTGATCCTGACACGCCGCCGTTGGCTGCCGGACGTGAGCAGTCTGCATGGCATTGTTGTTGTTGTTGCTGGTTGGCTTTTATGGCATTGAAAGTGCTCATCATAAAATTTTGTAATTCATTGCATTATTTACCTTTCGTATTTTATGGTTTGTTTATTTTCGGAAATTAAATCGACACAACACAAAGCGATGTGTTTGCGTGCAATAAAAAATTAAAAGCGACGCAAATAAAATTCATTTTTAAATGGATTGCGGCGGCATTGAATACACAATTTTAAGGCTTATAAATTGCCACGATTTTGTGCTGTCGGCTTTGTGCTGAATTGAATTATCAAGTGTCGATTTTATAAGTGCGAACGCGTATGAAATGCTAAAAGAATCAGTAACGACGAATTCGGTTTAAGCATCACAACATTAATCATGCAATTAATTTTTCAATTAATCAGGCAATTAATTACCAATAAACTTGAGTCATAAAACATTATTTCAGGAAAGATTTAAAGTATTAAATTAATGAAAAATATAAATGACAATGTTACGAATTAAATTAGCACTTCAGAATCTGTGGTATAGATATTTGTGAATCTTTGTCTGTCCGTCTGCTGGACTGTTTGCACCACAAAGTCTCTTCAGTAATTGGGTGAAAATAAATGAAACTTTGGGGGAGTATATTTGTTCTACTAAGGTTACTTATAGGGACATGGCAGCTATTTAGATAAGTGGGCGTGGCAGCTGAATCAATGCTGAAATTTTTTTAAAGGTCATATCTCAGAAACTATTACTTACACATCATAGAATCTTGGTATAAAGTCGCTCCTTGGCTCAGCCTCCCTATTGCAATAAATTTATAGCCCTATTCACAATTTTGTGCATTTGAGATATTGCAAATCCGTGCAATAGCAAACATTTGCCATCAATTGTGAGCGGTCTTTTTCTGTTCAATTTGCAATACTTGCTGCAAAGCATGAAATTCACAACTTTTGTGAAAGCAATTGCAGAGTTTTTGCCAAGAAACGGCCATTGCTTACCTCTACTTCCAGAGGTCCGTGGAGATAATTTAGTATTTTATTTATGTGCTCCGGACGCAATTTTTTATTTAGTTTATCTAGTTCAATTTGTTTCCTTATTTCTTTCTTTTCCATGTTTAACAATTTGTTTTTCGCCTTTTTGCTTTTTTCTCTCACAGCTGTCAGTTTTGCAATTCGGTGTTGCATTTGCTTAGCAAATAAAAACTATGAGTTCTAAGTGTTGCATATTTACGAGGGTGTAGCAAATGCATCTCTGTGTATTTTGTTAGTGTAGAGTAAAAATATACTACATCATTTAGCAAATGTTACGATGCAAGACCGTTTGCACAACATTGTGAATAGGGCTAATATGAAATTGAACAAAGGGGTGTGGTACCTCCAATACGATTCAAAATTACAATATTGTATAGCTCCAAAACTATTAGCTTCACAAGATAGATAAACGGTACGAAGTAACTTCATTGTCATATGCATATATTAGAAAAATATGCATTATCTTGGATAAGTGGGCATGGTACGCAGATATAACTGAAATATTTAAAATCGTATAACTCTGGAACTATTGATCTTACAGAGTAGATACTTTGCAAGATAAAACAACTAACTCAAACTTTATTGTCAAAAAAATTTTACTGATGTTGGACAAGTGGGCGTGGTACCTACCATACAACTGAAATATTTAATATCA
Organism: Melieria picta; assembly: GCA_964056695.1. Classification (NCBI taxonomy): domain Eukaryota; kingdom Metazoa; phylum Arthropoda; class Insecta; order Diptera; family Ulidiidae; genus Melieria; species Melieria picta. Next base: position 140,483,066 of record OZ057398.1, read on the forward strand.
AATATCTTTGGAAACAGTATCCTCACAAAGTAGATACTTGGTAAGAAGAAATTAATTTCTCTTACTTTTCTGTTGGAAAAATATGTTTAAGGTTGGAGAAGTGGGCGTGGTACCTTCATATATCAGGTGTACAACTTTGCTTCCGCCGTTTTCCGATAGGTGGCTGTACCGGCTGAGGCTGGTTGAAATACATAGATGGTAATGCCTTTAAAGTGAGTGTGGACAGTGCCTAACGAATTGTCATCGCCGTTTCAGTGACAGTTGTTCTTGTTTTCGTATTATTCACGCTCGAAAATGTCCGTTTATGTGCCCAATTCTCGCCATTTGCGGGAAGTTTTACTTTTCTGTTACAATTCGCAAAAAAATGCAGCTGAAGCGCATCGAATGCTCTCAGAAACTTACGGAGATGCTGCTCTGAGTGAAAGAACGTGTCGGGAGTGGTTTCAACGTTTTAAAAATGGTGATTTCGATGTCGAAGACAAACATGGTGGTGGAAGAGAAAAAACCTTCAAAGATGAACAACTAGAAGCATTGCTTGATGAAGATTCGTGCCAAACCCAAGAAGAGCTTGCCGAATCGTTGGGAGTGAGTCAGCAAGCCATTTCAAAACGTCTCAAGGCCCTGGGCATGATTCAGAAAGAAGGAAACTGGGTGCCGTACGAGTTGAAACCGAGGGAAATCGAGCAAAAGTGGTCAAAAAGTACCTGGAAACGCTGAAATGGGAAGTCTTGCCCCACCCGCCGTATTCCCCAGATGTCGCCCCTTCTGACTTCCACCTATTCCGTTCGATGGCACACGGCCTGGCAGATCAACATTTTCAATCCTTCGAAGAATTGGAAAAATGGATTGCTTCATGGATAGCGTCAAAAGAGGACTCCTTTTTTCGAGCCGGGATCCGAAAATTGCCGGAAAGATGGGAGAAAGTTGTCGCTAGCGACGGACAATACTTTGAATAATACATCTGTAAGCACTTTTTCGCAATAAAGCTTTTAATTTTGGAAAAAAACGGCGGAAGCAAAGTTGTACACCTGATAACTAAAATATTTACAATCGTATATCTTTGGAACAACTGATCTCACAGAGCAGATAATTGGCGTGATGCAACTACTAACTCAAATCTTTTTCTAAAAAAAATTCCTAAGATTGGACAAGTGGGCGTGGTACCTCCTATACAACTAAAATATTTAATATCATATATCTTTGGAACTAAAAGTCTTACAAAGCAAATACTTGGTGTGAGGAAACTACTTGCTTATACTTTTCTGTTTAACAAATATGCCTAAGATGGGACAAGAGGGCGTGGTACCTCCTATATATCTGAAATAACCCAAAACCTATATCTTGAGAACTATTGATCTCATAAAGCAGATACTTGGCATGATGAAACTACTAACTCAAATCTTTTTCTCAAAAAAAAATTCCTAAGACTGGACAAGTAGGCGTGGTACCTCGTATATAACTGAAATATTTAATATCAAATATCTTTGGAACCAGTATCCTCACGAAGCAGATACTTGGTAAGAAGAAATTACTTTCTCTTACTTTTCTGTTGGGAAATTATGATTAAGGTTGGACAAGTGGGCGTGGTATTTCACATACAACTAAAATATTGAATATCGTATATCTTTGGAACTATTGATCTCACGAGGCAGATACTTGGCATGATGAAACTACTTTCTCATACTTTTCTGATGGGCAAATATACTCAAGGTTGGACAAGTGGGCGTGGTACCTCCCATACAACTAAAATATTGAATATCAAATATCTTTAGAACCAGTATCATCACAAAGTAGATACTTGATAAGAAACTACTTTCTCAGAAATTTTCTGTTGGGCGTGGACCACCCATGCAACTCAAATTTCGAAAACGTTATAGCGCTGAGTGTTAGAAGTAGAACTTTATGCACAAATACAGCAATTTCACTCTCAACAACTGTTTCTCGTCTTTCACCAAAAGATTTATTTATTCATTTGTCGTTGTTGATTATGTCTGATTTGAACCCACGATCCCATGTGAGCACATCTCCTACACTCTGAAATTCCACATTTAATTGTCATTTTGCATTTCTTTCAAAACGACAATAAATCTGAAAACTTTTCTGACAACTGTAAAATCCAGTTTTAAGCAAATTTAAGCCAACATCTGAATCGTACAGTCGAGCACACAAATCTAAAAGCACCAACAAGGAGCTAACCATATAACCAAAACAATTTCACACTTAAACACGCAAATACTTGAGCCAACACAGCACACAGCGCACACACACACATACAAACAAACAAACATGCGAGTACATACACATACAAACGCTCACACGGAAAACACCGAACGCTGTCACTTTTACTTTAATTGTGGGCGTCCGTGTCCGGAAGGAGCGGAAGGAGTTCAAGTGGATGGCGTCAAAAACATTTCATGGACTTGCGTCTCCGCTGAAGCATAGTGCTGCTGCAACAACAAATAAATGCGGCAGCTTAAAACGACAGAAAAAGAAAGACAAGAAAGGATAAAACGCCAAGATTGTGTACAAATATTGTCCTTCGATATTGACCAACAATTTCTGCTGTGCTGCGTTGCGATGTGCTTTTGGGTTGTCGCCGCTTGCTCGAAAGAATAACATCTAAGAAAATATGTTGGGCGCACAGACAGACGGACAGACGGTCGCATGGCTGGACCGGCAGCGCAAACAAACAGAATTCGATTTAACCGTGTGCGGATAAAAACAAAACTCCAAGACGCCGGAAAGCGTAAAAAACCAAAATCGATTGGACAGAAACCAGGGGCGGGGAACTGAAGCGATAAAAGGAAGTGCAGACGACAGTGATTGTCAGAAAGGAAAAAATGCTATTTTCGGTTGGCACAAGAAGTATTGCATGTGTGTGTTTGTGTGTGTGTGCGATTGTGTGTGGACCAGCTAAGTGACCACACGATTTGTAGACGGAAATGTTGCTTGTCACATTCAGCGGCCAGGCCAACAGTGAGCAAAGAGTAAACACCAAAGTGTCCCCAATGTTTTTGCAAGATAGCAGGGAATTTTAATTGAAAACGACGAACGTGCCAGATGGCACACTTTCGATATACGAGTACGATTTAAAAATTTAAATTGATTTCAAACCTTTCTTGGGGTTGTTACTTTCGATGGAATTTATACATTTTTAAAATGTTGAAAATTGCCAAAAGTTTGTGCCTTTTCATGACTTTTGAGACTTTCTTGAGCCTTCGGTGTTTGCAATTAAATATTAATGCCAGCGCAATCAATACTCAAAGTTGCACAACGATGACAAATCTGTCTACGTCAATTATTTCGGTTGACTTGGTCGGCAGTCAGAACTGCTCGCAAACAAAATTCAAATTAAAAGTCTGGTTGCAAGTCGACAAAATTCCCTCACACCAGCTGAAATAAGTCGCCATTATCCGAGCAAATATTGTACAAACGCCCAGTGATAAATCGTTTCAAAATTTGTCTATGCCAACACCCCAAAACAGCATCAACACAAACAAACAAACCGTCTCAAGAAATAAGCATCCACAGCTGTACAAGTTAGTGTGTGTGTGTGTGTGTGTGTGCGAGGGTGAGCCACACCTAAGCCTATGAACCAACAGGCAGTCAAAAACAAATTTCCAACTATAAAACAAATAACATAAAATCTTAATTTAACATCATCGTCAGACAGACGTAAGGACGCATGGACAGACAAACAAACTCGTAGACTGACTCGCAGACAAACAAATAAAGGACGCCAATTTTCCGATCAATAAGTATTCGACAAATGTAACTGAAAACAACAACAACAACAACACCGCCAAACAACCCACTCCCGGACGCTCAAAACCGAAGACGTCCGGGCGCACAAAAGACAAACCAATCCCCAAAGTGCCCTTCCCGGCGGCACACAACAAATCAACGCCGCCTGCGGAATGGCCTCTGCGTCAGCCAGGACCATTTGTAGATACTTTCAAGTGTGCTTGAGCGCTGACCGTCGACATATGGCCGCCAAGAAGGCCACAAGCACGCCCAGCCAGTCAACCAATCAACCAAGAACTGAAGTAGGAAAATTTAAATCAAAGATTATTGAAGCATACATCTAGGCAAATGACATGAATAGTAAAAGTGGATATAAATTGACCATTGCAGCGAGGGGAACAGTTAGTTTATGGAGGGTTGCAACTACTGAGCGCTGCGCACATAGCAACAGCGACAATGGTGACAGCTTAAAAAGGACCAAACTATCTGAAATTGAAATCGTGTGCAAGTCAAATTGGTTTGAATGTGTGGCACACACAAAAAAGGGCACAACATAAAAGTAAACACAGCAACGCTGGCAGCAGCAGCAGTCGTTTCTAGTTATGCAAAACCAAATGGCCTCATTTGACGAAAAAAGACCAAAAAAGCAAAATATGCGCACCGAGTTGAGTATACTTTTAGGAGTTCAACATTCTTGCAACACGGAGCGAGTGCACACAGATTTGCCGGGGTCACGACTGGGGCAAGCGGTGCGACGACACTTAAAAGTGACTTTAACGTTTGTCTTAAGTGCAAGAAAATGTGCAGGAAAAACAATTTTCCAAGAAAATTACAAGCAAAAAAAACTGTCAAGTGCTGTGTTGGTATGTCGATGAGAGTTTTCTGCTACAGTTGACAGGGAAAGGTTGAATAAAGTTGTACTTAAGGTGTGGTAAAAAATCCTTAAGTTTCCTTTAAATGAATTTAGTAATTTGTATCTTACGTTGTACAAATCTGATCGGGTTAAGCTAAATGGTGTTGAAAAGATAAGATATCGCACTTAAACAACTTTTCAGACAGTTTGTCAATTGCTTGGGGCAGTTTTGCTTGAGTGCGGTTTAAAGTTGAAAAGAGAGAATATTTTAGTTTTTCTACGATAAAACCGATAAAACCAGCCAGGTAGATGAAGAAGTGAAGAGTGTTTATGATACTGAAACTGTAATAACCAATCATGCGCCATTTTAGTTTCGTTGACTTCGTTTCGGTAATTTTGATATCAAAGATTCAGCACACTCTTGAAGGCCAATTGTCGAATATGTCAATAAAAAATCATGGAAAACGTGAGGTCCGAAAGTCATGTAAACACTGTTTTTAATGTTTAGGAACTAAACATTGCATCAAAACCCGTTTGGCATCACTTGAATAAGACTCAAATGAAGCCCGATGTGTGGGTGGGACACGGATAAATGCAACAGAACCTCATGGATCGAATTTCCATCTGCGAATCGCTGCTTAATCACAACAAAATAGACCCATTTCTGAAGCGAATGCTGACCGGTGATGAAAAGTGGATTACGAAAACGTTGAAAACGGTGGCCAAGTCAGAAAGAATATGCGACATGTTTGATGAGATTGACAGGGAATCATCTACTATGAGGTATTTTTTTCCAAAATGTGTTACAACCAGAGCCCGACCGATTAATCGGCTTCAGTTTTGGTTACATTCGGCCAAAAAACGCACATTCGGCCAATAATCGGCTTCGGCCAAAATACAGGCCAAGCCGAAAATAATATTTTTTAGTACATATCGCTTTATATGGGAAAGCAACATTCAAAAAGCACTCACTTTCGGGTAGCGTTGCCCCCACACATTCATCATGGCTAGAACCATCTTTAGAAAACGAACCGAATTAATCGGTACTCCCAATATTTTGACAGTATACAAATATGTAAATCAAAGTAAATTATAAGTAGCGAAACTTTTTGACAACCAGCAGTCGAATTTATCTAACAGCTCCTGTCAAATTGTTGTTGTTCACGTGTAAAACAGTAACTCGTACACTAAGGATCAATTTTTCAGTACGAGTTTAACTCAGTTTCTAGTTTAAACTTAGTTTAAGGGGACCCGGTGGTCTAGAAATTTCAAAAAATCGATTTTTTGTTTTTTCGATATTTCTTAAGAATGTAAGAGTGAACTTTTCATGCGGAAATTCCCAATATTATAGCTTCTACAGCCCATTAACCAGGTATAGAGCGGTCCGCGCGCTCCTCATGGATCTAGCGCTCGGACTCATTATCTCGAAATGACTTTTTTCGGTACGCCGCGGATGAAAACAAAAAAACTATTTAACCGAATCACTTGAAATTTGATATGTTGTTCACAACATGTATGACTATCGTCGGAACTAGAATCATAATTTTATTTAAATAATTTCTTATTGTTTACACTAAAAAACTAGTGAAAAAAGACCCGATTTTACGAATTTTTTTTTCAAAAGCGCGCCATTTTGTCAATTTTTAATTTTTTCGATTTGTTCTAGTTCCGACCATAACTGCACTCTTTCTGATTACGAGTTTTCTTGAATTTTGTGTTTCAGATGAGTAGAAGTCTCGAAATCACGTACGCCGTCCGGGTCCGATTTTTCGAGAGGGTCATCTTTAGCAGCATTTTTATAATAAAAAATATTGTTTTTAAAATGCAAAAAAAAATGTTTTGTATGCTCAATAAACGTAGTAATAAGCCCAAAAAGTTGAAACATCGTTTTTTAAATTTTTAATGGCAAAAAAAATCGTGAAAACAGGTGAAATTTTCGTGCTCTTGACCACCGGGTCCCCTTAAATGCGAAAGTTTTTAGTCAAAGTTGAATGAAGTTTAAACTCAGTTTAAACGCCCAATCCAATTAAGTTATTCACCTTCGGCTTTGGCTTCGGTTTTAGTTGAATGTCATTATTAAAGCCGATTAATCGGCTTCGGCTTTGACTAAAAGTGAGGGAGGGCTGCCTATACCGTGCGACAGCATTTTTCACACCGGGAAAAATCCATATGTGCGTGAAACTAGAGACCAAATATAGTAATACTGCGTACTCAGTTTTTCATTTCTACATCCTTTGTCCTTTTAAAAGGACTTCAAAATTTTGAAGGGATAAAAAATAAAAAAAAATATAAAAAATACTTAACCTTGTTAGAATATGGCGATATGTATATCAAATGAAAGAGGAAAGGCTCAAGAATTTAAATAAAATTAATTTTTTATCTATTTGGAAAAAAGGATATGGGAAAGGTCCTTTGCAAATTTTAATCCTTTATATCCTTGAAAATTTACATAGAATTTTCTTGAAAAGGAAGTATGTTAAAACCCAAAATCTCCTTGATCACGTGTCAAAATTTCATTACTCTAACGTTATTGATTCAAAAGTTATTAAAAAAAAGGCTGTAAGTCTAATGAAGTACAAAAATTCTAATTTATTTGAGTATCAGTATTTTAAATAATAAATAGATACAAAATCAATGAAGCGAGAATAATGACATTTTGACACGTGATCAAGGAGATTTTGGGCTTTAGAATACTTACTTTTCAAGAAAATCCTATTTAAATTTTCAAGGTTATAAAGGATTAAAATTTACAAAGGAACTTTTTTATATCCGTTTTTTACAAATAGATCAAAAATTAATTTTATTTAAATTCTTGAGCCTTTCCTCTTTCATTTGATATACATATCGCCATATTCTAACGAGATTAAGTCTTTTTTATTTTTTTTTATTTTTTATCCCCTTCAAAATTTTGAAATCCTTTTAAAAGGACAAAGAATGTAGTAATGAAAAACTGAGTACGCAGTATTACTATATTTGGTGTCTAGTTTCATGCACATATGGATTTTCCCCGGTGTGAAAATTTTTTTTAATTCTTGTCGCACGATGTTATCACCTGTTCCAGCCTATGGCGAATAATTGCGCTGGTGAAAAATTTGCCTCAAGAGAAGCCTGTAAGAATCCAGCTGTGACTGTGAGACGAGTGTTTCTATGAGAATTACGTTGAATGAATGGAGGTAACTTCAAAATTTATTTGTTTAAATTTATTTCAAAAGTTATGAAACAGAAAGGTGACCTAAATCGGGTCATTCTATATTAAAACAATACCTCCAATTTAAAGAAAAAATAATAAATTCTTTTTGACTCCACCTTAAATCATTTAATTGAACGTTGTCCTTTTCATTTACCATGATTTTCAAACTAGAATTAAATACAATAACTCAACGAAATATGAATCTTTCCCAAATAAGCCTCAAATATGTTTCCAATTACAAAAACATCAAATTAAGCAAAATAGTTGTCATCAACTATTCCCTCCCCCGGCACCATTCAACAGATTCGCAGTGGCTCAGTGTGTTGTTGCGCGCCGAGTCAACACCTTTTCATGTCACATCACATCACATTAGATCGCATCAAGGTGCGTGCCAAGTGCCGCTCGTCGCATGCAGGCAATCGACTTCGGCTCGAATTACCAACAGAAATCTAATAAAGCGTAAAGCACATAAAAACAGTCAGTGCTCGACACACCAGCTGCGCAGAGCCACTCGCCGTAATCCACCACCGGCAGCGCGGCCCGTGCACGCTTTTATTTTCGTTCATGCTTTTGGCTCAACTATGGCGCATTGTGTCGGGCATGAAGGCGGCACAGTGCGCTCGAGTCGAGCACGCGGCGAGGCGCGGCGAGGTGAAGTGTCGGCGCGCTACGTGCCGCAGTTGTTGGCGCGATTTGCAATTTAACGGAGGCAATTCGAGCGCATAACAAGTGGCAATAAAATGCGCCCACGCTGTAAGGACACACCGAAGCCTCGCAGGCTCGACGCGCTTTGCTTAATTTATTTGTATTCTCTTATTTAAACAGGGAACTTGAAACGCCACCGAGACGGCACACAACGTGATGATAGGCATCAAATTTTCACAATTGATTCACCAACGAAATTCAAAGGACCAAAAACCGAAAAAATACGCTGAAAATATTTCATTAGGAAAACAGCAAAAAACACTTAGGTCTAAAATATCGAATTGACTCTGCCGAGAACTTGAGCCAAAATCACGTCTCATTGCCAACGTTTGCCAACAGCAAATACGACGACAATTCGATAGAGTGAGCAGTAGTGCGGTGTATTGAATGTTGTTGCTCTCTGTTGTGTTTATCTTTTGCGTGCTAGTGTTTTCCGGCGTTCGGGCCTGGGCTTTCTTGATTTTCTTCGGGTTCGTGCGCCGTCGAGTGTGCTTGCAGCATGCACAATTTGCTACACAAATACGTTGCGTTCAAGTAGAAATTAAACAAGAAAGTGCTGCCAAAATATGAGGCATACTTTTGGGGGCAAACAAAACTCTGAAACACTGAAACTGAATTAAAGTGAAATTAAAAGGGCAATAAAAAACCGCCGCGCGCTTTGTTAGTTGCATTGATACTTTAAAGTGAACGCCATAAATCTTAGCTCACATGTCACGTCACACCTTCCTCGCCCCCCATCCCCCCTTCCTACGTCATACTTCACCCACATCGTTCAGCGTTCATGGAAGTCAACGCCAAACCGCAAAGCGCACGCAGCGTTTGCACGCAGTCGGTCAATCTATAAAATATTTGGTATCCGCATGTCCCACACACACACACACCCACACACACATCGAGCTCGTAAAAATGCAAACTATCCCTTTTTCGGCCATAAATTATGCATGTCCTTTTAGAGCTTTTAGCTAAGCAAACATGAGCATTTGAAGCCCTTTCCCCGCTCCCTTTTCTAGTTTAAATGTTCCTTTCACTTTGGAATCAAAATATATCGTTCCAGTTTAATGTGTGCCTCCCCTTTAACGCAAAAAAAAACGTGACGCACATACAGAAATGCAATAGAGGTATTCACGAATTTTATCAACTAAGCTGACAGAAGAGTTCGAAGCTTAAATTTTACCAGCAAGACATATAGAAAAGCTCTTTTGAGCTCTGGCAAAAAAAACTTGAGTGTACTTTTGGCAGACATATCGTTCCCTGTAAATCAAACATTGCTTATTTATAGCTATTAGTAGTGTAAACTTCCTTAACCCTTTCGCTATTTTGTTGCCATATGGCAACATGCTACTTTGTGGACGTCTGCATCCTCTATGGTTGCAAGAATAAATTATTTTGTTGTTCCATAGAATAGTTTGAAGTTTTAGGAAAAATACGAAATTAATAAACTGAATAATTAAGTTTAAAGAAGAGAAGTATACACGTTTTTTTAATGGTATATCTTGAAATAGTAAAGGAAGAAGACGCAGAAGAAATTAGATAACTTTTTTAATTTGACGTTTTCTTTCAATTTAGATACTTTTTTTTTTTAATTTTGGCTGGAGTAAATGAAGAAATATTCAAATTTTCGTTATGCATTTAAAGTTGTATGTTTAAGTAATTATTACAGCCACAACGATGTGGTTGCTCTCATAGAAAAACACTCTAAAATACAGGGTCCGGGTATAAAAATGTAAGAATTGTTTTGGATTGTTGCTAATATAACCACATGGAAGCCTAAAACGTAAAATTTAAACTTTATACTTTCCCCAGTAAAAAGCTGTAACAACATAAAAAACGACATTATGGGAAAGGTGACAGGTTTGCCATATTCTCACATTTAGGATATCTGATACACTTTAGTACGTGTAAAATGTACTTCTGAGCTCAAAATGCAACCCTGAGTCGTGACAAAAGTACAGAAAAACCGCTGTTTTATGAGTCTGTATAGCGCAATGAAAAATGTTTAAGCAACTTTTGCTATTCCAAAAAGACTTTAAAGGTATTTCTAAAGAAAGCAGAGTTGCATAGGCCATGTCAAGCAAAATTTTCTGATTTTGTAGCTCTTAGTAGCCTCGATAGTCCAACTGGTAGCACGCTGACTTCCCACACCGAGGTCATAGGTTCGAATCCCAGAAAAAAAAGTGTTGCATACACATTTAAAAAAACAGGTAGAAAATGTGGTATCACAATGGGCCTCACAATAGGCCTCCGAGTGTGTCTCTTTCTTACTATAACTATTTTCATTATAATTCACTATAATTCAAATCGCCAAATCGATCAATACATATCATGAATACCGCCAATATTTACCCACATGCTATGCAACACGGCTGCCATGTCGTAGTTGTCATTCCTCTATGTTGTTGTGTCAATTTTTCCGTACAGTCGTTTCCTTTTGTCCTAAAAACAAAATTAAAAGAAAAACGATGCCCGCAATTTGCGGCGACCCTAAAAAAAAGAGCGGCCGTGGTGCCTTTTAGAAAATCAAAACAGCGGACTTCCGCATCCTGCGATGAGTCTCTTTGACATAGCAAAAGTACTAAATGTCTCAGGCTTGCGTTGCATGCAACATTGCACCATTTTGCGGCACAGATACACACACACATGCAATAAATATTGTACGCAGTCACAGATAGGAATACGGCTGGCACTTTTATATTGTGGGTGTCCACTTTCTACGCGCTCTTTACTATTTGCTTCAAGCAATTTCTCTTCTTCTCATAATTTTTCGCTCGGCCATCAATTCACCCTACTTAGCTGCACCAACCTCAGCAACCCCACTCAACTCCCTCCACACTGCCAACTGCCTTAAACTCTACTCTACTCCGGCCGCTTGCTCCTCAAATCATCGCTACTTTTCCCCTTACTTTAGGTTCCCAATCCCCCTTTTAGCGTATTCTTCTCTTCATATATTCTTTGTCTACAAATTTTCTCAGCCATTTCCACCTCCCTCCACCGTTTTTTTAGCGTTTCACAGCATTTATCATTTGCTCGAAATTCACTTTACTCGATGCTTTCTTTATTTTACTTCGTCTGGTTTTCGTCTTCGTGCTCGCTTGGCGTCGTTTTTCTTGCATTTGCGCAAAAATGCAATGAGTACAGTTTTTTGCAATGCATACTTCTTGCACCTCAGCCAAGTTCGTTGCCTACTTTTAGGTGTAGATACACACATGTTCGACGCTACAAAAACAACACAACAGCCAACAAAAGCGCAACTCATGTGCAACACAAAACATAATTTTCACCCGCCGTCTCACTCTCCCCGTCTCGCTCTTCAACTGCTCCACCCACATTTATAAATCATAGTCGAACAGCAAAAAAGCACAAAACAAAAATGCTGTCGCGTAGATAGCTGTGTAACTTTGTTCGAGTATGTATGTTGCTGCAACATTTCACTTGCAGCCAACTGCTTCCAATAATGATGCACTTGTGTATTCTTTCGCTCGCTACAAGTCCGCATTTTTATTTTTTATAAATTTTAATTTTTTATTTTTCGCTTGCAAAGCCTGTACAAGCAAGCAGCTTGTCTTGTCTGTTCACATATTTTTTAGGTGTTCTTCACTGCATGCTTGTTCCACACTTTTATTATTGCCCGGCGATAGCGAAGCAAAGCGCTTACATTGTGCTGTGCGTGTTTTTACGCTGATAAGAAATTCATCGTCGCTCCCGCTGGAGTATATAAAAATCGAAATGGTCGCTTTAAAAGCGCATTAAAATGAATAAGAAATTGTTGAAAATCGCATTGAGAAAATTCGCAAAACATTTGCAATACAATTTTATTGCATACTTTTAGGCATTGTAGAGTTGAATATGTTCACGGACAGTCCATAACATTGGCAGTGTTTGTAGTATTATCAAGATTTACAGTTCAAGAAGTCTGGCAGTTTGAAAATGCAATATTTGTACACTTGAGAGAAAAATGTAAGTTGAAAAGTTTACAAGTGGAATGTAAATATCAAACAAGTTACATGAAACCAATCTAAAGGAAACATAAAGCAGTTCGGATAACCCTAGCATGATATGCTAAGGAAGACTGGTTCTTTTTTTATTACAAAGTGTTTGATTTAGATATCCGTTTGTAACTTGTTTTGAATTCTCACTCTATGCTTTTGCAGTTAAAAGCCGAACCAATTTTTCACTAGCAACATTTCGCTCCACATCTGACCCACAATAAATCTACATCACTCAAAAAGACTTCGCTCACTGAAACAAACGAATTATGAATCATGTTAGGGAAGCTTATAGGTCACTGCTCATAGGAACGCAGTCTAACTAAAACGTTTTACAGATAATTCAGCTCAAGAGTATGCAATCCATTTGCCATTATTTTAAATGCATTAAAACGGCCTCTTCTTTAAACATTAGCCTAAAAATATGCAATCGATTTCTGTTACCATCTTAAATGCAGAATAAAAGAAGAGTTTTAGCTTTAAACATTATCCTAAAAGTATGCAATCGATTTCTGCTACTATCTTAACTGCAGATTAGTAGAAGAATCTTAGCTTTAAGCATTAGCCTAAAAGTATGCAATCGATTTCTGTTCTGTTTTAAGCATTATCCTAAAAGTATGCAATTCATTTTTGTCACTATTTTAAATGCAGAATAACCAAAAAAATTATGTTTTTAACATTAGCCTAAAAATATGCAATTGATTTCTGTTACCACTTTAAATGCAGAATAATAGAAGAATTTTAGCTTTAAACATCATCCTAAAAGTATGCAATAGATTTCTGTTACTATCTTAAATGCAGAATAATTTAAGCATTCTTGCTTTAAACATTATCCTAAAACTATGCAATCGATTTCTGTTCTGTTTTGAGGATTACCCTAAAGGTATGCAATTCATTCATTCAGAATAACCAAAGAAATTATGTTTTTAACATTAGCCTAAAAATATGCAATTGATTTCTGTTACCACCTTAAATGAAGAATTTTTGCTTTAAACATTATCCTAAAAGTATGCAATCGATTTCTGTCCCGTTTGAAGCATTATCCTAAAAGTATGCAATTAATTTTCGTCACTACCTTAAATGCAGAATAACCAAAGAAATTATGTTATTAACATAAGCCTAAAAATATGCAATTGATTTCTGTTACGACCTTAAATGCAGAATAATAGAAGAATTTTAGCTTCAAACATTATCCTAAAAGTATGCAATCGATTTCTGTTCAGTTTTACGCATTATCCTAAAAGTATGCAATTCATTTTTTTCACTACCTTAAATGCAGAGTTACCAATGAATTTGTGTTTTAAGCATTAGCCTAAAAATATGCAATTGATTTCTTTTACTACCTTAAATGCAGAATAATAGAATCATTAGCTTTAATCATTATCCTAAAAGTATGCAATCGATTTCTGTTACTACCTTAAATACAGAATAATAGAATTATTACCTTTAATCATTATCCCAAAAGTATGCAATCCTTTCTGTCGCTACCTTAAATTCAGAATAACCTCAGCCTCAGCTTCAGAATTTCTGTTTTAAACATTATCCTAAAAGTATGCAATTCATTTCTGTCTTTTCCTGGAATGCAGATTAAAGTATACTACACATATTCTCTATAACTTTACATAAACAATAACTGTAAATATATGAACTGCAATTTTTGTTTAATCAACAAAATTTTTTTTAACACAAAAACATTGATGTCTACTACCGTTTTCATGGAATCATGAAATCTCTGAGCATTTTGAGCATTTTTTTGCTTTGAAATTACTTTTCACTTTTTTTCTACAGTAAACATAAAACGTACAACAAAAACAACAACATCAACAATGACAGCCAAAGAAATTAAATTTTCAGTTCCTTTATTTTGCTCAACACAACGAACAACAACACTGCAGGTAATGATGAAAACGTGGGGTAAACTGTCAGCAATAAATTATACATGGACGTGGCTCCACAACGCGCGCTGCCGGAGTCGCGGCGTGTTTATATTTATGCAAGAATGTTGCGACTTTTATAAAGTGCTTTCTTCTCATTCTATTTTTTTTATAATGTTTCCTTTGGTGTATTTGCATAGAAAATATTCTTAAGAAATCAAATTTAATTATTACATTTCATGCGCATGACTCGTGCGCGCTGCTCTCGAGTCAATCGGATGGAAATGGAAACCGAAATGGCAGCAATTGTTGCAACAACAAACGGAAGGGCCGACCGACCGAATTAATTACAATTTTCAGAAAAACACTGTCAAACATAAAAACGCCGCCCCATAAGCTACGCCAGACGCCAATGTGCTCGTAGAATGCGGAATTTCCCTCCAATCGACCTCGCTTGGCACATTCGCAGCTAATTCATTTTTCCGCAGAATTCGCATCGCACAAAAGCCAACGAAATCGCGCAGTTGGAAAAAAAAGAATAATCAAAAGAAAGAAAGAAAGAAAGCGAAAATGTCTTTTCATTCGGTGCTTACCTTTTGTGCCCGACAGCGCATCCAGCGGCTGTGCATGCGATTGCCGCGATTCGAGAAAGCGTTTCTGATGCAGACAGGGCACCGTTGCCGCTGACGTGGCTGACGGCGACAACGATGACGACGACAACGATATGGACGACGACGACGATGCCGTTGTTGATGTTCCTGCTGTGCCCGCTATTGTTGTTGCTGTGGCTCCAGATGGCGCCGATGACGTTGACGCGGACCGAAATGCGCTCACCGCCGCAGCCGTTGCGGATACTGAAGCGGCTGAGGGCGAGGGCGCGGGTAAGCAGCCATTTTCGTGCGTTGGCATTTTCAATGGCATATTAGGAACCTGCAATGGCAGAAAAACGAAAATTAGTTATTACGGGTATACCTGCTTGCACTCATTCATCAACAATGACGACAAACAACGATGACGGCGACAATGCCGCCGACCACGGCAACAATGCAGACACAAAAATGAAGGCGAATTACGTGCGCGCACAGGACGATGTGCATAAATAGATGAATGTAAAAATAAATGGGAAAATACAAAATGATAAAATCTGCTAGCAAAGAAGGCTTTTAATAAATTGGCCGACGAAAGTAATCATGCACGATGGAGCTGGGCATTATTATGAAACATTGAGGGGTCCAACGACGGATTAAAAGGTATTGACTGGAAAAATTAATCTTTTGTCTGCATGATTCAATTGGTTTCGTTTATTGACTATAAATCAGTGAAAATGCAAATAATGGTAAATATTTTATTATAAAAATTCAGAAATTATTATTAAAAATATTATTAAAAAATGTTATAATTAAAAAATAAAAAATTGTAAAAGAAAAATGAATTAATTGAACAGAAAAAAATTTTAAATATTTTATTATAAAAATTCAGAAATTATTTTTAAAAATAATATAAAAATGTTAAAGTGCACTGATATAATTTATATTATTTTTTTATACAATCAATTTGAATTATTTAAATTCAACCAATTGTGGACACAACGACGGATTAAAAGAAAATGAAGAAGGCTTTTAATAAATTGGCCGACGAAAGTAATCATGCACGATGGAGCTGGGCATTATTATGAAACATTGAAGGGTCCAACGACGGATAAAAGGTATTGAACAGAAAAATTAATCTCTTGTCTGGATAATTTACTTGCTTTCCTTTATTGACTATTAATCAGTAAAAATGCAAATAATAATCAACCAAAAGGTAAATATTTTATTATAAAAACTCAGAAATTATTATTGAAAATATTATAAAAAATTTTGTAAATAAAAAATTAAAAATTATTTTAAAAAATGTTATTAAAAAATTGTTATAATGATATAATTTATATTATTTTTCTATACAAAGGTAACTCAATTTGAATTATTTAAATTCAACCAATTATGGACACAACGACGGATTGAAAGAAAAATTAATTAATTGAACAGAAAAATTAATGTTTTGTCTGGATAATTAACTTGCTTTCCTTTATTGACTATTAATCAATAAAAATGCAAATAATAACTAACCAAAGGATACATATTTTATTATAAGAATTGAGAAATTATTATTAAAAATAATAAAAAACTGTTAAAGTTTAATTTAGTTTAGTTAGTAGTTTAGTTGAGTTTAGTTTAGTTACTGATATAATTTATATTATTGTTTGATACAAAGGTAACTCAATCAATTTGAATTATTTAAATTCAACCAATTATGGACACAACGACGGATTAAAAGAAAAATTAATTCATTGAACAGAAAAATAAAAATGCCAATAATAATCAACCAAACGGTAAATATTTTATTATAAATATTCAGAAATTATTATTAAAAATATTATTAAAAAATGTTATAATTAAAAAATATAAAAAAAATTTTACAATGATATAATTTTAATTATTTCATTATTATTAATTATTAATTAATTAACTATTATTAATTATTTAAATATTTTTAATTATTATTATTTACTAATTACTTGTTCTTGGCAACTTTCAATCAATTTCAATGATACAAATTCAACTAATTACGACCAAATGTTTTGAAATCTATTTTAATTCTTACTAACACATTCAGCTTCATCTGGAGTGCCGAAACTTTCGACTTGCATGATCTCATATCGCACAAATTAAATGCCATTTCAATGTCCATCGCAATTCCAATTTTAATTGCTAAGCACACAAAACAACACTACACACACACACACACACACACATACATACGAAGCAGCTTTTTCGCATTGCAACGAATGGCAAACCCACTAAATGTGCATTTTATTGCCAGTTTACAAATGTTCAGGTCTAATGAATTTTACCCCCCATTCATAAAGTGCGCCTTTCACTTAACCAATTTCTGTCAGCGACGGCCTTTTGACGGCTCGCCCATCAGTGCCGCGCTGGCGTCAGTGCCGTGGCATAAATCAAAAGAACTGATTTCGCTGCCGCACTCAATCAGATAGCAACGCGAATGCTCACGGCCAGTGACTGCAAATGTGCATACGCGGAAAATTCGTTTCCACTCCTCTCATCCACCCACCTCGGCGCAAGCACACTCGAACGAAATGCCACGGCAAGACAGAAAGAAAATTGCACATTCTCCAGAAAAAGGAGAGAAGGCAATAAAAAGTAAAACACGTCACGACTTCAACCGCATTCCGCGAAAATGCTCAAAACCTCGACAAGAGCAGCGGAAAAGTGAGTGAGTGAGTGAGTGTGTGTGTGTGTGTGTGACCAATTGAATTTACAATTCCACTGCCGCGTGCTAAGCTGCCAACTATTTTTGCGGCAACAAAAACTATTCAAGCCATTAGCGCGCGCAAAATGAGTTTGCAGCGCGGGGGCGGCAGAGGGACGAAGCTGGTCTGTCACGTTAACAAAGTTCAACAGCTGAGTGCGGTGCGGTGAAAATTGCAGAAACATTGAAGCGGTCGATGAAAGCGCCAACAAGAAATGGCGGTGGCAGCAGTGAAAATGACTGTTGGAAAAGTGTGAAGTGTGGCAACGACCTGATTGCACTTTTCTTCAAGCCGCATGACGTTTCTGTACGCCAGCCGTGCAGCGTGGCCATCACAAAAACAAAAAAATAAATTGTTGCGGGCGCGCCCAAAGTTGGTAGCGCGGCGAAACGTTGCAATGGCATTGCCGCTGGCGCGTGCACTCGACCGACGTAGCACCGTTCGTTCATTCATTCGTTTAGAAAGTAAAATGTTTGCTACAACGTGTCAATGCACGTTTTACCGTTAGTCAGGTTTGTTTCAAACGTTTAGGAGCAGTGGATTGGAGACTTTTTTGAAGGTAGAGTTTAGTTTTAGTATTTCTTGATTTTTTAGTTTAATTTTGTAATATTATTTGTTTTTTAGTGCAAGCCAACAATAATGCAAGGCATTACATTGATTTAGGAAGAAAACAAAGCTCGTTGGTGGAAAGTTGGGGGCACTTGACACAAAGCAATGCTGACTATGGAAAGTAAAGACTGTTCTGCGATTAAGATTTTAAAGAATCTACGATTCATAGAGGAACTGAGGTGTTTTAAAATAATTTAAAAATATTTTAAAATCGATTCTAATCACATGAAGCTATTAAGAGGGCACTTGACTCAAAGCAATGCTGACTTTGGAAAACGGCGACTGTTCCGCAATTAATATTTTAAAGAATTTTGCGATCCATAGAGGAACTGAGGTGTTTCAAAATAATTTAAAAATATTTTAAAATCGATTCTAGTCACATGAAGCTATTAAGGGGGCACTTGACTCAAATCAATGCTGACTATGGGAAACGGCGACTGTTCCGCCATTAAGATTTCAAAGAATCTTACGATCCATAGAGGAACTGAGGTGTTTCAAAATAATTTAAAAATATTTAAAAATCGATTATAAACACATGAAGCTATTAAGGGGGCACTTGACTCAAAGCAATGCTAACTATGGGAAACGGCGACTGATCCGCAATTAAGATTTTAAAGAATCTCACGATCCATAGAGGAACTGAGGTGTTACAAAATAGCTTAAAAATATTTTAAAATCTATTCTAATCACATGAAGCTATTAAGGGGGCACTTGATTCAAAACAATGCTGACTATGGGAAACGGCGACTGTTTCGCAATTAAGATTTTAAAGAATCTTATGATTCATAGAGGAACTGAGGTGTTTTAAAATAATTTAAAAATATTTTAGAATCGATTCTAATCACATAAAGCTATTAAGGGGGCACTTGACTCAAAGCAATGCTGACTATGGGAAACGGCGACTGTTCCGCCATTAAGATTTCAAAGAATCTTAGGATCCAAAGAGGAACTGAGGTGTTTCAAAATAATTTAAAAATATTTTAAAATCGATTTTAATCACATGAAGCTATTAAGAGGGCACTTGACTCAAAGCAATGCTGACTATGGGAAACGGCGACTGTTCCGCAATTAAGATTTCAAAGAATCTTATGATTTATAGAGGAACTGAGGTGTTTTAAAATAATTTTAAAATATTTTAAAATCGATACTAATCACATGAAGCTATTAAGAGGGTACTTGACTCAAAGCAATGCTGACTATGGAAAGCGATGACTGTTCCGCGATTAAGATTTCAAAGAATCTTGCGATCCATAGAGGAACTGAGGTGTTTTAAAATAATTAAAAAAATATTTTAAAATCGATTATAATCACATGAAGCTATTAAGAGGGCACTTGACTCAAAACAATGCTGACTATAGAAAACGATGACTGTTCCGCCATTAAGATTTCGAAGAATCTTACGATCCGTAGAGGAACTGAGGTGTTTTAAAATAATTTAAAAATATTTTAAAATCGATTATAATCACATGAAGCTATTAAGAGGGCACTTGACTCAAAGCAATGCTGACTATGGAAAACGGCGACTGTTCCGCAATTAAGATTTTAACGAATCTTACGATCCATAGAGGAACTGAGGTGTTTCAAAATAATTTCAGTATATTTCAGAATTTATTTCTATCACACTTCGATCACAAATAAGCTATCTGACTGAACGTTGACAAAAAAAATTTCGAATAGACAACACAGGACAGAGAAACTTGAAAGCTGCGTATGAGGTGACCCCATCCCAGATAACTGGAACAAAGAGAATGAAATAGCAGAAGATTAAGGCAACCACAGTACCTCGATGATTAGTTCATAGGACTGTAAGTCTAAATGTTGTAAATTTAAAACCCCACACAGTCAACACAAAATACAGACAATTTTTCATTTGGCGTCTGACTTTTTATCAGCAAAGTTGCATACATAAATTGAAATGTAATAAGCACTGAGCTACTTCAATGCCAAATGCAATTTAAAACCAATTAGCTGGTTTCAAGTCTACTTTGGTACTAATTTTAACGCCAAAAACAATTACAATTCGACCCTGTTTGCAGCAACAAAAGAACGGCTCCCGCACAAGAAAAACGGTTCGGTGTGAGGCGTTTCTTTGTCTATGGCCTCCAACGCTGAGCATTTCATTTTACTGGCGCTCGTATAATTTGAGCTGAAGGTCAAACCAAAAGGTCGACAACGTAAGCTACAAAAAATTAACGCTGCATTTGGCCTTAGAGTGACCCAAAGTAAAACCAAAATAACACAAAACCCGAGTGTAGTAAAGTCTGTGCGTCGAGTTTGTTGGCAAAAGCAACAACAAATCATATCTCAACAAATCATTTTCAAATCAAGCCATTAATTAAAATCAAAATATGCATAAAATTTGTTCATTTTACACAATACACACACACACACACATGTACATGTAACCACACACTGGGCACAATTACGCCAGTCGACTGGCGCACAGCATTAAATCAAAACCACAGACGTTGTAGTAAATGTAGACCTACATGCAGCGAATAAATTATATACTCTCGAGGCCGCCACCGTGACGTTTGTGCTGTTTTGCGTTTATGTTTCATTCGGGATTTTATTGCTTCATTAAACTAAGACGACGAAATTAGTGCAAGCCAATCGTTGACGCGAGTTGGTGAGCATTAGCGACGACGACGGCACTGCAGCGCACACGACGCCTGTCCGTGTGAAATGTCAAAGCAACAGCAACCATAAATCCGTTGGCTTAATTTGCATTCGAACATTTCAGCAACGCCACAACGCGCCAACAACACTCTGACTGACGCGACTATTAGCAGCGTCACGTGGTTCTATGTGCGGCTGCTCATTTGAATGCATAGAAAGTTGCGCGCAGCCATTGTAATTGACAGTTGAAAGTGCTCCCCTCGTCGTCCAAGTTGTTTCACCTTGCAGCGGCACGTTGTTGTTGTTGTTGTTGGTGTTTGGTTTGTATTTTATTGTTGCGTTAATTGCGTTCACAAAACACGTACATAAGTGCAATTTTATTGCAATCAATTTGCGACAGCAATCAGCGGCGCCAATAACTTGTAATTCCTTCATTTGCTGCCAGTTCGTCTGTCCACACGGCTGAGCCGTGTCGAGCGCACCGCCGGCATGACAAGTGAACTTGTGACAAATGCAATGCGCATTCGACAGGCCTCGATTTGCCTCCGGCGCATTGCTGCCGTTAGATTGCTGTCAATGTGTGTCTGTGACATTTCTGCCCGTCACACTTGTACGCAATTCCCTCGGGGTGGGCTGACAGTGAATGAAGTTGTCTGGAGACTGAAGGAGTTAGGTATGAACAACAATAAAGCTGAAGAATGAACAAGTAGAGATGAAAGTGGGGTCTTAACCCATTGCTGCCTAATGGGTAAAATGGGTAAATTTTACATGAAAATTTATTTTTTTTTTAAATCACAAAAAAGTCAATGTTTGAGATCTCTCAAAACCATTGATAGGGATAGTTAGGGTAAAGATGGAACTACCTTAACCTAGTGAAGGTCACCCTAAAATTTCGCCATCTAGCTAGAGTTACCAGACTCCAAAAATCGTGAATTTTCCGGAGGTGGAAAATGTGGCGAAACGTAGTGGCCTTAGAACTTCACAGAAATCTGCCTCCTAACTCACCTGTAAAAAATACAACTTTTGTTCACGTGTTTAGCTGATCACTTCAAAAAGTATGGAAAAAAGCTACCATTGCTGCCTAATGGGTAAAAAATACCCAATGAATATCTCAGCAACGTGCAGAGATAAAAAGCTGAAATTTTGTTTCTGATCATTTTGGGTCAATTCCAGGTCGTGTATGTATTTTATCAAAATCGTATGGGCGGAACTGGTACCCGGCTTTAATGGGTTAATGAAGAAAATAAGAAGTCCATCATCACTTTGCGAAAGGTCCTGAGAAAAGGGTCCATGGAAACAGGGCCAGTTTATTATAGAATACAAGACAGCATTCGACAGCCCGGTGGGGACTCGGAGTCAAAGCTCCCATCAAAGCTGGTAAAACTTCGCAATCCCATCGACGTTAAAAGTGGCTTTCCACTTGACATATTTGATACCATTCGAGGCTTCAGTGTACTGCATCGTAGGTAGGTAGATAGGTTGTAGTGGCTGCCTCTGTATGAGACACACTTAGGCCTCTATATGGGCCCGTTCTGATACCACAAATTCCACCCGTTTGAAATGTGCATGCAACATGTATACAACACACAATTCAAACGGATGGGGGAAAGGGGGGACCTACAGTTTAACGCTGAATTCGAACGGCGGTTGGCAGTTTCTGTTCACTCTTGGAGGTTGTACCATTGCTTCATGTCTCATCTGCTTCATGCGGATAGCGATAGAAATAGACGAGTGTTTGACCAGCCCGAGCTAGGAATCGAACCGAGGGCCTCTGGTGTGAGAAGCCAGCAAGCTACTACTATAGGGTTTTTCATCATGAGCCGAAAAAGTAAATAAAGACAAAAAATCAATTAAAATTTGATTTTTGATGAAACTTTATTATCAAAATAATATTTGGTTTGTGCCATTAGTAATGGAATATGACATCATTCAAATGACCGCCACGAGCAGCCTGGCACTTTTATTCTTTTTAGGTAATTTTCGATGACTTTTTTACATATAGCAGGCTGTAAGGCGCCAAGAACTGCACGTATGTTGTCCCTCAAATGCTCCAGAGTCTGCGGATTGTCTGCATAGACTTGGTCTTTCGCGTAGCCCCAAAGAAAAAAGTGCAAAGGGTTCAGATCGCACGATCTTGACGGCCAATTGGCATCACCAAAACGCGAAATTATGCGTTCATCGAACCTGGTTCGCAATTCTGTCATGTTCGGTCGTGTTGTGTGGCATGTAGCGCCGTCCTGTTGAAACCACATCTCCTCCATATCCATATCTTCGATCGCTGGCCAGAAATACTCGGTTATCATACGGCCATAACGTTCAGAATTGACGGTAACGGTCTGTCCTTCGTCATTTTCGAAGAAATATGGCCCTATGACACCACCGGACCATAATGCACACCGCGATTACGTATTGGCCTCTGTACATCTTGTACAGAACCAGTTCGTTCGAATTTCGCCAATAAATCCGAAATGGTTGACAAAACAGGCCTTCCGTGACGTCCGAAATCCTTCCTTAGTGCGCGAAAAGTGCTGCTCAAATTTTCACCATTTTTGTAGTGAATTTTCACTATGTTTACACGTTGAGCGATGCTAAATCGGTCCATTTTCATAAATGGCAAACACTAAACTACAATATTAACACAATGCAACGACAGATGACAGCTGCGGTTGTCGAACGCAGGGCTGTCAAAGTTTTCGGTTCGAAATGAAAAACCCTGTACAACAAGCTAGTACTGCATCGTACAAATATGCATAAAGCAGATTCCCCAAATAATTGTATGTATGTTCCAAACAAATGTTTATGGAGTAAGACAATTAATTGACATTTTGAGTAGGTTTTCTTGATAAAAACCTTCAAGTTGATAGGCTTCCACTTTGCATTTTTTACGTAGAAAAAGGTTGGCCATAAGTAGAAACCACTTTTAAATCAGTTAATTAATTTCAGAAATACGAGAAACAAAGGAGCGCATTTCAATCGAAAACCTCCATTTTAAAAATTAAAAATTAAGGACATCGAGTTAACATGTTCTGAAGACATGTCTGCAAGCGAAAATATTGGGCATTGGCACTACATTTCAACCCTCCAAGAGCCCTTTCCAACCGGATATGTGGTAATTGTAGATTTCTGCCTCTTATTTGCTTACTTAACTGGCCATAATAACCCGTTGCCGGGCTACGGCATGCCACAAAAGCTCTCTCCAGGTGCTTCTGCTTTGCGTGCGCCTTCTCCAGTGGTCCCACCAAGAGATAGGGCCTCCTCAACTTGGTCCTTCCACCGGAGACACGGCCCCTCTCTTCGCCGTCGACCACCAACTACCGCATCGAACACCTTCGTCGTGTTCTATACGGCAGACATGGCCAAGCCAGCGTAACCGCTGGATGTTTATTCGCTGTGCTATGTCCATGTCTTCTCCCTCACACTACTTAAAACTCGCTGCCATTCGCCAAGTTTTTATCTCTTGTCTTTGCTCATCAAACCTCATAAAATTTGGGTAACCTTGCGGCATAACAAAAACAACAAAATCGGGCATTATCTATGAGCAGCAACTTAAAAGGATGGGGTCTTAGACCGTAGACGGCAGGGATTATTTTTAAGAAGGATACTTCAAGAAGTCTGCGTATCTTTGGACCGCCATTAACAGCTTTAATCAGTGTCACAGTCCTTCTGTAATGACGTCAGCCTGGAGATAGGAAAGGATTACTTTTGTCTATAGGTCTTAATATAATCTCGGTAGGCAATTAAGTAGCAGTCATCTCTCGATGTTTTGTTTTCTTCCTTCTCAACTCCGTTTGGGAACATAGAGCCTCAACACAGAGGTTGGTTTTTTTTATGAGCTCGTGTGGGAAAAAAGAGCATAAACAAAGCTAATGGTTTGTTTTGGTGATTAATTGATTCAAGTTCTGCAATGATGAGTAATTGGCTCATCGCAAGCAGTCCCAGGTGATGGAGCTGCCATCTGTTGTCCCCTAGAAGAGATGCCTATTTGAATGGCAGGAGGTGTTGTTGAAAAACACAGAGATTGGTGTCTTAGATGAGCTTATTTTGGATGACGTATGCACTGCAACATATGAATTCCGTTAGTCTGAACTGGCACTTCTTATGGTGTTGTTGATACGAAAATCTACAGCGAGCTGCTCATCACCACTGATTGGAATGGGAAAGATAAGAGCTTTTTAAAAGGTTATAAATGCTAAAGAGATGAGAAACAATTAGGAAGAAAAATTTTAAATTCTGAAAATTTAGAAAAGTGCAGCACGAAGCCAGATAGGAATCCAACCCACGATCTCTGGAATTCGAGTGTAATGGACTTCACACTGCGTTACCGAGGCGGCTCTCGACGCTATAGGGAACATCTATTTTACAAATTCGAATATTTTCTTTAATTTACTTCTATGATTACATCTTCGCTCAAAAAAAGCTCTAAACAAACACTTAACAAATTCCATTCAAGATTGTTATTAGTACTTCTGTCAGAGATTTCCTATGAAATGTTTATCTAATATTTATGTTTCAGTTCCATTAGCCAACATTGTTAATTAAAGACTTTTTATGGTTATGGTTTTTCTAAATTTAACTGCTAATAATACAAATTGGTATATTGTAAAAACAAAATCAACCATTAATTCAATCCAATTAGCAGCGCCGAAGTGCCTTCGAGCCACTCACGCACATTTCCATGCCATCATCAATTAACGCCTCGGCCAAATCAAAACAAATCAAAACAACAACTTGGCATTTGCTAAATCCGCTCAAGTGAGCCATTTAAATTATAATGGCACATTGCACGTGAAATGCGCACAAGTCGCTATGGGTACTCGAGTTGTTATTGTTGTCGCTGGCACTTATCTGCAAATCGCAACGAGACGCCCATAATTTAAAATTCCAACGCTACGCCGCTAAACAACTTTAATTAAATTCATTAGCTTTTAAACACTTTACGACACTGCCTTCCAAGTCATAAATCTCTTTCCGTGTAAAACCGACACAGCAGGCGCCGTGGGGGAAATGGCAATGGCTGTCGAGTGTTGTGCAAGAAACGTGCAAACAACCTTTTGTCAGGCAAATGCAAACGCACACACACACAGAAACAGAAACACTTTCACAAACACGTTCGCACATAGACAAAGAGATAGACACGGCGGATAGCGGCGACTGCAAGAACAAAAGCGCCCTAAATCATAAAACGAAAATCCAAACGATGGCAAAAGTGGCGGCGGCGGCGGCGTTGGCGAATGCGAAGGAGGCAACACTGGTGGAGCCGGTGATGGCAATGATGATATACAAATCAAACTCACCCGCTGCAACAATGCTCAAAAAATGTAAATGATTGCCAAAGATAAGCAACAGTCCCTCACATACACACACACACACACGCAAACACACACACATACACCAAAAGCACAAAACAACAACATTGTTGCAAGGGGCGTTAAGACAACAAGTGCTTTGTTGAGGCACTTGTAGATACAATGTTGTCTGTCCGTCCGAGTGGCTGTCTGTGGGTTTGTCTGCCTGCCTGCTGCTGCTGCTGTGTGCAGTCCAGCGCCGAGAAAGCGACTTGCAATAGTTCAGTGCGCATATAATTTATATGCTTTCAAAGCGTTGAGCGTCAAGTAATAAACAACAACAATAACCAGCAGCGCAGTAAACGAGCGTGAAAACAGTAGCGCTGCGCATCACATTGCACCCAGTCGGGCGATTACATATTGCAGGATGCAGTGAGTACATATTTACATATGTCTGGAGTTGTTGTGGTTGTTGTTGCTTGCTTGCTAGTGGGAATCACCCGAAATGTGTAGAGTTTACTTAGAACTACTCAACGTTGCCTCATTGACTGAAATAGAGTGGAAAGTATTTTTGTCAACAAAAATATCCGCTTTTGGTTGCTTAATATTGTCTTTGCGTCATTGTTCGTTGCTTATAATTAAGTTTAAATTAAAATTTAATTTTAACACGCGAGCACATTACATTACACTACTCGACACGAAAAATGCTCCTAAAAATAAAAGTATTTTTTAGACTAATCTTCGGCTGCTGAACACGAAACTGAAAATCAAAACATTTTCTTAAGAAGCGTTTTCGAAAAATCTTCGAAAAACAAGTGTTTTCCCTCTTATTTCAGTTATGAGCACATACCTCGTAAACCAACCATCCGACTAACACAAAATAGAAAATTTAGTTAAAAGGAGAAAATTTTTCTCTTTCAGTTGATACCCACATCACCATTGCACAACCGTAAATATTTAAAAAAATATTTGAAATGTGTATGTCCTTAAAATTTTAAAGTCCTTTAAGAAGGTTTTTGGGTCAGAAAATGAAAAACTAACTATGCCAGGTTACTATAAATGACCTCTAGTTTCACGTCTATATCAACATTTGGATGGGTCTCGGAAAAATAAAAAAAAAATTTCGCACGGTTTAATAAATGTAAAGTTGGTGTTTTCACTCCGTGCAACTTTGTCATTTTTCTTTCGATTCAATTGATGTTAGGCTTAATATTTGCACAAATAATATATCTTTCATTTAAAATTTTAAAACCAGAGGAGATCATTTATTTTATCTATAAAAAAGTATTCGAAAATTTATGATTTTTGAAATTGGTCGAAAAATTCACTTTTTTACAACTTTCATCGTCAGTAACTTGCCCAAATCTCATCTGATTTGGACAATCTATATATCGTTGGAAAGGTTAGTTAATTACCTTCTGAACGACGGGTTCAGTCTTATGTTAGTCGGATGGTTGGTTTACGAGAAATGTGCTCATAACTGAAATAAGAGGAAAAAAAGTGTTTTTCGAAGGTTTTTCGAAAACGCTTCTTAAGAAAATTTTTTGATTTTCAGTTTCGTGTTCAGCAGCCGAAGATTAGTCTAAAAATTACTTTTGTTTTTAGGAGCACGCGATGAACCAATTTTTTGTCGAGTAGTGTTATTATTGAAAGAATACTGCAACTGAAAGCATCACATCAATCAAAGTCTACATTCAATTTTGCAATTCGAAATCATATAAAATCTGACAATTACTTCGCCAACAATTCGCACTACTTAAGTTCGTGTACAACACAAATTAAACAAGTGCAGCCAATAAGTTATACGCAAAGCCACTAAACAATTTATAACTCAACGTCGGCGGCCACTAGCCACCAGCCACAGCTGTAACCGCCTCCATGGCAGCCACATTGCGCCGCCTGCAGTTGCAGTTCGGTTGCAGTTGCATTTTCCCATTTCAATTTAAACGGCCCCCTGCCCGCTTGTAATGCGGCCGTCATCAGCTGTTTTAGTTTTTAGTATTTTGTAAATTCGCGTAAAAACTTTACGCCATTTTAACCAAGTTAAAAACTCGTTGCACTCGTAACACTTTACATCATCGGACGCACATAAACACACACACACACACACACACAGACAAGCAAACCGTTGATCCCCATGCCCCGTGAAGGCAGCGAAACTATTGTTGTTGCACAGCCCAATTCAACGGCAATAAAGTTGAAAACTTTAGCAGCGCAACCCAACACAACCAGCGCCGCAGCGCCACATTGGCACATTGCAAGTTCTGCAACGTCGCGCCGCACCTCTGCGCCGTCCATCGTCAGCTCGCCACTACGCAAAGCCATTTTGGCGAATTATTCAAATTGTACGCTGCGAAAGTGTTTTATTTCAACGCATTTACACATACACACACATACACTCATACACATTCATACGTATGTATGTATGTATGCATGTGTTTGTTTATTGTGTGAGGCCGCTGGCGATGCGAAAAGGCTGCTGCTGCATTGGCGCGGGATGTCACTTTTGCTGGCGTTGCATATTCAAAATGCCTCCTCGCTGACTTGTGTGGTTTTTGGTGGAACGATGAGAGATGAGATGGCGGTGGTCAGAGGGTGGGCAGTGCTGGCCACCAGCTGGAAATGGCTTTATAAGCCGCTTTTGACTGCGTGTGGGAGCGTTAAGTGGAAACCGGTGATTACACTGTACAACAGCATCACTGGCACATGGAACAATCGCCTATGACAAGGAAAATGTTACTGTCGAGAGTTGTAAAACTGCACATTCAGTACAGGTTTTTGCAGGATTTCAAAGGATTTGACAATGTAAAGGTTTTGGGAAAAAATATTCGTTCCATACAAATCAGAAAAAATGTAAAAGATTCACCTTTGTTTTAATAAATTAAGTAGAAGTAAATGAAAAAGGGATATGAACAATGTTTAAGGACATTTATTTAAATTTTTTCTTCTTTTTATTTTATTTTTTCAGTTTTAATTTTGAATACAATGCAAAAATTTGTTGATATGCATATTAAAAAATTGAAAAAGAAGACAAGTTTTGAAGAATTGAATTGGGATTTCACACAAAAACAGATATGAAAAATGTCCCTAAAAATTTATTATAAGAACAATGCACAAAACTTTAGTGTGGGTATCGAGTTGTTGAAAAACTAAACGTTGATGACTAGTTTTAAATTTGAAATTTGGAGTTTAATCAAGAAAAGAATGAAAAATGTCCTAAAAAGATTTAGTATGAAATTTTTGAATATAATATTTGGGACTTTATCTAAAACAGATATGAAAAATTTCATTAAAAACTTTATTTTTTAATATAGGGCGAACATTTTTTAATATCGAGTGGTTGAAAAAGTAAATTTAGAGTAGTTTTGAATATTAAATTTGGATTTTATTTAAAAAAAAGGGTATGACAAATTTTTTAAAAAGCTTAAATATTTAAAATCTTCAAACACAAGACGATGGTTTTTGAATATTATTATTATTTGGGACTAAAAAAGGATATGACTAAAAAAGGATATGAAACATTTCATTAAAAACTTGATTTTTTTAATAAAGAACACAAATTTTTTAGTATCGAATTGTTAAAAAATTAAATGACAGGTTGACAGGTTTGGAATATTAAATTTGCATTTTATTAAAAAAAAGGATATGAAAAATTTCCTAAAAAGTTTTAGTATGAAAATTTTTAGAAACAAAACGACGATTTTTTAATCGACTTCATCTAAAAAAGAATATGAAAATGTGCTTGAAAGCTTTTTTTAAATATAGTGCACACATTTTTTAGTATCGAGTAGTTAAAAAATGTTAATGTTGAGTAGTTTTGAATACTCAAGGTGGAATTTTTTTCACAAAACGGTACAAAAACTGTCCTTAAAAGCTATGGTATCAAAGATTTGAAAAAACAGACAAGTTTAAATATTACTTTTGGGATTTAATCCAAGAAAGGATATGAAAAATGTCCTTGAAGGTTTTAGTGTTGAAAGCATCGCGCATATTTTTGGTTGTAGATATTTAACAGCTGAAAAACTTAAATCTGGGCTAGATTCGAATATTTTACATTGAATTTAATCCACAAAAGGATATGGGAAAAAGTCCTTAAAGACTTTATGTTTGAATGTAAAGCACAAATTTGTTGTTACGGGCAACGAACTGTTGAAATACAGGAAACAAGTTAAATATTGACTATTTTTTCTTATTCTAGTAACAATTAAATCCAAAACAGGATCATGAAAAATATTGTTACAGTTTTTTGTCATCATATTTGAATGATATGCACAAATTTTTTTTTAAGATATAAAATGAAAGACAATAACTAACAAAACTGTAACATGAGACCAAACTTATACTCTTTTTTTATAAATGTGACTTGTTAAATTTATTATGATCCCCTGTTGATTAACAAAATAAGGACGAAAAAAGCTAACACACAAGGGAAGTTTTGGGAATTTTTAATTTTCTCAAATATTTGTTTGCTACAAAAATTGTGGCTGGCAAATATGGTTTCAAATGGCATTGGGTTCAAAAGTTGTGGTCGGAAAACGCCAAATAAAAATGCTGTCTGCGCCACTTAAAACTTTAAAAAGAGTTACTGTGAAGCCTTTTTAAGATCGATTTCAGACACCGCAATTCTAACTTTTAATAGGTTTCATGAAAAAAATTATGGGTCTAAGTTGACCTAATGATTTTCAGCTATCAAAAAATAACTCTGTAACCAGACACATACAAAATCCTTCAAACAAAGCAACATAAACTGCAACATTTCATTTACGTGTGTCATGAAAGGCTAAAACCGAACGCAGTCTTCTTGGATAATGCAACCAACGGCCACATGAAAACCGTGTAAGTACAACATACGATCGTGCAATGATAAAATAATTGCCCATATTGCCGCTGTTGCTGCTACAAAAAGGTGAAAGCACCAAAATGGCCACCGCACAAAAACGGATCAGCTTCGACAACCTTTTACGGTGTTGGCAATTCAATTGGTGCGGGCTATCGAGACGCTATCTAGACCGGCGATCATGCCAAACTAAATACTTAACTGCACACACACACACACACACACACACACACACGTGCTAGTTGAGAGCGCCTGCGGTGTGCCGGCAGCACGCGGCAGCTCAGCGCAGCGCAGCGCAGCCAATTGGTAGGCAGACTGGCATGCGGCATCCAAAGTGTTTGAGCGCTTATTGCGCCGATGTGCAAACAATCTGCACTCTAAATGGTCTGCTAAAAGGACTAAACTGTCGCCGACTGGCGCGCGCAGCGCACCGCCAGAATGGAATGCCAGCTATGCCCTGGGGGCATTACCCAAATGAACCGCAGGAACGTGGCGCGCAGTTAAGTGGAGCTGAGTGCGCACGCCGCGTCGTGGCTCGGCAAGTGGATGAAGTGATTCTGTAGATGTTTGTCGGCAAGCAGTCAAGCCAAGAAGTGCAGCAGTTGCTGCATAAATTAAAATTTTACTGCAGCTATTAATGGCCATTACGAGGCGGCAAAATGCGGCCAACGAGTGCGAGTGTGTGTGTGTGTGGTGGAAGAGGATAACTTACAGCGACCCAGTGGGCAACAACATGACCAAAGTGCTGATCTATGTAAAGTATGCAAGTAGTGCGGATCACACAAAACATCACTTCAATGTAAAGAAGAGCAACATTTTTCAAAAATTACGCCAACTAAAGTCTTATTTAAATTTTTAAAGCGGAATTCAGTTGTTTAATTTCCCTTAAATGACCAATAAATTTAAATTCATTATCGTCACAACATTCCAACCATCATTGGCACAACATGCGTTGTTCCCTTGACCGCGAATCGTTCGGCAAATGCTAACAAACATCGAACAACAATGTTGTACTAAACAATGTGGGTTGTTTATTGTTTTTGTTGTTTTTATTCTTTATTTTTTGTTGTAAACAAGCTCGTGTAGTGCATTGTTGTGCATTCACTGACAACATACAGCAACAACACGACTCTTTAAAATATGCAAACGCGTACGAGGCGCATGTTGCACATCGGATCAGCAAGTTGCAGCAACGGAGGATGGTAAATACACACACAGTCGAACGATGAGCTTTGGAATAAGATAATCAAGCAATTACCAGCTAAATAGTTGCTTTAAATTATACAAGATTGCTAGGTTTTCGGACATGTCGCACTTCTTTTCAAGGTCTCGCACGTAGGAAGTATGTTCTTTGTTTTTAGATGCCTTTGAGATGCACTGAGTAAAAAAAATGTTAGTGAGAATAATTTCGAGAAAACATGAACAGACCTTTTGAGATGCCTTTGAGATACACTAAGCAACAAAATTTCAGTGAGAAAAATTTCAAGAAAATACATGATCAGACCTTTTGAGATGACTTTGAGATACACTAAGCAAAAAAAATTTCAGTGAGACAAATTTCGAGAATATACAAGATCGGACCTTTTGAGATGACTTTGAGATACACTAAGCAACAAAATTTTAGTGAGAAAAATTTCTAAAAATATATGAACGGTCCTCAGAAACGGTCCTCAGAAAATGAGTGCTTTTGAAAATACAAATTTTGATACCGATTAAGGGTTACTACTCCCTTACAACTGTGGGGAAGCCCATTTCGCCAATGGAAGTACCAGATTCAGGACCAAGTTAAGAGTGACCATGTTAAGAGTGTTATGATTAATTGGAGAGAGAAAAGAGAGTTTTGATATAAAGTTGTTGATGCCAAAAAGAAGATGCCTTCTATGGAAACTAAGGATGCTGAGAATCCTGCTTAGCATTGTACTAGCAGGTGTTATAAAGTTGAGTTGCGAGCGAACACGGACGCACTCTTGGGTAGATTGGATTAAGTATGGGAGTCGAGCAACAGCTGCCCCAGACACTGAGTCCAATAAGAACTATTGTGTCGAATCCCCTAGTATTTATTAGAGGAGTTCATCTCCCCCAACACTGTCCAGGAACTCCTTGATTTTTCCCAGATTGATTCCAAACGATTCTCGTCTGATTCAGTTCCCTTCCCAATATGCGCTTTTTTTTCTCGAACAATCGCGCAGGGGATGACCCCTATTAATGCGAAGCATTGCGTTGGTTCAGGAAGGATATAAAGGTTAGGAGATAGGGTTATTAGTGAAGTGGTTATGGACTCTTGCCTTGAACCCATCGAGATCATAAGTGCTGGGGAAAATATCCGCAGGGAGACCATTCCACAACCGCGCTGTACGAGCCAGGAACGCACTTTCTCTGTAGTGCGTAGTGCGCTGGAACATCGTTTCGACGTGGAATGCATGGGCGCCAGTGTTCAAACGGGTTGCCCGGGGGAATACCCGGAGTGATGGCATCAAGCTGCTCGTCTCCACTGAGCAATTACCGAAAAATAATAATTAATAATTGACTGGCACGACAGCCCGCTTACGCGAGACTAAGGCATAGCTTCCCGCAACCACCCGTGTTGTGCGTGTGAATTTGTACGCGGGTGGAAGGGACCTACAGTTTTATGCCGGTTCCGAATGGCAGGTTGGGAGCTTTTTCATAAGCAATTTTTACTCTCAGAGGTTTGCCATTTCCAGCTGAGAGGACAGCCACCGAAAGAAAAAACGAGTTTTCCCGTTATTTTTTTTAGGTGTTATTACAGGCAGTATTTGAACCTGGGTCGCTGCCTTCGACTCGCGGTCCAACGCACTAACCAACTGAGCCACGGCGGCTGCCAAAAATAACACCACACAGGCCACGTTTCGACGATGCTCCAAGGAGTTAATAGAGCTGGATGCCCTACTGTCCCCTATAAGTTTAATCGCACGGTTTTACACCCGATCGAGGAGCTCCAAATGGGTTTTTGAAGCCCCCGCCCATAGGTGCGAGTTAAACTCCATTTTAGGTCGGATATAGGTGGTATAGATAATGCGGAGATCAGACGGAGTGAAATATTTTTTTCACCGCTTTAGGAAGCCCAGGCACTTGGCTGCTTCTTTCGACACGCCAAAAATATGATAGTTCCAACGAAGATCGTTCTTAATGGACGGGACATTAAGTTATAATGTGCGCGGATAATTCTTTATCTTCCATGCAGAATCTGCATAGTTTACTATCGCAGACAGTTCCCGCTGAGGATCCCTGCCCTCTCTGCTTAGGTCCAGAAGGTACTTGGATTTGCCTACTGAATAGGCCGGAAAGTATAACTTGGAACAGCGCTGTCCCACCGTGTTGGATCATTTGTGGTTAGCCCGATTTGTGAATTCCTGTTTGACACAATGTCTATAATGAGCTTTGCTGACACCTATGATCGGTGCAGATCCATAGGGTCGTCTTGCGGACCCCTCCTTTGCCAATCTGTTCGCCTCCTCATTACCATTGGGCCCAAAGTGATCAGCAACCCAGTGTAATGTCACTTGGTTATCCTTAAAAATGTCTTGGAGAACATTTGCTGTCTCCCAGACCCGTTTGGGGTCAAACGTCGTCGAGTTTAGAGCCTTTAATGCAGCCTGACTGTGGGACATTATGAATATCCTCTTCCTCCTGACATTAAGAGTCAGTAATTTTCTTGGATAGATCATGGAAACAACTGTTTAGCTTAAAGGGAAAAGATTTCACTGTTCAATATTAACCAATTTCTTCTTTTACGAAATCAGCTTAAAAAGGCTAACAGAGTACAAATGAGTCAGTTCAAACAATCTTACATGCTTCAAAATATTGCTAGCAAAACATTTATTCAACTCAAGTCTATAAATGTAATCTTTATCACCGTCACATGTTAATAACTTATGGGCATCACAAACAAATTTCTGTGAAATTAAAACAAATTTGAGATTTTATTACGTTTGCTCACCTAACTAATCAACGCATAAAAATCCCACAATAAATCGTATTAATCAAATACGAATTTCCTTTGAATCCAAAATCAAATTAGTTTTAATTTTTTTTCGAGATCTTAATCTCCAGACGAAAAAGCACTACAGACAAAATAAAAAAAAATATTAAGAAGAAATGATGTCAAAACACTTACAAATATTTTGTGGCCATAAAGTTGCGTAGATGTCGGCACAAAAGCGCCTACCAGCAGCCAACGATTCAACGATATTTACATAGAAAAACAACAAATCATAACTCAGACTACAGCAAAAAGTCACAAGAGGCACAAAGCGAATGACATAATCCACGAAGCAGCGCGTTAAATAGCGAAGCGGCCAATCGAGGGCGTTGATCTCCGTCGTGAGATTGGTGAGCAAATAAAATCGAGTTACCAAAAACCAAAGCCCGGCTAAGCACAATGCGAAGAATGGCACTGAATGCGTGAGTCCAGATTTAAGCCGCAAGTTTTTTGTGCGCACCCAGTCGGCCAGTCAGCCGGGCAGCGAGCTGCGCCTCCAGCGGTGTATTCAATGGATCACTTCGGGTTACGTACGCGCCGCTACATAATTAAGCCGTGATCGGACGCTCACGCGGACACCGCTTAGCCTCGTGCACGAACACTTACACGCTTATGCGGGCACACAAGTGCGCCGACCGCGCACATAGAACATAGAATATCGTCGACCGAACGGGCCGCACGATCAATGAACGTTTAAGATTGCGTCGAGATCGCACGTGTGCGATCCCACCGAAACGCGCACAACTCGCATCGACACTAGTCGCCACGGATGGCCGTTGCATGGCTGCGACCGAGCGCGGCCAACATTCGGTCGGCGGCAGGTAACGCCGCGGCCCACTTATGACCGCCACAACAATCGCCGAACCGATCGTTCGCGCATTGCTGGAGCGCGCGCGCACAAGATCGCTGATCGGCGCGTAAACTTCCGCATTTTCAAATTATGTGCATGGGTGCAGTTGAAGCAATAACTTTCGAATGTGCCCATAGCCACAACAACAACAGTTGCTAACGGTGGGCAATCTTGATGACTTTATAGTAGTTTCGAGCACAAATTACATTTACCGACTCTTTATTGCTCGATCATGATCGACCGCGAACAGCGACATAAACATGGAAATGGCCGGCGAGGCGGCGACTGAGGCGTCGCTGCTGGCTTCGTTGTGCTTTATGCGAGATCAGTACAAACTCCTGTAGACATAAATACGTAAATATTTTTATCAATATGGCAATCGGCATTGGAGCGTGAACAGATGGAACAGAAAGTACGAGAGAAAGCAGGAAATATGTAGATCGTGTACACTCGTTGAAGAATAACTTGTAGCGCAAATTGGCAAACTGAAAAATCTGTGGCGAGCTCTAACGAGTCTGGAGCAATGAGAATCTGTGGAGCAATAATGGCAAAAGTGGATGAATTAATTTTCAGTACAAAAATGGATTCAATGGATAAGAATTGATGACATACATCAGTTGGCAATTAACGTAGTGAAAGAACTGAGTTGGATTTAACTGGGTAAACCAACGCTTAATGAGGATTTAAAGTTTCGTATGATAAAGCTAATTTGTTGGCTTAATGAGGGTTTTAAGTTTCGTATGATAAACCTAATTTGTTGGCTAAAATTTTCGCAGAGAATTCCTCTCGGCCCCCCAGCGATCAACCACTGCCCGTAGTCGAAAACGCCTCTTGCTCTATGCCAGAAATTCATTTTCGGACACGGGTAGTTAAAAGAGTGCTTGCAAATCTCGATGTAAATAAGGCTTCAGGGCCGGATGGCATTCCAGCCCTTGTTTTGAAAAAGTGCGCTACCTCACTGGCTTGTCCATTACGCAAACTTTTCAACATGTCATACACCACAGGTGTGTTTCCGACATGTTGGAAGGTAGCAAATGTCCAACCAGTTCCTAAAAATGGCAAAACTACTGACCCTGCGAACTACCGACCTATAGCAATCTGTTCGGTGCTTTCCAAAGCAGTGGAAAGCATTGTAAACTTCAACCTTGTGAAATATCAGGAGCACAATAGACTGCTAAGTGACCGCCAATACGGCTTTCGGAGACAGCGCTCGACGAGAGACCTTATGGCGGTCCTCACCGAGAAATGGAACCACAGCATTCTAAACCTCGGTGAAAGCAAGGTTGTTGCATTGGATATTTCCAAGGCCTTTGACCGGGTGTGGCATAAAGCACTCGTGTCAAAATTTATTGCCTATGGCGTCGGTAATATCTTCTCTCGTTGGATTACGAGCTTCCTCTATGATCGCTCTATTCGTGTTGTAATAGACGGCATAGCCTCGGAAAAGCATTCCCTAAGCGCGGGGGTGCCGCAGGGTTCGGTCCTTTCTCCAACCCTTTTCCTTATCTTCATCAACGACCTATTATCGTCAACGAAGAATCCCATCTACTCGTTTGCGGATGACAGCACCATTTGTCATTCATACTCCTTCACAAAGCGCCCCAACTCTGTGGAGATTGAGAAAGAACGGCGCCGTATGAATGACACACTTAATAGCAATCTACAAACAATCTCCAAGTGGGGTCAAGCGAACAGGGTCGATTTTAATCCTCGCAAGACCCAATGTTGCCTGTTATCCCACAAACAAGTATCCCCACATCGCAACACATCCCTGGTTGTGGGTGGTGTAGGTATTACGGAATCGGCAGCTCTTGATGTTCTGGGCATGTCCATTAAGAACGATCTTCGTTGGAACGATCGTATTTTTGGCGTGTCGAAAGAAGCAGCCAAGTGCCTCGGCTTCCTAAAGCGGTGCAAAAAATATTTCACTTCGTCTGATCTCCGTATTATTTATACCACCTATATCCGACCTAAAATGGAGTTTAACTCGCACCTATGGGCGGGGGCTTCAAAAACCTATTTGGAGCTCCTGGACTGGGTGCACAACAGTGCGATCAAACTTATAGGGGACAGTAAGGAATCCAGCTCTATTGACTCCTTTTTCAGTAATTGCTCAGTGGAGATGAGCAGCATGCTGCCGGGTATTCCCCCGGGCAACCCGTTTGAACACTGGCGCCCATGCATTCCACGTCGAAACAATGTTTCAGCGCACTACGCACTACAGAGAAAGTTCGTTTCTGGCCCGTACATCGCGGTTGTGGAATGGTCTCCCTTCGGATATTTTCCCCAGCACTTATGATCTCGATGGGTTCAAGTCAAGAGTCCATAACCACTTGTCTCAAAACCCTATCTCCTAACCTTTATATCCTTCTTGAACCAAAGCAATAATTCGCATTAATAGGGGTCATCCCCTGCGCGTTTGTTCGAGTCAAAAAAAAGAAAGAGCAATCCAGGGAACTGATCCTACTAAGCAAACGTTCATAGGGATTGTCATGGAAATCATCTCTTTGTCTCATTGGTCTCCACGCTAAAAGACTGGGTCCGCTGGGTAACGACTTCTGCAGAAGCTGCAGGGATGTAGAATGCAAGGAAACCGAGTACTTCCTGTGCTTCCTGTGCTATCGGACCTGAAGTAGACACCTCTAAGCAACATTCACAAATTCATTAGAACCATCCAAATGACTCTCACCGGCTGGAAGTGTATTGGTACAGTCTCCCCCACCCCTTTCCCCTTCCCTCACAAGACCTAAGTGATGCCCTAGAGGCGGCCAATAAATCATCTACCCACCTATTTCACTCTCTGTACAGAACCAACAGATGCCTAAAGCGAGTAAAGCAAAGCCTGAGTCCCACATAGAGATATCATACAATACACAAAAAATACAAATGACAGTCTAGCCACAGTGCTTTTCTAATATTTATGTATGTCAAATAAAGTTCATGACCAGCTGAAAAATGATCCACCGCTTTTCTCACCAACCATCAATAACGATCTCCTGCGGCTAAAGCTTAAGTATTCATCCATTCATTCATTCATGATTACACTAACAACATAATCCGGCACACATCTCGATCGCAAATCCAATTTGCAACCAGTCAAAATGACCGAAGAAACGACACACCACCGTCGAATCGTTCGACATAAGCCACACAAATAAGCCCGGACCAAATCGCTCTTAAACATGTTGTGCAACATTTAAATATAATTTAAAAGCAATTTTGCATCGTTTTGACCAAACTGTCTGCGCTTTTTTATGCCATGGCACTGACTTTTGTGCAATATTCGTTCAACAAAAATGGCGATGCTTTGGCTTTTTTCAGTTTCAATTTTCATTTATTTTTTGTTTGATTGCATGCGACACAAATTGCTCGCAGGTATGAAAATCAAGTTACGCCGCTGCGTTGATAACTTATTTAGCATTTAACAACATGTTGCCAAAGTTTATACACATTTAAGTGGTTTTTTGTCTGCGGCAATAAAATTTTGTATTTATCACATTGATCTCGTGCAGGCGAGTGGGTGGCTGCATAATAATGCTATGGCTGACGTTGTTGTTGTTGCGCCTGTTGTGGCTGTTGCCGCCGAGCGAAATTCGAATTTTAAGCATTTGGCGTTTCGTGTCGGTTGTGGCTGCTATTAGAGTGTTAAAAGTAGGCGTGCGTATCAATTGGCTTTTATGTAGTCGCAGTCGCGATTGCAACGTTTTTATGCCCGCAAACCACACATGGCAACAAATTACATTCGCTTGTAACTTGCAATGGGCGCCGAAGAAAATTAAGCAGACAATTTTCTGCCATTTGAATAAGGTTTTTGTTGCTGTCGACAGCCTTGTTGGCATTGGTTAACATATAGAATGCTATTGGACCAAGACATTCTTCCCAATGAGAATAATATGGCAACAATTTGCAAATTGAGCTCAACGAGAATTTTGACAAAAATTACAAAATGTGTGTTGAACAGCGTGAAATTGTAGTTTATGGCGTAAAAGCTCAAACTAAAAAAAATTTAGTATCAAATTTCTTTGAAAAATTTATAGAGTTTAACTCAATATTCCTATGTATTATTTGATTTTGATTAGAAAATTAGAAAAAAATCATTAAATATTTATTGCCATTAAAGTCTGAAAGAGGTTTCAGAGATGAGATCGCACTTAAGCCATAACTATAGATCGTA
Source organism: Melieria picta (assembly GCA_964056695.1). Lineage (NCBI taxonomy): Eukaryota > Metazoa > Arthropoda > Insecta > Diptera > Ulidiidae > Melieria > Melieria picta. The sequence goes on from OZ057398.1 coordinate 140,523,102, forward strand.
GGTCGCAGTACAACACTCTTTTATAAATCGAATCTTCTCTAATATTAAAGTCAGTCACAAACACGAAAAACATTAAAATATTAAAAAAAAAATACACTACGCGACATGAAAAATGCACCTAGTGTTCTCTAGATTAACTTTGGGCCGCTGAACACGAAATTGAAAAAACCAAAATTTTTTTAAGAAGCGTATTCGAAAAATCGTTGCAACATTTTAAAATATGAAAAATAAATTTTTTGAAATATTTATGACCTTGAAATTGTAAAGTCTTTTCAGGACCAAAATATGTCAGGTATGCAAAACATAAATGTTTTGGATCTCAGTCTGTAGATTCATACATCTAAATTTTTTTCTGTTTCAAAGTTCTGAAAGTTCAAAATAGAAAATTTAGTAAAAAGGAGACAATTTTCCTCTTTCATTTGATACCCATATCTTCATCGCATTGCACAATCGCAAATATTTTTAAAAAATATTTGAAATGTGTATATCCTTAAAATTTGAAAGTCCTTTAAGAAGGTTTTTGGGTCAGAAAATGAAAAACTGACTATGCCAGAATATTATAAATGACCTCTAGTTTCACGTCTATATCAACATTTGGATGGGTCTCGGAAAAATAGAAAAATTTTTTCGCACGGTGTAATAAATGAAAAGTTGGTGTTTTCACTCCGTGCTTCATAACGTTTTCAAATTTCTCTCAATTTTTTTTCATGTTAGGCTTAACATTTACACAAATAATATGTATCTTTCATTTTAGATTTTAAAACCAGAGGAGATAATTTATTTTATATATAAAAAACCATTCGCAAATGTATAATTTTTGAAAATGGTCAAAAAAATCAATTTTTTCAACTTTCATCGTCAGTAACTTCCCCAAATCTCATCTGATTTGGACAATCTTGGAAAGGTTAGTTAATACCTTCTGAACGACGGGCCACTTGTGTTAGTCGGATGGTTGGTTTACGAGGTATGTGCTCATAACTGAAATAAGAGGGGGAAAACGTGTTTTTCGAAGATTTTTCGAAAACGCTTCTTAAGAAAATTTTTGATTTTCAATTTCGTGTTCAGCAGCCAAATATTAGTCTAAAAAAAAGCTTTTATTTTTAGGAGCATTTTTCGTGTCGAGTAGTGTAATATATCTTTCATCTAAGATTTTAAAACCAGAGGAGATAATTTATTTTATCTATAAAAATAATCTTTCCAAAATATTTAATTTTTGAAAATGGTGTGACAAATTCACACATATGCTTTTACGAGCATACTTTTAGGCATGCACTCTGAAGTACGGCAAACTTGCTATAATTCCGTTATGGCGAGGATGGTTCGCGAAGGTGATGAGCTGTGCTAGAACAATCGAGATAGAGAGTACAACTAGAATGTGCAAGAAACATCGACGCGATAAGAAAAAAAGTATAAAAAGCAGCAGTGTGCAGCGCAAAGGGTCGAGTCTGTGTTGAGCAAGCAAAGGGGAAACATGCAATAGTAGTAGTGTAAAGTAGTAACAAGTGTAAACTTGTAAATAAAGCGATTGCTGATATTGAAATGAGTTTGCGCTGAGTAACTGAAGTGGTTTTATTTTTCAAACACAATCCAAAACGAACTTAGAGAAGTCATTTTCGTAACAATATGAACAATTTATTTAAATTTCCACATCCATTTAGGATCGAAAAACAGTCACACCTAACCTAAAATACTACTTTTTTTAGAAAATATTCTTGAATAAAAAAATATATAAAATTCAAGAATACCTCAGACGTATGAAATCCATTTCAATTGCAATAATGTACTAAAGATTTTTAGAGGAAGCAAATAAATCAGGTTAGGTTAGGTTAGATTGTGCCAACTTGGAAGATGCTTGGGTAAATTTTTTTTTACTAAAAGTCAACTTGCAGGAACTCGCTACGAATTCCAAACATTGCGTTTAGTTTGAAAGGTTGCAAAGATTAGAAGACAGGATTTTAAAGAAGGAACTAGTGATCTCATGACTTGAGGACAGTGTACTTTTCAATCATAGAAATCTGACAGAAAGTACTGGCTCTGCAATCAATCTTCAGTTCTTAGTTCAGTAAAGAGCTCCCTTCAGAACATGTCTCCCATGTCTGCCGATACTAAAGTGGATATCTGCACAGTAACTAAGTAAATGGATCCTAGAAAAATGAATCGATTTTAAGTAAAAATGTTTCTTAAAATTGCACAAAATTCTATCAACTACCAACCAACTAGTTTGCAACATTCATCAGTTCAAGTATTGAAACAATGATTCAAATACTGGATTTTATAAGATTAACCTTCAGTTCTTAGTTCAGCGCTCAATTCTTCTCAGTGAAAAGATGCTCTTAGAACTGTCTCCCATGTCTGCAAATACTAAAGTTGAGTGAATATCTGCGCAGCAACTAAGTAAATGGATCCTAGACAAATGAATTGATGGTCTAGAAAACATTTTCCTCAAAATTGCGTGACATTAAAATCATTCTATCAAATACCAACCAACTAATATATGATAGTTTGCAACATTCGTCAGTTCGAGTATTGAAATAATGATGGAACAATTATCATAATAACAACTTTAAAATTGATTTTTTTTTTTTAAAACCAAAAATCAGGCAACACTTGAGGCCGCTGCGAAACGACGATGCCGCACAGGCAGCCGTGGCCGGTCACAGAGCAAGTAACGTGAAAATAATCAGCAAACTGTACGCTTGGACCATTTGCCAAGCGAGCGCCGAGTGGCAGCGAGCTTCGTTAGCGAGCCACTTGAACACTTACAAGACACATTTCAAAAGTACATTAAACAAAACTCGTACACTCTCTCATACACACACACACACACAAGTGCTTAATGGGCAGCATGGGATCGGCATACGTAGGGAGGGAGGTAGGGGCGTAGAACCAGGTAAGAGCACACAGCCAACACAACATTAAAACAGTAAAACGGTGCTGCCTTTACAAACGAGCTAATAAATGTCTACCATTTATTTTAGCCAACACCTCGGCCAGCGCACAGACGCAGCGCAATGCAGCGCTTTCCAATGCAAAGCGATTCATTTGGCGCATGAAAATTGCCAATTTAGCACGACGCACGGCGTTTGTTAAAAACGCCAGTTCAGGCGTGAATTTCCTTCTATTTGTTTGGCTGCCGTACTGTCGTGCCGCAGCCGTTACGGCCAACGTCAGCCGGTGCGGCCGCGCCGACTTCAAAGTTGATTTAATGCGATTTCGCTTATCTGCTCGTGTAATTGTGAGTAATTTATTGTGCCGAATATTTTTGGGCCCGCACGCTTTCGTCTCGTTTTCGGCGCATTCCATGCAGCCCGGCGCACGGCAGTAGGGAGCGTTTCCAGCGACGCACAGTGTCGCGAGTTTGGCCAAGAATGGTAAAAATCAATGTTACAAAATGACTCAAATGAATATGACAGTCGACAGATAATATCTCAACTAAGAAAAATCCGTTTTCCGATCTTCAATATCCTACTCCGTTCCATTTTTATGTAGCTTCAAAGTTGATGTTAAAAAATACGCATTCGTTTGTGGGTAATTCTTTGTGCTGAATGAAAAATCAAATAAAAATATAATTTATGTACTAATATAGTCATGTTATATATTAAATAAAACTTTGGAATTTTTCCTGTATGGCAGCACTATTTTTTGGTTTGTGCTTTGAAATAACTGTGAAATTCCGTTACATTGAAAAATTACGTTTTTCGGTTTACTTCTAACAAAGAACCAAAAGTTTGGTGGAAAAAAGTTTAAAAAAGTCAAAAAACACTTTTTTAGTTCCAACCCTAAATTACTTAAAAAAGTATGTATTAACATAATCCGGAGTAATTTTTTGCTTATAAGTGCTTATTTGGTGGTTATTTGAATTTTTCTAGTGACGCCTCCACTAAAAATAAGTGATTTCTTCAAAGTGTGGCGTAAAGCTGAATCCAGAAAGCGGTCAATAAAACTTGATTTTCTTGTAAATTTACTTAAAGATAAGACGGACGTTGATGTTAATCATGAACATAAGCAAAGTTTGCGTCCCCACCTAAACATTTACTTTTTGCAGTGGCACCTACAGTCAAAAACGGTGATTTTTTCGAAATATGGCTTCCGAAGTTCAATGAAAGTAGCGCCAAAGCTGCGGCTGCAATGATGAGCTCTATAAAGGACAAGGTTGGCACATTGTTCGTATCATCAAAAGTAGGCAAAATGCCACGCCCACTTTAAAAATCTAAACATTTATACCAAAATATGGTATTACAAGGTGAAAAAATTAATATACAAATTCATAAAGGGAAAGTTTTGGCCACTTAATAAATATGGTCCAGCTGCCAGGCCCACTTTTAGGGTTTTAGAAAGCTTACCAATTAAAATTACATTAAAATTACAGCCTCCTAAAAATACAGTTTTAGTTGTAGTAAAATACGAATATTTTTGAAAGTGGGCGTGGCAGACCGCCCATTTTTAGTGTGGGCTTTTAAATCATTATTTTAAGCTCATAATTCTATCACTAATATTAAGCAAGTTATTTCAATTTTACAGTTCTTTTCGTATGGAAGGTGGGCGTGGCAGTGATCCAATTTTAATGATTTTTTTGTGAATTTCTTAATTTCCACCACGAAAACAATCTCACCAAGTTTCATCGAGATAGGACAACGCTAAGTATTTTTGGCCACGGCTTATATGGGATCGCGACACTGTGCGACGTTGTTGCTGTCGCAGCTACTCGCATGGCAAACATGGCTTTTCGAGGCAACCTGTGTACAGGTGCATTCTTGTGTTGTAAACAAGTTAATTTCTGTAGCCAGTGCGCCCGAGATAGACACGAAAAGAAGGAGACGAAAAACAAAGAGACTCGCTAAATTGGCGCGAGCAGCCGTCGTTCGTTGGGTCACTTAAACTGGCATTAAAGTGTCACAACGCACAAACACTCGTAAATCAAAAACTTGCACAATAATTGTCTCGAGCACACTTTCAACTACTGGCAGACCGCAGCAAGTTGTTAAATTTTAAGTAGCATATTTTTAGGTGTTTTAACGGCTAAAGCGAGTTTATAATTCGAAAACGCCGCAGCCAGGAAACAAAATTCGATTAAAAGCTGCGGAAAAACTGCAATTAGCGCTTTATTGACGCAATTTTGTTTTCTTTTCCTTTTTTAATTTCATTTCATGCTGTTTTTGGTTTTTGTTGGCATAAAAAGTCTTTCAACATCAAACGAATTGATTGCATTTCGCGTAATTACTTAATTAAGTTGAAATTGTTTTTGCTCGTTGTTACATTTGTTCGTTTGTTGTTATTGTTGTAATGTTAAACGTGCAACGTCAATGCGCGGAGCGGAAGCGGCCATCAACGGCCGGCAAATTGAATACAAAAGCAGCTGGCAGCAGCGCCGTCGCCGCCGCTGTCGTCAGTGTATTTGTTCGTAATTATACGCACCAATTGTTTGCAAAAGTTGCGCACAAACAAAAGTTTCTCTTTGTTTATGCTTTTTATTTGCTGTTTGTTGCTGCTTTTGGGTTTATTTTTTTCAATTTTATTCTGATTGCATTTGCTGCCAAGTCATGCACTCGCGCTGCGGAAATCAATCAAAAATATGTGTGTGTGTGTGTAAAAAGTGAGGTCTGGCATAATCGCAGCGTACAAGAGCGCTTAATGTGCTTCAATTAATTTTAAATTAAAATACGCAATAATTACACCATTTGTGTTTTAATGCGTGACGCCAGCAGGGAGCTCAACTGGCGTCTATTTGAAAGTACACTGTCCACTGTCCACTGTGCGCTATGCACTTTGTCAGTGAGCAGCGGACAGCAGTTCCGGCTGCGCAATTGTTGGGTTAGAAAGTTTACTTTAGATACTTGAACATGTTTGGAAAGCCTACAGATATACCTAGATATCAGTGTATACGTTTAACTGATGCAGTAGCCCTTTGAGATGGAATGGATATGAGTGGAGCCGGGAAAGTGAACCCTAAGAGGGTCAAATTTCTCAACCACTCAATGCTTAAGATTCGAGAGGAAAAGGGCGATAGAGGAGATCGTTGATACTCCTGCTTGGGAATGGTTTGATTTCCTCGAAGAAAGATCTGCCTGGGGTTTTTTTTTTTTTGGCATGATCAATGTTACCAATAAACAAGCCGATTTAGCTGATTCAACGATCGCAAAACGAGACTTTGGATCACTCTTTCACTATGCGCATTGATTTTAAGAGTTATTTTTTTTTTACTTTTACTTAATGACTCAACAAATAGCAGTTATTTTTTATTTATATTTTAAAAATCCTATAATAACAATTATTTTTGATTTTTTTCTTATTAGTCCACAAATAACAGTTTTTTCGATTTTTATTTTAGTTGTCCTATGATAACAATTATTGGTGACTTTTATTTAAAAAATTCATCAATAAAAATCATTCAGTGACTTTAATTTATAAAAGTCACCAAAAAAAATCAGTCAGTGACTTTTATTGTTTAAGCCATCTTTTATAAATAAAAGTCACTGAATGATTTTTATTGATGACTTAAAAAATAAAAGTCACTGAATGATTTTTATTGATGACTAAAAATATAAAAGTAACCAATAATTGTTATCTTAGGACAACTTAAATAAAAATTGAAATAAAACCGTTATTTGTGGACTTATTTATATGAAAAAATCATAAATAATTGTCATTAAAGGATTTTTCAAATATAAATAAAAAAATAATTCTTATTTTTTAATTTTTCCATAAAAATTACAAAAAAAAAGTTTATTGCCAAGTTTGATTCTCCGTGCGAAAAGAAATGTATTGGTATATTTCATTTATTTGCATGATTTTTCCTTCATAGTAAAATTTTCAATTATAGTTTTCATAAATAACTGTTATTTCCGGTCCCTGATTAAAATGCTTTCAAGGTCTATGCGGTGCTTGCAGAAAGGCCATATTAGAAAACTTCCATTATCTCTTCCACCGATTAAGTGGTGAAAGCTTCTGTAAAGGAAAAGCTGACTGGAAGCTGATTTTGTGGAAAACCAATTTTCTTCAAAGTCAACTTCCCAGAAAATGTTCTATAATTCAAATGGAATTCCTCTAATCCAAATTAATTGCTACTAATGACTAATTATTTGATCAAATAAAAATGAATTATAAGTCACAAACTTTGTATTTTTGTTTGCAAACGTTACTTATTCAATTTGGTGTTTAATTGTTGAATCAATTATTCAAACAGCTCTTTGAGCAAACTGCACTCTCGTGTTTATGAAAAGTGAGGGGGGGGGACGCAAAAGCAATGCCAAGGGCCGCTAGTTACTGGCGCTCTTCAATTTGTGGCATTCAGGCGCCAGTGCATGCTTTTTTGCGCCCCGCTTCTACGTTCCGCTGCGACATTCAACCCTCAAAGCTGAAATTATGGCCGCTCGAATTTATGCAAACATATTTATTTGCAGTGGTAAAAGTTTCGGTTACTTGCGGTTAAGCGGAAGTTAGGCGGAAAAAACACAAACACAATCAACCGTACTAACATTTACAACAACAAACAACAATCATAGCAACAGCAACAAGAAATTTTACAAGTTTCTTAATGGCAAAGTTAAAAGTTCGAACAGAAATTTTACTTTCCCATTGTGTGTCGAGTCGAAGCAGAAAAGTTTTGTTTTGTAATTTGAAAATAATTGAGAGTGAAATGGTCGCTATTGTTGTTGTTGTTGTTGTTGTTGGCACAAAAGGCAAATGAAAACTTTTTTACTTTTCTTTTTGAAATTCAGTGAGGCAAATGAACACAGAGCGATGTTTGCCATGTAATCTCGGATTACAAGTGGGAAATGTGATTTGAATATTTAAAGCGACTGCTGGCGGCATTGTGGCCGTTGCTGTTGCAGGTGATCCCAACAAAGATTTGTTGCATTGGTGAGTAGCAACAACAACAACAACAACAACAATAAGAGTAACAACGGCAAATGCGAATTTACACCAAAAGTTATAAAATCAATTCAGCCCGCTGGCAGATTACGAAATCAGAAGTTAGTCAAACAGACAAAAGTTTACGCAAAATTGTTTTTAAATGCGCCGTTAATGAATTTCCGCAGTAGTTTCGACTTGAAATCTTCACACTTTGGGATGAAACGAAACGAGAAATTTGGGGTTGTGAGTGAACTAAAAATAGTCTGTGGACCAATTGATGTGTTGCAGCAATTAATTTAATATTTAATTGTCTTAAGGCTGAATTGGGTTACAGGAAAGACGTCAAAGACCCGCTTGGGTTCATTGTGATTTCCTTTACATTGGATCCGGTGCCCTTTTATATCTGAAGATCAATAACACTACTCGACAAAAAATGGGTTCATCACGTGCTCCTAAAAACAAAAGTATTTTTTTGACTAATCTTCGGCTGCTGAACACGAAACTGAAAATCAAAAAATTTTCTTAAGAAGCGTTTTCGAAAAATCTTCGAAAAACACGTTTTTCCCCTCTTATTTCAGTTATGAGCACATATCTCGTAAACAAATCATCACAAGTTCAAAATAGAAAATTTAGTTAAGAGGAGACAATTTTCCTCTTTCATTTGATACCCATTTCTTCATCATTTCACAATCGCAAAAAATATTTGAAATGTGTATATCCTTAAAATTTTAAAGTCCTTTAAAAAGGTTTTTGGGTCAGAAAATAAAAAACTGACTATGCCAGGATATTATAAATGACTTCTAGTTTCACGTCTATATCAACATTTGGATGGGTCTCGGAAAAATAAAAAAAATTTTCGCACGGTGTAATAAATGAAAAGTTGGTGTTTTCGCTCCGTGCATCATAACTTTGTCATTTTTCTTTCAATTCTATTGATGTTAGGTTTAATATTTGCTCAAATAATATATCTTTCTTCTTAGATTCTAAAACCAGAGGAGATCATTTATTTTATCTATAAAAAAACGATTCGAAAATGTATAATTTTTGAAAATGGTCAACAATTCATTTTTTTTACAACTTTCATGGTCAGTAATTTCCCCAAATCTCATCTGATTTGGACAATCGATATATCGTTGGAAAGGTTAGTAAATTGCCTTCTGAACCACGGGCCAGATGGTTGGTCGGATGGTTGGTTTACGAGATATGTGCTCATAACTGAAATAAGAGGGGGAAAACGTGTTTTTCGAAGATTTTTCGAAAACGCTTCTTAAGAAAATGTTCGGATTTTCAGTTTCGTTTTCAGCAACCGAAGATTAATCTAAAAAATACTTTTATTTTTAGGAGCATTTTTCGTGTCGAGTAGTGTAATCTCTGTACCAGCTATTCATGCAAATCTATAGTAGGATCCTGACCCCAAGGAGCCATCGTTCCTGCAGTAATGGACAGCAGCAGCATAGTAGGTGCTCGATTGATTCCACTGCATTCTCATCTGCACAGCTTTTGCACAAATAGCCAGTTGCCAGTCGCCATTTGCATAACATTTTGTGTTTACCCACCAGACCAGATTTTTTGTTGCCGGCAATAAGAAAACGATTCGCTCCCGGCAACAAATTCATCGCCGGTAATATCGCCAGCGTATCGATTTCGTATCACCAGTCGCTCGAAAACGTCCGCCGAAAGCAACTCGCCTTGACGAGTCGTTTTCTTATCGCCTGGACGAGTTGTTTTCATATCGCCTGGACGACTCGTTTTCTTATCGCCTGGACGAGTCGTTTTCTTATCGCCTTGGCGAGTCGTTTTCTTATCGCCTTGACGAGTCGTTTTCTTATAGCCTGCACGAGTCATTTTCATATAGCTTTTTTTATTGCCTTAGGCGACATGCTAAATTAAGCAATAAGTGTTTTGAACAAATGTATTTGTAATATTTTCATTTTATTTGAAAAGTAACAATTGGCAAAATTCAAGAGTGAAATTAGTTGTTCTCCTTGTCATGGCGCTTCCTTTTTTTTCAGTAAAAGTTTGAGCTCACGTTTTTACTCGACTGTTCTCAGAATCCGGAGAGATTGCAGTGATTTTGTGGTATTGAAAGTGAGGACTTGGCTTCAAATGCCGCTTCAAACAACGTTTAATAGAGGCACACAACTTTCACCAAATTCAGCTGCCAGTAACAGTTCAGACTCAGACTACTCGTTGACGAATGAATACAAATTTTTAATATATAGGGTGTTTTTTTTAGAGGTATAGAACTTCGAATTGAAATAAAACACAAGAAAATCGTTTTAATGTCCATCAATTTGGCTTTATTGGAAGGATAATTTTATGCCATTAATGTTTAAATATGATTTCGGGCATGTGGCCGCCGCGGCTGGCTCGAATAAAGCCAATTCTACAGGTCCAATTTTCAACCACTTTTTCGAGCATTTGGGGCCGTATGTCGGCAATAACGCCACGAATGTTGGCTTCCAAGTCCCCTAACGTTTCTGGTTTGTTGGCGTAGACGAGCGACTTCACATATCCCCAAAGAAAATAATCCAATGGTGTCAAATCACACGATCTTGGTGGCCAATTGACAGGTCCATTCCGCGAAATTATGCGCTCATCGAATGTTTCCTTCAATAAATCGATTGTGACGTGCGCTGTGTGGCATGTAGCGCCGTCTTGTTGGAACCACAACTCATCCACATTCATGTTGCGCAAAATCTTCCATAAAGTTGATGGACAAAGCTCCAATTGCTGTGCACGGTGGCGAATCGATTCATTCGGGTCCTCTTCAACATTTTGCTCTACAGCGGCAATTGTTTCTTCGGTGCGCACTGTTCGACATCTCTGCGGATGCGTATTATCACATAGAGTAAACGTAGTGCGAAAACGACCCATGGTTAACCGAATTAATTGCTCTGATGGACGATTATGTCGACCATAAAATGGACGGAGCTTGCGGTAAACTTCGCGAACTGAACCATTATTTTCGAAATAAATTTGCACGATTTGCAAGCGTTGTTCTTTTGTCAACCTGTTCATGATGAAATGGCAAACCAAACTGAACATAAATGACATTAGAGTTGCCAGATTTGACCACAAAATGACAGTTTTATCTCTATTCGAAAAACAAACCTCTAAAAAAAACACCCTATACGATCAATCTGACTGAAATACAAAACATAGTTAAATTCGATATTTCAAAGTCCTGGAAAACAAAGTGTTTTTGTACACAACACAATTGTTTTTTTGGGACATGTTGCTAATTTGTCGCTGCGGCAATAAAGTCGCGATTTGTTGCCACTGACGATTGTTGCCTATTTCTCACATTTTGCTTGGTGGGTAACCAATATTGCATTAACCAAATATTTCAAGTGTCCAAGTTAATCGATAAATATCGAAAAGGGTCTATCTATGGCAGCAAAAAAAAGAGGTCTCTCTAATTTTGGGTTGCTGCAACTTTTTGTGCTTCAAGTTTAATTTCTGGCAATTGTGTTTACAAAGCCACAGACTTCGAACAATGATTAATGACCCAACGCACACGCAGCTCCACACAGTCACACACACACATACATGTAATTTCAATCGAGACACTAACAAACTACCAGACATAAATAGCATCTGTTTTTTTTTTCTTTTGTTTTCATTTTGTTTGCTTCTCGGCCCATCTTTAAGCTCTTTCACAGACCACATTATGGAACTTTTAATTAATCTTTCCATGTAGAAAAACAGCCAAAGTATGAATGAAGCTGTCGGAACCAGCGCACAAAGGCGAAAAACAGAGAAAACAAAACGCCAGCACAGAAAAAACTATTCATCAACACACTAAGAAGCTAACAACAACTAACCGGTCAGCGGGCCGCATAGCCTCAAAGCATTCACACGAACGCTGCGACTACTGTTGGCTAACCAAACAAATATCTTAAGGCGCAGCAGTAAACAAAGATTCTTTTTAGTGTAAACAACAGACAAAAGTTAATAATTTCATTATGACAAATGTCATTGTGAGCCTGATTGAGTATTGACTGAAGACATGGAAAATTTATGTCTATGCAAATGTATTACAAAATGTGTTTTGTGTAGAAGTAGACGAGTGTTTCACCAGCCCCCGAGCTAGGAATCGAACATAGGGTCTCTGGTATGAGAAGCCAATAACTTTTGAAGAATTTGAATTGAATACTGACACCCAAAACTAACGTAAGTAAGAATAGCTGAGAAACTGAATGTTAAATGAAATTCTATATTACAATATATGAAAAGGTTTCCAACGCATTCCCAGCCACTAACATCTTTTTCAATGCTTTAGATCGATTTCAGTTTACTTACATTGAAATCGAATATGAATTGAATGTGAATGTACAATTTTTTTGCCAAGCCAATAAAAGTGACTTCAATTGCAGCGCGAAAGCGAGACGCCAAACTGTCGCACAAGCATAACGACAATAAATCAATGTCAGACTCAGTTTCACTCGTCGTCGAAATGTCATCAAATAATAAATATTGCACACCCATCAAATACCCCAAAAATTCGTCATTCCGAGCAGCACACCGAACTCACCGACAAATCGAATTTAAAAGCCAATAACAACAACAAACTTGCCAGACATTTCAGACATATTCCAATGAAAATTCTCAATTGAATAAATGCAAAACCACAATTCAAATGCAATGATTGACATTTCGTGTGGCAATCAATTTATTCCCAGTGCACATAAAGTGTCACCTCGCAGCAAATCGATAATATTTACAGCGATTCATGCGCTCACGCCCACCCAACCGGCTGTAAGCGGATGAGTGCTTGTGTTGGTGTATGTTTGTGTGTGTGTGTGTGTGTCAGTAATCAGCAGCCTGGCAACACCCTTGCACGCCAAAGACACTTGAAAATTAAATAAAATAAAGCCAGGCCAGGTCGAGCCGAGCCACACAGCGCCGCGCCGCACCACGCCACGGCGAGCCGCACTCATTTCAATTATTAAGCGCTCTAACGACATCAAAGCCAACCGAGCATTTTGCACGTTTGACATGCTGTTTAACATAATAATTTCATTAAAATGCATAATGCCAAAGTGGCAAAATATGCTGCGCTGCTGCCATCGGTGACTGCTTGCCGGCTGGCGGCTGTGACTGCCTGGCTGCCTGAATGACGACTACCAGCCGCCGGTACGTGCACCTTTTGCACCTTTCGAGTGTGTTGCGGGCGTGAATGCAACACTTGAATCGTGTTGCATTTCATTAACAAAATGCGGGCCTTAAATATAACAACAACGACAAGTAGCATTATGCGCACTCGAGAGCTGTGTAATGCGCTTTGGGCAGGCAAACAAACAAAACAACATAATAAACGAGTGCAAACCAACGACAGGCGACGGCTTTGCGGGTTAAGCGCAATTAACGCGCACGCAAACAGCGAATAATGTAAAATATATCTGAGTAAAAAGTAATTCAATTCCAAATCGGTTAGATATTGTTACGTGATTATTAGTTTTTGGATTCGTTTTGGTTTAGTAATTAAATTGTTATATTTTTTTAATAGGACTCATTAGTCACTCAGACATTTGTTACTAAACTCATTCATTAGTCAGTAATTTTGATTAATGAATAAATTAATTAAATTAGTTTTAAAATAAAAACTGTAATTTTAAATTATATGTGAAATTGTTTTAATTAATTAAAAATAACTAATTAAGTAACTAATTAAATTTAACGAATTAATTCTTTTTAATTTTTAATTAATTAATTAACTAAATAATTTTAACGAATTAATTCATTTTTAATTTTTAATTAATAAATTATCAATTAGACTCACTGATTAGTCCGTAATTTTAAATAATTCATTAATTATATATTGAATTAAATTATTTTAAAATTAAATTTTACATATTTTTGATGAATTAATTAATAATTACTTATTTCATCAATTACAATTAACTAATTAACTAATTCATTTATTAATTGATTAAATTTAACTTTATAATTGATTAAATAATTATATAATTATTAATTATTTATATTAGTTATATAATTATTAATGAATTAATTACTCCAAAAATTTAATTTTTTCAATTATACTTCATATTAAAAAAATTTAATTATTTCAATTATACTTCATATTGAATTGTTTAAAATTGTTTTTGTAAAATTCGAAAGATTAAGAATTCCGGCACATTCGGGTTAGTTAGTTTGACTTAATCTCTATATTGATCTACATAATTCACTACACACCAAAAAATTTAACCATAACTTTAACATTCAATTACAATATTTGTTATTTAAATAACATTCAATTGAAAGCAAATAGATTTCATTAATCAACAATCAATTTGTTCCCATTAAATGATATTTCGAGACATTTATTACTTTTCTATGCATTTAATTGCAATATTTATTATTAAACAACATTTAGTTACTAAAAACAACAACATTTGCTTAGTTAATAAAGAATTTTAGTCATTTTTTTTCATTAAATTATAATAATTTGATAACTTAAAATAAATCTCTGAGATTCTATTCCAATATTTTTCATTAAATAACATTCAATTGTAAATAAAATATATATATCTATTTAGTTACTTAGTTTAGTTGTTAATCAACAATTAATTACAATACTTTTTAAGTAATGGGCCACTTATGTTTTAATTTACATACTTTGCTTTAGCTTTTATTGCTTTTTGTTCACTGTCAACTACTCGTTTCGACTCACCTAATCAACATCAACTAATATATTTTAATTGAAGCGTGGTAAATTTTTTGACCTTTTTTGACTCAGAAAACTAAATACAAAAAATATTGGTTTTTCTCTTTGATTAGTTAATGACTTAATAAACATAATAAAAAGTTAATCCAAAGTAATCTAATCATATTCATCATTTCATTCATTCATCATTTCATTTCATTATTAAATAAATGAGTATTCAATTAATGTATATATGCAATTCAATTATTTGGTTTTAAAATCAGCAGAACTAACTGACTAACTAACAAGCTAACTTATTACTAATCAATTAAACATTTAATGATATTAAATATTTAATGATATTAAATAAATCTGCCTTTGATTTTTACAAATTGTGTAAAACTTTATTCTAACAAAATGTTCAATAAATCTTATCATGAAATAACTAATAATAAATTTGTTCATTAATTCAGAATACAACTGAATTATTGACATTTGATAATACCAATAATTGTTTTTTATAAAATGACTAATTGCATATTTATCATTTTTTCATTAATCATCATCATTTTTTCGTTAAATTAGAATAAAAATTAATTAATATTTGAATTCACCAAATAGTTTGTTTCTCCGGCAATTAAATTTCTTAATCAATGAACTGAATACTCAGGATATTTATTGGATAATAGGATACTTATTTTAATTGCATTATCGAATTCCATCAATTAACTAAGAATTCGTGTCAACTACTTACTTTAAATTGCATAATCGTAATCAAAATCTAATGTGATCTTATCTAATCAAAATTTATTATTTAGTTCAAATGGAATATTTTCAATTCAATGCGTTAATTGAGTAGTGAAATAATTTGTTATTACATTGACATTCTTAATCAGTTATTTGACAAATCAGACAAATCACAAATTAATTTAATGGTGAAATAATTAATTGAATAATTGAATAACTTTCGGGAATTGATATTCTTAGTCGCTCATTTGACAAATCAGGATCACAAGTCAGGTTTACGAATTAAATAATTACATTTCAACGAGTTAATCAGGTAGTGAAATAATTGCTTATTATCGATTGACGATTGATTGACATTCTTAACCAGTTATTTGACAAATCTGGCTCACAAATTATAATTAAGTGAAGAAATAATTGATTAAATAGTTGAATAACTATCGGGAATTTGTATACTTAATCGCTTAATTAAATTAAATAAAATTAATTAATTAATTAATTAAGAGGTGAAATGAGTGATTATTATCGAGAATTGATTTAATTGCTTATTTGACAAATCAGGATCACAAGTTAGGCCAACCAATGAAATATTTACATTTGAATGCTTTATTTAAGTTGTGTAATAATTGACTATTATTGAAGATTGACATTCTCAATTAGTTATTTGATAAATCCGGCTCACAAATTATGTGGTGAAATATTTTATTATTATCGGTAATTAATATTCTTAATCACTCATTTGACAAATCAGGCTCAATCAATGAAATGATTGGTTTTGAATTCATCAACCAATTCTTAAAAGAAAACTCATCGTATCGACTATATCACAATATAATCAATTATATAGTTGTGAAAATTATATATTATTTTTATTAATTGACAGCTTTGGCTTTTGCACTTAAAGAATTAGAGATTTTCGAATGTAATTAATCGCATTGAATAGTTAAGTAATTAAATGTATGCCGTAAAAATTGCGCAACTAGCAGCACTCTTCCTAAAAATTACCCCTTTTGTACAGTTTTACTCCGCACTGGCGTATTGCTGTGACGCACAAAGTCCCAAACAAAGCATCCGTCCATCCGTTTGAAGGACGCTTATCCCGACTTTGCGCTACACAACAGTCTGTCGCCCTACAGGCGCCAGCCAAAGTACTTTGGCATTCTCTTCTAATTACACTAATTGCACTCAATTTTCTTTTAATTGTATTTGTCTTGAATTACTCAGTTCAAGTCAAGTTCAATGTGACTAGTAAGCGCGCAGGTCCTTTGGCAAGGCTTCAGTTTGGGTGAGTAAATACGCAGAAATACCTGCGCGAGGCGTTAACAGGGCAAATGTCTCGTGCATTTAGCTTCTAGGAGAATGTCATTAATTATTTGTGGCAACTTAATTGTGGCTTCGTCGGAGGTAAATATTGTAATTAAGCAGGTGTTAACGGCCAAAGTCCCCAGATAGTCGACTGCATTGTTTACAATAAAAACAAAAATATAATATGCATAGTTGTTGTTAAGAAGAAAAAGCTACGTGGCGAAGTTTAAAGTTTAAAGATACAAAAAACAAACTATGGGACTTCAAAGCTTACCGTATAGAACGAGTTTACGTTCACCTCCACTTTGAGTAAATATAGACCGACACACATAAATATTGCTTACCTGTAAATAAACAAAAAGTCAAGAAAAAATATTAATAAGGAAATTTCAATCAAAAATATTTTATGTAAAATAAAAGAGGGCACAAAAACGTGTAATAGACTTTGCTGTATGACAATTGACTATAAAAAAGTTAATGCCACAGAATTGAAAACAAAAACTGCATGCCGGCAATTAGCTGCCGCGCAATGGCCGCACACATTGTAGGCAACTGTCGAGTTGACTTTAAAACGACGAGGGCGCTTTTATTTCAATTCAATGAAGTGTCTGGACGCCAGAATTGCGTGTGCACACACACACACACACAAACACACAAACGGAAAACAATGAAAATGCACACAAAGTTGCTGGCGACTTTCTAAACTTTCAACTATGCAAAAAACCAAAATTATACAAAAAAAAAATAAAACACAAAAGTGGAGAACGAAAACTAAAAACGCGTTGCAAACAAAAAACAAAAATTGCTTGCAAGGTTTTACAAATTTTCAAATTGTTTTTAAATGACTTTCCAAAAAAGTTTCGCATAAAATTGCTTTAGTTTGTTCGCTGGCGCACAAGAAAAACGAAAGGAAAACAAAAAACAAAAGCGAAAAAGTGCGCGCACGGCTTCCGAACTGTCACGCTTCAAATATCAACGCCCGCATAGAACTTTCCAGGCAACAACAAAAACAAAGTCCAATGTTAGGGAAAAAGAAAATGTGCGCGAAAATAGTTTGCGGAAGTGTTGGTGTGCGTTGCCAGCGTTTTAAAGAGCTTTGGGGAAGGATATAGATTTTTTATTATTATTCTATGCTTACATTCTTACAAAGTGGCTGGTGGTGTGTGGGGTTTTAACAATTCAAGGGTTCAAGTGCCATTAACGAATAAGAACGAATTTTGTAGGTTTTGCTATTTTTGTCACGTTGTGTTGCGGAAACAATCATAGTTAGTAACTCAGAAGTTGTATGGGTTTATGTCCAAAACTGGATGGACACACAAATCATGACTTTGCTATGGAACTCAGAATCTGTGTGTTTATGTCAAAAACTGGATGGACACACAAATCATGGCTTTGCCATGGAACTCAGAATTTGTGTGTTTATGTCAAAAACTGGATGGATTATTTTGGGAGTTTTGCGTACAACTTGTGATCGCAATACAATTTGAAACCATATTTTTCACTAACAATTTTTGTATTTGGGAGGTTTGAACTCCCAAAGCCCCCTGAATGCAACACTGGGTACAGAAATCTCAACTTCGCTATGAAACTTTTGATGGAAAAAACCAAAAGCGGTGAGCTGTGTGGTCGATTTTGGACCGAAAAATTAGATAAAATCGTCGAAAATGTTGGAGACAATCACCACAAAACTTTTCGTTCAGACAGTCGTAATTTAGTTGAAGATTTAAGTAATAGTCCTCAAGCCATTATAAACTATTTGAATTTGGTTTAGTTTCAATTTTTTTAAAGTAGTTTGCTGTAGGACACAACATTGAGCCATTTTTTTTTTAATATTAATGAATGATTACAGCTAATGAACAGTGGATCACATATGAAAGTATCAGAAGAAAAGAATGCTCATCAAAGGCGCTGAAATTGCTGCAAGTCCGCGAATGACGAAAGGCTTTGTTTTGTGGGTGTTTAAATTATTCAAACAATTAATTTTTAAACTTACAATCCGGCAGTTGAGAAGATTAAACGAGTAAAGGCAGCCAGAGTGGTTCATTCCAGTCAATTTTCATCATCAGGATGACATCTCTTGTCACACACAAACGTCTTTGATAACCCAACAAAAAATTAGAAGCTAAATTATGTCCTGTTCAGACAGCCAAATAAATCGCACACTCACTACAAAAGTGACACAACTCAAAATTATTTCGCAAAAAAAATTAAACGCAAAAAACTGTTTTTGAGCTGAATAAACATTTTTTTAAAATAACGTATAGACCGTTTAGTAGAAAATCCCTACAGATTATGCTTTAGGATAAGTTACAAAGATTTTGCTGTTTATTTTACACTAGAAAATCCAAAATTTTAAGTTGTGACTTTTTTGATGATATTTTAATTTAATAATTACCGAATTATTTTAATTTAAGTCACTTTTGCTGAATTTAATAAATATAAATGACAGTTAAAAAGTTGAAAGAAAAATTTTTAAAATTCGAAATTAATTTTTTATTTTGAAAATATATACTAAAATTGTCACAACTTTATTAAAATTAACTTAAAATTAATTAACTTAAATTAAAAAAAATTAACTTAAAATTTATTTCGTCAAAAGTGTCACAATTTGAATTAGGACTCTTTTGCATTGAGCTGCAGCGATCAAATAGCATCGAACTTATCGACATGAAGAGAGACCTAACTGTATTTTAGCAACAGTTAGCAACAACAAAATATACTGAGCTTTTGTTTATTGGTAGATAGATGCATTGTGCACAGTATTAACACATAAACCCGAAAATTAACAATTTTGAGTTGTGTCACCTTTGAAGTGGGTGTGCGAAATCATGGCAATTTAGCTCTTAATTGAATTCATCGCTTTTGCTATTCACACAGCTCTATTTAGCAGTTATGGAACATGTTTTTGTTTTGAAGGAAGAAAGGTTTTTTCTGTTTACCCTACAAACAATTTCTCGATATAAATTTTTAGCGACAAATTCTCGAAATAATCTCGCACGCACTAAAGCTATATATCCAAGCAACATCTCTCGCCACCACTCAACGCTGTTTACTCGTTTGAGAATTGGACACACCCAACTTACTCATCAGCATCTGCTGTCCGGCAATAGTTCACCGTCGTGCCCCTTTTGTACCAGCACAGTCTCAGTTGAGCACATTTTAAGGCGGTGTCGTTCTTTAGAAAGAATAAGGCATAAACACTTCGGCTCTACAAACCCCTATAATATTTTGAAAACCATATCCCCGGTAAACATCAAAAACATTTACGAATTTCTTTTTGATTGTAAATTACACGACAAATTATAAAGCAATTGTATTTCCTAATTGTTAGTGATTTTATAATGTTTAAACTCAATTGTATACATAGTATAGAAGTATCTTTTTAGTTCTTTCTGCGAGTCGATGGCCATCGTAGCTAGTACTCTTTATATTTTACATTAGGTTGAATATTTGTATATTTTTCCTAATAAATAATAATAATAATAATCTCGATAATGCTTGAATTTTTTTCCTTGAAGATTTTGAATATTTTCAAATCAAATGAAATATTTTTTTGTCAAACGAAAAATTTTCATTACGTGAACGGGCGCGCATTTAAAACCGAGTTTACGTGTATTTATAATCGTTATTTGATTTGAATAATGGACTGGCCATGCGACAGTGCTATAAAATATGCGTTTTATTTCAACTTTCAGAAAGAAAATAAGTTTTCGTAATGGTATCCAAAATGCTATGCTCGATATCATTTTAGACACTTTAGCAATACTCGAAAACGAGAAAAATTCTCGCTTTAACGATATCGTTTCTATATCGTTTCGATATCGTTTGGTTTGCTGGGTATGCATAAAAAACATTTAAGTAGTAATATTTATTCAAAATTTATTGTGAACGAACTTGTTTATCGATAACAGCACGACACAGGGTTGCATGGCAAATCAGACTCAATTTATGGTGAATTTGGAGCAAATTGCAATTAGCTATGATAAATTGAGATTTTTGTATGACAAATTGAGCTCAATTTCGACCTAAATTGAGGATAAATTGAGAAAATCTTTTAATTACGCAATTTAGCTGGCTGTCTGTCTGGGTATTAGAAAGAAAAGATGTATTACTGGCGCGCATGCAAATATGATGTCAAATGGTATTGCTGGGCTCATGGGCTCAAAAGTTGTTTACAGAATCACTTCCAAAATGAAATCCTGTGTGCGCCACTGGCATGAAACTCGTATCATCTGACTATCATTTGTATTGGTAACTTCAGAGTTATCTCAACCTTTCATCGGGCGCACCTCTAAACGAAACAAAATCACTAATGAAAATTAAAAATGGAAATGAAAACCTCCACATATCTCAATCCTCTAATCAATTTCAATTCAAAAAAACCAGTAGAGCAGCAAAATTGTAAATTTAAAACTTGATAAACTTTCAACCACATTGGAGTATCAAATTTTTGAAAGAATTGAATCTCGAGGTCGCACAAAAGCACTAAGCATGCTTGTAGAAGATTATATGGGAACACAGAAAATCTTGATAGTTGTTTGCCGAAATTGAAGTGGGTCCAAATTGTGGCGCAAGAAAAACAACCTGTCAACATTTAATATCATTATTATCCACGACACACACACACATTCACATACCACACATACCAAATGTGCGCACGAACACGCGTAGGAGTCACCACGTGCCACATCAGCACAAACAACAACAACCAATTCAAGTCAATCTAATAGACAGACAAGCAAGCAAACAAACAAACAAACAAATAAGCCAGCAGCAAGCAGCCAGCAAGCAAATGAGTTGCGCTGAGTGGCGAATTGACTGGCTGACTGCGGCTGATTGTGAGTGGTTTGCGGCACAAAAGAAAACTGTCAACATTTTGTTTGACACTTGGCGAGGCACTGACACACAAGTGACAATGCGGCAAAGTAGGGTTCGAGCATCGAAATCTAATGGAGAATAACACCGAAAAAACAACAACCGAACAACAACAAGAAAAATATTAAAGGGCAACGCGACAACACAAACAAGTGCGTTGCGCCGAGCTGTCAGCACAAAAGAAAGTGTGTGTGTGCCATGACGTGACATACTTACAGGCGGCTGCGCACTAGCAACACGCACAGCGGCCAAATGTTCTAAATTGGATTACAGCAACAATGTGCATGATTTACTAATGGAAATGTGACATAAGAACGGAAAAAGCAAGAGATGTGTGTGTGTGTGTGGCGGAGCTGCTGGAGTTGGAAAATTTAGGCCAAATGTTTTCGACTTAATATGGAACGCACATGGGGCATGCAAAATCAACGCACAACACCAAATAACACAAAACTGCACACACACATTCGACATGTGGGAGGGGAGAGTTTTATCGTTTGTAGGGGAGAAGAGACCTCGGGGGGAGCATGAATTTAAAATTGAATTTCTGACGTAAGCACAAAAGACGCCAGAACACATGGCATTTTTTATTTCACTCTTCGCCCCCCACCACTTTACCCACTCAAATTCCACTGGCTCACCGCGCAGCTGTGAGGACGCTGTACCTGTGCGCGCACACACACACACACAAAACGAATATCTGTGTGCTGCACACACATCTCGTGGCGCGTCCTTAAGTGTTTATTTGTGTGACATATTGAATGCGGTCTTTATTTAGAGGCACATCACTCCCTGTGAATATGTCATTGTCAGCACACAATTTCATTTTTAATGCGGCTGTTGCTGTTGACGTTGTCACGTTGCTTGTTGTTGTTGTTGTTGATTTTTTTTCTACTCTGAATTGTATGTGTGCATGTTTATTTATGCATTTATTTGTTTATTTCCAACATGTGTCTCGCGACTGCCACACTATATGGTTGTGCTTGACGTTGTTATAGTTGTTGTTGTTGTTGTACGTTGTGTTTTGTTGCGTGTTGTGCGCGTCGTAAAATGATTTATTTGCGGCTATTACATTTTTAATGCATTTGACCCAGTTTCGCGCCGAACGAGCCATAAATAATTGCAAAACGCATTCACGAGCGCACTCGCCGTGCCGTCCATTCGAGCGAATAATTTTTCGATGTCTTAACGATAGACTAAACACATGTCTGATTTATGCATTGAGTGCAAATAGTTATGGTTTTTCTGTTGGGTTTTTTTAAATTAAATTAAAATGTCAGAACTACTAATGAGACTGAAAAGGAAGCGAGGAAGAGTTTGGCACTTGAACAAACTGCACTGAAATCGATTAGAAACACAGTGACGGGAGTAAAACTAAATATTTTTGCATAGAACTTGAAAATCCGTCTTTTTCACTAAGACACATTCAAAGTGACGGTTTTTGGACAAGTCAAAAGTCTGAGATAAAAACATATTTTTGGGGGTTTTAGATTAGATTAGATTAGATGAGATTACACGAGATGAGACGAGATGAGATTAGGTTAGATTAGATTAGATGAGATTAGTTTAGATTAGATTAGATTAGATTAGATTAGATGAGATGAGATGAGGGAGATTAGATTAGATTAGATTAGATTAGATCAGATCAGATCAGATTACATTAGATTAGATTAGATTGGATTAGATTAGATTAGATTAGATTAGATTAGATTAGATTAGATTAGATTAGATTAGATTAGATTAGATTAGATTAGATTAGATTAGATTAGATTAGATTAGATTAGATTAGATTAGATTAGATTAGATTAGATTAGATTAGATTAGATTAGATTAGATTAGATTAGATTAGATATATAAAAGGGTTGTACACTGTTGTACACTGCAATCTGTAAACTAAAATACTTGTAAAAACCAGGGACCGTAACAGTTACAAGTTTTATTACAAAAATCAATGCTTATTTTTTTACTTATATTTAATGACTCAACAAATAACAGTTATTTTTATGTTAAAAATCCTATGATAACAATAATTTAGGATTTTTTTCTTATTTATCCACAAATAAGAGTTTTTTCCATTTTTATTTTGGTTGTCCTATGATAACAATTATTGTTGACTTTTATTTAAAAAGGTCATCAAAAAAATCAGTGAGTGACTTTTTTAAGTCATCAATAAGAATCATTCAGGGAATTTTATGTATAGAAAAATCAATAAAAATCAGTCAGTGACTTTTATTTTTTAAGTCATTAATAAAACTCATTCAATGATTTTTATTTTTAAGCCATTAATAAAAATCATCCAATAACTTTTCTTTTTTAAGTCGCAATATAAAAGTCATTTTCATTAATCACAGTACTGAATTCATTAAATATCGAAATGTATATATATTCTTGATCGACTCAACAATAAAAGTAACCGACTGATTTCTTTGATGACTTTTTTAAATATAAATTTCCAATAATTGTTATCACAGGACAACTAAAATATAAATTGAAAAAAACTGTTATTTGTTATTTGTAGACTAATATGAAAAAATTCAAAAATTATTGTTATAGGATTTTTAAAAAATAAATAACAAATATTTATATTTTTTTAATTTTTCATAAAAATTACAAAAAAAAGTTTATTGCCAAGATGAGTTTTATAAACAAAAGTCACTGAATGATTTTTATTAATGACTTAAAAAATAAAAGTCACTGACTGATTTTTATTGATTTTTTTATACGTAAAAATCACTGAATGATTCTTATTGATGACTTTTTTAAATAAAAATCACCAATAATTGTTATCATAGGACAACTAAAATAAAAATCGAAAATAACTGTTATTTGTAGACTAATATGAAAAAAATAAAAAATTATTGTTATAGGATTTTAAAAAAATAAATAAAAAATATTTCTAATTTTTTAATTTTTCCATAAAAATTACAACAAAAAAAAATTATTGCCATGATGAGTTTTATAAATAAAAGTCATTTACTGATTTTAATTGATGACTTTTATAAATAGGTCACGGACTGATTTTTATTGATGACTTTTTTAAATAAAAATCACCAATAATTGTAATCATACGACAACTAACATAAATATCGAAAAAACTGTTATTTGTAGACTAATATGAAAAAAATATTATTGTTATAGGATTTTTAAAAAATAAATAAAAAATATTTCAAATTTTTTAATTTTTCCATAAAAATTTTAATAGTAAAAAAGTTTATTGCCATGTTTGATTCTCGGCGCGAAAATAAATGTATTGGTATATTTCATTTATTTGATGACATTTCCTTCATAGTAAATTTTTCAAATATAGTTTTCATAAATAACTGTTATTTCCGGTCCCCGGTAAAAACATTGTATTTCTATTGGTATTTCTGTTAGATTTTTGAGATTTAGATCCAATATCTCTTTGGATACTCATAAAACAATCCAGCATCCTCACAACTCCGACTGGCATCCCTGAGGACCCAAAAGGATCTAGGCAGCCAGTATAACCTAACCAGCCACTTTCTGCAAATTTTTATCCTTAACAGAGGACTGTCAAATCTGTTTAATTCTGCAATTTATTAATAAATTACAGTCAATTTCAATTTGCATTAAATTCAAACAACCACATTTAGAGAAAACCAAGCACTGCTATAAAAGCTATAAAAATCAATAAAGCAAACATTTCGCAATGCAATTGCACGCGCAGCACAACTAAGCGACAGCGCCTGCATCCACCAGCTGGGGAGGCACAAGTGTGTGCACGACATGACCCTAATTGCAGGCAATACTCATAAAACGCTATCACTCGACTGCTGTAAATTATCGGGGAAAAGTCTATGCACAGCAGCAGCGGCGGCAGTGCCAGCTAAATGCGTTCCTTGTTATTGACCGGTGCCGACTGTGCGCTGGTGCCGTGACGCATAGCTGCAACGCCAGCGGCGCGTTTCGCATGCCGCAGTGAACGCATCGAGCCGCTCAATGCCGCGCCGGACAGCATAATAAATACGCGTGCGCCCAGTCAATGCTGGTTAATTGGATTATGTGCACTAAGTGCGTGTGTGTTGGTGTTGCCACAGCGGAAAGTGTTTTGCAATCCATTATGGAAATTAATTACTGAAATATGCAGACTGACTGACGAGCTGCCACAAGTCGGCGCTCTCCAATCGTACGCGGCACTCGAGACTGGCGCGAGACAGTCACTCAAAGACGCAAACAATTTGAGTTGTGCAGTTGCTTCAATAGCTTCAGTGAATTTTTTTTTCTGAAAATAAATCACAGCTTATTTAATTAGTTTACTGAATGCAGACTTTGGAAAAGCCTGATTTCGATTGTTGATTTTGCAATCAAAACACATATTTTCTTGGCTACTTTTCTATATTTTTGTCTTTAAAGATAATTTTGGAATAATAGATGAATAGAAGTTGAAAGCATTATGTGCTTTAAAAGAACAACGCACTTTGTCAAAATCGAAAAATGAAATTTTTAGTATTTTTTTTACTATCTGAACACTGGATATTCCTTTTGTGAACCTAAACCAATATTTAAGCAAACAAAAATACGGTTTTCAAAAATTCTACTTTAGGTTCCTTCCCCCTTTCGCTACCCGTTTGAAATGTGTACTGTGTTTAAAAAACAGTGTTGCATATACATTTCAAACGGGCCATATAAATGTGTTTCATGCAGAGGCAGCCATCCAACCTAACCTAACCTAGAATTATCTTATCTATTTTTGCCACATATTCATTTCTTAAAGGGTTTCATTTTTTAGTGCAAGAGGTGCACAATCTTCATAGAAACTAGTAGACCTCTGCCTACCAACTTGCTGTATTCTTACCAGTGTTGCCAGTTCAGGAGATTTCCTCCTAGATTTAGGAGTTTCTTGACCTTTTAGGAGAATTTTTAGGAGAAAGAATTCTTTAGGAGAAAGTTTAGGAGATTTATATTTTATGTTAAGGGATTTTTCGGATCCTTAGTGGATTTTTGGGAGATTTTTGGATAACGAAGTATGATGTATTGGGAACACATTGGCAACAAAACATATTTTGGCAAATATTTTAATAGTCAAGCACCTATTGTGTTAAAAATTTGTAAGCTTACAATATGTAACCTCGTTTTATCTCGTTCTCACTTATTGCTGTCACATTGAAATCCCGCCAAAAATTGCCCTTTTTTTAATCATTTGTTATATGTTTTGTTTTTGTTAAGTTTTTGTTGCTAAGCTGAATATGAATAAAAAAAAAATTTTTTTTTTATGTATAGATTTTTAGTTTTTCATGAGAAAATGACGCAAATTATAAAAAAAAAAATTTAGAAGATTTTTTTAACTTTTGGGAGGAAATTTCAGTATTTTTTTTTAAGATTTAGGAGAGTCATTTAAGGTATCTGGCAACACTGATTCTTACCGACTAAAAACTTCCCCTTATTTGGCGATTTGCCGAAGCGGACTAAGTTCATAGTTAGCTCCTTTCGTCCCTAAAAGGCTCCCATAAAAAATTAACAGTCCTCACCGAAACCGAGAAATATAGATCCTACTAAACAGTTGGATAAACAACGCAAGTAATACTTACTAAGTTATTGTTAAAGTTAGATTATTTGAAATGTCAGATGTTTTGAAGTTTTTCTTAATATTGCTAACGTTTTTTGGAAGAGATCCCAAAATGTATCTGTCATAGAGCTGAAAACCCTGGTAACTGAAAAACCTAATTACTGCATCATTATTTTTCTAATAATAATAAATATCTGTCATAACTTGTTTGTATGGACTTGGTGTATATTTATGAGAGCTGCCCTCTTGTGAGAGTCGATTTAGAATTTGACTCGTGTATTTTCTAATCAGGCGGCATGACGTTGCAGGATGCGCTACCTGGGGGCCAGTTCTGGCTTACAGAAGAGAACCTCAAGCACCTAAACCCCCGGGAGTTACTAAGCTTTATTAGGTCGGTGGGTCTAGGGGATGTTCTCTAACAACTTGTAGGGGGTACACGACACAACAACTTCTAGTCTGAGTGCACCAAACCGCATTAAATTCTATTGTATTTTATCTTCTAAATCAAATTCAAAACCCATTAATAAAATCTCTTTATTCAGAATCCATTATTACAAATATTTATGCAATACCAAACCCCATGTTTTATCTTTTCATTGACATATTGTTTTGTTTGTCAATTCAATTTCCATACATAAAATGTATGCAAATGCTTGTAACAACTATTTACAACTCACACATAAGTATGTTGGGGCCTGCAATTGCAATTATCTATAATAATTGTCGCTTAGTTTGATGAGTTTTTTCTAAGTAAGTATAGATATGCAGATGTCTATACATTTCCATATATGTACAAAGTACGAGTACTTGGTATGAAGTAGCTGACAACAACACGTGTGCCCCATAATAAATTTGCTAATTGAAGGCTTGCATGTTCGCTTTCATTTAAATAACTAATGGCACAATTTACTACTACAATGGAATTTTGTGCCAATATCGAAAGGAATGCTTGACACATTTTGTATGCAAAGACCTGCGGTAATTGTGGATTTGAATATTTAAAATTGAAGACCGAGAAGTCATAGTTTGGAAACCAATTATACAACGATTACTCTTTTTTGTTACTTTTTTACTTACTTTCTATTGAATATCTAAGGTTACATTTTCTTAAATTAGATGGAAGAGGTATACACAAATATGCTATTTTGAACTACCTATCGATATACTTTCCATTTTCATATATAATTTTTTATATCAGATAGAAGTGATCCACAGCAATTAGAGATTCCGAACATTGCAGTGATTCGTTCCATAGACAAAATTAAAAAAATTTTTAGTCTCAGAATTTAAAGATTTTGATGTAATTTGAAAGGTAAAACTCCAACTAAGAAAACCACAACAAATCTGTGCAAAAAATTAATTAGTGTCTGTACATAGTCTCAGAATTTAACGATTTTGATGTCATTTGAGAGGTCAAACTCCAACTAAGAAAACCCCAAAAAATCTCTGCAAAAAATTAATTAGTGTCTGTGCAAAAGTGGCTCAAAGTTGAAACTTTTTTCACAAAAAATGTAAGTACATATTTTCTGTTTTTTAGTCTGTTGAGTAAAAAAATTGTAAAAATTCATGGTTACCAAGAAGTTGCTAAAACTTTCCATATAGATTAAGAAATGATGTGGCCATTTTCGCTTTTAATGTTTTCTCAAAATTTGTAAATCTGAGGCTTTTACTTCACTTTTAATTTAAAATATTTTTCTAAATTAAAAATCTGAAAATTGGCAAGCCGAAAAATATCTAAAAAGTATGTGAAAGTATGTTCCTGGATCTTTTTTATTTTAAGAAGCATTCTTTCTTTGTTGAATAATGTAATTATATCCTCTGATAACTTGCGATCTCAGACAATAATTCAATTTGAAGAGTGGTCTGTACACCAATTTTTTCGACGAAATATATTTTATTTATCCCTAAAAGTATGCAATCAGCATGCAAAATTTAAAAAACTGCACAAATGCTCAACATACATCTATTTTTATCATTTTTATTGCAAAACTAAAAGGTAAGACAATTTATGTTACTCTTTGCAGTTATCAATGTTGACGTTACCGATTAAATGTAAAATCTGAAAAATCTAGCCGACACACTTGTTGCTATAGCTCGCCAAAAATTACGAAAATTGCAAATTTAAGTCTCAAGCATTGCCAAAGTATAAAAGTTTAAGAAAAACAAAATGATTTCAGATTTCAATTCAGCAGACCATGATTAATCCTTTCGCTATTTTGTTGCCATATGGCAACATGCTACTTT
This sequence comes from Melieria picta, assembly GCA_964056695.1. NCBI lineage: Eukaryota > Metazoa > Arthropoda > Insecta > Diptera > Ulidiidae > Melieria > Melieria picta. Next base: position 140,552,300 of record OZ057398.1, read on the forward strand.
GTGGACGTCTGCATCCTCTATGGTTGCAAGAATACATTTTTTTGTTGGTCTTTAGAATAGTTTGAAGTTTTAGGAAAAATACGAAATTAATAAACTGAATATTTAAGTTTAAACAAGAGAAGTATACACGTTTTTTTAATGGTATATCTTGACATAGTAAAGGAAGAAGAAGCAGAAAAAATTAGAGAACCTTTTTAATTTGACGTTTTCTTTCAATTTAGATACTTTTTTTTTTTAATTTTGGCTGAAGTAAATGAAGAAATATTCAAATTTTCGTTATGCATAAAAAGTTTTATGTTTAAGTAATTATTACAGCCACAACGATGTGGTTGCTCTCATAGAAAAACACTCTAAAATACAGGGTCCGAAAATAAAAATTCAAAAATGTCTTATGGAATGTTGCTAATATAACCACATAGAAGCCTAAAACGTAAAATTTAAAATTTTAACTTTGCCCAATAAAAATCTGTAGCGAAAGGGGTAAGCAAAACAAAATGGAGATTTCAATTCAGCAGACCATGATTAACTAGTTAACTCCCTCTAATTTTGTCCCGCTGTTGTATGGAGTCGAATCCCTGTGCCTTGAGTTAAAAACTCCAACTTTCTGTGCAATTTTTATTAACACTTATAATTTCATTTCATTTCCTTATCTAATAAAACTATGTCGAGGTTAATGCTGTCAATTTTAAAGGCCAAAAGCTTCGAGTTCAAATTCCGTCTTAGCAGTCATGAGAAACCGAATGACTTCACTCTTTTATCTCTACTATCTACAACTTGTAAATAACTACATACAACTTCACACTACAACGAAGGGCATAAAAACGTACGACAGTACAGTAATAACAGCTGTCAACTGATGTCAGTTGGGCTTTTGCGTAATTGATACTTTAGCTGTCAGTTCAGTGATTGGGTACAAACATAATAAAAACACATTATTTCATGAAATCCCAGTGTGCGCAGTTGCTGTAAAATCACACTCGTTCTAATGCGTTAATTTATGACAAGTATTTCCATATTCGCCGATATGACTAATCAATTGCACTCAACTGATGCGAGCACACGTGGCGTTAGCACGAAAAATGTGTCCAACTCGCAATTGAGGCCATCACAACGCAATATGGCACATTTATCTATATTTTTGTACTATGGTCGACTTTAGCCTTTAGACTTAATTCAATTTGAACTTTAGGTCCATTTAGTTGCATGCCCCACTTGCACTCGCAATGACGTCGTAAGGCCACTGCAGCGCTGCTTCCTTCCTTCCGTCCATTCGTCCGTCTGTCCTTCCTGTTGTGCTTTGTGCTCCTCGGCTCTGCGCGCTTCGTCTTGCATGGCGCACTGCAGTGCCGTCATTTGAGTCACATTTTCATTTGAATAACGTGAGTGTGCTTTCCCTTCCACATTACAGGCGCCTTGTGTATTACATGTTGTTGTTGTTATTGTTTAAACGTTGCCATTGTTGCACGGTGCACTTACTTTGCCTTGAGATATTTATGCAACACACAGCCAGCGCGGCAGGCAACTCGCCAAACGCTCAAGCCACCCGTCCACCCGCCCTGCCGCCCTGCTGCAATCGCATCCTGGCTCCGATGGGCCTTGTGCCTGGCATTGTCACGTCATTATAATTGCTTTATACCGCCATCACGATGGCAGTCGGGCACACTGGCTGGCACTGTGGCAGCACCACGGCCAGACATAAAACATTTTAAACTATCGAAATAATAGAAAATAAATGACAGTGGTAATGGAGTTTACGATGACAAAGGCAAATTTATTTATATTAACAGTTCTTTTCTTTGCCTTTCCTTTCTGTCCGCGCCGTAACAAGGTACCTGACAAGCTCCACGACCCATAGCTCCGCCGGTGTTGTTGTATCGCTATTGTTGTTGCCGCATTCGCACTCAGGACAGGTCTCGCGCTCGCGCTTGTGTTATTTAAAATAATGTCAAAAATAAACTTTTGAAACGATTTTATCATCAACGATGCAGTTGCAGCCGCCGCGTTGTAGTCGGCCCGTCCACACGGCCGCCAAGCGACGTCAACAGTTTAGAAATGACGGAAAAATGTTGCACGTTGTTCAGCGAACGCGTACAGCCGAATAGGCATTGCGACAGACAGCACGGACCAGCGGACAGCGGACAGACATGCGGCAGACAGTTGGATGGACGGCTGAATGGATGGCACGGGTGAAAGGTTGGATGACGTCCGCACCGAACGCGAACGCGAACGTATGGGAACTTTTTTCGCGCCATTGTTGCCAAACAGAGAATGTGAATCGTTTTGTTTGGGATTTTTTCTGTTTTTTTGGTTTTGATTTTCATGCGATTAATTGAATTTAGACATCAAAATGGCCAAGAATAATTGCAACGAGTGCAAATACTATGCAACACAATGAAATTCATTGCCATTGTGTAAACGGCAAACGGGCGCGCACAATTACACTGAAGAAAAAAACAATGAAGAGTTCCATACAATGCGAAAGTATTTCAATCAATTATCGCTTTAGACATGAGCTCATTTATACAAAACAAACTTCAAAGTTCAAACAAAGTAATTAGAGCGTTGGACCACAGGCCAGAAAGCAATTGTTTCGAATCACAACCAACGCTCCCAAAGATGGTAGAAAAATTGCCCATGAAAACCTGTAAGCTTTTTCAATTTCAATCAATCTGGGTAAGAGATCTGATTTGGGGTTTGCCTCTGGAAGCATTGACTTTTTTAAGCTATCTAAAATACCCAAATATCATTCCAGATCTTTACGTTTGTCTCAGTGATTGGAATACTAAGCTTTGGATCACTTTCTAGAGACACATAGGATCCTAAGATTGCATTCTGCTTCATGCAGTAATAATGGAATTTCTTATCCTCATACAACAATAATGAGATCACGAATTTGGAACTTACTCTTGAGACTACTTTGGGATCTCTTTTAGGAAGGAGTATAACTTTACAATTGCAAAAACCTATCACAGTTTAGCTTTTATGCGATGCTTTTACAAATTGAAACATGGGTTTTATGGAATCATGATGTACTAAACAGTTTTGGTCGAGTTAGAAAATCGCAACTATTCCTTAAAGATAGATATCTCGATTAATGTTTTTTTATATTCAGTTAAATGAGATCTCTAAGGATTGGTTGCCATACGTCCAATAGAATCCATTGCTTCCTGACAAGAGATATGGTGAGTTGTTTATCTTCTGAATATTGATTTAGAAGGTCAACTCCGTTACTGCGCTTCATTCATTTTTTATTTATTTAGAGTTCCTGACGACAACCGAGTAGGTTCAGGTTGACTTCCAATCACACAGGATTTCATTTGGGTGGGGTTTGCGTATATCTTTTGAGCAGAATACCATTCGAAACCATATTTTGTACCATTATTTATTGCACTTGTGGGATTCTTGTAATTCCCATCTGCTTCATGTGGATATCGATAGGAGTATATGGGTGTTTCACCAGCCCGAGCTAGGATTCGAACAAAGGACATCTGGTATGAGAAGGCATCGCGTTACTCACTGGACTATCGAGGCCGGCCAAGAAATGGCAGAAAATCTGGATAACTCTAAAAAAGTCTTGTATCAACGAAGCCAAAAGCGTTCACTTCAAATCAGAAAACTTTTAGATAGCAGAAAAGGATAATAACTACAGAAAAGCTATGTACATTGTGACAAAAAAGTACCCGGAAATTGTAATTTAAATTCCCCGGGTAAGTCATATTTCAAAAAAGTTGGTAGGACTGTCCTTAATTACTATGCCAAATATGAGCGCGATCGGTCAACCAGTTTGTTTACAGCAGCTGCTTAAGTCGGTACACCTCAGTAGTGCGTTGCGATTTTGTTGCGAATTTTCTTCAAAAAGAGTACCGTGAACAGGTCTCTTTGGACATGCTTGATCGTGCGAATTCTGATCCCACATTCATGGAGAGCATTATAACTGGCGATGAGACATGGGTCTATGAGTTTGACATACAGTCAAGTCAACAATCATCGGAATGGAGCGAAAAAAACGAGCCGAAACCGAAAAAACCACGCCAAAGCCGCTCAAAAATCAAGGTAATGCTCATTGTTTTTTTCGAAATTCGTGGTTTGGAGCATCATGAATTTTTTCCGGATGGACAGACGGTCAATAAGGAGTTCTATTTGGCCGAATTGAGGCGTTTGCGTGAGAACATCCGTCGAAAACGACCGGAATTGTGGAAGAACAATTCATGGATTTTACACGATGATTCGAGCCACGATTGTGACCGAATTTAAAGCCAAAAACGCAATAAATACCATCGATCAGCCACCGTATTTACCAGATTTGGCTCCGTGTGATTTTTTCTTGTTCCCCAAACAGAAATTGCCGCTCCGTGGAACCCGTTTTCAGTCGATCGAAGAGAAAAAACAAAAAACAAAATTCGTTGAAGGAGCTGAAGGCCATCCCAAAAAGTGCTTATGAAAAGTGTTTCGAGGACTGGTAAAATCGTTGGCATAAGTGTATTGCATCTCATGGAGATTACTTTGAAGGCGATAAAATAAATATTGATGAATAATTAAATATTTTGCGTTTTATTTACAATTTCCGGGTACTTTTTTGTCACAATGTATAACAAAGTGGGACAAAATAGGTAGTCCACGTTAACTAATCTTCAGAGAGTCGAAAGCTGTTTGAACAGATCAGAATCTGAATTTGCGGAAAAAAACTGTTTATACTTCACTTTCTTTTTCTGACTGAATGAATTTTTTATATTTTTTTGTGTTGTTTCAAAAAAGAACTTTATTCCCAAAGCAGTTTAAAAGTGTTTTAAATGGTCTTTTTGACAGAAGGATTCCTTGTCGCTAAAACTAATCGCCAGCAGTCTATCGACATTAGTTGGTCTATTCAAAATAAGTTAAATAATCCTATGATTCAGATATAATTATTAATATTTTCACTGTTATAAGGAAGAATATTGGACAGAATTTTTAAGTTTATCTGATCATACACACAATTTTATTTATATATCAGGTGTACAACTTTGCTTCCGCCATTTTTTTCCGCTAGGTTAGGTTAGGTTATGCTATCCGCTATCCATGAAGCAATCCATTTTTCCAATTCTTCGAAGGATTGAAAATGTTGATCTGCCAGGCCGTGTGCCATCGAACGGAATAGGTGGAAGTCAGAAGGGGCGACATCTGGGGAATACGGCGGGTGGGGCAAGACTTCCCATTTCAACGTTTCCAGGTACTTTTTGACCACTTTTGCTACGTGAGGCCGAGCATTGTCGTGTTGGAGGATGACTTTGTCATGTCGCTCTTGATATTGTGGCCGCTTTTCTTTTAGCGCGCGACTAAGGCGCATCAGTTGCGTTCGGTAGCGATCTCCTGTGATGGTTTCACCCGGTTTTAAGAGCTCGTAGTAAATCACACCGAGCTGATCCCGCAAATGGCGAGAATTGGGCACATAAACGGACATTTTCGAGCGTGAATAATACGAAAACAAGAACAACTGTCACTGAAACGGCGATGACAATTCGTTAGGCACTGTCCACACTCACTTTAAAGGCATTACCATCTATGTATTTCAACCAGCCTCAGCCGGTACAGCCACCTATCGGAAAACGGCGGAAGCAAAGTTGTACACCTGATAGCAGTCAGTGTACTGCGATTAAGCAATCTATTGTTCCTTCATGGCTTGTAAAAGTAGCAGATAATAAAATTGTAAATAAATTTCTCAGTGTACCCATTCGTTTGCAACTATTATTTATCTAAGCATGGCAGCAAATGACAGCAATTGTGTTGCATGGCGTGGAGTGGAACACAATAGGGTTTATTTGGCGTCATTTATTAATTTAAAGTTTTTTTTTAGCAAGTTGAATGACTTGCATTGGAATTTTAGAGCAAAACTGTAAATGAACAATCTAGATTATTTTAGTTATTAGCGAGTTATTTAGTTATTGTGTACTTTTAGTCCAAATTCTTATTGCAAGGCATTGAACAATTAAAGTTTTATATCTAATGCCAAAATTTCACCAATGAATTAAAGAGCCCATTAGATGCAAATGCGACTGCCTGTCCAATACACATCATAGCCACCTTCGCACGCACACGTGTATTCGTGTAGGGACAAACATATGACAGCTTAGCAACTCAACAGTTTAAGTAAGCTCTAACAAATCGCATCGACACATCCCACACGCCACTGGCACCAACGTTCGTGCGAACATGTTGCACAACTTGGAAATCACATTTCTTTTTAAATCCGTCAATAAATTCTTAAACGATTCCCACTGTCAAACTGCAATACCTAACATGAAAGGAACACACAACAACAACAACAACAACGATGCTAACAAACATCACATCAACAACAAAATGCCATGCCAAGCACGAACAAAACACAATGCAATTTGTTGCCACCAGAGTGACGACCGACGACTGCTCACTGACGAAACTGCAAGGCTTGACATTCGAAAAGTTTTCTGGCCTCTGTGATGCTTCATCTCGCTCTGTCCTCGCTAGCTTTCGTGCATCTGTTATCTCGCCCTAACCCAAAGCACACCATTGCGCCCCACCCCACGGCCGCCTTTGAGCCCACACTTGTCATTTGACATGGAACATTTGTTGCTGTCGTCTGGAGAAAATTCTCGCACGGCGCTGTACACAAAACACCTTAAGACCGGCAAAAATAACAACACCAACAACAACAACAATAACAACGAACCAACAATAACAATGCATGGCTATAAAACGACTTATGGAAATGTTTATCGATTTTTCGTCATCAGCCAACAAAATGCATTTATTACACACGCACACAGACGCAGACACAGACGCAGACACAGACACAGAGCAACATGAAGGTTTAAGGCGACCGCAGAAAGGTGAAAAGGAGAAGCTGAAGCAGAAATTCATTTGCGCATAAAAGCGATGCTTTGTCCTCCCATGCACACGACTGCATTAACGACTAGAACCTGTGTATGTGTATAGGTGTGTATTTGTGTTTGTCTATGAGTGCATTTTCTCGTTGTATGTAGATATGTGCGTTTACATGAACAACACCAGAGAATGCAGAGGCCTAGGAGGCTTTGTACACAGATTATGACAATTCATCTTTAAAGTGAGCTTTGAGTTGACGAAGCAATGAAGCAATGGGAACTGACAACTCTGGTAAACACTTGCAAATAGGTTAGATCAAGTTAGGTTGAGATAGGACATGATAAAAAGAACAATTTCAACACCCCACTTGGTCAGAATGTCAAAGGAAATGGTAATGGAAAAGGTTCATTCAAGTTTAAGGCCCATACAGCATCAGACTTGATACGAAAGTTAGGGAATCACAATAGGCGGAATAATTTGCTTTTTATAAATCTAATTTTATATAAGTTTTTGGAGAAAAATATGTGGATATCTCATTTAAGTACAACAAGACATCTGGTGCTCTAGAAAGTGTTTGCCAAAAACCATTCTGAAACAAATTCTCTCTAAACTGCTTAGAGAGTTGAAACATAGCGTCAAAGTGGATCTCGTGGCATGTTCTTGGGATTGCCTAAAGTGATGGCATGCGATTGATAATTGCCAAGCAGAAAACGAAAAAGGAAAAGGATCATGCATGCCTCGCTTTGACAAGGCTGCAAGGAATCAATAAAGCTGGTTACTCTACTATCTACGACGCACAGTGTCGCGATCCCATATAAGCCGTGGCCAAAAATACTTAGCGTTGTCCTATTTCGATGAAACTTGGTGAGATTGTTTTCGTGGTGGAAATTAAGAAATTCACAAAAAATCATTAAAATTGGACCACTGTTACGCCCACCTCCCATACGAAAGGAACTGTAATATTGAAATAACTTTCTTAATATTAGTGATAGAATTATGAAATTTTGTATTTGAGCTTAAAATAATGACATAAAAGCTCACACTAAATGGGCGGTCTGCCATGCCCACTTTCAAAAATATTCGTATTTTACTACAACTAAAACTTTATTTTTAGGAGGCTGTTTACGATACTCGTTCCACGATGTAATTTTAATTGGTAAGCTTTCTAAAACCCTAAAAGTGGGCGTGGCAGCTGGACCATATTTATTAAGTGGCCAAAACTTTCCCTTTATGAATTCGTGTATTAATTTTTTCACCTTGTAATACCATATTTTGGTATAAATGTTTAGATTTTTAAAGTGGGCGTGGCATTTTGCCTACTTTTGATGATACGAACAATGTGCCAACCTTGTCCTTTATAGAGCTCACTATTGCAGCCGCTGCTTTGGCGCTACTTTCATTGGGCGTCGGAAGCCATACTTCGAAAAAATCAACGTTTTTGACTGTAGGTGCCACTACAAAAAGTAAATGTTTAGGTGGGGACGCAAACTTTGCTTTTGTTCATGATTAACATTAACACCCGTCTTATCTTTAAGTAAATTTATAGGAAAATCAAGTTTTATTGACCGCTTTCTGGATTCAGCTTTACGTCACACTTCGAAGAAATCACGTATTTTTAGTGGAGGCGTCAGTAGAAAAATTCAAATAACCACCAAATAAGCACTTATAAGCAAAAAATTACTCCGGATTATGTTAATACATACTTTTTTAAGTAATTTAGGGTTGGAACTAAAAAAGTGTTTTTTGGCGTTTTTTTAACTTTTTTCCACCAAACTTTTGGTTTTTTGTTAGAAGTAAATCGAAAAACGTAAGTTTTCAATGTAACGGAATTTCACAGTTATTTCAAAGCACAAACCAAAAACTAGTACCGCCATACAGGAAAAATTCCAAAGTTTTATTTAATATATAACATGACTATATTAGTACATACATTATTTTTTATTTATTTTTTTTTTATTTTTAATTTATTTATATAATTTTGTTTTTATTTGATTTTTCATTCAGCACAAAGAATTACCCACAAACTTGGAACAAATGCGTATTTTTTAACATCAAATTTGATGTTTACATAAAAATGGAACGGAGTAGGATATTGAAGATCGGAAAACGGATTTTTCTTAGTTGAGACTGTCGACTGTCATATTCATTTTAGTCATTTTGTATCATTTATTTTTACCATTTTTGGCCACACTCGCGCGCACACTGTGCGACGTGCTTTAACACTAGAAAGACCATTGTGGTAATTTTTACAGTTTTTCATTTTAAAAAATCTGTATTTTCTTTGGTATTTCTATCAACTTTTGCTTTGATGACTTTTATTTTTCTATCAGGTTCTACAATTAGTTCCACAACTTTTAGAGATATCAGATATCTTTGTATGGTATGGAAAACTGGCGGTCTTTCTAATGTTCAAATGAGGTTTTGAAGTCCCTATTCACAAGTTTTGAAACCTGTAATCATAAGTTTATATCTATTTTTGGTATATACAAGTCGTGTACAAGCAGAGAAAATCTTACGGAGTTCTGATTTGCAGTGTCACAATGAGCGAACTGAAACCTATGTTTAGTAGGCTGGATCGCCTTACCTTGTTGACCCTACTGACTTATTTACGACGATTTCCCAGTCAGTAGGCATCGTTGACTTGGCTCAGTTTATTAGGGAACTTAGTTGAGGACATTGATTTCCTTCAAAACCACGGCAAGTGCATTCATCAATCCATCTTATTTATGATGTCAATGATATCCTACTAAATTCGCTTCGTAAACTAATCGCTTGTAGACAACCTCTTTGGCGATCTTATTGATCGGACCGCTATCGATCGGTGACATCTTACTTCACCTTACATAATCATCTAACTGATTTTCCTCGATTAGTAAAGTTTAACCCTTTCGCTACAGGTTTTTACTGGGGAAAGTTAAAATTTTAAATTTTACGTCTTAGGCTTCTATGTGGTTTAGCAACATTCCATAAGAAATTTTTTAATTTTTATACTCGGACCCTGTATTTTAGAGTGTTTTTCTATGAGAGCAACCACATCGTTGTGGCTGTAATAATTACTTAAACATAAAACTTTTTACGCATAACGAAAATTTGAATATTTCTTCATTTACTTCAGCCAAAAAAAAAAAAAATATCTAAATTGAAAGAAAACGTAAAATTAAAAAGTTCTCTAATTTTTTCTGCTTCTTCTTCCTTCACTATGTCAAGATATACCATTTAAAAAAACCTGTATACTTCTCTTCTTTAAACCTAAATATTCAGTTTATTAATTTCGTATTTTTCCTAAAACTTCAAACTATTCTAAAGACCAACAAAAAAATTTATTCTTGCAACCATAGAGGATGCAGACGTCCACAAAGTAGCATGTTGCCATATGGCAACAAAATAGCGAAAGGGTTAAGTGAGCTTCCTTTAGCTGACATCTAACATAGCCCAGCCTCAGATTCGTCAATTTGTCTTTAACTAAATATTTATAAAATATTTTCCACTTGAATTCAAGTGAATGCCTCAGCTATTACCCCTCACCTTACCACTTTAAATGAATTATAGCTCCCCAGCCTACGTCCAGGATTTTCGTATTAGTTATCGGCTGCCGTATCCATAACGAGTTAGAGTCCCCAAGAGACAATGGAAACGTTTTCAACTATCGCCAAACTTAACCTTTATGCAGAAAGGTATTTGTAAAATTTACGAGCACTTTCTTCTGCCGAACCGAAACTACTCGAATTGAGTTAATTCACAAAAGCTAGAAAGCGCAACGCGTCGCAAAGTTTTGCAGCTGCTCAGCGGCAGCAGCAGGTAAAGGCAAATGCAAATATGGCATCGGCCAAGTGTTGGTGTAATGGAAAGCAAATTCGCATTTCAAATATGTAAAACAACTGGATTCTTTGCCGCTTTTCCATATTCTATAAGCGGGCAGCCGGCTGGCTGGCTGGCGGCGAGGAGGAAAGAATTATTGCATAAGCACACCAAATGGAAAATTCCTTTTCAATGTGCTGAACCGACGATACACCACACAGCAACTCGCCAAATGCGCGGCGAGAAGTGTGCCGTATCTGTGTCTGCCGCTGCCGCCGATGCTGCTGCTTAGGTGCTTTCGCTGCAGCAGCTACTGTCATTCCGTTCCTATTGCCATTTCTGCTCCTATTGCTTTGGCTGCCGAGCCAAGTTAAGTGCATTTGGCTGAGTGAACGCTTCTTGGCTCAAACTGGTGGCTGGCGGTTGACTGGTGCTCGCTTCACTGCCTGCCCAGATGAGCGGCTGCCGGGGAGCGCGCCAAAGGGAACAAGAGGAAAGAAGTCAGCGCTCGGGACGAAACGAATGGGCTGGCTGAGGCTGAAGTCTGGGCTAAGCCCAACCAAACCAAACCAAACCACACTGAGCTCAACTTAAGTGCGCCCAAGTTGCGACGGCCGAGTTGAATGCTTCGCTTGAATTTAGCTAGTTTTGTTATTTATAGAAATTCCTTGGGTTTGTCGCTTTGCCTGTGAATTAAGTTGAGTGCAATCATAATAGATGTGGCAACAGGAATTTCAAATTTTCGAATGGCATTGGATGCTGCTGCCATTTCGCCACGACTCCTGCAACGGCGGCAGTTGTGCCTTTTGCCATTTTTGTCTTGTTGTCAGGCAGCGGCGGCAACGACGAAGCGCTGCTATCTCGCTGTTGCTGTGCGCTTGTGTGTGCGCGCGTATGTGTGAAAATTGTCGGTACGAATGACTGCCAGCGTAAGTGCGACTACGAATACGAGTTTAAGTGGTTTCCGTTGGCGTTTTGCTTTATTTGTCTAAGAAAAATAATCGCTTTTTCTCTCGATTTGATTTATGACATACCGAAATTTATGTACGCTTGGCGTTCACTGAAAATTTACAATAATAGACTACTATATCAAGTGCGCTTGTTATTTGCTGTAAATGTCTACTTGCCAATACAGCCGCTGGCAATGCAATGACTAAAAGAATATACATATATTGTTTGGAAAATGAAGAGACTTGCATTTTATGGCTGATTGGAATTCAACGGTGACAAAAAGTTAAATTCAGTTAAGGGAAACTTTAATTAATCTTTGATTCATTGATTCATTTTTATTAAATTTTTACATCACAGAATTTTTTAATTTTAGTTTAATTTTGGGTTACTTTTCATTTAGATTCATTTTAATTTAATTTGGATTCAATTTAAAATTATTTTAAACTAAATTTTAATTATTTAATTGTAATTTGATTTAAATTTCATTTTAATTTCTTTTATTTTGATTTTAGTTTTGATTTTAACTTAAATTTAATTTTAATTTGATTTTAATTTAATTTTATTTTAATTTTAATTTAATTTTAATTTTTATTTTATTTAATTTTATTTAAATATTAATTTAATTTTTTTAATTTTGAATTAATTTGTATTTAATTTTAATTAATTCTAATTAAATGTTAAATTATATTTTATTTAATTTATTACATATTAGTTTATTTAATTTATTTTTAATTCTATTTTAATCTAATTTTATTTTAATTTAATTGTAATTTAATTGTAATTAAATTTAATTAAATTTCAATTTAATTTTAATTTAATTTTACTCCACTTTTTAATGTATCTTCAATTAAATTTTAATTTAATTCCATTTATTTTTAATTAATTTTATTTTACTTTCATTTACTCAAAATTTAATTTCAATTTTAATTTTTAATTTCAAAATTTAATTTCAATTTTAATTTTTAATTTTATTTAATTTTATTTTAGTTTTAATTTAATTTTAATTAATATTATTAAATGTTATTAAATTTTTACTATTTTATTTAAGTTATTATAAATTAAATTATATTTTATTTAATTTATTGTAAATTTAATTTTAATTTTATTTTATTTAAATTTAATTGTAATGTAATTTAATATTTTTTAACTTCCTTTTCATTTTGATTTTGATTTTAATTTAATTAAAATTTAATTTATTTTTAACTTTATTCAAATTTAATTTTGTAATGTAATTTAAATTTTAATTTTAATGTAATTTTTGTTTAATTTTAATTTAATTGTAATTTCATTTTAGGTTAATTTTAATTTAATTTTAATTTGATTTTAGTTTTAATTTAACTTTAATTTGAATTTACTTTTAATTTAATTTTAAATAAGTTTTACTTTAATTTTAATTTAAGTTTAATAATTAAATTTTTTTTTTAATGTTTACTTTATTTTAATTTAATTTTGTTTTCGTTTTATTTCAATTTTGATTTGAATTTGAATTAGTTTCAATTTGCAATTACTAAAATAAAAAGTGAAATTAGTTGTTTAATACATACGACATACATTAAATTTACCTTAATTTATAGCTTCAAATTATTTGTATGATAACTTATGTAATTCGAAACTAATTCTTATTTAGTTTTAACTTAAATTTAATAAAATTATAATTTAATCTTAAATAACGTTGCATTTTAGAAATAAATAAATACATTTTAGAAATTTCAATTCAATTATAATTTATTTTTAAATAATTTTTACTATTTAAATTTTGTTTACAACATTTCTAAAATCGTAATACCTGGCAGTTTTTGGCAAAAAATGATCACAGACAACTCAAAACAAATGAATCGACCGCCAACAAAAACATCAAAAAATTTCAGTTCCCTGAATATTTAACACCTATTCTCATTGTAGCATGAAATTCCTGAAATTATTGTTGGCTTTAGTTCAAAGGCAAAAACGACCATTACTCACAAATAATGCCATTAAGGCAATGACCAGCCACACCACAGCCCAACAAAGGAAAAATCTATAATCTGCACCACCTCATCAGCAAACACTCAAACGCTATGAAAATACACATAAATCCATACAAATGAGCGCAGCAAGAGCAACAAGAACAAGAGCACATAGCACAGTAAAAGCAGTCAGCTGGCCGGCCAGCCAGCCAGCAAACAGCGAATCGGCGAGTCGGCCAACCTGGGACAGCCCATAACATGCCACACCGAAATGCAGTCAAGCGTCACTGCGCAGTCCATTGCAATTGCAGCCGCACTGCGACCGGTAGCCGCACTGCAGTTGGCACACACCGAAATTGCGGGGGAAAGTGCGTGGACGCGTAACTTCAGTCATCTTATGCGGCGCGCAAAGAGGAAGTTTATTGTGCCGCGCGCACGGACCGACCGACCGGGTGCAGCGCATATTTTTGCAGGCAATTTAGCATACGCTCGCGCACAAAGGCGACACACCGGCCATAAAGTAAGCAACGCGCCGCCGCCGACGACACGAACAGTCAAGTCACTAAATGGGCTGTGGCAGCAACAGCACAATGTGGCATGATCAGCAGTCTGAAATACTTTCCGACAGCCAACCAACTAGGAAACGCTTCAGTAAATTCTTCAACTTTTTATTTTTGTTCTCGAAAATAGTACAAAGTGGCCAAGGTGCCAAAGAGAAGAGAGTGTAGCAAAATTTGACTTATAAATAAACATAAATAGTACCTAAAAAAATAAACAAATAACGAATATGAAAAAAGTACTGAACAATTGTGTTGCTGTGCAGCACTTTCCATTCACATTCTCATGCGCATGCGCGACCTACTGCACTCGCTTTTGTAGGAAGTAAAAATTGCATGATTGCAGTTTGTAAGCACCTTTCAAAAGGCGAATTATCTTGTACGTGGTAAAAGCTATTGCGAGACGCCCTGGCAAGCGGCGTGCCGTTGAAGGGGATCGCCCCAGTGCAGCTGCCAACTCCAGTTGAAGACTTTGTGTGACTCAGCTGTGAAGCCCAACAAAGTGTTACTGAGCTTCCAAAAGTGTTAAGTGTTAACTTTTCAACGGAACTCCATCTGGTATCAAAAGGACAATGACATGAAGAGCTATACGTGGCATGAAAGGGAACTCCAAATGAGCTTCTTCTACCTGAAACTCTTTCTAACTCACATGAGAAGTTCTATTTCTGCTGAACTGAAGAATGCTTTCAGATTAAGTATCTACTGTAGTTTTAAAAACACAAAAGGGTTAAGTGATCGTTACTTGAACAATTTTCTAAAGGAATTCCATCTCTCTCTTGTATCAAAACGACCCCAAAGAAATCTGTACGTGGTGCTAAAGAAAACTCCAAGGAAACTTTGATGTAGTCTTTTTGCAACTGATCTACTTGAAGACTCACTCGGGAGGCTCTACTTTTGCTGAGCTGAGGAAGAGGAACTTGGAGATTAGGTATCTATTATAGCTCACAAAAAAACGGAGATGTTAAGTAATCATTCCTGCGACGACCTTAAAAACTGTCTAGTATCGCTACGGACTCAGAAACGTGACGTGTAGCCAGTCTTGGAGAAAACTCTTGAGCGCCTGCTTTGCAGTTTCTCACAACCCCAGGACGTTGTGTCACTTACTAATCTATAAAGTCTATACAGATCGTGTGTCAAAACTCCTAAGGTACTCAAGAGTTCTTTATTTACTCAAATTTAAGCAAATCTGTCTGGTACACACTGAATAGTTTCCAGAAACGTGACGTATAGCCAGTCTTGGAGAAAACTCTTGAGCACCTGCTTTGCAGTTCTCTACAACATCAGGACGTTGTCTTACTTTGAAGGCTCTTTGTTTAGTATAGCAACGAAGCCTTTTAGGTTAGGTTAGGTTGCGGTGGCTGCCTCTATAAGAGACACACTCGGAAGCCTATTATGAGGCCCATTGTGATACCACATAATTCACCCGTTTTTGAAATGTGTATGCAACACTGTCTTTCCCACATATGTTACAGCACACATTTCAAGCGGATGGGGAAAGAGGAGGGGACCTACAGTTTAACGCCGAGTTCGCACGGCGATTGGCAGTTTTTTCGTTCACACTTGGAGGTTTTGCCATTGCCTGCCAAGAGCGCACTTGTGCGATTCTTGTAATTCTCATCTGCTTCATGTGGATAGCGATAGAAGTAGACGAGTTTTTCACCAGCCCGAGCCAGGAATCGAACCTGGGGCCTTTGGTATGAGAAGCCAGCGCGCTACTCGCTGGACTATCGAGGCCGGCGAAGCCTTTTAAGTCTATACAGATCGTGTGGCAGAACTCCCAAGGTACTCTAGAATTCTTTATTTACTACTTGGCGTCCTCAAGGCATTGTCCAACTCACTTAAAAGACCTAGTGAAGCTTTGCTGAAGAAAAAATTGGCAAAAAATGGACAGTAGAAGCGGTCATAACTTTGACTCTTAAGCAAAACTTCGTCTAATTTTGATACTAATCCACTGAGACTTATGCGTGTGTTCTTTTGATGGTCAGTCTAACTTAGATAAGTTATATAAAAGTATGTCATACAATACGACCTTTAGATCCATTGTTATCCCTTAATGGCTCAAAAGACAAGGACGATCTCTCATGGAATTTTATGAATATCGGAAGGATAAAGTTGAGGGCCTAACGTAACGTAATCTTAAAAGCCAATCAGCCAAACCAACCCTAATTAGCACCAACTCATTGATTAAAACCCACACTCCATGCATTCCACGTTGAAACGATGTTTCAGCGCACTATGCACTACAGAGAGGGTTCGTTTCTGGCCCGTACATCGCGGTTGTGGAATGGTCTCCCTGCGGATATTTTCCCCAGCATTTATGATCTCGATGGGTTCAAGTCGAGAGTCCATAACCACTTCTCTCAAAACCCTATCTCGTAACCTTTATATCCTTCCTGAACCAACGCAATGCCTCGCATTAATAGGGGTCATCCCCTGCGCGTTTGTTCGAGTCAAAAACAAACAACAAAAAAATACACTTTCAGAAATCATTGTTTGCGACTTCTTACTCTTCCTGCAAACGTAAAATCTTCTTCTCCTAAAAATCTCCCAACCCTTCTCAGTTTTCTTTTTCGTTGCCTCCGACACTGTGCTCGTCACTCGCCGCACGGCAGTATTTAAGTCGAATCTTGCACGAAATACCAAACCTGCCCACGACAACAAAGTTGAATCAGGTCAATTGTAAGCAACACGCTTGGCAAATGCTAAAACAACACTCGACTCGCAAGTCAAATCGACGACTACGGAGTAAAGTCGTTTGTCCAATTAGTCTGCCAAACAAGACAAAACTAAAAACAACAACAACAACAACCAAAGCAAGCAGCGAACAACGAAAACGTTGCAATGCCGCATGCAATGTGAACAAACAGCGTGTACTGAATGCCGGCAAAGGTATGAATAAATACTCCACAGTTGACTCACTCTGCACGGCAGGAAGGCAGCCGCGACAGACGGACAACGGACGACGGCCGTCACCAGCCACCAGCGGGTTAAGTCAACAAGAGCAAGGAACGGCACAACTGGACTCACTGGCGCGTAGCAAGGCGAATTGTGGCGATCATTTTGAAATTAACATAATCACATGCGTTTCTCCACTTTGGTTTTTTGTTTTTGCTGGCTTCTTCGTTGCCGGTTCGGGTTGGCGTTGGGCTCATTGTCAGTTTCATTTTTGGCCGCATGTGGCGTCTGTGGCAGAGACGCCGCAGCCAACACCGTTGCGACAACATATGCTGCCAGTTGCGGTCCGCCATATGCGCGAGCATGTGCGAACCCGCCGACGACTGCGGCTGCCACCGCATGAGAATCAACTGACAAGTTGCGAATTTCAGCTTGAGCGATTGCTTGACAGTTGAAATTTAAATTTTCGGCTGCAGTGTGGCGTTTTATTGGTTTTACGTTTTTAAGCCGACATCGGCACCGACACCAGCGCACAAATACTTTTGCTACAAATTCAACTGCTTGTACCTTATCACTCGACGGTTGATTGTTCCCTGATGGTATGTTGTTGGCGAATTCGAGACGCGAAGGAGGCGACAGCAAATTGATTATTGCCGTCTGTACGGCCTGCGCTGTGATGGCTCAGGTGTTGGCGGAAGCGACAAATTGCAGACAACGCTGTGACAGTGACAAGACACTGAGCGCAGCATAATTAATGACGTTTCCATAAAATTGCGCGCGACTGACAATTGTCGTAAGCAAACAAGTGTTTGTGCGAATTAGTTTTGTCTGCGAGGGTGCCTCACAATGGGTAATTTGAGACGCCAGCTGTGGGAAGACGTGCTTTTGCTGGAGACACTTTGGCCCTAAACAATGGCTGAATCATTTTAGATTCTTATTTCATTCAAATAAATCTCAAAGGGTCGCGGACAGAAAATTGCGACTCTAGAAAGCCGGCTGTCTCCTAAAGTACTCTGCCAACAAAATAATAAACAAAACATGATGCAACGGTAAAATTCGGATCACCGAAAACAATCCCGATGCCCAACTCCCCGTCAGCACTGCTATCCTATTCTATCGTATCGTATCGTATCCTATTCCACCCTATTCTAGCTATTCTATCCTATTCTACCCTATTCTATCCTATTCTATTCTATCTTATCCGATCCTATCGTATCGTATTGTATCCTATGGTATGGTATGGTATGGTATGGTATGGTATCGTATCGTATCGCATCGTATCCTATCGAATTGTATCGTATCGCATCGTATCGTATCGTATCGTATCGTATCATATCGTATCGTATCGTAGCTGTGAAGGCCTTCAACGTTTTGCTGAGCTTCCCGATCACAAATCTACTGTAACAAAAGTGTTAAGTGTTAACTTTTCAACGGAACTCCATCTGGTATCAAAAGGACAATGACAAGGAGAGCTATACGTGGCGCGAGAGAGATCTCCAAATGAGCTTCTTCTACCTGAAAACTCTTTTTAACTCACTTGAGAAGTTCTATTTTTGCTGAACTGAAGAATGCCTTCAGATTAAGTATCTACTGTAGTTTTAAAAACACAAAAGGGTTAAGTGATCGTTACTTGAAAATTTTTTTCAAAGGAACTCCATCTTGTATAAAAACGACCCCAACGAAATCTGTACGTGGTGCTCTCAAAGGGTCGCGGACAGAAAATCGCGATTCTAGAAAGCCGGGTGTCTCCTAAAGTACTCTGCCAACAAAATAATAAACAAAACATGATGCAACGGTAAAATTCGGATCTCCGAAAACAATCCCGATGCCCAACTTCCCGTCGGCACTGCTATCATATTCTATCGTATCGTATCGTATCGTATCGTATCCTATTCTATCCTATCCTATTCTATCCAATCTTATCCGATCGTATCGTATCGTATTGTATCGTATGGTATGGTATCGTATCGTATCGTATTGTATCGTATCGTATCGTATCGTATCGTATTGTATCGTATCGTATCGTATCGTATCGTATCGTTTCGTATCGTATCGTATGGTATCGTATCGTATCGTATCGTATGGAATCGTATCAAAACGTACCGTATCATATCGTATCGTATCGTATCGTATCGAATCGTATCAAATCGTATCGTATCGTATCGTATCGTATCTTACGTATCGCATCGTATCATATTGTATCGTATCGTATAGTATCGTATCGTATAGTATCGTATCGTATCGTAAGTTATCGTATCGTATCGTATCGTACCGTATCGTATCGTATCATATTGTACCGTATCGTATCGTATCGTATCGTATTGTATCGTATCGTACCGTATCGTACCGTATCGTATCGTATCGTATTGTATTGTATTGTATCGTATCGGATCGGATAGTATCGTATCCTACCTTAACCTATCTTCTTATTTTATTTCTTATCATATTCTCAGAATAGCCTCAACCCTGTCCGGTCTCCAATTCTGCTATCCTATCCCATATCATAACCTTTCAATTCCTACCCTATTCTGTCTTACTCCAGTTCTCGACTCGTAAATATGGTTCTTCTTTTATTTAAAATTTATCGCTTCACATTGCTTATGTTTCCCATAGCTCTAAAATTTGACTACTTTCGTAATTACGGGACAATTGATGGCGAGTAAAGCACCTTGCATGGCTCACCATAGAGATTTTGAAATAGTTAGTAACCAACAACTACTATAAAATTAGACAACAAATCAGATGAGACTTTCCTTGTCTTATGAATAATAAGAAAATCACAATAAATCTAACAGGATACTTTCAATACATCTGTAGTTGCCCCCAAATTTCTGGAGGTGTAGACTTTAGAAGTTTAATTTTAACTGTCAAAATTATTTGTGCTATCAAAGTATGTATTAAGCTAACTACAGCTGCCAACTTAACCAAATCTTATTTAAGTTAAATTCTTATTACTGCTTTTGTCTACATAATTCACGACTACATACTTCAAAATTTCAACGCACCCAATAATCACACATTTTTTCAACGGTGCAAAGTGCTGCGATGTCATGAAAAGTCAAGTCGCATAAAACAGCAAACAAGTGCAGTCACAGACACACATTTCAACACACACAGCCACTAAATGACATGTCTGCGAAATAAATTCTCGACTATCATGTGTGAGAATCTTTATTTCGTACAAATTTCAGCTGTTGGTCTGGCTGGTTGATCTCTGATCATGATCGGCACGAATGCTGCGCAAACAGCCTCAATAACCACTACAACAACAACAACAACAACAAACACATTGCAACAGTAGCTTCTGAATTCAACGCAGCACGAATGCGAATAAACGCCAAATACGCGAGCACAGTTTATATAGAAATTTTTTAATTTATTGTTGCAACACATGTTGGCTGGCTGACTGTCGGATGATGTGGCGACGATCTGCGATCATGATCAGCCCATTATTCTGCAAATAAACAAAACCCTAAAAGTACAAACACACAAACACTACAAAACAATATGGACAGAAAAACCAACAAACCGGCGGCAGACAAACAGACCGACACACAGACAATCAGGCGAATCGAAGCAGATGAGGATTTCCTGATGACGGGAATGGCAATGCTTAGCGGCGGCCAGAAGTGGTATAAATTTCAAATGAAAACAATAACAAAAAGCGTTAAACGAGACAAAAACGAGGCAAAAACAAAAAAGGTGCAGCAACTTTGACGCATCAAAAAGGTATCAATTCTGGCAACAGCTGAGCACGCAGAGCCAACGACAACGCCCAGAGCCACTCAGGAGACGCACGCTTTGCGACGGCCGCAGGAATGTGCTGGCGCTTGTGTTGTTGTCGCTGCTGGTGTGACGAAAAGGTCGTCGGTGTCGAAAAGTTTTATTACCGTGTCAGCAGACATTTGCGGCCAGGCCATTCGGTGCAGGAGAAATGGATGAATGGATGAAGAAACTTGTGCAAAGTTCTGCAATATGGAACGAGTGTTTATATAATACAAAGCAGCAGAAAACTGGAATACAACTAAAAATAAATGTTGACTCGAAAATTTCGCCAATAAGCATTTTCGCGCAAAATCAAATTGAATTTCACGTGGCGCCATTTAAATCTTCTACGAACGCGCTGCTGTGCTGGTCGACAGGAAACACTGGCATCTGCCAAATGCCATTGGAAGCCGATATGGCGGAAGTTGAGAGCATTCTAGTAAATTATTTCATTATTTTTAAAAAATTGAAAATTGAATTTAGTTAGCGCGTGCACTGAGTCATGCCAAGTTCGAAGCTTTGCTCGAGCGAAATTTCAGCAAAATCTTCAGTTACCTCACCGTCGATCTCAGCGCCGCCACACATATGCCAAACTCATTAGCATGATCCACTTTCGAGCCCATTACGCAACCATAACATCCATGCAACCAACCATCCGTCTAGCGGCAGCCCTGTTGACTTATGGCGTTCGCCGGTCGCATTTGCATTGCTTCCACTTGGTCGCTGCGCTGTAAATGCCGCTCGGCGCGCATAGCATGTAATACGATCGCGCCGAGAGCCGGCGTGGCGCCCAACATGGTAATGCTCGTTTAAGTTTTTATTACTCTCGGCCTTAAGTGCTGTTGCTGCTGCTCCTTCTTGGGCCGCTCAAGCGCACCGAACGCGCCGCAATTTAATTCAGTTCGATTCAGCGGCGCATACGGCGCACTTTGTGCCATCACAAAGGGGAAATGTGTAAATACCGGGAAGTGTAAGTCGTCGAAACGGCAATTGCGCACACGAGTGCTCTTAAAAATAGACGAATATGAACTCGCAGTATGCTGCAACAGCAACGGCGGACCGACGCGACGGCACCAGGCGCGCTCACAGCGTGGCCACTAGAACGCGTAGTGTGCACAAAAAGCATTTCGATTCGATTTATGTTACGCGCCGCGGCAAATGACATTACGTCACGCCGTCGTCAGTGCAGCGATCGATATTCGGGAGGCATATACAATTTTTTTTTTTTAACTTGAATTCTTTTTTGCAGCTTCTATTTGAACTTAACCAGTTAGTAGTGCTTCAGAGAGCATAAGTTTATGAAAAAAAATTCGAATTCAAATTTTTTACAAGTACCAAGGAAAAATGTTTCATGGTATTCGAAAAAATATGTCTCAATACTCAGTGTTCCATGCCAATAGTTACAATCAGTGGGGAGTTTTAAGGGTTCAACCCTCCCAGGAATGTGTTTGTCACCAAAATTGTGTGGTTTCAAATTGTTATTAATTATTAAAATTAAATAGTGTGTGCACCACTGGTTACATTTGTTAGAAGAGTGCTTTCTTGCAGCCAGAGAATTCCTTGTACAAGAGAAAAATATGTTGACTTGGTGTTGGTTAAGTTGGGCACCGAACCCATGACCCTTTGACTTATGATGTAATACACTAACCACTGAAATAGAAAGAGAGAGAATGCCGACTAGTGGCGCACGCAAGGTGGCAGTTCAAATAAACACCAAAATTTTTAGGTAGATAAGAAGGAAGGTGTGGCTGCCCCAAAACGTAGCCCACTTGGGCCATGAAGGCTCGAGCCACTGGGATTCACACAATCAATCGAGCTTGAGACAGCTCACTCATTAAACCAGTTAAAGCTTCTTGCGAAATTTAGTGGACAGCGAATGGTATTATCGGTCTAGGCTGTCGAAGAAGAAGTCCCTAAGCAGTTCTTCCTTTTTCTGGATAAAGCAGGACAAGTGCATAGAAGGTGAAGTGTATTTTCCTTCTCTTTTTTATACCTGCAGCTGCCACAGACATCGTTCGAACACAGCTCCAACCTTCTTGCTTGGGTGCCAATGGAACAGTGGTCCGTTAGAACACCAATCATGGTTCTAATCTGAACCCTGTTTAGAGAAGTTAGAGAAGTCCTCTAGACCGAAATCTGTAACATTTTGGGTAGCAAATATGGTTTCAACTGGAGTTGGGCTCAATAGTCGTGTACGAAATCACCCTCCCCCCAAAGGATATCTTGTGTGCTTCGCTAGCACCGAAAATGTATAATAAGAGATTATTTATTGGTCAGCTTCTCTGTCATTGCACGTCTCTCTCTAGACGACGATGGAAATCTCTAGGCTCTTTCTTCTTCGACAACTTGATTGAATTTAGTTCAGTCAACCTCAAGGACCAGCTAGAGTTCTCGGTCATTTCTCGGCCTTAGTGTGTCTTATGTCCAGACAGTCACCTTTAGCTAACCTAACCTCACCTTTGTCTTCTTTACGAAGTTGGAAACATATAATGATCTTCAATCTTCAAATTGAAATCATAAGAAACCCTTGACAAATCTTTCATGAATTGGATGTTTCAAATATTAATTTTTTATTTAATTAATTAATTTTAATTTAATTTTAATTTTTAAATTTTTTTATTTTATATATTAAAAGAGTTTGAATTTTATTTAAATTATGAACGAGCCCAGGACACATAGAAAAAGTACTCGCAAGCAGAGTGAAAAACAGCTCTATTACTACTCTACTATAAAGGGTCAACTTTTAATATTTTACAAAGTTCATTAATGAAACTTCATACATTTCATGATCACTTATAATGGAACATTTGAACACCGAGCGAACAAATTTTTAGACCGTTGCTTTTAGTGATTATTTATTCATGAAAAAAACCTGAGCAATGAAAGCATCAGTCAGTCAAAGGTCTAACTAGAGCATTTGAATTCTTAACCCTTTCGCTACAGGTTTTACTGGGGAAAGTTAAAATTTTAAATTTTACGTCGTAGGCTTCTATGTGGTTATATTAGCATTCCATAAGAAATTTTTTAATTTGTATACTCGGACCCTGTATTTTAGAGTGTTTTTCTATGAGAACAACCACATTGTTGTGGCTGTAATAATTACTTAAACATACAACTTTTTACGCATAACGAAAATTTGAATATTTCTTCATTTACTTCAGCTAAAATAAAAAAAAAAGTATCTAAATTGAAACAAAACGTCAAATTAAAAAGTTCTCTAAATTTGTCTGTTCTTCTTCCTTTACTATGTCAAGATATACCATTAAAAAACGTGTATACTTCTCTTCTTTAAACTTAAATATTCAATTTATTAATTTCGTATTTTTCCTAAAACTTCGAACTATTCTAAGGACCAACAAAAAAATGTATTCTTGCAACCATAGAGGATGCAGACGTCCATAAAGTAGCATGTTGCCATATGGCAACAAAATAGCGAAAGGGTTAACCAGTAGAAGTGATTTCAAAACTCTCATGAAAACTGGTTATACTTATTTAAAATGGATCAACAGTTTGATTGCAATTATAAAAATCTAAAACCAATCCATCCCCTTCCTATTCCTAAATGATTAAATATAATTTATTTACTACAATTGAACCTTTCCAAACCTTAAAGAAATATTGCAGTAGCCTTTGGCGAGATTTAATGAAAATATATCGAATCGCATCAATTAACTGAACAGCTTTCATTTATGAATACGCTCGGTGAAAGGCCATTAATTTCAGCCAATTCACGCTAAATTTCTATTTTATTTATCCCCCTTTTGTATTTGTTTCTCCTTTTGTGTATATAAGTCTCGCGCATAATTAAGCGGCACAGTGAAGCGACTCACATCTGGTTTAAGTTTAAGGTCAATCGATTGGCAATAAAATCGCCAACCAATTAGAGCAGACAAGACGAGGCGCTGCTCAAGATAAACAACTTGACGCGGGCGGCTAAAGCGTTTGCGCCATTAAGTAAATTAGTGCAGGAACAGCACTCGCAACAACTACTACCACTACAACAGTAGCAACAAAAAGCAAAACAACAACTACAAGTTTTGTGTTTATGTTTCGGGCTGTGCTAGAGGGGCCCAAAGTGACTGAATAGAAGCAACGATGGTAATCTGGCCATAAATACACCAACAATAATAACACAACAGCAAACAGTGAACAGCGAACAGCATTTTGTAAACAAATAAATAACGAACTGACACTCACTGCCAACAAACAGACACAGTAAGACAAGCACATACACACACACACACAAACACCAAAGCGGCCAAGTGAAAGCCAAATTGCAGATGCAACCACAATCGACTCACTCGAAGACAAGCGCAACATGAGCCCCACGAGACCAAAGATTGATGTTTATGCAAAACACACGTGCACTCGCACACACAGTGGACAAAGGGACAGCGTGGCAAAGGCGCTGCCAGCGGTAATCGCACTAAAAACTATTCACCATTATGGCAGGTAATGGGTATTATGGCCAATGCTGCGCGCCCGCTGCTGGCCGGTAGTAAAGTATGCTAATTAACAACATGTCAACAATGGCATAAACAAAACAGAAACAACGGCAGCTGAAGCAAAACAGTCCGTCGTGCCGGCCAACGTCCTCGGAGTGAAGAAAATTTACGATGCAATGCAAAATTTTCAAGTCCGAAATTAATGAGCGTGGTACGAAAAAGACATACGAGTACGAATTTCCCTTTATGCCAACTCATACGAATACGTGGAGCCAACCATCTAACCAACCATCCATCCATCCATCCAGTCAGTCAGTCAGTCAGGCATTCAACCTGCCACTGCAGCGCGCAACGGCTTCTCGTCCTGTGCGCCGAGGACGCCGGGCCAAGCGCTGACTGACAGCAGTAGCAACAGAAATGAAGTTTGAACGGCACATTTATCATGCCACAAGGTGAACTTGCTGCCAGCAATGCGAAATGAATGAAAGCTGACAAACGGACAGACAGTCAGACAGTCAGCCAGTTAGACGCGCTGTTGGGACAAACAGATAAAGCGCCGTACCGCACCGCGGACAGACAACAGCCAACCAACTCGCCAGACATACTGGCACGTCGAATAAACGCCAGAAGGAAAGAAAGAAAGAAAAAACTTAAAGGAAAGAAAGAAACAACGCACCAGCGAACCAAGTGCCGTGTAAACAAATTGCGGTTTGTGCTGAAGGCGTTAAGCTTCTTATTTTGCGGTTCAAGTGAGAGAAAACCATAAAAACGCAAAAATGCTGCCGCTTACTTTCCGCTTCCGCTTTTTGTCGCTTGCAACCAGAAAAAAATACTAACCAACGCAAAATCATATTTTTGCAAGGCTCTCGCTCTGCTCCCCCACCACCACCACCACCACAACTAAAAACAAACACACATTAATCAATGTCGTCTTGCTGTAAAATGTGCGTTTATTGTGAAGCTTTTCACTTTGCACGGCGGTGATTAAAAGCCAAAATTTCCAGCCGCCAACAAAGGCGCCAGTAACGGCGACAACACTCTCGAAACACCTTCATGCATCATCATCATTAATCTCGCATAGCACAATAAATTTTCTGTATATGTGTATGTGTATACGTGTGTGTGTCGCTTAAGAGGAGTTAAGGGCGTTCGTAACCGCAAAATTTGTAGTCAATACGCGACTTACTGCCAACGCCTTTCAGGTCAATAGTTCACATTTCCAACACCTGACATCAGCTCGTTTTTAAGGGTCGTTTTGGCAACTCTAGTTGGGTAAGAGGCAACCTTACAAAAACTCAATGACTTGCAGATCTTGGTTCATTGCTACTGTTTGCCTCAGCTTATTACACGCTTTCGTCCTCTGGTCCTAATAACAGATGGACGAATCAACTTGATTCATTCACCGTAGAGATGAAATGGGCTTTATGCTTGTTATGTTGTTGTTGTTTTCTTCATCTGATCCCACTAATAGATGGATGAATCAACTTGATTCATTCGTAGTCATTCTAAGGTCATTTACGAGGCCAGGTACAGAACATCAATTAGATTCCTGCACGGACTATCTGATTCCACACCTGGATTTTGATTCGCGCGCGCTTACCTCCTTTCCCTCAAGGGAAGAATGGGGACTTACAAGTGTGACAAGAGACGCCTCCATCACCATCTTCACAGATGGTTCGAAGATAGAGGAAGGTACAGGAGCTGGTCTCCACTCAGATGTACTAGGGGCTCAACGGTCTTTCAGACTCCCGGACCTCTGTAGCATCTTTCAGGCGGAAATTTTTGCAATCTGGAAAGATGCTGAATTAATCCGCGACAGCGATTATCACCCACGGACGTCACAATCTGTGTGGATAGTCAGGCAGCCCTTAAAGCGCTGGAATCAGCCACAGTAAAATCGAAGGTAGTGCAGAGTTGTCGCACTGCACTTCGCGGCATCGGACATCACCGAATCACTCTCTGCTGGGTTCCGGGCCACCCTGGAGTGGCAGGAAACGAGGCAGCGGATGAGATGGCAAGAAAGGGGGTCGCCCTGCCTCTCGCCGAAGTGGAAAACTCTGTGCTCCCTCCGATATCTGCCCTGTATATGCATAGTGACAGGTTGAGCAAAACTTACATCGAGTCCTCAGGGCAGAGCAGAACTGATTGCAGTACCTGCCGGGCAATATGTCCTTCCCTTTCCGTGAGGAAAACACGATTTGTACTGTCTCTGAATCGAACCTCTATTAGGCAGCTTGTTGGAGTCATTACTGGACACTGCGCCATTGGATCCATGCTTGTCAAATGGTGCCTCTCGTCCAGTGATGTCTGCAGAAGCTGTGGAGATGAAGAAGAAGTGGAAACGATCCAACACTACCTGTGCCACTGCCCGGCTCTGCAGGAACGCCGTATCCGTACCCTGGGGTCAAGGTTCCTGGTAGACTTGGCTTGCGCGGCAATAGTTGAAATTTCGGATCTACTCTCCTTCATCAAGTGGTCGAATTGGTTTGCCCCGGACTGAGAGCTACTGGCTAGCTCCAGAACCTTCCAAGAAGGGATTCACAATGGGCCATTTTGGCCTCCGAGTGGAAGTGCGGCCTCTGGGCCGCACACACACTTCCCTACCGAACCTAACCTAAAAGCAAGTAGTCGCATTGTGAGGAAAAGATGGTCTCAGATCTTTAGGTACTTAAGCTAATCTAATTTATGGATGAGTCTGAGCAAGTAATGAATCTTTACTCCATCTGATCACAGAGAAGTAAACCTTTGAGGCACACAAGATACAAACACCACTGAAAGCATATTTTTGAGATCAAAGCCAACTTTCTCAACTTGATCCCTCTGACATTCCTTAGTTACACTGTGCTTGAATCGGAAACCTTTTAATCTCAACAAACGAGCGACCTGGGTGGAAAACCTAACTCGAGTACGCTGAATCCAACGGTGCTAGTCGTTTTTCGAGAAATCTTTAATTAAAATTTGGAGGTTTTTGGGCAAACACCACTGAGAGCATATTTTAGAGATCAAAGCCAACTCTCTCAACTTGGTATCTCCGACATTCCTTAGTTATTAGCAGACATAGGTCTGACAAAAAATCTATGAACTATTGTCTGTAGTCTAGTCTGTTATATGAGCAGACTTATTCCAGACTGAAATATGCTGCTTTCATCTGGAGACCTTATCATGCTTCCCATTCAAATCGCTTAGAACGTATCCAAAGAAGATTCCTAAAGTTCGCCCTTCGTTCTATTCGTTTTTCTGAGCCCCAGCCTCCTTACAGGTCTCGATGTTTATTGCTGGGTCTAAAATCACTTGAAACGAGGAGGTCTGTCATTTCCATGGTTTCTATTTTTGATATAGTCAATGAAAACATTGATTGCCCCTCTCTCTTGGCCAAAATAGCGTTCAATGTGCCAACATGTTCCCTCAGACATGTTTCCCCTTTTTCTGTTGAGTTCTCTAGAACGCGTTATGGTAGTAACGTTCCTATTCCTCGAGCTTTAGCTGAGCTAAACGCGCTGTCGACCTCTTCAATGTTTAATATACCTGTCCCTAAACCTTTGTTCACTTCTTTTATTAACTCCCAGTTTCCCGTTTAAGTTTAATGTTTTCCACATTCTTAATTAGTCTGTAAGAATTGTTTTCAAAGACTAAATTGAATAAAGAAATAAATAAAAGGTCATCTGAGTCATTGCAACATGGGAGACCTAAGGGTTCCAACCTTAACTAAAGAATCTGGACAGAGACAATGTAGCAAAAGTAGAAAGAGACCATCTCCTCTTTTTCATTCAAACCGTTCGAGAGAAGATCCATCTGTTCAAATGTAGCTTGGCATATTTCTTTCTCTTTGCTCAGATCGCTTCGACAAAAGGTGCAACTCCTCAAATCTATTCTGTTAGATAAGTTGGCTTTAGTTATCTTGCCGATGCGTTCACATTGAAATCTCTGATTTATCATTTCTAAACGATATAATCATACGTCTAGCTAAGATCCCAAAATGAATATGAAAACCTGTATGGAATCTCTTGAAATTAGCGCTACTTAAAAAATTATATTCAATTATAAACGAAAAAATGTGGCAATGCCAATTCTAAAGATCGACCACAGAAAACGAAACCAGTTTCTTTTCATACCGCTGAGGGATTTTTTTTCATACAGTTGAATGTGTTTATATTTACATCGACCACGCCCTCTTTGCTGACGAAGAAACCAATTTCGCACTCCAAGCGCTCTGGGCCGTATTAAGTGCACTCGTCGGAGACAAAAAGCCAAAAAGACACGACCACGAACAAAAGAAGAAAGTCGACAACGTTCATAAATGAAGTTAATGACAACGCTCGCCGTTGAGTCCGCAGTGTGTTGTTGTTGCTGATGCTTTTGTCAAGCAAGCGATTAACGTCGACAGCAGCGGCAACACTGTCGCTGACGCTGCCGTTGCTTGATTGTTGGCATAAATTTCGCTTTCGCCCCGTATCGCAAATTTGCGCAAGCGGAACCAGCCTGCCATGAAGGCATAAATTAACTCAACACTTTCGTTGTTGTTGCCCTCGTCATGAGCACTTCAAGGGGGCCAGGCCGCGTAGGTACCGAACACGGCGCTGAGCAGCGCTGATAAGCTGGAACCCGGCCGACACCAGCCTCCCCACGTGACAATGTCTGGCACAGAAAGGCGAAAGATGTGTTTAAGAGTGCGGAAGTGCGGCCTATGAATAGACGCAATAAGCTCGCCTGTATTGTGCATAAATTGCAAATGCGAGCACGCAAGTTGCAGCGCTCGCACTCGCCGCCCAGCACGCAAACATTCGCGTGCGCAGACGGCGGACAGACGGACGGGCAGGCTGACACAATGGGGTTAAGAGCGCCGCATATTGGCACCATTTGCAAAAGAAACGGCTGCTTATTAGTCGAATTAGGAGGCGCAGCGGCAGCGGCAGCGGCAGCGGCGGCTTTCATAGGCACAACAAAATGCGCATTGTGCGTGTGGAACTTTGAAAAGCCTTTCTTACAAGCCGAGGACACTTAACTCTGATTTATGTGTAATTGCGAAATGCATTTGTGTGGACCGCTTTGAGAGAACACAACCGAAAGCGAGACATGCACAATTGAAGGTAATTACGTAGGTATTAAAAAGTATAGTTTACGTGACAGGTTGTCCGGATATGACTTCAGTTATATCTGAGAGAAGGAAGACCCAGGTTTCATTCAAAGGACCCGCTTGAGGAAGTGAGAGTCAGCAGAAAAGACCAGCCTTGGGAGACTTGGTAGAAATACATGAAAGACCAGTGGAAATGAGAAAAAACAAAAAAGACCTCGTCTAAGAACCCAAAAGGACCTCATAGCAATGGATGAAAGACTAAGCAAATAAGAATCAACATAATCTTCTAAGAAGATTGCCAGACCACATGGAAATACATGAAAAACAAAAAATGGGAACAATCCCAAAAAACACCTCGTGTTAGAACTCAAGAAAAAAAAGGAAGCTAATAGATTAAAGATTAAAGCAAATGAGAATAAAGAGAAGACTCTAAGATTTCTTGAAGACCTCGCAGAAATTCATGAAATACCACAAAATGGGAAAAATCCAAGCAAGACTCTGTCTAAGAACCCAAAAACAACCTCATAGCAATGGATGAAGGACATAAGAAAATGAGAATTAGCAGAGGAATCTAGGAGCCTTGGAGGACTTGGTAAAAACGCATAAAAGACCAAAGGAAATGGGAAAAAGCCAAAAAGACTTGGTCTAAGAACCCAATAAGAATTCTCATAGCAATGGATGAAACACTGAAGTAAATTGGAATCAATAGGATTATCTAAGAAGATTGCAAGACTCCATAGAAATACATGAAAAACCAAAGGAAACCAAAAAACACCTCGTGTAGGAACTCAAGATGAAGGAAGAAGCTAATAGCAATAGATGAAAGACTAAAGCAAATGAGAATAAACAGAAGAGTCTAAGATTTCTTGAAGACGTCACAGAATTGCCTAAAAGACCAAAAAAAATGAGAAATTTCCAAGCAAGATCCCGTCTAAGAACCAAAGAAGAACCTAATAGCAATGGATGAGAGACAAAAGAAAATGAGAAGCAACAGAAAAGTCGAAAAGCTTTGGGAAACTTGTAGAAATACATGAAAGACCAAAGGAATTGGGGGGGGGGGGCGGGGGGGGGCAGGCCAAAAAAGCCCTGGTCTAAAAACCCAAAAAGATCCTCATAGTAATGAATGAAGCACTGAAGTAAATTGGGATCAATAGAATCATCTAAGGACACTGCAGTCTCCATTTAAACACATGAAAAAAAAATGGGAACAATCAAAATCCAAAAGACTTTGTCTTTGTTGTTGCTGTCTTTGTCAGAAAGATCCTCATAGCAATGGATGAATGGCTTAAGCAAATAAGATTCAACAGAATCGTCTAAGAACACTGCAGGACTTCCTAGAAATACATTAAGAACCAAAAAAAATGGGAACAATCGCAAACAAAAGCTCGTGTAGAAACCCAAGAAGAAGCTCATAGCAATAGATTAAAACACAGAAAATAAGAATCAGCCGAGGAGTCTAAGAATTCTACAAGACCCCACAGAAACTCAAAGCAAAAATCTCGTCTAAGAACTTAAGAAGATCCTCAGAGCAATAGATAAAAAAAATCGAATGAGATTGTTAAAAGATCCTAAAAAACTTTGTAGAAGTACATGAAATATCAATGAAAATAATTATGAGTCGACAAAATCATCAACGAACCCATGAAAAAGATATGAAAAAATGTCAAAATAGACTTCGTTGAAAGGAATACAAGGACGCCAAAAATGGGACTCGGCAAAATCATCAAAGAAGCCAAGAAGAACCTTGTAGAAATTGATGAAAGCCCATTGAAATGGAGTTCGCCAAAATCTTCTTACAACCCACTAACGGATAAGAAATCAATTAACTGAATAAACCTAAGAAAAATTGGCTAGGAACCCCAGAAAGTCCAAATTTCAATGAATTGTAACTTTAGCAGCTGAACTTTAAAAACTATTTAACCTTCATTGAAGTCATTTCATTACTTTTTGTATAGAAACTTAGCCTCATAGACTGCGAATTTTTATGAGATTTACGCATTTTCCAAAACCACTGCAAACGGGTTGCAACAATAAAACTTTGACTCGCCAGCCAGACTCCTCGCCACAAACCACTCATGTTTCGCACACCACGGTTCGGCCAGCTCGATGGCTCGCAGCAGCATTTCTGTCGCCGAAACCAACAAAACCATACATTTAAATTAATGATCTTCGAGTTCGGTTCAAACGCTGCCAAAGAGTACAGCAATTAGTGGTTTTTTTGGCATGCAACAAAGCCACGACAACACCAAAAACCAACCAACCACCACTGCTCGTCCAATTCGACGACAATCAAAGTAACAAAAGGACACTTCATGCAGCACGTGTGGCTCCGCAGCGTAAACTGTCGCTCGTCGCACGTTTCGGCAGCAAAAACTCAACCGCTCGACTTCTTTCCGGCGCATGCACACTCAATAAATTCCGAAAAAGGACAAATGCGTTTGATGTTTTAAGGCACGTTAGATAAAGTTTTGAAGTTTCTTGACAGCACAAGTTGGCTGGAAAAACCGGCCATGGCGCAGCAGACGCAGCTGCGCCACAAAGTAGCAGCAACAAAAAAAAGGATACTTATTAAAGCATTACAAATGACCAGAAATAATACAAAAAAGCGGTGGAAACATAAAATAGACGACAAGCAGCGAATGCGAAAAGGGTGACAGCGCTGGACACACACAGCAAACGGCTGCCAGTTGCCGGGGCTACGCTGTCACTTTCGAAAATAATTCACATTTATGCAAGTTTTCTTAGGCTAATCGCATGAAGGATAACAAAATCAGGCAACGGGTGAACAATAAAAAATATGGAATTAAATTATGGTACAAGGGTGAGGGCGCGCGCCAACAGGACGTCGTCGATTGGTCTTTTTGTGCTGGTCGCTGGTCGCTGGCCGAACGACAATGCCGAGACAAGGGTTTTCAAAGAACAAAAACCAAGGACACGAAATATTTTAATAGAATTGGTTGCGTGTATTGTTTTGTTGATGTTTTGCCCTCCAAGTTTTTTTGTTAGAAGTGAAATAAGAAAATAAAAATGCACACAGATACACGCACACACGTCAACCGAAATATTTTCGTTCAACAAATTTTCATCAATTTGCATGCGAGATCCTTTGAATAGCAAATTTGACAGTCAGTTGCGTGCGGCTGCAAGTGGCGGCGGCGTGCGGGGCACCAAGATGTATGAATTATGATTGTGCGCCCAGAAAAGGTTACGCTCGCCAGTCAAGCAGACTGAAGAAGGTTGCGAGTAGTAGTCGCAATGCTTTCGCATTCGAAGATTGCAAGAAAGGCGGCAATTGTGAGCTGCCACTGCCACTGCTCCACTTATGTGGGTCTGTCTGTGAACTGGTCTGTCGAGTGGCGTTGAAACGCAGAGCAGTGAAGGCAGCAGCAAATTAAGCTTCTTTCCTTTGTTTTTCTATGTCTTGAGTGGCTCGCCGAGCAGCCACAACCCGACGCTCGCATGATTTATATGAATCATTTTGCGGCAGCTGAGTCATGCGAATATGCATGAAGCTTACAGATTTCCCCAAAAAAAATTCAAGTTTAATGGGCTGCAATCAATTTGAACATACGAGTTGCACAATAAATTGACTCAAGAATTACTTCAATTGCGTTTAACCAATTAAAATGAGTAGCAAATTAAATTCACAATGAAAAAGCAAAGACGAGAGAAGAAAACCTGGAGCACTGTGGCCTGAGAAAAGCGCGTTGAACCGCACTTGCACAAAGTGACCCGACCGACTTTGCTAATTTCGTTATTACAGCTCAGACAATATTATGGGGATTCGCTTTGTTGTTGGCAAATTGGGTGTTTTTCCTACGTTGATGCAATAATTCTATGGAATGTAAAGTATGATTGAAAGTGGAGATGAGAAAATAAAGTAACAATGTGAGAAAGAGAGAAAGGAGTACGGTGTGATAGTTAGAGGTCGACGTCGAAGAGGGAGGCCCTGTCTCCGGTGGAAGGACCAAGTTGAAGAGACCTTATCATCTCTTGGTGGGGCCAACTGGAGAAGGTCAGTAAAGTAAGTAATAACTAAATCTAGTTGTATGTTATTATTATTACAAGTGGGATGAATCAGCCCAACTGAAGCGGTTTATTAGTATCCTTCTAAGTTGTGCCAGTCAATTATTATTTACTAAGTTGTGCCTTGTGCCCTTAGATTCGACTAAAAAATTGTGTTGTACATTGCGATCTGCTGGATCTATTTATTACCTAATCCATATTGTAAGAAAATAATTTATAAGAAAAGAACGATCTGATCCATAGAACTTTTGGGAGACCTATGTTTGCTAAACATTTACATATAAAAATTGGAGCAATCAGGTTAAAGTAGTCGACTCCACATAAGACTTTTCGTTGCTAGTTCAACTTTTGATTGAAAGTCAAATATCTTCTTTGGCTCTTCCTTGACTCATTAATTTTCAATTTTCTTTACTTCGGTCAAAGACTACGTTTTGTTTTCTACCGAGAATAAATATCCCAGGAATCTCACATAGACCACTTGCGATTATTACACCGTGCGACAAAAATTAAAAAAAATTTTCACACCGGAAAAAATCCAAATGGGCGTGAAACTAGAGACCAAACATAGTAATACTGCGTACTCAGTTTCTCATTTCTACATCCTTTGTCCTTTAAAAAGGACTTGAAAATTTTTGAAGGGGATAAAAAATAAAAAAATATCAAAAATACTTAACCTAGTTAGAATATGGTGATATGTATATCAAATGAAAGAGGAAAGGCTCAAGATTTTAAATAAAATTAATTTTTTTTCTATTTGTAAAAAAAGGATATAAAAAAGGTTCTTTGAAAATTTTAATCCTTTATATCCTTGAATATGTATATAAAATTTTCTTGAAAAGTAAGTATGTTAAAACCCAAAATCTCCATGATCACGTGTCAAAATTTCATTACTCTAACTTTATTGGTTCGAAAATTATTTTAAAAAAAGGCGGAAGCTGCAATTCTAATGAAGTACAAAAATTCTAATTTATTTGAGTAACAGTATTTTAAATAATAAAAAGATACAAAACCAATGAAGCGAGAATAATGAAATTTTGACACGTGATCAAGGAGATTTTGGGTTTTAACATACTTACTTTTCAAGAAAATTCTATGTAAATTTTCAAGGATATAAAGGATTAACATTTTCAAAGCACCTTTTTCATATAGTTTTTTTTACAAATAGATAGAAAAATTAATTTTTTTTAAATTCTTGAGTCTTTCCTCTTTCATTTGATATACATATTGCCATATTCTAACGAGGTTAAGTATTTTTTATTTTTTTTTTAATTTTTATCCCCTTCAAAATTTTGAAGTCCTTTTAAAAGGACAAAGGATGTAGAAATGAAAAACAGAGTACGCAGTATTACTATGTTTGGTCTCTAGTTTCACGCCCATATGGATTTTTTCCGGTGTGAAAATTTTTTTTAATATTTGTTGCACGGTGTTATCATTAAAACTCTACACTTGACAACTGCTTACTCCGTCAGCTGTTTCCTGTCAGGGAACTTTCGTACTTTCGTCCTTAAGCTCCGACTCCCAGTTGGCAATCGGATATAATTAGTGTCCGACCGAATATTCGGTTTCGGTTTCGGCTCAAATAAGTGGTTTCGGTTTCAGTTTCGGCCAAAAAATGGCGGAATAGCCGAAACCGAAACTTTCTAGAATATTTTTTACATTTTATTGTGTAGCAGATATATAGTGAAAGGAGGAGTAATTTAGATGCCACCAATGTAAATAAACTTCTTTTTTTAGCATTTAATATTAAATTATTTAATTTTGAATATTAGCGAGTAAGGTACGAAAGGGTGATTTTTTCATGTTTACGTTTTTAAAAAATGAATAAATTGTTTTTTTTAATAAGTATTTATTTATTTATGCTATGTTTGTTTGTTTGTTCTTTATTTACTTAATGTAAAATTCGTTTGTTGAAAAAAGTGCTTGATATGGTGATTTTTATTTCAACTAGAAAGTTTCGGTTTCGGTTTCGGCCGAATATTAAAAAAAAACCGAATATTCGGTTTCGGTTTCGGCCCAAAAAATTGGTTTCGGTCGGACACTAGATAGAATCTTTTGATGTTATAGCTCTGTTTTAGCTTGAACTGAACTTAGCTACGTCTACTTGAAAGGTGGTTGGGTACTTTTTCATCTAATTCTGAGACTAAATATTGACAACTGCAACCTCGCCATTGGCTCTTAAGGATCCATGTGTTATCTGTTCATCTATGTAAAACCATAAACATAAAACCATTGCAGTGAGTAAATAGCATCGCAATAACTCTACTCAAATATAATTTCCACCACAATCCACTGCAATTAAAATTTTTCCCACTTTTACACAATGCAAAAGTAGAAAGTTTGTGTACTCACTTTACACATTCGAGCCAAATGGTAATCACACATGCAACGTACCTGCAAAGAGAGACCAAAAACAGAAAAATTATTAATTAAATTTGCAACATGAGATGCCTGCAGAGATCGAAACTACAAAAGCCAGCAAGTCAACAACCTATGACCCCAATACAGAGCCGCGTCCAGTGTGCACGGCCGCCACACGCAGCTCGCAGTGAAACGGCGCACAAATCACCGCATAATAAACGAGCGCCGACAGCCAAGCAGACAGCCACACAAACAGACAGGCTGACTGACGGACGCACCGGCAAATGGTTTGTTTGCTTGTTTGTTGGCACACACACACATACAATCGACAGTAGCAATAACAGCACGAAAAAATGCAATAAATATCCATTTATGTTTTATTTGTTAAAGCCTAAATTGAGGTTAAAAGTTTTTACGGCTTCGCGCTGGAATGGCGACTGCAACTGCAACTGCAACTGCAGAAAATCAGCAATCGGCGAAACTGCATGGGGCCGAGGTGGTCGCGCAGTTGGGCCAAGCGACGCGTCAACCGGCCAACTCCGCAACCAACCGCAGCGCGTCTGCTGGCATGCGCGACCATACTCGTAAGCGTGAGCATAAGTCACAGCTGATGGCCGACTAGACAGACAGCAAATTACGCCAGGCGTCGTTTCGTTTGTGGCCTCAAACAATTTTCACTTATTTCTGCGCAGAATGTGCGGTTTGCGCAGCGCTACCCGTGCGGCAAGTTTCGCCGTGCAGTCGGCCAAGTTGTGTGCGCGTGCATGCGATGCGATTTCTCGGCTTCGCCAACTGTCAATCAATTTGTAAAACGGCTGTCAGCATAAATATTTACTAATGGCAAAGTGAGATTTTATGAAGAGTAGGTGAGAACGAATAAATTGCCGCGACAAGGCGCAAACGACAAACATATGAAAAAATGCAAGCAAAAAAAACTGTTGCGAATATAAAAATGCTTGACGACATAGCATAGCTAAATGTTGAAATATTCAGTGTGAGTGCATTGTTTCGACAGTTGTCCGGCAAAAATATTGCACACAATACATCAATCATTGTGCTGGTTCATTTGGTGGATTGGTTGATGTCATGAAAATTTATCAGAATCATATTCTAAATATACACTAAAAGGCATTAGCGGTGTTCATGAACTATGGGAATGGGTGTGGCAAAATATCACATTCAAGCGATTCCAGGGATCTTGGCTGCTTTTAGTAATCCCTCAGTTGCGAAATTGAAGTTGCAAAATCCCGGTATTTTTACTTAAATTATTTACGGTATACAAAATCCGTTTCTACGTAGAAATCGATATTTTCAAAACAAAATAACAAATTAAATCAATTCAAATGCTATCATTCAACTTTAAAAGTTTATATTGATTAGAGTCAAATAAAAATTAAATTAATTAATTAAACTATAAATTAGAATTCAATTCTAATTAATTAATTAATTAATTAAATTAAATAATTAATTATTTTATTATAATTAATTAATTAGAATTTAATAATTAGAATTAATTATTAAAATTAAATTAATTAATTAATTAATTAGAATTTATTAATTGGAATTAATTATTAAAATTACATTAATTAATTATAATAAATTAATTAATAATTAAAATTATAATTATAATTTCATTTAATTAATTAAATAGTAAATAGTAGTAAATAATAATTTAAAAAATAATAATTTGACTATAATAAATAATAATTAATTAAATGAAATTATAATTATAATTTTAATTATTAATTAATAAATTAATTATAATGAAATTATAATTACAATTTAAATTATTAATTAGTTAATTATAATTAATTATAATGAAATTATAATTTAAATTATTAATTAATTAATTTAATTAATTATTATTTATTAGAGTGAAATTAATATTTTTGAAATTATTAATTATTTTTTAAATTATAATTATAATTTTAATTATATTATTAATTAATTATAATTAATTAATTTCATTAATTATTATTTATTTGAGTCAAATTATTATTTTTTAAATTATTATTTATTAGAGTCAAATAAATTACTAACTAAAATTGATTTAGGGTGGTAAATTCAACATTCAAATTACAAAATGAAAATGTAGATACTGTATTGCATTACGTAATATTCGTAATTTAATTAGTCATTGTTGTGACTATTTAATTAATTTAATTTAATTGTATGATTTGAGATTTTTTGTATACCTTAAATTATTATTAATGTTAAATTTATTTATATTTACTTATTAAAAAATTATAAAAACTTAAGTGAATAATTCAAAAAATTATTCTTCACACATTTTTGTTCTCATTATGATTAAGTTAGGTTATGGGTTGCATTGGGGTTACGTTATTGGGCCCATTGTGAATCCCTGCATTCCTTCTCTTTATGATAGTTTAAAACAAAAAGTGTGTACAAGATTCTAGAATCTGCAGCTGGAAGAATATCTAAGCAAAACTTGCACAGGCTTCCAGTATTCGAGGATATGCTGATATCTTGGGACTTAAAAATTGTCCGGGATTGAACACATAAATGTAAAAAAATACCCTA
The DNA here is from genome assembly GCA_964056695.1 of Melieria picta. NCBI lineage: Eukaryota > Metazoa > Arthropoda > Insecta > Diptera > Ulidiidae > Melieria > Melieria picta. Next base: position 140,591,496 of record OZ057398.1, read on the forward strand.
AATGGACTTTTCAGAAGTATGGCAAAATATCGAGATGACTTTAAAATCAACGGAGTTTTGCCTACTTTTGACAAAACACAGGGTTGCATTCATGGCTAGATTACTCAGTTGACTCAACGACGCTAAAAGAATAAATCTTAAGTTAATTCAGACTCAACTTTTTCCTAGATGTAACCAGCATTCCATACAAAAATGTTCTGCCAGCGATTATTTACTTAAAACTTGACAGATCTTAGCGAACTTGGAGAGTTTTGAGAAGATTGATTTGAAGTTTCTTTTCGAACGTTTACTTCGTTTAACTGTTTACCTCACTGAAGGTACAGTTTAACGTGAAGAAGAAAAATCAACTGATTGTTCTGAGCGAACCACACTGGCTGATGAAACTTTGTCGAGAGACACTTGAATTTTGGGAGGCTCAAATTTTAGAACTGCGTTTTATATTATATATATTTAATTACCTTATTATATATATTTAATATTTATGTATTAAGAGGATCTTAGAAATAGGAGCCCGTGTGTTTAGTAACCCTAACTACGAATTTTATTTATAGATGCCTGAGCCGATACATTGATTTCATAGTTGTTTGATTAAATTTTCTTTGCATTTATTCAATGATTATGATTATTCGAAAGTAAAAATTCGATACTTGTCATATACTTTAGTATCTTTAATATGAAATCCATAAATTTTAGAAAAGTGTTTTTGTTTTTTAAGTCAAAAGTGCAAAAGCTCAAATCTTGGTAATTTAGTTAGTTTAGTATTTGAGTTTTTTAACAAAATAAACTTCAGTATCCAAAAACGTTCCAAAGAACAGAATGTTGATGAAGGCATCTATGGAAAAGCCTGACAATTCCACTACCTGAACCCACCTGGGACATACATAGCAAACATTTGTAAATTCATTGTATGTCAGTATTTATATTTTATTAAAACAGTCCAGCAGCGGCTTTGCTTAATAATATGCAAAAAAACATGTGGCCATTTGTTGTAGAAAATCATTCAAATTGCCATAATTACAACATTCATTCAGTCAGTCAGTTCGTCGGAGTTTTACACATTTAGCATTCGTTCAGTTATTCATGATGCAACAAAACATGCCCATCAAATATCAATCAGCAAATTAAACATTCAATTTGTTATTTATGCGCATGTGTGCGTGCGCACACGTACACAAACACCAACACAGTTGGGCCTAAATGATTCTGTCAATAATTTAGCATTTGAATACCAAGCCAGCCAGCTGCCACGCCATTAGCATTATTTTAGCACCTTTATTTCAATTTTTTGAAAGCTCACAACATAAAACACCTCCAACATGACTGGCCGACTGGCAGCGCCACGCAGCCGACGAACAAACAGCCGTCGCGGCCAGCAAATGCCGACAGCTTTGCCGTTTCATATGCAGCCGCACCATAATGTGGCGTGCCTGGATTATACACACGCCCCGCCCCCGATGCCCCCGCCCATTACACATTTTGTATATTCAGCGTTTCGAGTTTCAACGCTGAACGAAGCATTGCAAATCGACAAAATGCTCACAGTTCACAAGCGCGGCGTGGCATGAATACCAAATGTCATTAGCAGGATTTAAGTCACATTCTCTGACAAGACAAAAAGCATTGTCGTCAGCTTTTTGTTTTTTTGGTGAAAAAAAATCAAAGCAACAACAACAACATCGTTTAAGCTATACATTAATACAATTTAGTTGAAAAACGCAAATTGTTAAAATAAAACTTTTAAGCTGCCTTGGAACAAAACATGATTTCGCTGCTCTCATCGGTGCTGTTGTCACTGTCGTTGACGATAATAAAGTGTGAATGCAAAAAATCATAAAGTCAATGAAGAATCAGGTTAAGTTGACGATAACACCGTGCGACAAAAATTTAAAAAATTCTTCACAATGGAAAAAATCCATATGGATCCATATCTCGCTTCATTGATTTTGTATCTTTTTTTTATTTAAAATACTGATACTAAAATAAATCAGAATTTTTGTACTTCATTAGAATTGCAGCTTCCGCCTTTTTTTTAATAACTTTCGAACTAATAAAGTTAGAGTAATGAAATTTTGACACGTGATCAGGGAGATTTGTGGTTTTAACATTTTTACTTTTCAAGAAAATTCTATGTAAATTTTCAAGGATATAAAGGATTAAAATTTTCAAAGGACCTTTTTCATATCCTTTTTTTACAAATAGATAAAAAATAAATTTTATTTCAACTCTTGAGCCTTTTCTCTTTCATTTGATATACATGTCGCCATATTCTAACTAGGTTAAGTATTTGTTATATTTTTTTTATTTTTTATCCCTTCAAAATTTTGAAGTCCTTTTAATAGGACAAAGGATGTAGAAATGAAAAACTGAGTACGCAGTATTAATATATTTGGTCTCTAGTTTCACGCACATATGGATTTTCCCCGGTGTGAAAAAGGGCTGTCGCACGGTGTAATAAAGTGTGAATGCAAAAATTCATAAAGCCAATGAAGAATCAGGTTATGTTAGGATTCAACAATACTCGTGTATCGATTTATTGCTACACTAGCAGAGTCCGGCGGATTTGCATGCAAATCTGAAGTCAATAATAAATAAATCATGTTTCTCTTAACCCTTTGTTCACTCAGTCTGATTTTGATGAAAACTAGTTGTCTTATAACTTTTTATTTTACCATATTTAAGGTAGCATGGCACGTTAGAACGGGGCATTTTTAATGATTTACAAAATTATTTATTTTTCAGCTCCTTTGTTATCAATCTTTTTGAAAATTTTTTTACGATATAGTGAAGGTTTAAGGAACACAACAAAATTTTTTTTTTAGCATATTGTCTCTTATCTAGGTGGAGCTGAAGTCGCGTAGAAAAAAAAACAAATCCTCCATTGCGGACACTTAATCTCCGGATTGGCTCGACCGATTTAAAAAAAAAAAATTTTAGTTCTCTTTATTAACTTATTTTTTACAAGAATCGACCACAATATTGAAGAAAATTTTTTATTTAAAGTACTTTTTCTCGGGAAAAAAGGTGAAAAACGCAGTAAATTTTTGACACTTTTTTTCAAAAAGCTCCTATCCTTTTATTTTTGGCGTTTTTTTTATTTTTCTGGTCAATTCCTGTGTCCGAAAGCTTAATAATTATGAATCGGTTTTGTTTTTTTGTTTCAGATTAGCCGATTCGGAGATTAAGTGTCCGCAATGGAGGATTTGTTTTTTTTTGTTACGCGACTTCAGCTCCACCTATATAAAAGACAATATGCTAAAAAAAAAACAATAATTTTTTCAAAAAGATTGATAATAAAGGAGCTGAAAAATAAATAATTTTTTAAATCATTAAAAATTCCCCTTTCTAACGTGCCATGATACCTTAAAGTCAAAGGCCCCATAAAACATTTTTACAAACTATTAACCGATTATTGAGATTTTGATTTTTGAAAAAATTTGAAACACGTGTTGAATGGTTTCTCATTTGAAGTGGTTTTACTATGTTTGAAGACAATAGGCTCCTTAATTTATGTTTTCTTACAGTTTCTTCATACAAACTTTTAACTGATAGTTGATACCGTCAGGTTTTGAATTTCGAAAAAATTTAAAACAAATGTCGAATGTTACAGAAGTGAAATTAAAAACCCATTAAATCATGTCTTTCCATAAAAACTGTTAACCGATTGTTGACCCCGTCAGATTTTTAGATTCTGATTTTCGAAAAAATTTAATAATGTCAAATGTGGTTACTAAGTGAAATTAAAAACCCCATTAAATTATGCCTCCCCAAAAAACTGTTAACCGATTGTTGACCCCGTCAGATTTTTTTTCCAAAACAATTTGATTTGAAAACCATGTGTCGAATTATTTCTTATTTGAAGCGGTCTTATTAAGTTTGAAGTTAAAAAACCCATCACATTAAGTTTCTCCACACAAACTTTTGACCCATCGTTGACACCGTCAGGTTTTGATTTTCGAAAAAATTTAAAATACGTTTCGAATGATTTTTTAATTTAAGTGGGTTTGCTAAATTTGAAGACAAAAACCCCATTAAATAATGTTACTCCATATAAAAATTTAACCCATCGTGGACACTGTCAGATTTCGATTTTCGAAAATATGTAAAACAAATATCGAATTATTTCTCATTTGAAGTGGTGAAGTGGAATTTATTTATTTATTTAGCCAATAAACAAAGGTCCTTACTGACAAAATTTTAACCCATCGTTGACAGTCAGATTTCGATTTTCGAAAAATGTAAAAACAAATATAGAATTAATTCTCATTTGAAATGGTTTTACTAAGTTTGAAGTAAAAAAACCCGCTACATCAAGTTTCTTCATACAAAATTTTAACTCATCGTTTTGATTTTCGAAAAATGTAAAACACGTGTCGAATGATTTCTCATTTGAAGTAGCTTAGTAAAAGTTTGAAGTCAAAAAACCCATTACATAAAGTTTATCCACACAAACTTTTAACCCATCGTTGATCCCAGAGGATTTTGATTTTCCAAAAAGAAATGGTCATGTTTTTTCATACCATTTGTTGATCCCGTTAAATTTTAATTTTCGAAAAATCAGAAGATACGTGTCGAACTATTTTTGATTTGCAATATGTTCAACAAGTTTCAAATCAATAGGCCCTTAAATCACGTTTCTTCATACAACACTTCAACTAAGTGTTGCCCCTTTAGAACCCTAATTTTAAAAACTCTCGTCTTAACAGATCAAATTTCATGTTTCTAGTTTCAGCGGTTTGGGCTGGGCGATGATTAATCAATTAGTCAGTCAGTCAGCCAGTCAGGACAAACAATTATATAGGCACATATAGATTTTTCCATAGGCAGCGGGTTGGTCCTAATAATAGTAATAAATAGACTTCAAAGCAAATAAATAAAAAAAATTACTTGTCTTATTCAAATTTGAAAAAACACAAAAATTCAAGTATTTATGTTCACATAACATTTGTCTATTTGCTTACTCGAGACAGAGTACAGTAGCGCACGCAAGGATTAGTTAGCGAGTTCAAACACCCAAATATTACATTTAAATATAAAAATTTATTACAAAACTTCTACACGGCAAACATGATTTCAAACGGTATTTGGCTCAAAAGTTGTGCACGCAAACCCCCCAAAATTAAATCCTGTGTGCGTCACTGTCATAGTTAGTACATACGCATGAAATCTCACACCCACATGTGTTGTACCTGTCTGCACTAATATAACTTAATTAACATTTTCCACGCCAATGTGGTCAATGTGGCAACATGAAAATAACTCCAAAAAAATTTACACATACAGCAAGCAGCAAAAATTACCAAAGAAAAAATTCAACAAACTGGATGTTGTTGTTGTTGTTGTTGTATTTCACGGTGCCCGTGTCAGCCATTATCTATGGCCTGTCATAAGCATTAACAGCAATGAGCCAATGAACAATGAATTCTCAATTTGTGGCGCCACTCGAAACGAAACACTCGGCCTTTGCCAAGCATGTGTCGGTCTAAATATACGAACCCGCATGCGGAGCGCCGGCGGCAATTTCGACACTTGGCCAGCGAGTCGAGTTGAAATTCGACTAGTTGGGCCATGCGAAAAGTATTCAAAGTGGCAGGAAACATTTATGCAAATTAGATATTCTATTTTAGTGCGGCCGGGGTGGGCTGAATGCGCCAAAGGCGTCGAATTGTTTGGCAACGCGTACTCGCCGGCGCATTATTTATGCACGCAATCGGCTGGTTGGCTCGCCAACTGACTGAATGGCTGGCCGACTGACGTTTTTATTTTTGGCGCGCAAAGTGTAATAATCACTTTGGTGTTTACACTCGAGATAATCGCCGCGACCGCTTTGAAGTGGACTCACTTTCGCATAGTTGTGAAGAGCGGCCGTAAAATCTGGCTGACCTACTTTTAGGCGCACGAAACTTAATCGCCCGCAGACTGGCTGCACACCTAGCACGCCAAACGCCATACACCAGCACCGGCGACGCGCCACGGCCCCATCGCGTCACCGCTTCGACGCTCAAACGTGCGCACTGGCTGCATGATTCTTTCTGGGCATTGTGCGCGCGTCAAAAATAACTCCTTTGTTCGCGCGCGCACATGTATGTGTGTGTGTGTGTGTGTGTGTTGTGTTTTATTGTATTTGAAATTTTTTTCGTAAAGGCCCATGCACGCATATTTTTCATGCTTGTCGACATGTCTGTTGCCGTGTCCGTTGTTGTCGAGTCGTGTTGCTGTTTTGATTCTCATTCACCGATAAGATACGTGTTGATAGACATTATGAGTTCATATTATATTTTATTGTTTATGTTTGCGCCCACGGAATTTTTCATTTAAAAACTTATAAATACTACACACACGATGTTGCCATTGTTTCGCCATTGTTATTTTTAGCGCACTGAGTGGTTCCTTTTCTCGCTTTTTTGTTTTAATCATTGTGCTGCTGGCTTTGTTGCAATGTGAAAATGGGTGTGTGTGTGTGTGTGTGCTTTTGACATGACAATTATTTTAAACACAACTGGGCCCATCAAATCATTAAAAGTTATTCATCTGCATAATTCCCATGTAATGTTTTTAAAGAGGCGCTTTTATGGTCAACGACTGACAGGAGAGAAGGGAGTAGAAGAATTGGTGCTGTTGGTTTGATTGGTTGATTGCGGGTGAAATACTAAACAGTTTAAATTAAACGTTTTCACGGTTCCCAGATTTGTTTCAGATTTAACAAGGAGGAGAAGGAATACCTTAAAGACTGCTCCGTTACCACCTCTGACGCGGAAAACCAGTTAAATCTGGTGGTTCCACCATTCGCGTTGTCAACCTCAGCACTTCCCACTGCAATGGGAATGATCCTGCTTCCCAGAAAGTGGGTCACTTGGAGTGTGTTATAGGTATCCGAATTTGAAGTGGTATATGAACCGTCAGGCAAGCGAAGAGAATCAAGCTTGGCTGTTCGATCTCTTTGTAGAACATTGCACAGCCTTGCTAACTCCTTCATTGCCTCAAACTCACTACAAAAGAGTCCCCGTTTGGGGGACCTCACTTTCTTCTTATATTCTTTTAGTACGAGTTGATGGCTGGACCAGTCATCTTCTTTTTCGGGTTTTTAACGCCTTATTTAGGAGCTTTCTGGGCCCTTTGCGGAACTTCGATAGCTTAGCACTTCACCACGGAGCTGTCTTGCCTTGTCCACTCGCTTTCGACGGGCACACCTCCTCGTAATAGCTAGTCAAAGTTCCTACCAAGTCCTTGGTAGCTTCTTCAATCTTGGCTGTAAGACTGATTCAAAATCAGTTTCTCATTTTTGTTTTGGTTCCGTCAATTGCTAATGAATTTGTTAATCGATAACAGCACGAAATAGGGCTGCATGACGAATCGAGGTCAATTTATTAGCAATTAGCTAAATTGAGATTTTTGTGAATCAAATTGAGTTCAATTTAGAGCTAAATTGAGAATAAATTGAGAAAATGTCTTAATTGCGCAATTTAATTGGCTGTCTAAATAGGGAATAATATGAAAAACCTAACTAAGCTACACTAAGTGAAGAGGGAACATAACATAGAAAATATGGCAGCTACAGTAACAAAGACGCACCAATAACGTTGCCAGACATTTTTTTTGGTTTTTAAAGATTCTTTTGTTTTTTAAGGATTTTTTTTATTTTTGTATATGGGGCATTCCATACAAAATTTGCCACCAAAATTTTTTTTCCATAAAAATATTTTTTTTCGTTGAAGTTGTCGAAAATATTCAATACGTATTTTTTTATTCTTATTTTTTACGCGTTATTTTCGAGAAAAAATTTTTCGAAATTTTACTTTCGTAATAAAGTACATTTTTCCAATCGTTAATACTGAAAAACCCAATATAGGTATGAAAAAATTTCCTCAACATAAAATTTACCCTTTTTTCTCAGCTTTCTAATGAGGTATACTAAATTTTCATCATATCATTTATTCGAAGAAAAAAATTGCAAATTTATAAACAAATAGAATTTTTTTAAAGATGGACCTATTTTTTTTTCTTTTTTTTTATCGAAACACATAGTCCAAACATTCTTCTGAATTATGGAAAAATTTTGGAGTGGAAGGCTCAAAAGTTAAGGAGCAATGCATTTTTATATAACGGCTCGCGCGCGCGGAGCGTACCGCAGCGAACATTTTACCCGGCGCGTAGGCGTCAAGAACTTTTACGGTCCAACCTGCGTACGACCGAGTCGCGCTCGGCAATTGCAGCAATTTCGAATTCGATTTGACGTCTTCTTATCTACTTTTACTTTAAATTTAAAAACTTTAGTCAACAGTCTATGTCAAGCTATATCATCCAAAGGCCCCTGTAGGCACTTTCAATTTCAAATCTTCGTGTCCATTTCAGACACATATTTTACCAGCTCTTATCTATAATTTAAGCCTTCTTTACGAACTTATTTCTCAATGCATATCATTTAAAGCTGATGCCTTTATTTTCCATACTTTTTTAACTCTTTAAATATTCATTCAAAGGCAGCTAACTGAATCAGCTTATTTGTTTTTTTGTTTTTAAAAACATTAAAATAACTCAAATCGATTGTTAAACGCTTTGAATAATTGAGTAGAGGAATTGCAAATTTCAACAATAAATTACAAAATAATGAATACACAGCCAAGTCGTTTTTTTTCAGTGCATTGACGATTGTTTACACTGGTTGCGCGTGCTCGCCGCTATGATTTTCATTTCTTTACACAAATAAACGCCTTATTTATATGCAAACACGCGCTTGCACATTTACATAATATAACTTACATATGTACGAGTATACAGGAGCATTCAGACACATGTGCGAGCTCGAGTATCAATAACGCTTTATGGCGCCGCGCAAATTTCACTTCTGCTTTTCATTTCACATCACTTCCAGTCATATTTGTATCCTCTCCGTTTTGCCTTTGCACTCTGTTGCCCGATTCGTTTGTTTGGACTTTATGAATATTAATCATTGTTGTAATTTGCAGCAGTTTCACGCTGACAGAGTGTCGAAAATAATTTGTTTGCCCGGTGAATGCGCTGTCGTCGTCGCCGCTGTTGTCGGTTGGTAATTGCGGTTTGCGCCCAAATGCTGCCAGAGTGCGTGTGTGGGTGTTGGGCTGCGTGCGCCGCTGCGGTTGTCCGCTCGTGCAGCGCTGAATTTCAATCATGCTCGCGAAATTTGCTTGCGGTTGGCCGAAAGCGATATGAGTGACGCAGACGACCATAAACATTTCAATTTATTTTGTACATGCGACGCGACGCGGCATTGCGTATGCAGATGAGAAAGTTTATGGTGGCGGCTGATGATAAAACGAAGCAACGCCAGTTGTCGAGATTATTGAACTCGGTAGTTTGTTTATTGTTTATTGGTCTGTTGTAGGGCAAACCTTTTTGAGCGAAAGTGATAAATATACTTTGGCTAAATGTTTTCTCAATAAAATTAATAAATTTGAGAGTGGTTACAATATTTAAACTCCAGTTTGTGAGATGACTGGTAGACATGATAAACTAAAAAATCCATAAAAACTAATCTGTGAATTTTTTTATTTTTTTCAATTATTTAAAAATTTTGATTTCAACATTTTATATTATTACCCACCAAGCAAAATGTGAGAAATAGGCAACAATCGTCAGTGGCAACAAATTGGCGATTCGCCGATTTATTGCCGCAGCGACAAATTAGCAACATGTCCCAAAAAAACAATTGTGTTGTGTACAAAAACACTTTGTTTTGCAGGACGTTGAAATATCGAATTGAACTATATTTTGTATTTCAGTCAGATTGATCGTATTTTAAAAATTTTTATTCATTCGTCGACGAATAGTCTGAATCTGAACTGTTACTGGCAGCTCAATTTGGTGAAAGTTGTGTGCTTCTATTAAACGTTGTTTGAAGCGGCATTTGAAGCCAAGTACTCACTTTCAATACCACAAAATCACTGCAATCTCTCAGACTCGTCAAGGCGATAAGAAAACGAATCGTCAATGCGAGTTGCTTTCGGCGGACGTTTTAGAACGACTGGTGATACGAAATCGATACGCTGGCGATATTACCGGCGATAAATTTGTTGCCGGGAGCGAATCGTTTTCTTATTGCCGGCAACAAAAAATGTCTGGTGGGTATGTTCTTCGAAAAATTTAAAAATTAAAAGTGTACCTACTGTTGTGAGTGACAACTTTGAGAAAATTGCTTAATTAATGGAAGAGAGTTCATTTCATCATTTCTAATCCCATCTATGCATTAGAGAGAGTCCATTTCTGGACTTTACAGCGCGTTTGTGTTATGATCTTCCTGATCCGGAGATCTTTGACCAGAAGCTTTGACCATGACGGGTTCAAGTCAAGTCTGCATAAATTCTTAATTCAAAACCTTATGGCCCAACCTTTACATTCTTCCCAAACTTTGAGTTAATAGGGATATCCTATGCGCGCTCTCTCATATAAAAAAGTAGCCCCTATTTAGGTCCACTTTCTTCCATAGCCCTTCTAGATTAGTAAATAAATTAGACTTATAAAAGGGTGCAACTCGATAGATATATTATGATCTCTTGTAAGATCTATTATGATTTCTTGGTCTACTGTGATCTCTTGTTAGATCTATTAAGATTTTTTGATCTATTATGATCTCTTGTTAGATCTATTATGATCTTTTCTTTGATCTATTGGAATCCCTTCTTTGATCTACTATCATCTCTTGTTAGATCTATTAAAATTTCTTGGTCGATTATGATCTCTTCTTTGATTTACTATGATCTATTGTTAGATCTATTAAGATTTCTTGGTCTATTATGACCTTTGTTAGATCTATTATCGTCTCTTCTTTGATTTGCTATGATCTCTCGTTAGATCGATTATGATTTATTGGTCTACTATGATCTCTTGTTAGATCTATTAAGATTTCTTGGTCTATTATGATCTCTTGTTAGATCTATTATGATCTTTTCTTTGATCTATTGAAATCCCTTCTTTGATCTACTATCATCTCTTGTTAGATCTATTAAAATTTCTTGGTCTATTATAATCTCTTCTTTGATTTACTATGATCTATTGTTCGATCTATTAAAATTTCTTGGTCTATTACGATCTTTTGTTAGATCTATTATCATCTCTTCTTTGATTTACTATGATCTATTGTTAGATCTATTAAGATTTCTTGGTCTATTATGACCTTTGTTAGATCTATTATCGTCTCTTCTTTGATTTGCTATGATCTCTCGTTAGATCGATTATGATTTATTGGTTTACTATGATCTCTTGTTAGATCTATTAAGATTTCTTGGTCTATTATGATCTCTTGTTAGATCTATTATGATCTTTTCTTTGATCTATTGAAATCCCTTCTTTGATCTACTATCATCTCTTGTTAGATCTATTAAAATTTCTTGGTCTATTATAATCTCTTCTTTGATTTACTGTGATCTATTGTTCGATCTATTAAAATTTCTTGGTCTATTACGATCTCTTGTTAGATCTATTATGATCCCTTCCTTGATTTACTATGATCTCTTGTTAGATCTATTATGATTTATTGGTCTACTATGATCTCTCGTTAGATCTATTATGATTTATTGGTCTACTATGATCTATTTTTAAATCTACCTATTATGAACTCTTCTTAGATCTATTATGATCTCTTCTTTGATCTATTATGACTCCTTCTTTCATCTATTATAATTTCTTGTTAAATTTATTGTGATTACAACTTCATTTCAAACAAACATTGCTATTACACCTCAATACTCAAGACTAGCTTCAGTAAGTCTTTCAACAAAACCAAACATTTACTCACACATGGTGAATTCACCGCCAATAAAGATTTTTATTAAAAGCTAAACACTCAAACCACGCTCTAAATGCCAGTGAAATGCCAACTTTTCGCTGACTTCAATTAACAAAATTCGCTTTATGCGCACAAATGTCATTAAGCTGTCACAACTTTATCCTTTGGCTGCACACAGTTATGCAGCGTTGCCACATACCACCAAAGTGCGCACGTTTCGTGCGTTGTAGACACCACCGCACAACGTATAAATTAAATTAATTTCATCAAGTAAAACGCGCCCACCAGCCACCGTCGGCACGCACCGAATGTCGCCACAAACACCAAACGTCACCGCGCCGTAACCTGCTAAATCAGTCTGCCTTCGCTGCCCCGCTGCAGCTGCCACCCACTCATCAGCAAACATGTGTCACGTTACGACAACTTGTCGCAGTCGTCAGACAGGCAAATGAGAAAAACTCTTCATTGTGACACCAAATTAACAAGACTCGAGTGCAACGTTGTCTTTGTGAAAATTTCCATCAAGTTGCGCGACAATTCAGTTCGTTGCTACCTGCCGCAGCGCGTCGTCTGGTAGGCTCGACAAACTTTCCTATTCCTATTTGTGCTGCACAAAAATAACGGGTTTATTTCAGCTGTTTAATTTCTCTTTTATGCATCGAGCGTGAGGCAACCGGAGAAATGTGTCTGCTGTGTCTGAGTCGTTGCAAGTTGCGTTGTTCGGCATTAAAGCGGCGACAAAGCTGACAGTTTAACAAATTGCTTCGATTAGTTTTTGTAAGCGCCGCAATTCGTGGTGAAAGGCCCACTGGAGACGGGTGTTTGGTTACGCAATGGTGCATGTGCAAGCACCAGTGAGGAGGTGGAGAGGGCTCATGCAATTAAAACCTGGTTGGATGAGGAGGAGGAGAAAGGTGTTGCTTGCTCAACTTTTATCAAAGTTTAAGTTCAATGTGTCGTAAAAGTGTTTGATGCTTTAAACATGATTTTCAGCGACACTGTTTTTTATATTTGAAACAGTAATCTCGTAGATTGATGGATATTCCTCTTAAGTAGGCACTTTCAACTAAAGAGGTTCGTTCAAATGTTTTGTCATTTTTGAACTGAACATACAACTTTCATTGCAAGAACATTTGAAGTAAAAACTAGTATGTAGATTTAGAAGATTTGTAAAATTGCAACCAGTTCAATCCAACCAATGACTTTTTTATGGATCGTAAGAGAAGTTAGTTAGTTTTAGTTAGTTACTGTACATTTTGAAATGAAAACTAACCACAAAAATTGTGAAAATTTTAAAGATACAGTAGGGTAGAAGTTTAGGCCCCACGGCGAGACCCACTTAGGCCTTGAAGGCCCATTGTGATACAATCGGGGAGACAGTATTATTATTATTGACGGGGATTAGTGCACTGCTACCTAAAAGATCTATTGTGCCTCCTTCTGCAGGCCTATCACTCGTCAGTAAGTCCAGTATCCGAGAGAAATTTCAGTATGTTACCTAAACCTCTGGAAACATAGTCCGCACCTAGTATAAGAAAGTCCCCCAGGCAAGGGGACAGTAAGTCATATTTATATTTCATCTATCTAGATATCTAAACCAGCAAAAGGACTGCGTTTGGGGCTTCGGAGACAGCTTAAAAATATTGGAACACCCTCTCCAACCAAAACGGGTGACAGTTTGCTGCGGTCTTTGTGTGTAATGGTTACATGGGCCACTTATTGATGAATTACAGTCACAAAAGCGACAAGAACGTGAATACAAATTTAAACAACAAAAAGACATTCAAAGTGCAGAGGCTTGAACAAGTCGCCCAAGACCGACTGAAGTGCTCTCAATGTGCATTTCAGGCTCTCGTCACTACGGCAGACAATATAAAACCGTGAAACTCCACTTGAAGTGAAGAGACGAAACTGCGCACACTACGCGTCAGCAATCCTACGGTGCCTCACACTCGTCCGCCGCCAGCCCTGTCCAAACACAGTTTGCAATTATAATTTCGCTCGCCACTGCGGCAACGAAAACGCCACAAGCAAAAAATCCGACAAAATGTGTCTAGGTAGAAGGTAGAAAAAATGCAAATCCCTCATCAATTAAAACGAACATGCTTCAAGGAGCACCTGCTCATTTGTGCCGCGAATAGGGAACAACTGCAAAAGCACAAAGCAAAACGAAAAGCGAAAAAGAAGCGCACCAAGTCAAGAGCATGAGAAACGGCCAGCGTACGCCAAATAGTCAACAAGAGTCCGCTCGTCAGTTCGAACCTGCGACGCCAACTGGAATTGCAGTCCGGCCAAGTCAACAGTCGACATTAGCAGTGCGGAAAACAAACACAAACAAATGCAAACATTCAATACTTACGCCCAGCTTGCGACGAAGCCATGCAACATGCGCAGCACGGCGGCCAGCAACGTCAGACAGACAACAACAATCAATACTTACAACAACACAGCACAGATACAAACTTGCTGCTGCTGTTGCTGTTGCTGTATCTATTAAATTGGCGACAATATTAACAAGCATTAATCTGATGGAATTCCATGTTCGACATTGGTTTTTGTGAGACTTCTGGCTTTGTCTTTCCCAGCCCACGAACCAACAGTCAGCCAGTCAACTAGCCAGCCAGGCGAAAGCGGCTCGGTTGAACGGTTGATTGGTTGCGCGCATAGCAAAATAAAGAAGCGCTTGACACCGGAAGCAATAGAAGGCCAGCTCTGATTCCCGGGATTAGATTGGCGGCACACAAATAACAGAAAAAGCGCAGCTGCATAAATGCTTGTGGTGGAAATTTATGTGGTTCGTGGAGGATTGTTAACGCCACCATCGATGAAAGCGGCGGATGAAATAGAGTCGAAACCATAAATTCGTTTTCTGATTGGAGCGAACGAGGTGAGAAGCTGCTAAAAAATGTGCATACACGAGATGAAGTACGCAATTGTAGCAGTTAGCAAATATTTAGTGCACTTAAGCACAACCTACGAACCGATTACTTTTTGTGCGTATGGCCCCTGAGCTAAATTTTTGCGGACATTAGAAATTCTTAACTTTTATCAAGTAAGTTTACGCCCAGTAACCACATATTGTTCAAATAAAACTTTCGTAAACACCGATTACTTGTTGTCCAAACCGCCGCTGAGTTCCAATGCTGTAGAAATTCGAAACATTTAACATTTACTAAATAAGCCTACGTAAGATAACCATATTTCGTTCAGTTGAAGCCTACATAAAAACCGGTTACTTGTTGTGTTTACCGCATCTGAAGTTCAGTACTATTCAAATTCAAAGTTTTTACTTTGTATCGAATAATTTTACCTCGAATAAGCTGATATTGTTCAAATAAATCCTAAGTAAAAACCGAATACTTGTTGTCCACGCCGCTGCTGAGTTCCAATGCTGTAGAAATTCGAAACATTTAACATTTACTAAATAAGCCTCCTAAAATAACCATATATTGTTTAGTTAAAACTTTCATAAAACCCGATTACTTGTTTTGTTTACTGCCTCTGGGATTCAATACTATTCAAGTTCTAAGTGTTTACCTTGTATCGAATAATTTCACCTCGAATAAGCTTATATTGATCAATTAAAAGCTACACAAAACGCGATTACTCATTTTGTGCACCACCTCTGCGGTTCAGTACTATTCAAATTCAAATTTTTAACCTTGTATCGAATACTTTCACCTCGAATAACCTTATATTGATCAATTAAACCCTACATAAAAACCGATTACTTGTTGTGAACACCGCCGTTCAGATGAAATACTTAACAAATTCGAAATTTTTTACTTGTATCCTTTAACTCCACTCGAGTGAACCTAAATTTTGTTGTTAAACTCTGCGTAAAAACCGATTACTCATAATGCATACCGCCTCTGAGATAAATTACTATAAAAAATCAAAGTATTTTACTTGCATGAAATAATTTCACATCGAATGAGCTTTTGCTATTCATTTAAATCTTAACGTAAAACCGATTACTCGTTGTGTAGACTGCCCATCAGTTCAAGTAAGGCAAAACCATTACCTGATGAATAAATTCAATTATTCTATTCTATTGTTCTTTCAAATAATTATATTTTGTTCATCTAAAACCTCTCTTATAACCGATTATTTGTTGTGCATAATGCCTCTGAAATCAATTACCATTCAAATTCAAAAGTTTCAAGCTTTGTCTAGTAAATACATCTCATATAAAACTATAATGTTCAGTTAAACTCTCTTCGAAACCCGATTACTTGTTTGTGCAGATTGCCCGTCAGTTCAAGTTAAACAAAAAATCGACAGTTCTAACTTTCATCGGGCAATTACCCTTCAAATAATCCTATTTTGTTCTGACAAAAATCTACTTTAAAACCGATTACTCGTTGTGCTTAACGCCTCTAAAATCAATTACCATTCAAATTCCCAATTTATCTATTAAATAAACCTCATATAACACTAAAATGTTCAGTTAAACTCTTTTCAAAACCCGATTACCCGTTGTGCATATCAATCATAGATAAGCGAACGGAAATGAAAAGTGCAACTGCAACTACGCTTCTCATACCACTCACTCGGCTTATGCATAGAATATCTATGCTTCCTAAAATATTCAGTCAGTCTGAAACCAAAGTCGCATACAACTTTTATTAACCCTTCATGCGCACCAGCCCGGACAGTTCAAATTCCAAGCGATTTCCGGTTGCACAAATATCAAAATCAACAGAAGAGCAACAAATAATTGCACAATTGTCACTGTTGCACAAATTGCAAAAAATCTAAACATTTATTGTTTGTATGTATGTTTGTATGGGTGAGTACTAGAACAAAGAGCAGCAAAGACAAAGGCAACAACAAATGCCAACTAGTGAAACAAAGCTTGCTTGCAGTACTCACACACACACACATTCAAATATGTGAACGTGCGCGCGCCTTCCCACAAACAGTTCAATCAAAATCGCTGCGTTTTTATCGGATTTCACTTTAAATGTATTTTTGTCATCTCTCTTATGGCACACACCGACACACGCAGAGCACATCGGCGCAACCTCGAAGCGGTGCCGTTGCCGTTGCCGCTGTCGTCGACATTGCCATCGCCTATGATGGACGTTTGTGTAGCGCTAACAAATTGTCAATGGACAAAATGAAGATGAATCAGGTTGGCAACACACTGCAGCAAAAAAAACAACAACAACAACAGCAGCAGAAATACAACAGTGTCGAGCATTGTGTCGAGTGCAAATCGAGAATGCACACAAAAAGACTTGCAGCCCAAGTGCTCTCGCTACAAAGAAGACACCAGGCAGCCAGCCAGCTTGTCAAACAGGTTTAACTGATTTTTGTGTTCGCCCTTAGCCGCTCCGCTCTCGTAATTCGTGCGGCTGGCGCACATTACACACACACACACACACGCAAACACGCATGTACGCAAGTACGTAATGTCTTTTATTGCCCTTTAATATGCAAGCGATTCCGTCAATCCATGAATAAGCCAACATTACCAGCGCCGTCCGCCGCCCCCCTTCACCCACCTGCCCGCTGCCCACTGCGGCAGCCCCTGCTGCACTCATTGCACGCTACAAGCTCACACATTCGTGCGCGCGCACTCGCCTGTTTTCGTACCAGTTTCCTGTCCTTCAGCTTTTGTCGTTTTCATTTCATTTTCTGCCTTTTTTCATATTCATTTTTATTATGTTTTTTTATTTTTATTTCTTGTATAATTAAGTTTTATAATTATAATTGACATCCTAGCGTAAAGCCAATTATTCCGATGGCGATTCATGGTCGAAAGGGGGCCACAATTTATGGCGATGATGTGCGAATGCTCGTACGTCATGTCGGCCATAAAGGCGACGCACACACAGACGGCAGAGGAGGAGGAAGAGGCCCACACTCGTCAATTGTGCAGATTTATATCATACAATTATTTATAATTAAATTTTCTGAAGCGTGCAAGGCTAGCAACAACGTATTGAAAGGAATGAACATTTCCATACATTGTAAACAAAAAGTTTACAAGCACTTTTATTGTATCGAATTTGAGTTCAAGGCGCAAATTTGACTTAACGAATGACGAGCAATGTTTTTGGGGAGTCGAAGCGGTGATGTTCTGCGTGTAAATATTTAACATTAATTGTGGTAATTTTCGTTTATTTGGGCATTTTTATTGAACGCTACAATGCATAAAGATAACTAAAAGATTTTTCAATAGTTATGTCCGAAGTTAGGTTAGGTTAGGTTAGGTTGGAGTGGCAGCCTTTAATGTGAATAGATAATTTTTTGGCTCATTGTGATACCACAGTGTCATATGTCCGAAGTTATTGCTTTGACATTTCAGGTGGCAACGCTGAAGCCAGGAGATGTCTTCTGGTAGTGAATTTCTGAACCTTAATTAATTTTGTATTTTTTGTACTAAAGAATGTTGCCAATTGCTGAATAAATCATTCAAATCGGTTCATTAGTTTCCGAGATACGATGTTTCCTAACTGACTTAACTACTACATTTACAAGTGGAGAGCCAATTCCATAGAAAATGGCCAGTTTTGTATAGCAGCCCCCTTAAGACTTAAAGATAGCGGGTAGGTATGTTTGGCAGAAACATTCAGAAGATAAAATAACTGAGTGTCGGTCTTACATTTGACACACCTGGGGCCAAGCTGGCAGCAGTGGGAGCTCATTCTATAAAAACTATCATTTTGTATGGGAGCCCCATTAAGGGTTGGAGATAAGGTATAAATATGTTTGGAAGAAATGTTCAGTAGGGAAAACTAGTGGGAGTCAGTCATAGATGTTAACCCTCTAAGAGCAATTTCTGAGCAGCTGTGGAGCAACTTGTCGAAATTCCCAGCTTTTTTGTGAACTTTGACCTCGATGCGACGCCATTTGACCCCACTCTAGCCCCACAATTTTTTGGTTCATGTATTTTTTCACAAAGATCGCAAAAAATGAAAGGTTCTTCATCACGGAAATCAAAACATTGTGCACTGAATCATGTCTACTGTAGACGGTTCGTTTATAATCTTTAATTAACGTCACTTTTGTTTAGCAGACACCGAAACATTCCGATAAAAACAAAAAATACTTTTGACCAGAACCAGATACCAGAACAGTCTTGAACAGGAACTGACACCAATAGTATAGAAAACTCTGTGTAGGCCCATTAGCCCATAGAGCCAATATTAAATGCTTATTCTCGAATTTTTTTAAAGAATTTCTCTCTTACACTCATTAAAATATGTAATTATAAAATCTTAGAACAGTGCAACATGATTAAAACACCAATAAAATTTACTTCTTCAAAACCAAGTTTCGGGCTCAATACTCAAATGACTTTCTAGCTTCTAAATTGCGCGTAAATGATAAGTTTTATTTTCGTTAAGTTTTACCCAAACAATGAGAAACACAAAGTTCTCAAATCACTAAATCATACATCAGCAATTTTTAAACATTAAAAAACTAATAGAGACATGAAATCATCAATAAACTTACACTTGCCAATACTTTCGAACCATGAATCAAAATTGCTTAAACTCTCTAATCGCCTCACAATCATTTATCGCGTAATTCCCTTCGCCATTCGATTCACTAAACTGGGAATTAATCGTATTCACTTAAAATGCAATTTCCTCAGCCACACCACTGCCGCGGCACACAATTGCCACACGGACATTCCAAGTGACTTCAACCGATTCCCCGCACTTCTGTTCGTCACTCACTCGCCCCTTTCCAATGTGCAGCGCACCAGCTGCAGCACTCACCTGAGCATTAAAATCGAAGAAATATTCCGGCCGCAATGGACATGGCAGGCCGCACTTGCAGGTACCCGGTGACAATAAGTAATCCTTTATTTCGAATTGCGTACGCAGCGTTATACCGGTTGGGCTGAAATGCAAAACAAGAAGAAAAAATCCAAACATTAAAATGGAGCAATAAGTGAGATCTCGCTGCGTGTGTTTGTGGCTGTGTTTCGTTTTGTGTTTGCGACACACAGCAGCACTGTGCAGAGAACTTAAATTAATTAATTTGTTATTTTGCAACATGTTTTTGTAGATCTTACAACGCAGATAAAATGCCACAGCCGGCAAGCGACCGTCGAACACGGACATGTTATACGACGGCGACAGTAGCAGCAACAGCAACAACTGTAACAGTGGCAGTAGCAGCAGCAGCGGCGGCGGCCGGAAGGTGCGCTGCCGGCAAGAATTTCTGTCGCCTGGCGTTTGGTTGTTTGCTTACTTGCTGCTTTGCTTGTCTGGCTGCCTACCTTTGTTCAATTTAAATTAATTACTCGCATGGAGGTTAATTAAGTCAAGCAACACTGCCAAATGACGTAAGCGACTGACACAAAAAAAGTCTACAACAGAAACAGTGACAGTGTAGACAACGCGAGCAGGTGCACGTAACCTGTGTGCTCACACTCCTCCAGCCGGCAACGCAATGTCGAGTGACATTTTGTTGTACACATATTCGAGAAAAGGACGGAGAGTGTTGAACAGTAGCGTTGCTTTCAAGTAGAAAGAGAATTGTTCGATTTTGTGTGCGGATTAGCTTTCATAGTGTTTTTGGCCAATATAGAAAATATATATTTGGTATAAGGGTCACCACAAAGGCAAATTATGTACGTCCGTCCGTCCGCCTCTCCCTGTAAACCAGCTATAACACCGTGCTTAAAAAAATTTTTCTCACCGGAAAAAATCCATATGGGCGTGAAACTAGAGACCAAATATAGTAATACTGCGTACTCAGTTTTTTATTTCTACATCCTTTGTCCTTTTAAAAGGACTTCAAAATTTTGAAGGGGATAAACAAAATTTAAAAAAATATAAAAAATACTTAACCTCGTTAGAATATGGCGATATGTATATCAAATGAAAAAGGAAAGGCTCAAAAATTTAAATAAACTTGATTTTTTATCTATTTGTAAAAAAAGGATATGAAAAAGGTCCTTTGAAAATTTTAATCCTTTATATCCTTGAAAATTTACATAGAATTTTCTTGAAAAGTAAGTATGTTAAAACCCCAGATCACCTTGATCACGTGTCAAAATTTCATTATTCTCCCTTTATTGATTTTGTATCTTTTTATTATACAGTGCAACAAATTTAAAAAAAATTTCGAGGGACAAACTCAAACATATCTCATTCGATAGAGAACCTCAGTAGGTGAAAAAGTACCAAGGGATTTTGTTCGGGATGTTCGAGTTTTTTTTAAATGCAGTTTAAAGATGGCGGTATATATATCCCTTTCTGACATTTGAGTCAAAAGATATGATGTTTTAAAAGTTTCAGTAAGGGGCACTAAGCCGCCATCTTTAAACTGCATTTTAAAAAAACTGGAACATTCCGGAAAAAATCCTTTGACACTTTTTCATCTACTAAGGTCCTCTATCGAATGAGACATGACCTTGACCTTATCCCTTTTTTAGTGTTGCACTGTGTTATTTAAAAAACTGATACTCAAATAAATTTGAATTTTTGTACTTCATTAGAATTGCAGCTTCCGTCTTTTTTTAATAACTTTCGAACTAATAAAGTTAGAGTAACGAAATTTTGACACGTGATCAAGGAGATTTTGGGTTTTAACATACTTACTTTTCAAGAAAATTCTATGTAAATTTTCAAGGATATAAAGGATTAAAATTTTCAAAGGACCTTTTTCATATCCTTTTTTTACAATTAGATAAAAAAAATCAAGTTTATTTAAATTTTTGAGCCTTTCCTCTTTCTTTTGATATACATATCGCCATATTCTAACGAGGTTAAGTATTTTTTATATTTTTTTTTTATTTTTTATCCTCTTCAAAATTTTAAAGTCCTTTTTAAAGGACAAAAGATGTAGAAATGAAAAATTGAGTACGCAGTATTACTATGTTTGGTCTCTAGTTTCACGCACATATGGATTTTTCCCGGTGTGAAAAATGCTGTCGCACGGTGTAACAACAAGAACAATCAAGAAAATCTGGTCCGACCTACAAAGTCCAAAGGGTAGCGCGCTGGCTTCTCACACTAGAGGCTCTAGGTTCGAATCCTAGCTGGGGCTGGTGAAACACTCATCTACTTCTATCGCTATCTACATGAAGCAGATGAGAATTTAAACTGTAGGTCCCCTGCCTCACCTCTCCCATTCGTTTGAAATGTGGGGATTTGTGAATATTCCTGGCTTCTCCTTTAGGTTTGGTTAGATACAATTGGATGTTAATCACACTTCCACTCGAAGCTCAGTTGGGTCCATTGTGAGACGCTTCATGAAAGAGCTGTCTTTCCAGGACAAGTTTCAGGGTACTTTAACCTTTCAATGAAGCTACATAAGTACATCGATTTGCTGTACGCATGAGAAGCGTTATCCAAATATGAAGAATGCCTGGCACCAATAACACGGAGTCGTCATTTTTATTTTATTTATTTATTTATAATTCAGTCAAACAAAAATAAATTTTTAACAGACCAACTAAAAACTGTAATATTACAAAATAATAATGTTAAAATTAAAAAAATTCAACAATATTTCTTAAGACTATAAATCTTGGAAGAGAGAGATCTAACTATAGAATACGATTAAGTTCCGAGAGCGTCCTAGCAAGAGGAGCGTTTTTAGCGTATTCAGTTTTGCATAAACCAACATTTTCGTAGGCCAGGCAGTGGCTCTACTTTTCCTTCATTTTCACAGTTCCAGCAGAACCTTAACTGTACATAAAGCTTTATCTAATGATCAAAAATCCCTTAAAATATGATTATTAAAGTCTCAGGTTATGAGTGGGTCCTAGATTTCTCACTTGCCTCCACATTTCTCACACTGGAGTTTGAAAGCTGTACATTGTTCGAGATACTACAACAACAAAATAAAAACTTTATGTAAATACTTATGTTGAACTTTTGTTTGCTAAGAGCAAAAAGTTTTTCCGTTCCACAACTTTTTGTTCTAAACTAAACAAAAAGCATATTCAGAAGCAGTTTCCCTTTGGGATTGACAGAAAAGATTCCAACTGAGAGAATTATGAAAGTTCACTTATTGTCATTAATCTCTATGGTCATAACTTCTTAATTAAGACAATCAACATAACATTCACACAAACAGATCAAATTAAAAATCAAGTTTCTGCTGCCATCCCCTTCCCTCAGAGCCACCCTAATCAACCACCACAAGAACCAACAACCACCCCTGCAAAGGTCTGCAACATAACCGATAATATTTTCACACTCAACTCAATTCAACTCCACGTAAAGCGCCTCGGGCAGCAAATGTCTGCGGCCTATCAACACACAACTACGCAACTTAAATGACTGACAACGAAACTTTGAATGATCTGAAAACTTTTGCATGTGCACATCCGTCCAGCACAGCGTTGCTTGGCCGGGCTCTGGCTCTGGCTCTGTCTCTGGGCTGGGCTCGGCACAGTGACGTTAAGAGGCCGTAACTGAAATCAAGAAGTCCTATTTAACCTTCAACTTGAGGCACAATGCAGGGCGACACAATGTTCACAGTCTGACTGTGCGTCAGCAATAAAAACAACGACAACAACGACAACACCAACAGCAACAACAGCAATCATAGTGACAACTACAACATACAACATAATGAAAATATGGTTGTTGAGGTTGAGTGCCGCAGGAGGGAAAACAAAAACTTTTTAATAAGACACGGCGGCTCGCATGCAAGCGACAAGAAACCGGCCAAGCACCGCCAATTCGCCACAATAATAGCAGCACTATAACAGCAATAAGCACAACAACAACAACAACAGCTGAGCTTTAAATAAAAGAATAATCAAACAAAAACCTTGATAGCCCTCAGGTGTTATGACAAACGTACATAAAAACCAACAAGCAGACAGCAGTGAACAATGAAACGCAATGAAGGTACAACGCGGGTCGCGGGTGGCAGTTAATGGTTGTCGGGTCGAGGGCTGCGAGTCGGCTGTGTCATTGGACGGACAGGGCAACAAGGGCACCATTGAAACAACAAACTTGTAGAGAGCTTAAGTAAAACTTTGCGATAAGCCAAAGTTGAAAAAGTTACCGCGCACACACACACACATACCAAGCCATGTAAATGCACTCAACTAGCGGCAACTAAAAGCATTCAGACTCCCACTCACAGCGAGTCTGAAACTTGCTTGGTACATGCAAGCCAGCAAAGTGAACACCCAAATTCACGTAAATCATATGCATAACTGTACAATTGTACATACATACATGTGCAAAGCCATACATAATGGCAATTACTATCAGAATGTTGTCAAAATACGAGCAAGCGTCGCATTGTGCAATGTCGACAAACAAGTTTTTACCTCAAGTGACTGGAACTTGCCGCGCGAGTCGTCAGCGGTGAATTGCCATCGATTTTCAATGGCGGCATTCACAATTTGTGGTAACTTGGTAACAGCAAGAGATATTAGAATCCGATTTAGGACCCTCTTCTTAGACATTTGAGTCGACTTTGAGCGTAATTCTATTAAATGCAGCGCTGAACAGTGAGAAAAGTCAACGAAGCTCCGCTAATTTTGCAGCTGCTTTAATGTGTTTTAATTCTTAAAACAATCATTAATCTCAACATACGCTACGCTATTCTGCTCCTCTCTCTCTGAGCTATTCAGTTCGTTTGCATATTGTGAATGCCGCCATTGTTCGAAACAGAGTAATGCGCACAATGCCAAAATAAGTCCAAGCTAATGCCACTTGGATAATTCTTTCAAGTGAAATTCATTTCAATTCCAGTTCCGCAACAGACTGCTCTCGTTCGGCAACAAATTCTTCCAGTCAATGTATTCCTCACTGCGTAAAAGTCTCACATTAATAAAATACGGAAATACATAATTTATAAAAAATATTGCGCTTCAGAAAATTAAACTGCGCTGATTCATGCAAATCCATTTTAATGGCATAGCTTTATTTGCGCTGTTAACTCATCACCATCGACAGCACAGCAAATAATCACGAATAAACAAATGAAAGCTGAGAGCCAAACGACGATCGTTCATAGTTCATGCTCAATTCAAAATCAACATTTGTTAACACAACACAAGGCAATCGCTTTACTTAAGTTGTACCAATATGTGGATACCTGTCACAAGTGGCTAACTGCAGAGATTTGCGGTAATTGACGCGAACATTCCGCTCATGTTGCCAGAGCCTTAGCTACCTTAAAGCTCTTTATTTGTTTTGGCTT
Organism: Melieria picta; assembly: GCA_964056695.1. Lineage (NCBI taxonomy): Eukaryota > Metazoa > Arthropoda > Insecta > Diptera > Ulidiidae > Melieria > Melieria picta. The sequence continues at coordinate 140,616,397 of OZ057398.1, forward strand.
TTGACGCAGTTTAGTTATTTATTTACAATGCATACAGAGAAGCAAAATAGTTTATCGACTTGTGCGCAGTGACAACTAAATGTGTTGTATTTGCCATGAAACACTTGTAAAATATTATAGCAGAGACGTGGATACCACAGATAGAGTGGCAGTCTTGCCAGCTGAACACATGTGTTGGTGTGAAAACAGGGCTGAAACTGTGAAGATGGCTAGAACCAAAGATAATAAAACATTAGGTCTGTTTGGATACGGATAATTTGGTTGAATTTGTACAAATTTGTTCAAATTTTTACTAGAAGTCATTTGTGTACGACAAGTCTCTTCCAACGAGAGAGAAAGTGGTAATTCATTTCGTGAGCAAAGACCATTTACCGTTTGCATTAATTGTCTGATTAAACTTAAGCTTCAATACAGCTTCAAACCTCAAATGAAACTTTTAAATCAGCGGTTTCTTTCTTTAACCCTCCTGTTTACATCCTCTTTCCTGTGTAGATATTGTGAACGTGCCAAGTCCCACTGGTGTAACCAAGAGTCAAAATTTGCAAATTCCTACAAATTTCTGTTTGTTTATTTTTCCGGATAGTTTCATTTTTAGGAGCGTAAGCTTACTCTCCTAACATTTTTTACTAAATAATTTTTACTGGTAAAGTTCCCAAACAGACCTATTATATTTTTGATTTTGGAATTCATGTAGATTTCGCGCGAATTCTCATGGTTTGAGCCAGGAAGATTCGTACTCAACCTTCGTATAAGCTTAGTTTATTTTAAAGAGAGAACACCTTGGACTATGACGAGGTTGGAGACAACGACTCCGATGGAAGGACCAAAGAAAAGAAAATTCGTGCCTGAAGAAAAGTTTTGAAGCAGACCGAAATTCTATAACCGGTTGTTATGGAAGACTTCACATCATTTGAACCACTCGGGGAACTCGTAGTATACTTAACCTCAATATAAGCTTAGTTTATTAGATAGTTTGTAGCTCGCAGCGGAGGGAACACCTTGGACTATGGCAAAGGTGGCGACAACGACTCCGATAGAAGGACCAATAGGTTAGGTTAGGTTATAGTGGCTGTCCTGGCATGGGACTTGCCGTGAGACACACTTAGGCCACGGAACGGGCCCGTTGTGATACCACAAGTTGAAAGGTCTGTCTTACTGCAAGTCGAGAAGCCTATTCAAGCCATTTCGATTTGTGGATGAACTCAAGCAAGTTTTTGATACTAGCTGAACTGAGGTCATTCAAGTTGTCGAAGAAAGGAGAGCCTAGGGTTAGAAGGACCAAAGAAAAGAAAATTCGTGCCTGAAGAATGCAGACTGAAATTCTATAACCGGTTCTTATGGAAGATCGTATTTTCGTTTGAAAAACTCGGTTAAGGAAGTGCAAAGCAGGGGCGCCTAGAAAAAGAACAGGACCTATCCCGGTAACGACTTGTGGGCCAGTTTGGTTTCCGTCCCCCGCCCCCTCCTTGACGGAACGGTCTAGCAAGCGCAGCGCGCAGGCAAATCTACGTCCATTATACTACGAATTGATGTTCTCTGTTAATGTGTTTTAAATCTACCCGACCTCCGGAGAAATCTTCATAGATCCTGTGGTGCCAAGGAGGTTATAAAGTAAGCTAGACTCTCAGATAAACTTCTTGAATCATTAACGATTCTACATAGGCAAATCAGATTTGAAGATCAGATAATAATTGGAAAATTACATGTGATTATTTTACTAATGCACAGTGACTCGTTCCATAGACAAAATTCAAACAATTTATAATCTCAGAATTTAACGATTTTGATGTCATTTAAAAGGTAAAACTCCAACTAAGAAAACCCCAAAAAATCTGTGCAAAAAAGCTGCCGCAAAAGCGGCTCAAAGTTGAAAATTTTTTCACATAAAAAATGTAAACACATATTTTCTGTTTTTTAGTCTATTGAGTAAATAAATTGTAAAAATTCATGGTTACCAAGAAGTTGCTAAAACTTTCAATATAGATTAAGAACTGATGTGTCCATTTTCGTTTTTTATGTTTTCTCAAAAGTTGCAAAGCTGCGGCTTTTACTTCACTTTTAATTTAAAATATTTTTCTAAATTAAAAATCTGAAAATTGGCAAAACTTAGAGGAAAATATCTAAAAAGTATGTGAAAGCATATTCCTGGATTTTTTTTAGTTTTAAGAAGCATTCTTTCTTTGTCGGATAATGTAATTACATTCTCCGATATCTTCCGATCTTAGAAAATAATTCAATTTGAAAAGTGGTCTAAACACTTATTTTTCGACCAAATTTATTTTATTCATCCCTAAAAGTATGCAATCAGCATGAAAAATTGAAAAAAATGCACAAATGCAAAACATACGTCTATTATTATCATTTTTATTGCAAAACTAAAAGGTCCTAAGTCAATTTCTGTTACTCTTTGCAATTATCAATGTTGACGTTACCGATTAAATGTAAAATCTGAAAAATCTAGCCAACACACTCGTTGCTATAGCACACCAAAAATGACGAAAATTGCAAATTTAAGTCTCAGGCATTGCCAAACTAAAAAAATTTAAGAAAAACAAAATAGAGATTTCAATTCAGCAGACCATGATTAACTAGTATACCAAATTTTATGACGAACGGACCACTCCTTCTAATTTTGTCCCGCGTTTGTATGGAGTCGAATCACTGTGTGATGGGTTAAAATTTTGTATGAAGAAACTTGATGTAACGGGTTTTTAACTTCAAACTTGGTAAAACCACTTCAAATGAGAATTAATTCTATATTTGTTTTTACATTTTTCGAAAATCGAAATCTGACTGTCAACGATGGGTTAAAATTTTGTATGGAGAAACATAATTTAATGGGTTATGTAGCTTCAAACTTATAATAGTAAAACCACTTCAAATGAGAAATAATTCGACATTTGTTTTTACATTTTGTCGAAAATCAAAACTTGACAGTATCAACTATCAGTTAAAAGTTTGTATGAAGAAACTGTAAAAAATCATAAATTAAGGAGCCTATTGTCTTCAAACTTAGTAAAAGCACTTCAAATGAGAAAACATTCAACACGTGTTTTAAATTTTTTCAAAAATCAAAATCTCAATAATCGGTTAATAGTTTTTAAAAATGCTTTAAGGGGCCTTTGACTTTAAATATGGTGAAATTAAAAGTTATTAGACAACTAGTTTTCATCATAATCATAAAGACGTATTTTTAGACAAATTTTATTTTATTTATCCCTAAAAGTATGCAATCAGCATGAAAAATGAAAAAATCTGCACAAATGCAAAACATACATCTAATATTATAATTTTTATTGCAAAACCAGAGGGTCCTAAGACAATTTCTGTTACTCTTTGCAATTATCAATGTTGACTTAAGTGATTAAATGTGAAGGCTGAAAAATCTAGCCAACACACTTGGTGCTATAGCTCTCCAAAAATGAAGAAATTTGCAAATTTAAGTCTCAGGCATTGCCAAACTACAAAAGTTTAAGAAAAACAAAATGGAGATTTCAATTCAGCAGACCATGATTAACTAGTATACCAAACTTTGTGAAGAACGGACCACTCCTTCTAATTTTGTCCCGCAGTCGTATGGAGTCGAATCACTGTGTAATGGTTCAATTGAATCATAGACGAAATATTTCAAATGGAAGCGTTATTCTTGAAACTTCTCTGAGCTCTTCTACTTTCGACTAGGAACGACAGCGACGCACGTATACGAATGTAGGGCAACGCTGGCGTCGCTGCTACTCGCGAATACCAGAATGCTCATCACTGCTATACACTAAATGCTTTCTGATCTAAAAAAAAATAATAATTTTGGAACTTCTCTACACGGTGTGGTGGCCGCTACAACTCAGTGGTTAATGTGTTGCATTGCTAATCTGACAATCGCGGTTCGAATCACACGCGGCTCTCCACAAACCCAAATATAGAAAAAAATTGTTTCTCTCGACGACGGCAGAAAATGTCAAATCTCTGTGAGTAAAATTTCACACAAAAAATCTACAACTCACCAAGAAAGTGAAAAGCCATTGAAATCATTTCAAAATTGCCATTCTGGCAACACTGTCGCTGTCTCTGTCTCTGACTACGACAAACCTCATATCATCACATGAGAGTGCCGAGAAATCTCAGCTTCATAGCAACGTTGTCAAGTTTATTATTGTCAACACGTACATGTAAATGTTTTCAATTGTTATTAATACGAACTTACAAGCGTCAATCAATTATTACTTGAATCGATCGCGTTCGTGTGCTCGTACAACAGAGTAACCAGTAGTAACGACAAGCACTCGTAAAGCTCGGCAATTTATCTCTGTTACACAAACAAGCCACAAATAGCAAATTACTCAGTCAATGGCATTCAATTCAATTTCGTTCTCGCACATTTCAGTGCGACTGCGTGCGCATTATCGGACTTTGTAGACATGACAGAATTAAGACCGTATAAATATTTGCAAAACACCCGGCTAATGTCCACTCTAATTTGTCAAACTTGTTCTGCGTTGTGCTGTGCGCTGTGGTGCGGTGTGGTGCGGTGCGAAAGCGGTACGGGCGAACTGGCTGGCAGCAGGTAGCTAAGCGAATGTTTATGCATGGCAGAACGCAAAACCATTTTCCGTATTTTAAATTGTTTGTCAAGCAATTGCAGCAAATCATCACTAATGACTTTATAAACGCCAACATTACGTATTCACGTTCGCCGACCGCGACAAAGGCCACAGACAGCGTTCGACGCTCGGCTTTGTCCGTAAAACCAAATCAGCAGCAAAACAAATTAAATTCAATTAGTAAAATTATTCAAACAAAAACACACACAATGAAAACAACAAAAACAAAACAGTCGACCGCATTTGTTCCAATTATTCTTCGCATTTGGTTTCAACCTTTCGTTGACGCAGCGGCCCGACGCATGCAACATGTGTCGCCATGTGGCCACTACTCGCCTTGCGAAACGGTGCGGCATTTGTGCATTTGGCGGAACATCGGCGGTGTGTATGATTTCCAGACAATGTCGACAGCGAAAATGACTAAATGCCTACCCAACTGCTCGCCGCAAGCCGGCCCCGACTTGGGTTGCAAGCGTATCGGACGCGGCAAATGTTGACAGCATTAGGAAACGCGACTCGCGCTGATCCAATTCTCTGTGGTGCGCGGTGCGCTTTTGATCATTTCGCAGCTATCAAACGACTGCTGCTCGCCGCTTGCCAAGTACGAGTACTTGTTGTTATTGTTGCAAAACAATAATGCGGCGCTGCGTCACTTGAAAACGCGCATATCAAGCCGCTTACACAATTACGTGCGTACGTACGTATGTATAGCAAGTATTTATGTATGAATTGCACAAAGCGTCCGTCACACATTAGCGCAGCTCAGTTGTCAGCATTAGTTGATCTTCTGTTTATGCTGTCAACGCGCAGTTGTTGCGCCGAGAAATCAAATTGACAGCTAATGCTCATGACGACGACGACAACGACAACAATGATGATGGCAACAATGTATAAACTATGTATGTATGTATGTATGTGCAATAACAATGACTATTGAAAGAGCGTGAAAAAAATTGGTTGAAACAAAATTACCCGAGTCGTGCTTAATTAAAACGCTGATGAGTGGGAAATTTGAGCTTTTGACGAAATAGCGCCATTTATGGACAGGAAACTGGCGAACAATTGTGAGAAACCGAGTGCGAGCAACAAATTTCAAACATTACAGAAGTGTTGTTTTTTTAAGCACACATTTGGGTATTTTTGTATTTTTTTTTTACTAATGCAAACAACATTTGGACAACGACAAGAAATGGTGATTTGCAAATCTGCTTAAATGTAAAAATAACATTTAATAAAAAAATTAATTGGTAGTTTACTTTGAAGGTGATTTAAGCAGATATAGTCAAAGTCGGTTCAGTTCTCAAATTTGTGTTAGGTTGTAGTGGCTGCCTCTGTATGACAAATTCTACCCGTTTGAAATGTGTTTAGAACACTGTCTTTTAACATGTGTACAACACACATTTAAATGGAGGGGGCGGGGGGGGGGGGGGAGGGATAGCGGACCTACAGTTTAAGGCTGAATCATAACGGCGGTTTTTTGGCTATTTTCCTTTTTCACTTGGAGGTTTTTCCACTGCCTGCCAAGAGCGCACTCGTGCAATTTTTGTAATTCTCATCTGCTTCATGTGGATAGCGATAGAAGTAGACGAGTGTTTCACCAGCTCGAGCTAGGAATCGAACCCAGCGCCCCCTGGTGTAAGAAACCAGCGCACTACCCATTAGGTTAGGTTAAGTTAGGTTAGGATGCGAAGGGTGAGTGCTGCACAAACAGCACTTAAACTCTGACCAGTGTTGCCAGATCAGGGGATTTCCTCCTAGATTTAGGAGATTCTTGAGGAAGAAGAATTCTTTAGGAGATTTACATTTTATGAAGAAGTTTACAAAAGCGATTTTGATGCTGATACATTTGACATCATGAATGCCACTGAAGCAGTGTTGCCAGATTAAGGGTTTATTTGTTTGAATTGGGGAGACATTTTATGATAAATATTTTAGGGGGAAATATTTTACAGACATTTTTAATTTACGCTTTTTAAAAATCTGTGGCCAACCAGGTTGCATTTTTGTTAATACATCAACACCTTATTCAGATATATTGGCTAATGGATCTTTTTTTAATTTCATGTACCAAATAGAATGAGCAATTTTCATTAAATATTCATTTTATGTGTGCATTATAAATTTCGGGGGAAATTTTATTTTTAGGGGGAAATGGACTTCATTTTATGCAATGAGTGAAGGAAGTTTAGAAAGCGACTTTCATACCGATCTAATTTTTAATGTTTTTTTGTGTTAAGTTGTTGGATAAAAGGATGCAATAATAAAAAGACTAAATATATTTTTATTTTTGAGAAGTTTAATTCTAAAGTTTATATGAAAAAATTATTTTAAAAAATGTTTGATTTTTAACATTTTCTGGAGAAATTTTCATTTTCTTTTAGGATTTAGTAGAAAGTAATTTCAGGTATCGGGCAACACCGACTCTGAGACCCATTGTGAATCCTTTTACATGTGTAGTTTTAGGAATATCCAATAATCTTTTACGTCTTTTATTGAGTCAATAAGTGGACACAGCGATCGTACAAAGACAAGGAATGCGGTTTCTGTATAAAAAATATACACTAAACTTTGAGAGCAAGAAGCATTCGCAATGCAATTTGGCTTTTACAACTACAGTCGTGTCTGGGTATAGTGAACACCTCGATATAGTGAACACCCTAATTTTTACATGGAGTACTCTAAATAGTGAACAATCGAAAACTTCTAAATAGTGAACAAAATTTTGAAAGCAATTTCAAGCAAAAAGCAACAAAAAACACAAGAAAGAATCAAAAATGAAAGAGGGTACTCCTCCAATTTGTATTTTTGCTGTTGATTGTTACAAAATAAGCTGTTTCTTGACCTTAGTGGTTATGTTTTTTGTTGAATGCAAACCGATTGTGGTTGAAAGTGGGCTTCTTTATGTGTATTTAAAACTTTGTGAACGCAAGAAGCAAACGTCTATTTGCCAATTCTTTCAATAAGCATACATTTATGTTTTCCTACTAATTTATTTTAATTATCTCTTGAATTTATATACACAAAGTGTATTTTGAGCAAATAAAACGAGTTTTTAAACAAAAATTTTAACCTTGATGTAGTGAACAACCTCAATACTGTGAACAGGCCTTGCAATAATTAGTTCACTATATCCAGATACGACTGTAGTTACAAAGCTAAGACGAAACAGGACAGGAAAATAAACAAGCTCACCCAACGATCGCTGAAGCAGGTGAAGATATCACAGAGCAGCAACTCACGCACTCTGTAAACGAAGGATTCAACAAAGCGACATTTTCGACACTAATTGGTACTCTAGGAATAGGAAATGTGGAATTAACGACTCACTGTGTTATCGAGCTTCCAATAGCTACATGTGCAATCCATAGAGTCTGCAACCCAAGCTACCAACTAGTGATTAAAACTAGATTAAGATTAACTAAAGATTTGCTTTAAGCAGCTATATCAATGGTAGAATTCTTCAAGTTGTAGACATTTTAATTAGGTGTCTTAGGATCGCTTTATCATTGGCGAAATCACTAAATTCAACAGCACTTCTAAGGCACATTGTCGAGCAGAGGTTGCCGCACACTCAGGTATCGCAATGGGCTAGATGAACCTTCTTAGTGTACTCGTCTTTCAAGCAAATTTAAATAATAAAACGAATAGTTTTCCTGCATTTTCTTTGTTTTTATGTCGTATTTCGAAAGAGAAACTCATTGAACAATCAAATCACCAGATACATAATTACCCTTTGTTGGGTAGAAGATATTTTTTTCTGCTGCAAATAAAACGCAACATTGCGTAATGCACGACACGACACGAAGCAGCAGCAGCAGAAAAACGACACATTCAAATAAATGAGTAGAAAATGGTCGTTGACATGTTGCTGACTGCTGTTGTTGTGGATGCTACAGTCGTTGACAGACAGTTTATTTTGACATTGAGCGCAAAATAAACATGTGAGCGCCGGCAATGCCACCAAATACAACAATACAACAGCAACGATAACAACGACAACGCAGACAAATGGAGAACAGCGACGGCGAAACAATTAAGTGTGGGTGACAAACACAGACAGAAAGACAATTAAACGTTCATGGCTGACAATTTAGGTGCCGTTTTCGGCAAGCGCGCCCGCGTCGGTGAGGCGGGCGAGCAGGCGCAGGCGAGCTTGCAAACGACAACGCTGTCAACAGAGACAGCGATGGCAATGACGACGACGACAGTGACAGCGTCGAACGCAGTGCGGGCAACGTACGGCATGTTATGGCTGTTAAATTGATTTTTTCGAGAAGGCCGCTGACCAGCGCATAACGAAGCAAGCCGCTGCTGCATGTAACAAATGTTTTTGTAATGCTGGCGAGGGCGACTGTTTGCCAAAGCTATTGTATTACCTTACGAAAATTATATACTCTCAACTTGAAAGAAAAGGGTGAAGTAAGGGAATGTTATACAAGAATTCGTTAATTTGAGGAAAACAAACGAACAACACTTTTTAATTGGGCATGTTTGGCCGCCGCTGTCGCTCTGACTGCCCGCCCGCGTGGGCACCAACAATGGCCAACAACAACGACAGAACTTTCGGCGCATAATAGGTGGCAAATAGGGAGTGCATGTCATTGTTTTATTTGCTTTGCTTTGCCATTAAAATGTTTGCACAAAAACATAATAAAATACAAAAACATATTTTTATGTAACCAACGGGAAAATCGCCAAATAAAAAAAACTCAACAACAAAAATATAAAAATGCAAAATGCAAAAAAAAACAAAAAACAAAGAGAATGCAGAGGAACATTCGCCACAACAATGTCCGAGTGGCGCACTTCACATGGCATCCGTTCGCTCTGCTGCTGCTGCTTCTTCTCCTCCTCCTCGAGCGCTTTACATGTGTTATTGCCAGCAAAGGCTGCAGGGAGAGACGACAATGAATGCAGAGAATGCACAACACCGAACAACACAAACAATGTCACTTTGCCTCACGCAGCATGTAATTATTATTTATATACATTTCCAGCATGTTTACTGCAATTAAGAAAAAAACACAAAGACAACAACAACCATAGAAACAGCAGCAACAGCAACTCAAGCAAAGCAAAACTGTGCTACCAACAAAGTAAAACTTTGGGTTTGGTTTTTGTTCGCTGTTCAAGTGAACATAAAATAAATGTTTTTATTGTTGTCGAAATATTTGCGTTGTTGCTACTGAACTTTTTGTTACTGTTATTGTTATTGTTGTTGTTGTTGTTATTGTTACTGTTGGTATTGGCTAAGAGGAAGCGTTATTGTAGTAGTTTTAAATGTTTTTAAACAACAACAAAAACATCATTGCATGTGCGCACACAACAGTCGAGTTGATGACATGTTTCGTTCGCTCGCTTCCCTCGCTTCGTTTCTCGGTTTCACTGCCGCAACGGTTGGCTTCGCTGTCACTGTTGTTGATGTTGATTATTAATTTACACCCCACCCGAAGCTCTGTCGCCGTCACTAACAGCATTACCCAAACAAACAACAAGAACAACATTAACAATCAACGCGACAGCAGTAAGAACACTATAGCAAAATTATATTTGTTTACATACGCAGCCGTAAAAAAAAACTAAAGCACAAACAAAATCCAACCAAAAAGCCAACGAACAAAAGGCGAAAAATATGAAGTGTACGTATTGTTTATGTTGAGCATAAATAATGCCAACAGCTCAAGCTCCCAGTCCGTCGCATGTGCGCCAGTCCGTTGTTCGGCAAGAAATTGTTAAATGAGTGTGTAATTTGGTAAAAACACGCATAAAAATGTAGTTATGAAATTCGTAAGAGGCGCCAAAGGGCACGAGGCAAGTACATTTCTGTATCAAATTAGGCATAATGAGCGAAGCAGTTGAAAACAGGATGCCTGAAGGCACGACGGAAGCATTTCGACGGACTGTCAGACTGTCAGTGCTTCATGCATGTTTAATGGCAGCTAATTTGTGCTGCAAGATGTGCGCAGTCGACATTGGCGTCCTGCAACACATTTCGTTCGAGTGCAATTAGCACATAAAAGCACAGCAAATTAAATATTCATCATACGCCCCGTGCGTCTAGCAAGCAAACACAAGCAATCGAGCACGCGCCACGCGTGCAACCAAACGAGAAAAACAGTCACTGCCTCCTTTTTCAGTAACACAACAACAATAAACGTTTGCTTGGATTTATATTAATTAAAAAACACTCATACGCCCAGTTGCACCACTCGACAGCTTCGGATGTTTGCCGCTCGAATCTTGCTACGCGGAAATCAATTGATTTTCGCACAGTTTAGCACTTTGGCGAGATTAGGCGCAATGAACAGCCGCAAATTTAATTAATTGGACAACCAAATAGTGCCACCACTCACACCAAACACCACCGCTTCGACTGTCTGCTCGATAAAGCAATCAATTAATGTTGCAGTTACACGATTTACATAGCTAAACGCTGCCCACAGCCACACTGTACCTCACTATGTGCAACTATTGTAGCCCTCTACGCAATGCGCAACGCCCCACTCCCCTCCTCCCACATGGCACAACAATTTACACACAGCACACAAAGGACAAATGGCCCATTTCGAATGCAGCGCTGCCACTTTAAAGTCGCGTTAATTGCACAAGCTGCACCTGGCAGACAGGCACTGCTGATTTGCAAAAACAAAAAACCAAAACAAAAAAAGCACACCAAGCCACAAATGCTGCTGCCATGCGCCAACAAACATGTGGCAAGAATTTCGAAAGTTTTCACAGTTCGCACCGGCCACAGAGCCGTCAAGGGCCACAACTTGCATTGTAACCGGCCACCGAATGTGTTCAGGTCCTCGAAAATGTGTCCGAGAACGTGGCTGATGTTGATAAATGAGCACACAACGACTGCCAGCAAGTGGCAATTAGTTGTGGCAGCAGCAGCCAGCAACGCCAAGTGCAACATGTGCAAATGAAAATTCACATTTTACATGCCATGCGAGAGCCGTGTCGACAATTTGCACAATAAATTTCTGTGATTTGTTTCAAATCGAGCAAATAGTCATGGACGCTTAGTCAAATTGTATGCAACGATCAGTTAATGTTTGGGGTTAGTTTTGTGTTCAATGTGTTGAAAGTGTTTTTGAAATATTTTACAAATTGAATTGAGCTGTAAAAAGGTGAAAAAAAATTTTTAAAAATCTATAGATCACGATCTACTTTAGCATTTGTCTCGAATGGGACATAATTTTGTGGAATATTTTAATAATTTTCAAACCTGTATGTAAGCACTGAAACTATAAGCTGAGTGATTGTTTTACTTGTTTACGGTTTAGGTACGGAAGTCTTTACACGAAGTTAGTAGATAATAAAAGTTCTCTTGGCACAACCTGCTGCCAATTAGGTTAGCTCACATGGGCATAGAATGAAAATATATTGCAATAAGACATATTTAGTAGGTCTTATTAAAATGTTAAGTCTTAACTCCTAATTACACTGTACAACACAAAAAAATTAACAAGGTTCTGACAACGGATTCTGGTAGAAGGGGCCAAACAAAAATATACGTGTATCGGCGTTTTGAAAGTTTACGTCTGAATTTTTTTTTAGGGGGGGTCAAAGTTTTCCTCTTTTTGCACATTCTTATGGTGAATCGGCGTACGAAAACCATTTAATCTCACATTTTAGGTATATGATGTGTTCAGCAATTTGATGTAAAATACTACGAAGAACATTTTTGTAGAGCATTTTAACCCTGTAGCTCCTATTTGTATGGGTCAATTTGACCCTTTTTTCTAAAATGCCAAAAATGTCCTATAAAACAGGACTTTTTAAGGACAAAAGGTACCACGAAAATATTCGCCATAAAATTCATAGGTCTCTGAATACATCAAAGCTCAGAAATTAACTTGAACTCCAGAATTAAGCCAAAACTGAAAATGTGTTTAAGTGTTTATTTCATTTTTTGTTTTGTTTGGCCCCCTCTACCAGAATCCGTTGTCAGAACCTTGTTATTTAAAAAAATTTTATTTTGTTGTGCAGTGTTATTTTTTTCCATGACATCTATGCTCGTACAAAACGTTTTGTTTTTTACACTCATCGTAGGCAGTTAAGCTCCATGAAACGAGGCCGCTCATAGGCAATAAAAAGACTTCTTAAATCAGCGGTGCACATACAGCGAAAGTGTTCAAGAATATCCTTTCGCTCTTTCACACTTCCTTCAACCTACAACATGAATTTAGCTCATTTCAAATGCACGCATCAACAACAACAACAGCTATGAGAAGTCTGTAACATTAAATGTTAGCATCATTTTTACAGTCTACTAAAGACTTACAGTCTACCAAGCTTTTATAACAACAATGCATACAACAGTCTCATATTTCACTTATCCTGCACATCAATTTTGTTTTGTTTCTAAAAAAAAAATTAAACCAAATCGTATTTTATTCGCTTAACGACTTCATTTAGAGTTCATTCCCACAGACAGCGCACAACCACACGTATACTATACATTTCTGTATGCAGCCGTGTGTGTGTGTGTGTGCAACATCATCGACAACTTCATGGTGCTGCTCATCCATTGTGTGCATGCGTGTAGATACTTTATTTATTTATTTGTTTTTATAGACGCGCTTTTATGTGTTGGCAATTTGCAGCGTTTGTTTTGTGCTCACATTTTATTTGCTTTGCCATTTCGAAAGCAATTCCCCCAGCACAGGTCCTTGCCACCCCCGCGTCAAGGATTCGTGTGTCGACATCGTTGTTATAGCGTCAAATTTGCATAATTCAACGTTTGATAAAGTACACACGTACTTCTTAGCACACAAATTGACAGAACATTTCTTACGCATGCGGCAAAATAAAAAACATCAATCGGCGTAATGTTGTTAACGGACAAAGAAAACGCCATATCGAGTTGTGAGATTTATGATGCAAAAATAAGAAATGAAAAACGAAAAGCCAAGCATTTAAATATAAGTAACCTCAACCCTTATTTATGTACTTGAAGTCGCCTTCATGCACAACAACAACAACAACAACTGCACATTGCATTGGCACATTGCAATTGAATGTTGAAAGTTGACAGCGCACGCAGGCAAATTGCAAATTGTCGTTGAAGTGTGGCAAACTGCGGACTCTCGCATTGGTTGTTGTTGTTGTTTGGCGAAATAAACTGCACAGCGTTAATGCGTGAATTTCGGCACACATGGCGAGGCGTTTGCACTAATTGTTGCCAATAATGAAATGCCGGCAACAGCAACATGGGTGGCGCTGTCAGCGGGCTTAGAGGCGCCGCAGGCACACAGATTCGGACGCGGCGCGTACAATGGCGCGGCGCGGTTGTTGTGCATTATCGACGCAATAGGCAACAGGCCAACATGTCAAAGCCACACACGCATTCGGGCGCACCGCAAAGTGACAAGTGCGCCGCGCCGACAGCGGCCGTTGCTCTAAGCACGCCGACCCGGGCGACTCCAACGGCCGGGCGCGTGCTCTCCACAGGCGCCCAGTGTCAAGTGTTGTGTGTAGTTGACAATTGCGTTTGAGTTGCGGCAAATGATATGTGACACAATATTGACGTTAGCGCCAGCCATGGAGAAAAATGCATTTTCCTTCTTTTTTTTTGTTTTGTTTTGCAAATTCTGCCATGAATATTATGGGTTGGCGTTATTAAATTGCATGACGAAAATTTTTGAAAGCATTTCCAAAAACGTTTTGCGCGCAACGAATTTATGTACAGCAACCAATAGCGCAACGCTATTAGTTCTGGCACAAATATTATACAACTTTTTCGACATAAGCATGCAAGTTTTAAATGTAAAATGCATTTCAATGAATGTATGAATGCGCTACAAATAAATAAAATTGTACAAAACTAGCTAAAAATAAAAGTAAAAATGAACAAAAAAATTCAAAATATGTGCAACCAATCGGAAGGCATTGAAGTGTGCATTGGTGATGTTCATCTCGAGCTGATGGTAAATATTTCAATATATTTTGGTAATTTAATTGATGATTTTACTTTTGAGAATTTTGAGAATTTTATAAATACACAATTACTTGCGCACCAAATTTCGTTGTTCTAAAGAATCTCTCTCACTAGGCGAGGACCAACTGAGAACCATTACTGGTGGTATGACGAGTCATTGTTCAATAGGTATCAATGCAAAAAGATGGAATCATTATAATTAGTCCCAGGAATAGTGACTGAAACTATTAAAGATTTCTACAGCAGTTGCATGAGCGAGGAACAGGAGGAACAGGAGAATAATGTACTTCCTCCTGCACTCTCTGGAAAAGGAAGATTCAGCTGGGTATTTTCTTCTTCGATAACACTACTCGACATGAAAAATGCGAAAAATCTTCGAAAAACACGTTTTTCCCCTCTTATTTCAGTTATGAGCACATATCTCGTAAACGAACCATCCGACTAACACAAGTGGCCTTCGCTCAGAAGGTATTTAACTAACCTTTCCAACGATATTACAGATTGTCCAAATCAGATGAGATTTGGGGAAGCTGCTGACGATGAAAGTTTAAAAAAATTAAATTTTTTGACCATTTTCAAAAATTATACATTTTCGAATGGTTTTCTTATAGATAAACTAAATGATCTCCTCTGGTTTTAAAATCTAAGATAAAAGATATATTATTTGAGCAAATTTTAAGCCTAACATCAATAGAATTGAAAGAAAAATTACAAAGTTATGATGCACGGAGTGAAAACACCAACTTTTCATTTATTACACCGTGCGAAAAAATTTTTTTATTTTTCCGAGACCCATCCAAATGTTGATATAGACGTGAAACTAGAGGTCATTTATAATATCCTGGCATAGTCAGTTTTTCATTTTCTGATCCAAAAACCTTCTTAAAGGACTTTAAAATTTTAAGGATATACACATTTCAAATATTTTTTTTAATATTTGCGATTGTGCAATGATGAAGAAATGGGTATCAAATGAAAGAGGAAAATTGTCTCCTCTTAACTAAAATTTATATTTTGAACTATCAGAACTTTGAAATAGAAAAACATTTAGATGTATGAATCTACAGACTGAGATCCAAAACATTTATGTTTGGCATACTTGACATATTTTGGTCCTGGAAGTTAAAAATAGAAAATTTAGTTAAAAGCAGACAATTTTTCTCTTTCATTTAATACCCATATCTTCATCAGTGCACAACCGCAAATATTATAAAAAATATTTGAAATGTGTATGTCTGTATGTATGTCTGTGTATGTATTTTTCTTTCGAATTTTGCGAAAACACTTTTTGAGCGATTTTATGTGAAGCATTATTGAATTATTAAATTTTTTAACGCTTGTTTAGTATGACCATATGGTCACTCTAGGCACTACCGGGTCAAGAAACTATTTTAAAAGTATTCAAAAATATTTTAAAAGTGTTTAGAAGAATTTTGAAAGTATTTTAGAGGCATTCAGCTTTGAATTGAAAAAACATAAAATTCTAATCAAAAAAATCATTAAGTGGCACTGCCCAAATCTTCTTCTGCTTCAACTGCCTACCGAATCATGTTCCCTGATTATTTCATTGACTCAAATAAACATAAATTGATTAAGACTTTCAATTGCGAAATCGCGAAATCCCGGAGCGACGCAAATCATTGCACATCCATAGACAAAAACTCGCACACTGTTCGTGTTGGTGTGTGTATGTTTTATTTTATTTATTTTCAAATGGTCTGCAACACGAGGCCCATTGGCAGTGCGCCGCCCGTCGTTTATTATGCACAGTAAATGTGGCTGCGGCGCATTTGCATGCATAAAATGACATTAAATGCGCGCGGCACAGCCACCGGCGACGCGATGCGGCACGGCGCGGCACAGACAGAGCGCTGGGAGGCGTTCGGCTGTGCCATCAACGTCATCGCCATTACCATCAGCCACGCCAACTCTGGCTGCGGCGCGATTGACAGCGGTTATGACACGATGCGCTGATGCATTATTTTCTGTCAGTCGCACTGACAGCGGCCGCAAGTGTTGTGCACTCGCTGTGCCACGCCACGCCACGCCACGATACGCTGTGCGCCGAACGCTGATGGTGTTAAAATTTATTAATTGCTACTTTTTAATTAATCGCCCGTACAGCAGCTGATGCAACTGACGCCTCATATTCGCCGTTGCATGCATGTCCGCTTGTCGGCGGGCGGGCCGTGCTCATTATTTAAAAAAATTAATCACGATTTACGGCAACTCAATGGAAAGTATTTTCTACGAAATTCATCAAATCGCTATTCATCAATCAGTGAAATTGCAGAGATAGGTGCACGTATTGTGGTAATGTGGCAACGTTATGTCGAGAGACATGCGAGACAAAGTCGCTTTAATTAGCTGCATCTGTCACCCAACCAAATATCGATTTCTGCCACAACACACTCTCTCTCGCTCTCGCTTCGACTTGAAAACCGGTGACACGAATCTCTCTGGTGAGGGCACAACGAGTGCAGTGCGTGTGCGAGTGTGAGTTGTGAGTGGGAGTGTGTGAAGGCACAGCGTTGCACGGAATGACCAAAATTCACCCAAATTTACGAGTACACTGCAAGTATAATTTGGCCACTTGCCAAATTGCTGCCACAAGTCATGGCACTATTTTTGTAAAAACGAGCACAAAACGTTGCAAAACATGCACTCAACGTACAGGCAGATCGAAGAATTTCAATGGGTCTGAAGAGTGAATGAAATTCCACTTTTGAAAAAGAAAACGAATATTGTAAACAAAACTTATGCAAAGACTTTGCTCTACTCATCATTGATTCAACCCTGAATAGATGTCAAAAGTTCAAAGCATTTGCCAGGTTATAATTAATGCTAAGAAACACAGCAACAAGCAATGTAATGAGTATTTAATTAAGAATTATAGGGTGTTTTTTTTAGAGGTTTGTTTTTCGAATAGAGATAAAACTGGCATTTTGTGGTCAAATCTGGCAACTCTAATGTCATTTATGTTCAGTTTGGTTTGCCATTTCATCATGAACAGGTTGACAAAAGAACAACGCTTGCAAATCGTGCAAATTTATTTCGAAAATAATGGTTCAGTTCGCGAAGTTTACCGCAAGCTCCGTCCATTTTATGGTCGACATAATCGTTCATCAGAGCAATTAATTCGGTTAACCATGGGTCGTTTTCGCACTACGTTTACTCTATGTGATAATACGCATCCGCAGAGGCGTCAAACAGTGCGCACCGAAGAAACAATTGCCGCTGTAGAGCAAAATGTTGAAGAGGACCCGAATGAATCGATTCGCCACCGTGCACAGCAATTGGAGCTTTGTCCATCAACTTTATGGAAGATTTTCCGCAACATGAATGTGGATGAGTTGTGGTTCCAACAAGACGGCGCTACATGCCACACAGCGCACGTCACAATCGATTTATTGAAGGAAACATTCGATGAGCGCATAATTTCGCGGAATGGACCTGTCAATTGGCCACCAAGATCGTGTGATTTGACACCATTGGATTATTTTCTTTGGGGATATGTGAAGTCGCTCGTCTACGCCAACAAACCAGAAACGTTAGGGGACTTGGAAGCCAACATTCGTGGCGTTATTGCCGACATACGGCCCCAAATGCTCGAAAAAGTGGTTGAAAATTGGACCTGTAGAATTGGCTTTATTCGAGCCAGCCGCGGCGGCCACATGCCCGAAATCATATTTAAACATTAATGGCATAAAATTATCCTTCCAATAAAGCCAAATTGATGGACATTAAAACGATTTTCTTGTGTTTTATTTCAATTCGAAGTTCTATACCTCTAAAAAAAACACCCTATAGAAACTTACTCAAAGTCTCATTGTCAGACAAAAAAAAAGGTTTGTGGAGCAGTGGAAGGTGGCTGAAATGAATGAGTGGCCTGTCAAGTACCAGTTTAACTTTAACGTTTGGTGAATGAAATCCGAAGAAACACACAAAATTAATTAAAGAATGGTATAACACATGATGAACGCTTGTTTCTACATTTTATTAAAAAAGTGTAATATGTAATTGAAATTTACAAACAAGTTTCAATTCCATTGCGGTTTGCTTTTCGTACTTTTTTTGGCACGTCCTTCATCGACTGCTGAATTCCAAATGTATTTATTGTTTTTAGATCTTTTTTAATTTTATTAATTAAGCAATTTACATTTTTAGGTCGATCTGCATTGCTGTAAACCTTCCTCTTAAGGTTAGCCCAAAAAGTTTCGATTGGCCGCAATTGTGGGACATTCGGCGGATTAAAGTTCTTCGGCACATATTCAATTCCACGTTCCTTCAAAGCATCGAGAGTTGCGTTAGCGTAATGTGGAGATGCCAGGTCTGGCCAAAAAATTATTTTATCCCGTCGGTGATGCTTATGGATGAAGTCTCCAAGCACCGGTATGCACTTTTCCCTGAAAAATAGGGGGTCGCTGATTCCACGTTCGCTAATAGCCAACCACAACAAAACCTTCGCTGGGAACTTGGTCTTATGTATATATTTGTTCATATCTGGTGCTTTCACATTAGAGGACTCAAAATCATATTTTTGCTGCCACTCGTTGCCTTCAATCGTAAAGTAGGACACAAATATATGAAAAATTGGGTGCAAAATAATTTTTCGAAAGTTTTCCTAATCTGGTTTTGATGATTTTTAATTGTTTTTGGGTATTATATGGAGCCGATTTTTTTGCTTTGCGTTGAATGTCCATTTATTGTAAATACTTTTTAATTGTATTCGTGTCCTCTTCATATTTTTTGGCTAACTGTCTGTAAGATTTTGCACTTCGACCCAGCGTTTCAGCTTTCAGGAGAGCGCGAACTTTGGAGTCATTAAACACACTTTTTTTCCCAGAACCCGTTTTTCTTTCTATGTTTTCTTTATTCTCTATCACTTTAATCGTATTATATATAAAAGTTTTTTTAAACCCCATTTCTTTAAAATGGTGAAAAATTTCATTTTTCTTTTTGTTTGGATTTCTTACGCAAAATTTACAAATCAATTCCCGACGTTGTGCTTCGTTCAGTGACATTTTCGCGACAAATTATTTCATGACAAACATAAAAAAATAAACAAAATAAATATAAAACACCACGCTTGCTTCGATAATTTAAAATTTTTGAAAAGAGTCACAGGTTGCATTGCACGCTTCATTTTAAATTTGTTCGGATTTCATTCACCACACGTTAGTAGGTTTAGGTAGATTTAGCTCGTTGAAGTCGGAAAGCCAAGTCTCCAAGAACAGATTAGGTTGGTAAAGATTCAGAAACTAGAGCTCAACTCATTGAAGAGCAATACACAGCCATTCTGCCAGACAGGACATTACTCCATCTCGCCTCATAATGCAATGAAGAATTCAATTTTGGTCCTCAAATCATGCAACAAATTTCATGCAACACTTTTCCCTTCGACTCATATTCTTCTTAGATATTTTCACAGCACTCAGGTCCGTATTGGCCGTAAATACAAGTAAAAGTAAAATACAGTTCATAAAGATTATTTACGAGTTACGTAATCACGTTTTCGAAATTAACACCTCCACACACTCAAAGTTAAAACCAAACCGAAGGGCTGCAAGTGCCGACAATGAGGAGCGACCAGGCCAAACCGATCCAGCGCAGAGTCAGCCAAGCAAGCAGCCAGCGAGCACAAAAAATGAGTTATAAAACTTGTTAACAAGTTAAGCCAACAGAAAGGGGAATGCCGCTTGCGCAACAAAGGAATGTGTAATGTGGCACAATGTGAACTTTGATGTACCACAGATCTCTGACGTACATATATAGAGGTATATATGTAAAATGTATGTATAAAGCCATGCATAGAAAGCCAATTTAGTGTTTGGCCAAATGGTCAACCATGGAGCGGTGGTGCGACTTGCCAAAAACGGGCAGTAATATTTTGCAAATTAATCGATACATCGCGCAGCGCTGTCCGCGAACATGCACGTCGATCGCTATCGACAAAGCGACAGCAGCGCGCATGAAAGTGGCGGAAAATTGGCAACGATTCGCAGCAGAATGGAGAGCTGCTTAAGTGTTGCCGACGAGGACGAGGACGTGGCGTGCGATAACGGCAACATGGGCCAACATTTAAATAGAAAATTGCTAGCTTGTTGTTGCAGTTGCAATGGTCGTTGTCGTTGCTGTTGCTGATGTTAATGTTGATGTTGTTGTTGCTGCTGCTGTTGTCGTTGTCGTTGCTGTTTCGCTAATGTCTGGCGCAACAAAATGACCACTTTGCACTTTGTGTTGCAATTTTATTAGCTTAACGAGCTTTTCAGCCGCGGCCAGCCAGCCACTCAATCGCGCGCCGAGTCAGTCAGTCAGTCAGCCAGTCGGGCGGCTGAGTGTGTGAGGTGCTTAATTGAGCAATTGTGTATTTGGATATCTTCGTGCTGCTGCTGCAGTTTAACGTTTGCCGGCGATATATCTGTGCAATGTGCAACTGTGTTCAACTATCCGAGGGAGCGACGACATGTGAACTGCAAATATTATTACACATTGTTGCTGCTGCTGCTGCCGCCATCGTAATCGTGACGGCGTACTTTTATTTCAGCTGTTTTTTATGTTTTCCGCGTTTTCTTCATTTGCGAGACGTTTAACGAAATCAATCAATTTTTATATGTTTGCAAGTCGCACTGCATGCTGCAACACACGACGACACTGCACAATTTATTATTGGCCTCAACTTTTTGAAAGGCAGTCGCCTCGCTGCTGCTGCTCGCTTACAACTTCCTCATAGCGGCGTTATTTATGAGTTATGAAAATTGTTAATCATAGTTTACAAGTATTTTTTACAATTTGTGCAATTCACTTTTTTGCTCTCGTTATGTGACTGCCGCGGTGGCAAGCCATCTAAACGATTTGTTGTTATTGTAATTGCAGTTTTTTATTGCTGCGCAGTCACAGGAAACTGCTCGTTTTCATGTTTGACAATGCAGCGCAAGCGGCAACTTGCAATTTGCACTCGCCAGCCGACAAGCGCCCGGCATATGCCGCATACCGTAGCGGCGTTAATGGAAATAAATGGCATTTTTATTTTAAATTCATTGTTGTCGTGCGCAGCAATTTACTGCAGGCGTGCGTTGTTTGCTCGCTGCTGCGACGCTGAAATAATGATTGATTGCCGACATTACACACTTTTCACAATATCGATGCAGACGGCCGGCTCCACGCACAGCTTGAAGGTGTTGCCGCGGCTTTTTTCCACAATCGCTGATAAGCTCATAATTATAGTAATTTTTTTTTTGTTGCACAATTTAGTTTTTCATGTTGCATAATTTATGTGATCGTAATAAATAAGCGTTTTTTCGCTTCAACTATTTAAACAAAAAGCAATTATTTGAGTTTGAATATATAAATTTTCATTGTTTTTAAATAATGAAAATTGTCTGCTTTATTGGCGGGATTAAAGCGATACAAATATTTAGAAAAACTTGTATGTATAAATTTTTTGAATACATTTTAGCATTCGTTTTAATATTTTGGTGGCCTTTCCGGACCCTAGCAGGGCGATTTTCAGTGCTCAAATACTTTTAAATCTATTAAATAAATTTTAATATTAGCTCGTTTATTTCTCTAGAAATCAAAGTATCTTCTGTCAACACACAAAGAGTCTTCGCAGTGTTGCCAGATACCTGAAATGACTTTCTCCTAAATCTTAAAAAAATACTGAAATTTCCCCCCAAAAGTTAAAAAAAAATCTCCCTAATTTTAAAGGAATTAAACTTCTCATAAAACAATACAAATATATACATATAAGGGGTATTCTTGCAATCTTGCAGCGTTGCAAAATTTGTGAAAATGCAAACTTGCAAGACCGAAACTTGCAACACTGCGAGAGCGCACAAAATAAAAAAATTTTAAATATTTTAAACAATCCCGCGGACAAGTGAAAACAAAAAAAATTTGATTTTTTTTATTGAAAATGCTGCTTGCGCACACGAAATAAAATTAACGAATTTTGACAATCAGCTGACGCACGGTTGCACCCGCATATAAAACATGGGTATCAGTGTTGCACACAGATACCGAATTGCAAAACGTTTTTCCATTGTATTTTGTTTTTGTATCATATCATTGCATGGATTGCAAGATTCTGCAATTTTTGCAATTCATGCACCTTGCAAGGGTTTTGCAAGACTGCGAGAATACCCTTATAATATTTTTTAATGCAGCTTTTTTTATTCATCTTCCGCTTAACAACAAAAACTTAACAGAAACAGAACATATAACAAATGAATTTTTAAAAAAGTGCAATTTTTAGCGGAATTTCATTGTGACAGCAATAAGTGAGAACGAGATAGAACGAGCTTACATTTTTTAAGCTTACAAATAGGGTGCTTTGACTATTGAAATAGTTGCAAAAATATGTTTTGTTGCCAGTGTTCCCAATACATCATACTTCGTTATCCAAAAATCTCTCAAACATCCACTAAGGATACGAAAAATCCCCTAACATAAAATATAAATCTCCTAAACTTTCTCCTAAACAATTCTTCCTCCTAAAAATACTCCTAAAAGGCTAAGAATCTCCTAAAATTCTAAAATCTCTAAAATCTCCTTAGCATTTGTCTCGTACGCAAACCTTTAATATTTGGAACTCTGCCCAATGAAACAACTCAAAACTATCCAAAAATGAATTTAAAGCCACAAAGCTTTTTGAATAAATCTCTCAAATAAGCATAGATCTGCTTTCTTGTTCCTTTATAAACACACACAAATATTAAGTAAATAAAAGCCAACCACGAGGCTCTCACACCAAGAGCTTTTAATAGTCAACACCACAGCACAAAACAACAGAGTCCAGAGTCCCTGGGCCAGAAAATCACAATACAAACTATACAAACACAATTTAATCTCTACACACCACCAACGAAAGTCAAGCAAGAAATTGCGACGTAATTCCAAAATCATAAACCTCCATTGCTTCACCTCACTCCACGCCACCCAAAAAGTCAACGAGAGACACACACAGACAGCAACAAATCTGAAAAACCAACAACAATATTCAGAACTTGGAAACAACGCAAAACTGGGCAAATTTTTGTAAATAAAATGCATAAAAGCAGCTGCCAAAACAACTGCAAAACAAATGATAGAATTCGCCAACAATGGAAAAGGAGATTTTTCACTGCCCCTTTTGCTCGGAAAAATGCTCAAACATTTAGCAGCGGAGCAAACAACCGAGTGACCACAAAATAGTGCAAATAAATGCTTAAGTGTGACCACTGAAGCAGACACTCGGCCCGAAATGGGTGCGACCTGAAGGGGGTTGCCACTCCACACAATGCCGGCGAGTCGAACGCTGAGAGGATTTTTGTACCAGCCAAACACAAAAGTGGAAAAAAACATGAAAAACAGGATGGCGTTTCCTCAAAAACTATTTATGCAGATGCGAGAAATGTAGTGAAAAATCCAGAGCTGGTTGGAAAAAAAAAACAGGGTGCGCCAATGAGGTTAAAACTTTAAAGAACAGTGCAGCTGGTCGCTCGTCGTTGAGTAAATTCACTTTAACTTAAACTTTAATGGGAAATGGATAATTTGCGTGTCGTGACTGTGCAAGGCCCGCACGTTAATTGTGGTCGTTTGACATTTTAATTGGAAAACGCCTCGGTAAATTTGCGTGATTTCGAATGACATTTCAGCGAGCGAGGGCGGCGCATTCAGTTCATTTGGGTATAAAGTTCATTTGAACTGCATTTTTTTGTTGGCATTTCAATCAGAGCACAAAAGTCACAACAACTACATAAATAGTCAACACCTACAAAAAAAAACCTTTATAAAAACGCTGTTAATGTGTGCAGTGCGCAGCCAAATGAAAATCAATTACATATTAAAAAGTTCATTAAAAACTCGCAAACAAAATGAATTGTAATGACATTAATGATTTATGCACAGCGCGAAGCGACGCGGCGCTGCGCACTTGATTCCCCCAATCCAGGTGCCCGCCGGGCGGCCGGCCCATGAAAAATTCATTACAAATGCAAATAAAGCGTAAATAAATCAATTAATTAATTACGAAACAGCACGAGCGGCAGCCAATTCGACGGCCAATGCCACAGCGGCGCGCCTTCCAAGAAACTCAACTCGACCTGCAGGCTTTCTCAACGAGGTCGCCGCAATTTATGCGCAGCACCAAACTCAGCCGACGCCAGACAACAGTCAGTCAGTGTCAATGTGACTAAAAATAAGGGTAACACTTGCAAAAGGTCGCGACATTGGCAAAAACAAAAAAACAACAAGACGACAACACCGCAGAGATAAATCAAAAATTATGCAGAATTGCGTAAAAGAGAAGGAGGGGGCGGGCAAAATTTGCGCAAATGGAAATTTAATAAAACAAAGCGCCAACGCTGTCGCTGCTGTGCCACTCGCTCGTAATTTAATGTACGAAAATGTGCCGCGCACAGGATGCGCCAAGGATGTGATTATTAAATACAGGAAATAAGCACAAACTTCTTTTAATATCCTGTATAAAAAAATATATAGAATGGCTACAGGAACGCAACGTAGCGCAATGTCAACTGCGAAGCAACGACAACGACAATTTTGTGCACGCACAGCGAGGACATGTTGTTGCTGTAGCTGTGTGTGTGTGTGTGTGTGTGCGTACAAACTTAAGGAAATGGGCAATTTTATGAAACGCACCGAAAGAAAAAAAACAAACGCAATTACGTTTTGGCTGCTGTTCCAAGCAGAGCCCAAGAAACAACCCTCGAAGCGCTGGCTGACGTCGCGACAGTCGTGGCATACGCACGTTTAAGTGTACATACGCGGTGTGCAAAATTAAGGACATGGTAATTACCTGCCAGATAGGCTGGCGCACATGCAGCGCCGCAATCAAAACGTATGCCAAACACGGGCGATAATGTCGACGAAGCAGCCACGACGCGGCGACAACGAAAATGACAAATGTCTGAGCGCGCCCCAAGACACTTTCATCCATAAAAGATAATGTTTTTTTTTTGTTCTTTGTGGGCTTGCGGGGGTGATACATTTTACAATGTGGCAATATTAAAAACTGCCACGCAGTAAACGAAAATAAAAATGTAAAAGAGACATTTTTGAGATGTGCGCTTTTTGAGCGATTTGTCTGCGTTTGGCAGTTTGAGTGGAGATTAAAGATTAAATCAATTTTGAAAGAACTCGAAAGTACTTTAATAGCTACAGCTAACAAAAAACATAACGATTTGCATAAAAAAGAAATGGCTTTCATATTTTTTGTGGCACGTCCCTGTTGCATGTCATGAATCAAGATGGGCTGTATGGCTTTCTTTAACAAGGATTTTTTATTGAAGTGGGAATAATCTAAGAAAATTTAAAGAACTAAATTTTAAATAATGTCGTGAATTTGGCTTGCCGACTTAACCTACAATAAATAAAAAATTAATGTCGTATAGCTTTGCGAGTGCCATTAATTTAAGGTTATTTAGGGAGCAGTTAACAGGAGACTCTACGTAAGAAAACTGTCCCTACGGTGCAAAGGTACGAGCAACTACTTAGAGAAGAAACTTTACGTAAGAAAACTGTTCTTGTAGAGAAACGAAGATCCATTAAGTACTTAAAAACAAAATTATTTAAAAAACTGTTCCAACGATACAAAGATATCGCTTTACAAAGCAGAGGAGATCAAATAACTACTTAGAGAAGAGGCTTTGCGTAAGAAAACTGTTCTTCAGATCCATTTACTATTTAAAGAAAAACCTACTTAAAAAACTGTTCCTACGGTACAAGGGTATCGTTTTACAGAGAGTACTAGATCCATTTACTATTTAAAGAAAAAACTACGTAAAAAACTGTTCCTACGGTACAAAAGTATCGTTTAACAAAGCGTAGTAGATCAATTTACTACTTAAAAAAACTGTTCTTACGGTACAATGGTATCGTTTTACAGAGAAAAATAGATCCATTAACTATTTAAAGCAAAAACTATCTAAAAAACTGTTCCTACGGTACAAAGGCATCGTTTCACAGAGAGTAATAGATCAATTTACTACTTAAAGAAAAAACTACTTAAAAAACTGTTCCTACGGTACAAAGGCATCGTTTCACAGAGAGTAGTAGATCAATTTACTACTTACAAAAACTGTTCTTACGATAGATATACGAAAGATATAAGCAAAGTAGATACAGTAACTACTTAGCGAAGAGACTTTGCGTAAGAAAACTGTTCTTACAGATAATAGTAGATCCATTAAGTACTTAAAGCAAAAACTATTAAAAATAACTGTTCCTGGGGTACAAAAGTATCGTTTTACAGAGAACAGTAGATCCATTAACTACTTAAAAAAAACGAATATACTTAAAAAACTGTTCCTACGGTACAAATATATCGTTTTAGAGGGAATAGTAGATCCATTAACTACTTGAAGAAAAAACTCTGCCTAAGAAAACTGTTCTGACAGTACAAGGGTGTAGTTTTTACAGAATTGGACAGTGACAAAAAAGTTAAAAGGTTTTAGAAATGATAGTCTCCATCTTCAAAGCCACAAGGGGATCCCAATAGATCTATGTATAAGGTTACACTGTATAAGACTCTTTCAAAAAGCCAATCTATACTGTTTTTTTCTTTGAAAACTTCAGCCACAGTGAGCAACACGTACCAGAGTTGCTGTTGTTACTCCAAGAAGAGCTCACCAAGCCCTTTGTTGTTTTTCATAAGTAGACCAAAAAGATAGATAGACCAGATTGCAAGTATGCTTAGAGTTATATGAAGTTACATTAGAGTTGTATATTGAAGTAACATGGAATTCTATTAGTAAAAACTCAACAATTGCTGAATTCTCCTTCATGACCTTCCTTTGTGAGTCGTATTTCTTTAACTTCTCTTGGCCAAATTATTCTTCTTATTCAACTTTTGATTTTATTGTAGCTACTTCTTCAGTTCACAAAGTATTCCAGATTTACAAAACCATATTAATACCTCCAAAAGTAGTCACTTAAGTCTTTCAGATTAAGTCAAATTATTTCTTATCAATCAGAAGTGAAAAAACATTCTTATTTTCATACATTAACCCAGCAAAGCAATAAACTTGCATTGTTCGCTTTACGAATCGATTGCATTAACCCTTCAAGCAGCAAGTCTCAAGAACATCACTTTTAAATAAACTCAAGCCAAAAAATTCGTCTACATTGCAAGCAAGCAAGGAAGCATAACAACAGCAAAACACGTGTGCAATAAAAAAACGATTTGCTTTCAGGATTTCACCGCAGCTCAGGATACCCAACGTTTTGGTGTGTATTTGCTAACAACAATGATAAACGCCGAAATAAAATGCTTTAAAAGTAAATAAAAACAAGCGAAATTACCGTCAAGAGCAACGCCACACAACGCACAACGCCGACAGCTACAACAACAGCAACAACAAAAGGGCAACACCCCTTTCGTTCAACGTCAAGAAAATAAAAGTGAACAACAATAAAATGTGAAGAATGGAAATATAACGAATAACGAATTCGACAGTACGCGTCGTGCATAAAAGAAAGACAGACAGACGACTTCACGTGCTGCAAGGAAAATGAAATCAGCACAGCACAACGAAAACAAGTACGCGTAGATATTGCGAATATATATCTCGAAGACAACCCTTAACTCTTTAACTTGCGCTGTGCGCTCGAGGTGTGACGTGGCGACGTAAAATTTGTGCGGCAAGGTGCGGATGTGGCAGAAAGGCAGAAAGGCTGCAGAAGGATATTACATTTTGTGCAATCGCGTTTGACAAGGAAATGGAACTTTGGGAGTGAGACAAACTGATTCTACACATACCTCTACACACACACATACATACATGAACGTGCGTAAAGAGCACACAAACCAGACAAGCAACAAAAGGGACAGACTGAAGCAGCGTAAAAATTGAATCAAACGTGAGAAAGAATAATGCCAAACGCAGTTGAATAGGGAGAAAAAAATATATGGCATAGCCAACAAAGGATTTTGGCGTGGTAACTAAAAGATAACAATGACTCTAATACGAAGCAGGATTTGGCATCTTATCTATCTATGCATTATGTGTATTTATGTATGGGTGAGATTATGCTCAGTGCAGACAACACAAAAGCGACATTCACGAGGCAACGGTACTGACAGCAGACCTATCAATACCAAATATGATAAAAGAAAACAAGCTGATATTTGACAACTTTTGACAAGGCCAATGCAACTCTGGGCTTCACTGAAGTACACTCAAAGTTGACTCAAAGGTGTAAAGGGAATTTCACAAGCTACAATATGGTAGCAAACTTATTGTACCTTAGTAATGGATTTTTTCGAGAAAAAAATCCGTTAAAAAAAATTTTATAAAAAAATGTTTTTTCGCTTAAAACTTGTTATTAGTACATCTTACGTATCTAATGTTGCACATCAAAAGAAAGGTATGAAAAATACCTTTCGTTTGATACCCATATCGTGTAAATCAGTTGGAGATTAATTGAGTTTTTTTGATAAAAACTTTAAACTTTGACGCCGAGCCACGCCTTTTATGGGCGTTTCCCAGGCAAAATTTTTAGTTTGTTAGATGCAGGAGCCAACCCTCTGTATAAAAGCATACTCATTTATTGTTTTCACGAGGGTTCGCTATACTGTTGTTATGCCTCGACGAAAGTGGGGTTTTTGGGACATTTTTGTCGAAAACACAGTTTGAATGTATTTTTTTTGGATTGGTGTGTTAAGCAAATTTGTTGGTCGTTAAAATATCTACAAACTTGCCGAAGACAGTAAAGCGATATTCGGAACGATTTAGGACCTATTAGCATTTAAACGTTCGAAGACTTAAGCGACGAACTCGACTAAAACGAGCAAACTTCAAAGTCGGACTTCTCTTAAACTAGAGCCAATCCAGCCAAATGGCTGGTGGATCTCAACTCAGTATACCTATAGAAAGTCGCTCAGTAGGTCCCCCATGTCTGAATTTTTGAGGGTAAATTTCACGCACAGTGTTACCAATCAAACAGCGCACTACGCACTGCAGAGAAGGTTCGTTTCTGGCCCGTACATCGCGGTTGTGGAATGGTCTCCCTGCGGATATTTTCCCAGCACTTATGATCTCGATGGATTCAAGTCGAGAGTCCATAACCACTTCTCTCAAAACCCTATCTCCTAACCCTTATATCCTTTCTGAACCAACGCAATGCCTCGCATTAATAGGGGTCATCCCCTGCGCGTTTGTGGATTGAAAAAAAAAAACAAACAAACACTCACCTAGTGAACTGATCCTGAAGAATCTTCAGGGAAACCTGGTCGTTGCTGAACTACACTAAAGTAAGATACACAAAGAGCAGTTATACACTGCGACCTATAAATTGGTATCCGCTCATGGCTTATAAGGCAAGGATGATCTTATCTAAAGAACTTGTGTCAGACCAAACAGAACAAACTATGGAAGTTGCAGTAGATTTAGCCAACTATGTAGGTTAGGATAGGTTATGGTGGCTGCCCCTATAAGAGACACACTTGGAGGCCCCCGAAAGGCCCATTGTGATACCACATATTTCACCCGTTTTTGAAATGTATATGCAACACTGTCTTTTCCAACATATGTTACAGCACACATTTCAAGCGGATGGGGAAAGGGAGGGGAGGGGACCTACAGTTTAACGCCGAATCCGAACGGCGATTGGCAGTTTTTCTTTCACACTTGGAGGTTTTTGCCATTGCCTGCCAAGAGCGCACTTGTGCGATTCTTGTAATTCTCATCTGCTTCATGTGGATAGCGATAGAAGTAGATGAGCGTTTTTTCCAGTCCGAGCCAGGAATCGAACCTGGGGCCTTCGGTGTGAGAAGCCAGCGCGCTACCCGCTGGACTATCGAGGCCGGCATTAGCCAACTAAATATTACACAAAAGTAGCTACACTCTCGCTTCAACGGTTCGTTGGGACTCAACATCTTCTCTAATAAAAACTTTTGAAATTGCAGGTCGATTGATGAGGAAGCCAACTTCTTACGCTTGATGTATTAGATTTGTTGGATTGTCCATTCCTGTTGATTTCAGTCTTCAGTGGAAATCGAAACAGGTCACAATAAAGCCGACTAGCTTCTTCGTTTCTTAGGGTCCATTTCTACTACCACAATGGGTCAACTATGAACTCTTTAGAGCTGCTAGCTGAAGCTACTTTAGGGCGATTTTTTCTTTTATCAGAGCAGTTGGCACCACAACTCGTGAACACCTTTAGCATTAAAAGTTTCTTCGTTTCTTAGAGTCCATTTCTACTATCACAATGGGTCAACAATGAACTCTTTTAAGCAACTTTAGGGCCAATTTTCCTTTATCAGACCAGTTGGCACCACTCGTGAACACCTTTAGCATTAGGCACACTGATAAGGGTAGCTATTACAATCTGCTAGACAGCGACATTACAACCTTGTCGTATATGCTACATGAAGCAGAAGTTTAAAACGACCAACATTAGCATCCTCAAAGTGAAATGAGTGCCAAGTTTCTGCAGTGTTCTTTCTTCTTTAATGCGCTGCTATATATCACCTTTATGTGATTTCGCGCAGACAACAGCGGCGGATGTCTCTGATGGCTGTGCCGGCGCAGATTGAAACACTTTGATTTTAATTTCAATTAAATACGCAGCACACGCACAACAATGCACACACGGTGCCGTCTACTGCAAACAGGCCCGAGTGCAAGTTGAGGGCTTCCAAAGTACACTGTGTCAGGTTCTCAGAAGAAATAGTAGGCTCATGTTCAGCATTGTCGAATCGAGTAAATCGTGCATCTGGTGCTCCGACTTTAACGCATCAATTTCTCGCCGGCCCCTTTTACTGCCTACAGACGGCCCTGCTTCGACGTATGGCAAGGTTTTTGCATCATAAATTAATAAATTATGGCCACATAAAGACGACAACAAATCGCAGCTGAACACAGCGAGTGCACATACTTAGACGCGCTGCGGAAATCTGCGCGTCGGTCTGCAATTATAATTGTCGGCTGTTGCGTTATTCATTGGCCGAAAAACGAGAACAAAAAGCCACCAGCAGCGGCGCATCTTTTAGAGCGCGCACACATCGGCATCTGCGGCTTTTAGTGGCGCGCATCATGCAAGAGAGGCGCGTTGGCCGCGAACGATTCCAATTGCAACGCATCACAACACGCATTTGCTGCTGCTTTATGATTTGTGCAGTATCCTTCGCCTCATTTGTGCATTCTTGATGGTTTTTGTGTGCGCCGTTTTCGCTGATTTGTCATTGATGATATTTTGCACTTTGCGCGCATGTGACGGCTGCAGCAGCTGCCGCGACAATGTTGCAACCAGACCCGACAACGTTGACATGCAGCACGGCCGGTTTGCGCGCCACTCTTTCAATCGGCATTCATTCAAGTGTCGAGTGCGGCATACCATCGAGTGCGGCAATTGGTTGGAAGCTGCAATTTATGCACTTTGCGCAAATGAGTAGTGGGCAAATGATTTGTAAGCGGCGCATGTTCGGTCCGCAACGAGTGTCAATGCCGGACCGTGGCCCATTTTCCAATCAGACAAAGAGTCAATTTTTCCGCAAACAACAATTAATTTATTCATGAGCGCAAATGCAAATGTGCGCACGTTCGTGAACGGCTTTCAGTTCCATTTCGCCTTTCAGCACTCAGTCCAATAAATAATGAAAATTTTGGCCCACACGTGGCTCACCTTCCGCAATCTTGCACAATATTGGCGGAGCGTCGGCAAGCACAATGACAGCAATATTATTGCTTGACGGTGGCGCACTGTGTCACCAACCTGTCGCCGCATTGTACAAAGACATCCACTTGTGGGACAACGGGCTTCCGGTAACCTTAGCTGCTTACTTGTAACTTTTGGCACGTCAATGTCTTGTTTGATGTTACGGCATTACCTTCACTCACCGCACCCCACACGCCGAGCACACCGCACACCGAATAATGCGCAGCACTCGAATTTCCTCCTTTCACGACACCGCACCGGGAGCGGCAGGAGCCGCAGGCGGCAGCGGCAAACCGGTGGAGTGCTGCTTGTCAGGCTGCCAAAGTTATGTTTTCCGTTGCTTCGTTTGTCTCGCTTGTCTTCGAGTATTCTATTGTGGCCTCAATACTTGCTTTGGCGCACTTACACTGCCTAACGCACTGGCTACGGCTTCGTTTTCTTGGCTTGCGATTTGTTTTGCTTGTACAGAAATAACACTTTAGGGTTATAACCACCACGCCAACTACTGTCAGCCATTTACACTCGTTCGCTTTGACGTCTTGTATTTCAAAGAGCTCATACGACATACGTCATGGTTGCTGAAAATGAATGGAGTGGTTGAATGGTTAGATGGTTGGGTGGTTAGATGGTTGGGTTTTTGACTTTTTCGTTGTTCAGAAGGTATAACCCTATTCCGTTGAAGTATGTGCGGTACACTTCCACATGTGCTCTGACTTTGGCTCTGTGTGATTTCTAAGCATTTTTGAGGGCGCATGAAGTATTATTTTGTGGTTTATGACTTCATTCTTAAGATAATAACACAAACAGTAATCAAAAGGAAGAACGCGACTAACTGTTATTGGTGTGAGTCAGTGATATTTGTTTCTCATGTTGAACAAAGTTAGGTTAGGTTATGGAGGGAAGGGTGTGTACGGCACAGAGACCGCACTTCCACTCCGAGGCAAAGTGGCCCACTGTGAATCCTTTCTTAAATAGTTCTGAAGCTAACCAATCAGTGATAAAGGAGAGCCAGGGGCGGTTGGTTGGTTCAAGTGGCGATGTTGCATCCAACATGAGCATCCAATTAGCGCGTTGGCGCCGTTTTGTTACCACTATTCCCGGTAGGTACTTTACGGTATACTGATGTTTTGTCTTCTGGACCCTTTACAGTGTATATCCTATACCAATCCGTGAGGTTGATGAAAGAGAGTAGCGAGTGTATGGTGCACTTCGCTATCTCTTCGAAATTCTGGAATGTTGGTTTTCCCATCGTTTTCCATCCCCTTCTTGACAAGGCCGGACAGGCGCAGAGATAATGATGGACGGTTTCCTTCTCGTTTGGGTTTTCACAGCTGTTACAGCTGATATTGAAGGGAATCCAGCCAGGGGCGGGTTCATACAAATATTTTGGGCGGATTTCAAGAAGTAATTCTTTAATATTCATAAAATGTCAAAAAAAATGCCTTTTAATTTGTATGTCGTTTTAAAGTCGACCCTCATATTTCGGGGGGTTTCAACCCCCAAACCCCGCCTCCCCCCCTGAATCCACCACTGAGGAGAGCAGATCCGAAATTTCAACTTTTGCCGCGCAAGCCAGGTCCGCTAGGAAGCTTGACCCCAGGCTACCGAGTCAACGTTCCTGCAGAGTCAGGCAGTGACAAAGGAAGTGTTGAATCGTTTCTACTTCTTCTTCATCTCCGCCACTTCCGCAAACATCACTGGACAAGAGACGCCATTTGATAAGCATAGATCCAATGGTGCAGTGTTCAGTGATGACTCCAAGGAGCGGTTTAATAGAGGTTCGACTCAGGGACAGTACATACATCGCGTTTTCCTCAAGGAAAGGGAGGACCATAGTGCCCGGCAGGTGCTACAATCCATACTGATTACCATGAGAACTCGATGTTCATTTTTTTCAAGCTGTCAATATACATATACACGGCAGATATCGGAGGAAGTAAAGAGTTATCCACTTCGGTGGTAGGCAAGGTGACCCCCTCTCTTGCTCTCTCGTCCGCTTCTTCGTTTCCTGCTACTCCAGAGTGGCTCGGAACCCAGCAGAGAGTGACTCGGTGATGCCTAATACCTTGAAGTGCAGTTTGCAATACCTTTGATTTCACTGCTGATTCCAGCTCCCTAAAGACTGCCTATCTACGAAGATTGTGACATCTGTGGCGGATAATCCACTCTCACGGATTAGTTCAGCAGCTTTTCAGATTGCAAAGATCTCTGCCGGACAGAGGTCCGGGAGTCTGAATAGCCTTTGAGTCCGTAGTACATTTGAGTGGAGACCAGCTCCTGTACCTTTATCCAACTTAGAGCCGTTGAACAGAGAATGCAATAATTCGTGACATGAAATGGTAGAAGATATGGTTAGAAAAGACTTTAAATGGTTCATATATGGAGTTTACAGCTTCACAGCTTTAGAGTGTGAACAATTTAGAATTGTGACTGTAACCTCTGAGGATCGTATTTACTGGCCATAACAAACCGTTACCGAGTCTTGATTCTTACAAAAGTCACGACTGAACAACAATGCGCCAAAGATCGTATTAACTAAGCTAATATTAACGAATTCCTGCAAGTGAACTAATACAGTTGTCAGTATGAAGAATAGATTAACCTGGCTAGCCAGGGCTACGAACCAAATGCTTTCAATGCTGGGGGGTCGCATATCTTCAAGAGCTGAACTGTTGTAAGAAATGAAAAGCTATGGGAACAACTAAATGTGATTTGGTTTAATAAATGTGCTAACAAGAACAGTAACTGGCGTATCAGTAGAAACCCTGATTAAAGAAATTTGCATAAAAGTATGAAGGCAATGACCCAGATCAGAGTGAGGAAGTGTGGATATACACTTCAAGCCTTAGATTAACTCAATTAAAGTGCTTCAGTACAATTTTTATGAATGACTCTTTAACATGTATGATGCTAAATGATATCTCAACACAACACATCAACACATTTCATAATGGTACAAACAAGCTTTTAACTTGTAATTTTAATAGCACTTTTTAAATGCATGACAAAGCACGAAATCGATTAGCATATTAAAGGAAACAAGAGGAAGCCAGCACTTCACATTTTCCCACCGAAAAGCCTCGATCACAACCAACGCCAAACAAATGCCCATTCAAATCAAGGGTCACGTCCGAACCCTTCATTCAAGGTGCACAATATTTATGGCAATATTAAAGAGATACCGATGCTGATGCTGATTACATTATGATTATCGTCAACATATCACACGGCAACATGAGGCATTAAATTGCATGCGAATGAGGCGCATGAGGGCAGCCAAGTGCGCATGCGCACAGGAAGGTGCATCATGCGTGCGGTGCGGTGCGGTGCGTCGCGATGTGATTAAAAGTTTGCCAGAAGTTAGAGGGTATGGAGAGCGGCTCTTGAAAAGGGCATAACTACTCGAAAAAGAATCAAAGCCGAATGAAGGCATGAAAAAAGGCAGTCATGGCAAGGAGCATACGGCACAGCCACTCACACACACACACATGCACAGACAGACAGACATACAGATAGTGATACACACATGCTGCGTTGATGATAAAATGCAAAGTAAAATACGCGCTAACTGGCAAAACTGGCTGCACTGACAGCCTTTTATTATTCAAATAAGTAAGAGGCGATTTTTATTTTTAAATTGAGGCGAAGGTTAAATTGCACAAAACAACAAAATCAAACCGAACGCGAGAAGGCAATAAACGCGCGATGAAGCAGCGAGGGGAGGCGAAACCGAATAAAATAAAATAAATTTAAAAAAAATATAAAGTACAATAAAAGAGCGCATACAAATGCGTTTTTAAGGCGACAGCAACGCGCCGCAATGCAACGCAACGTTAAATGTGCGCCGCGCGTTAAATTCTTTGAGCAGAGAACAAAATTATGACAAGATATGATCGGAATGAGTGCTGAAAATTGGCGGCGATGACGGTGCGGCGGCAATGTTGCGACATTTCGACCGCCAGCACATGCACTCGTATTAATTCAAATGTGCAGCGACGACGCAGGCCAAGGCAAAGGGCACAACAAAATGGCCACAGTAACAGCCGGCACACAAGTGCCACCGAGTCGGTGAGCCAGCGAGTGCACTTATGCGCGCTGCTCAAGTGCGAATTATGGCATTATGCAAGCCGGCCACTGGCACTCGGCCGCTGCGCGTGAAATTCATAAAAAATAATGTGTAGAGCGTGCAAATATATTCGAGGAACATAATGAGCTCAAGTTGGCGAATCTTTACCACCAGAGTCGTTGTTGATACCCTGCAATTATGACACTGTGCAACAGCAATTTGCACACTTTAAATAGCTGCTTTCGAAATAAATTTAAACGTCAAATACAGTTAGTTTTCAAACACATTTGATTGATGGTTTGACACATGATTTGATCTGATTTAAATTTAGATTTGGATTTGGATTTAGATTTAGATTTAGGATTAGATTTGGATTTAGATTTAGATTTGGATTTAAATTTAGATTTCGTTTTAGATTTAGATTTTGATTGAGATTTAGGTTTAGATTTAGATTTAGGATTAGATTTAGATTTAGATTTAGATCTAGATTTAGTTTTAGATTTAGATTTAGATCTAGATTTAGATTTTGATTTTGATTTTGATTTTGATTTAGATTTTGATTTAGATTTAGATTAGAAGATTTAGATTTTGATTTTGATTTGATTTAGATTTAGATTAGAAGATTTTGATTTTGATTTGATTTGATTTGATTTGATTTGATTTGATTTGATTTGGTTTGATTTTGATTTTAATTTTGATTTTAATTTTGATTTTGATTTAGATTTAGATTTAGATTAGAAGATTTAGATTTCGATTTTTATTTTTTATTTTGGTTTTGATTTTTTGATGTTTTGATTTTTTGAATTTTTGATTTTGATTTGATTTAGATTTAGATTTTGATTTGATTTGATTTTTTGATGTTTTGAATTTTTGATTTTTTGATGTTTTGATGTTTTGATTTTTTGGTTTTTGGATTTTTTGATTTTTTGATTTTTTTGATTTTTTTGATTTTTTTGATTTTTTGATTTTTTGATTTTTTGATTTTTTTGATTTTTTTGATTTTTTTGATTTTTTTGATTTTTTTGATTTTTTTGATTTTTTTGATTTTTTTGATTTTTTTGATTTTTTGATGTTTTGATTTTTTGATTTTTTGATTTTTTGATTTTTTGATTTTTTTGATTTTTTGATTTTTTTGATTTTTTTGATTTTTTAATTTTTTGATTTTTTGATTTTTAAATTTTTTTGATTTTTTTGATTTTTTTGATTTTTTGATTTTTTGATTTTTTGATTTGATTTGATTTGATTTGATTTGATTTGATTTGATTTGATTTGATTTGATTTGATTTGATTTGATTTGATTTGATTTGATTTGATTTGATTTGATTTGATTTGATTTGATTTGATTTGATTTGATTTGATTTGATTTGATTTGATTTGATTTGATTTGATTTGATTTGATTTGATTTGATTTGATTTGATTTGATTTGATTTGATTTGATTTGATTTGATTTGATTTGATTTGATTTGATTTGATTTGATTTGATTTGATTTGATTTGATTTGATTTGATTTGATTTGATTTGATTTGATTTGATTTGATTTGATTTGATTTGATTTGATTTGATTTGATTTGATTTGATTTGATTTGATTTGATTTGATTTGATTTGATTTGATTTGATTTGATTTGATTTGATTTGATTTGATTTGATTTGATTTGATTTGATTTGATTTGATTTGATTTGATTTGATTTGATTTGATTTGATTTGATTTGATTTGATTTGATTTGATTTGATTTGATTTGATTTGATTTGATTTGATTTGATTTGATTTGATTTGATTTGATTTGATTTGATTTGATTTGATTTGATTTGATTTGATTTGATTTGATTTGATTTGATTTGATTTGATTTGATTTGATTTGATTTGATTTGATTTGATTTGATTTGATTTGATTTGATTTGATTTGATTTGATTTGATTTGATTTGATTTGATTTGATTTGATTTGATTTGATTTGATTTGATTTGATTTGATTTGATTTGATTTGATTTGATTTGATTTGATTTGATTTGATTTGATTTGATTTGATTTGATTTGATTTGATTTGATTTGATTTGATTTGATTTGATTTGATTTGATTTGATTTGATTTGATTTGATTTGATTTGATTTGATTTGATTTGATTTGATTTGATTTGATTTGATTTGATTTGATTTGATTTGATTTGATTTGATTTGATTTGATTTGATTTGATTTGATTTGATTTGATTTGATTTGATTTGATTTGATTTGATTTGAT
Source organism: Melieria picta (assembly GCA_964056695.1). NCBI lineage: Eukaryota > Metazoa > Arthropoda > Insecta > Diptera > Ulidiidae > Melieria > Melieria picta. Next base: position 140,654,904 of record OZ057398.1, read on the forward strand.
TTGATTTGATTTGATTTGATTTGATTTGATTTGATTTGATTTGATTTGATTTGATTTGATTTGATTTGATTTGATTTGATTTGATTTGATTTGATTTGATTTGATTTGATTTGATTTGATTTGATTTGATTTGATTTGATTTGATTTGATTTGATTTGATTTGATTTGATTTGATTTGATTTGATTTGATTTGATTTGATTTGATTTGATTTGATTTGATTTGATTTGATTTGATTTGATTTGATTTGATTTGATTTGATTTGATTTGATTTGATTTGATTTGATTTGATTTGATTTGATTTGATTTGATTTGATTTGATTTGATTTGATTTGATTTGATTTGATTTGATTTGATTTGATTTGATTTGATTTGATTTGATTTGATTTGATTTGATTTGATTTGATTTGATTTGATTTGATTTGATTTGATTTGATTTGATTTGATTTGATTTGATTTGATTTGATTTGATTTGATTTGATTTGATTTGATTTGATTTGATTTGATTTGATTTGATTTGATTTGATTTGATTTGATTTGATTTGATTTGATTTGATTTGATTTGATTTGATTTGATTTGATTTGATTTGATTTGATTTGATTTAATTTGATTTAATTTAATTTGATTTGATTTGATTTGGTTTGATTTGGTTTGATTTGATTTGATTTGATTTGATTTGATTTGATTTGATTTGATTTGATTTGATTGGATTTGATTTGATTTGATTTGATTTGATTTGATTTGATTTGATTTGATTTGATTGGATTTGATTTGATTTGATTTGATTTGATTTGATTTGATTTGATTTGATTTGATTTGATTTGATTTGATTTGATTTGATTTGATTTGATTTGATTTGATTTGATTTGATTTGATTTGATTTGATTTGATTTGATTTGATTTGATTTGATTTGATTTGATTTGATTTGATTTGATTTGATTTGATTTGATTTGATTTGATTTGATTTGATTTGATTTGGTTTGATTTTATTTTATTTTCTTTGATTTGATTTTATTTGATTTGAAAGTGTTCAAGTTACGTATTTTTTTATAAATTTCATAAAAAATATATAAAAAAATATATAAAAAATATATATTAGTGAAAATAACAAATTACATCCAATTAATTGGACACATTTCTATTGGTCCAAGATTTTTAAAAATACAATAAAAGTTTAATAACGCTAATAACAATTCATTTTGATAATTCATATTCATATTAGTAATTTTATTATGTTTTATGCATAACAATAAACCAAACCCAGCCAAGACTGCCCCGTTCAAAGTCCGGTTTTGGTTTCGGTTTTGCCACATATTTTTTTTCTCTCTCATCGCTGTGCTTTCAATCAAGCCACAGAAACCTCAAAAGTCACAAATTCCAGTGAAACGCATGCGGCAACCAGCCACATGCGCAAGCAGACGCATATGCGCGCATGCGCACAGCCAAGCCCAGCTTTAACAACAGAAGCAACAAATTTCAGCTGCCGCAAACACTGCGTAAAGGCAAAAATCAACATAAGCAACGCTGCACTCGCCCGCCACAAACCAGAATTAAAAGAAAATTAAGCAAGAAAACTGTAGAAGAGACTGAAAACAGGTCGGCGACGCGATGATTCAATTGTGTGTGCGGTAAGAGTGCACACACAGCGTGTTGCACTTTTAAAGCAAACGAGAAAGTTGATACTTGATCGGCGTGCAAGTGGCGCACTCATTGTTGGTTGCAATACGAACACAGTCACACACACACACACGCACGCACTTGAGGAACTCAGTGTCAGCGCTGCACTCGACTGCACTTTCTCGCCGTTGCCGCCGCACACACTGACGCAACATGCGCTTTGCTCGCGTCCCTAATTTGTGACTTCTCGGTTTATTTATTGAAATTGAGCAAATAAAATTTTGTGGTCAATAAAATGTAACCGCAAAGCAAAAACTGGCAAAGCTGCGCTACGCTCACCGACACTGCTCGGCGTTCGTGTTGTGGTCTGTGGTGCAGCTGGTTGCTGGCTGCCGTTCAATAATGCTGCTGACGTGCGCAGGCGCAATTTTCAGCCAGCAAGAAGCGAAGCGGCAGCCGCCACAGTAATCGATAATGAAGAAGATGTAGCAAAAGTTAACGACATCATCATTGATGCTTACTTATTCGGTATTTTTTCCTTCGCACGTTTTAATTCAATGCCCAAGTGTTCGCGTACGTGCGTGTGTGCGTGTGCGTTTTGTGTGCATGTGTTTGTGAGACGGCGAAAATCCAGTCAGTTTGGCCGTAAAGCCAGTGGGCTTGATGGCAGCTGTGGTTAGTCGGGATTAAATGAGTGCGAACACGCTTAAGCGCTGCCAAGGATTTGATGTCGTTTTCTCGTGCAACAACATTTTTCTTCTTTTTGCTTTAGCTGGAGTGTTGCCAATTACGTCAAACGTTTTCATATGCAAGTCTTCAATAATGTACATGTTTTCATAAATAATGAAAGGAAAATGTTAGATATGTTTGCTCTCAAGGCGGATTCATTTAAATATTCACTCATTCATTTCGGTTTGTTTTCAGCCACACTGGACCTCTAATAAGGCTTTCCAATGGAATGAAATTTACTTATACATCAATAGATTTTAAGTTAAAGCTACGGAGAATAATTAGAGTGAGGCTTTTAAGCCACTTTCCACTGAAACTTTTACAAAAAGTTACACGTTATTATAATATTTTCTTTTTAAAATCCTCCCCCTTTTTGAGGAGAATTCACTGTGGCGTCTCATACAAAAGTAGAACAAACCATTTGCAGGTGTGTGGTTTATAATATTCAGATGAAAATACTTCACAGCGTGTGGCTGTCACAATTCGTATAATCCAAAAAACATCACATAAGTCTCTGTTTTTTTACTTTGAAATGCTGAAAAAATATTTTCGTTACAAATAAATTTGTCAGCTACACGAATTCTGAATTACGTTACAAAAGACTTACAATTGATTAAAAAAATAAAAATTGTTAAGTTAAATAAAATAACGACTGTTTTATAAAATTTATTATTTCAAAGACTTATAGAATTTGTTGGCGTTTAAGGAATCCCAGAAGGAAAAACAAGTAGACAGGTCTATGAGATAATTTCATTTTTATGGGTGCTTCACGAAAAAGCAATGCCTGAGACTAAAATTTGCAAATTTCTTCATTTTTGGAGAGCTACAGCACCAAGTGTGGTGGCTAGATTTTTCAGAATTTACATTTAATCGGTAACGTCAACATTGATAATTGCAAAGAGTAACAGAAATTGTCTTAGGACCCCTTAGTTTTGCAAACAAACGAGAATAATAGACGTATGTTTTGCTTTTTTGCAGCCTTCTCAATTTTTTATGCTGATTGCATACTTTTAGGGATGAAAAAAATAAATAAATTTTGTCGAAAAATAGGTGTTTAGACCACTTTTCAAATTGAATTATTTTCTGAGATCGGAAGATATCGGTGGATATAATTACATTATCTGACAAAGAAAGAATGCTTCTTAAAATAAAAAAAATCCAGGAACATACTTTCACATACTTTTTTTTTCTTTTAGATATTTTCCTCAAAGTTTTGCCAATTTTCAGATTTTTAATTTAGAAAAATATTTTGAATTAAAAGTGAAGTAAAAGTCTCAGCTTTGCAAATTTTGAGAAAACATTAAAAGCGAAAATGGCCACATTATGGCCTAATCTATATTGAAAGTTTTAGCAACTTCTTGGTAACCATGTATTTTTAAAATTTTTTTTACTCAATAGACTAAAAAACAGAAAATATGTGTTTACAATTTTTTGTGAAAAAAGTTCCGACTTTGAGCAGCTCTTGCACTTGCAAGGAGTTTTACCTTTCAAATGACATCAAAATCGTTAAATTCTGAGACTATAAATTTTTTGAATTTTGTCTATGGAACGAATCACTGTGGGACGCCACTAGCAAACTATGAACAGTTGACCATTCTTGGGTGAAAGGACCCAGGCAAACGAGATCCTATTCGCACTTGATGTGACTAATAGAAGCCGATTGTCGGGAGCTGTTGAAGTGGTATATGCACTAAATAACGCGTTATTATGGTCTCAGTCTAGGTATGTTTGTGATTCCATATTGGCCTATTAAGAAAAAGTATTGAAACATTTGGCAGCCGCCGTGGCTCAGTTGGTTAGTGCGTTGGATCGCGAGTCGAAGGCAGCGACCCAGGTTCAAATACTGCCTGTAATAACACCTAAAAAAATAACGGGAAAACTCGTTTTCTCTTTCGGTGGCTGTCCTCTCAGCTGGAAATGGCAAACCTCTGAGAGTAAAAATTGCTTATGAAAGAGCTCCCAACCTGCCGTTCGGAACCGGCATAAAACTGTAGGTCCCTTCCACCCGCGTACAAATTCACACGCACAACACGGGTGGTTGCGGGAAGCTAGGCCTTAGTCTCGCGTAAGCGGGCTGTCGTGCCAGTCAATTATTAAAAAAAAATTAAAATTATTATTGAAACATTTGATCTAATTTAGTTCATGAATTGCTACTTAAGGATCGATTAAATCTACTACGGGAGTAATTTATCTGATTGAGGCAAAAGTATTGCAACAATACTTCTAGTTGCATTGATTTGTTTATGAATAGTTCATTAAGGGGCCAATTAAGTGTAGTTTACTCTTCACAGGCTGAACTGCTTTCAAAGCAAATAAAATGCAGAACCAAAATGTGCTCATAAAAACTATAATAAATTATTATTTTTTTTAGAACCTTAAACTCAGCCTTTTTCATTGCCAAACATTTTCCAGCACTGCCATTCATTCTTTGAAATAATAATAGAAATTTATGAAATCTCCATAAATCGTTAGCTCTGCTCAAGAATGTTCAGTAAAACCAAAAAGTTAAGCCATAAAAATAAATTAATAATTGTAAATGTGACGCGTTGAGTTGAGACACCTTCAAAAACACCACAGCAACAACAACAACAACAACTACAAAGAAAGTACCATGATATGAAAGGTAATAAAATAATAATAATGATACACCTCGAAGCATAAACAGCGGCCGCAATAAAGCCAGAGTACAATGACTACGAAAAGCCACTAGCAAAGTCGACAATAAAAGCGACGACATTCGAGCCAGAAAACGAAACAGCAACAGTCAGCAGCGCGTCCTTGAATATCCAAAACACAACATTGGCACTGCCAGTGCCAGCGGGAACGGCTGACATTGGCAAACTTGCCACGACGCAGTGCGCGCAAATAAACTCATTACAAGCGGCAACAACAGTAATTTACAGCGAATGCTTTTGCCATTTTCGGCGGCATTCGGTCGCCTGCAGGCGTTCTATTCGTATTGCTTACGCGATTCTACTGTAAAGGAATTCGACGCCCACTCTTCTACACGCAGTCAAGCCTACGCAGCAACGATTTTCCAGCAAACAAAAAATAATCAACTAAAAATCAAGCAACTGGCAAGCAAACAAAAAGCCGGAAAAATATAGAACACCCGAGCGGACTGAACATACAAAGGACGCAAAAGTGTGGCACATTATGGCATTGTACGCTCGTGCTGGCTACCTACGCACAAGCGCGCCGCAGTCAGCACGCCATGCAACATGAATTGTGCTGCGTCTGTACTGGCGTGAATACCGATGCCGATGCCACCGCTTGCGCGGCTATTCCGCATTCTTGAGATTTGTTTGCGTCAGTGCGCCACGCTGACTTTCAATGCCCCGGCCTGGCAGCCTGCTGCAAAAAAAAAACCAAACACCACAAACAACCAACAAAAACAGCAAATGCCGCAGCACAGTTTCGACTCTATTCGCAACGCAGCGCAACACCGCTGCGCTGTTCTGGCATAAACATGATTTATGATTTTTCTCGCATTTCGTTAACTCGCACTGCCGCGCCCTGCCCCACGCCTTTGCCGCTTACATTATTCAGTACTACAGTCGCTGTGACCCGAAAAGGCTCAAAGGAACTGCGCTGCGCTGCGCCAGTGCGTGCATGAGTGCGGGTGTCTTTGCAGCGTTGACAACACGCTGCTGAAGGCCGACGAAACAAATTACGTCACAGCGCACAAAGCGAGTTCCTTTTGAAGTTAAATGCCAGATTAAGGACGCTGGCGTAAAATTCAGTTTTGCATAATCAAATTCATGCTAAAGTGGATTTGTTGCGCTACACGCCGCACTCAGCTGCGTACGCTTACAGCTGCACGCGAGTATAGTGTGAGCACCCCCATGAATTTACAAGTGGTGATTTTGTCAAGCATGAACTCAACCCCTTCGCTGGGGGCGGAGGAGTTGGCGTGCTCGCAAATAGCATACGTAGCTAATGATTTGATCATTGATTTCACTGCAAGAATGTCACGTCACGTTATTCCTTTTCCCCTGATAATACGGTTTCCATAATACCCCCAAACATCCTCTTAACAGCTAATAACCACAATAACACGACCGATAGCCATGACATTTTTATTTACCAACCTTCGCTATGCCGATAAGCAGTTGTTGAAAATATGCAAAGTACACAATGCACAGGGTCGTTTCAGTGGTGGCTGGATGGCAAGGGGCCCCGATTTTGTGTGAGGCGAAGTAACAAAAACTGAAAACGCATATTTTTATAAGATTTAGACACACAAAAAAAAATTGTTGAAAGAAAAAACACATAAAATAAAACACAATAAAATAAAATAAAATAAAATAAAATAAAATAAAATAAAATAAAATAAAATAAAATAAAATAAAATAAAATAAAATAAAATAAAATAAAACAAAATAAAATGAAATGAAATGAAATGAAATAAAATAAAATAAAATACGATAAATTACTAAGGAAATCAATTCAGATTTGCAAGTGATGAATTGAATTCAAGAAAGAAAGAAGAAAACAAAAAATAAAACAAAATATATAGAATCAAACAAATCAAACAATAAAATAACAACCTGATTAAATATAATATTGAAGATGAAATAACGAATAAGCATAATTAAAACTAAATTATATTAAATAAACAAAAATAAATTTAGAAGAAAGAAAATATAACAAAATATAAATCGCACAAAATTTTTATAAAAATGGAAATGAATTTAAAAATAAACCAAAATTAAATCAAATAAAACAACATCAAGTGAGATAAATAAAATAAAACTAAATAGAATGTACCAAATTTACTTGAAATAAAATCATCAAATGCATGTAATAAATATTTCATTTAATTAAAATTATTATATGAAATTATTTCAAAATAAATCAAAATTAAATCAAATAAAAATTATTTTAAAATAAATCAAAATTAAATCAAATAAAACATTATGAAGTGAAATAAAATCAAATAAAATAAAATAAAATAAAATAGAATGAAGTAAAATAAAATAGAATGAAGTAAAATAAAATAGAATGAAGTAAAATAAAATAAAATAAAATAAAATAAAATAAAATAAAATAAAATGAAATAAAATAAAATAAATTACGATAAATGACTAAGGAAATAAATTCAATGAAATTATATTAAGCAAAATAAATTAAAGCAAAAATAAATTCAGATTTGCAAGTGATGAATTGAGAAAGAAATAAACAAAAAATAAAGCGAAATATATAGAATCAAACAAATCAAACAATAAAATATCAACCTGATTAAATATAATATTTGAGATAGTCGATGAAATAACGAATAAGCTTAGTTAAAACTAAATTATATTAAATGAACAAAAATAATTTTAGATGAAAGAAAATACAACAAAATATAAGACACACAAAATTTATATAACAATACAAATGAATTTAAAAATAAATCAAAATGAAATCAAATAAAACAACATCAATTGAGATAAATAAAATTAAACCAAATAGAATGTACCAAATTTAAGTGAAATAAAATCATCAAATGCATGTAAAATTTCATACTTCAATTCAAAATTTCATTTCAATATTTAATTTAATATAAATTAAATTAATAACAATTAAAAATAGTAAAATCAAATAAAACATTATTAAATGAAATAAATTAAAATAAAACTAAATAAAATAAAATAAAATAAAATAAGAAAATAATATAAAATTAAATTAAATTAAATAAAATTAAATAAAATAACAAGTACAAGCCACACCTAAGTACAACAAAAATAATCAAATATATGTACATATGTAAACAAGATTTAATTAATTTAAAAATAAAATCTAATTTAAACAAAAGTGAAAGAAATTAAAATCAAATATCTCGTTCTAACTTTTCAACTGAAGGCCCTGAAGAAATCAGCTCCGTCACTGCGTTCTCCAGTCCCACTCACTTTTAGCACTAAAAAGTACTCAACGCATAGGCAACTAAAATCCACACATCCAATAGCAATTTATATTATTCAAAAATTCCACACAATACATGCAATTCAACGTCAGAACATTTCAAGTGGGGAGGCAAAATTGCGTTTCCGAAAATGCTTTACCTATGCTTCTTATATGCGCAGCTTTTCACTAGAACTGGCAACATGTAGCACGAAGCATAGTTCTATTTGCAATCGAGTTAGTAATGTTGCAAATATTTACTTCACCAAACTAGCATTGCCTTTCATAGGAAAACCAGAAGTCACACATACTCGCCCCAGGCAAACAATTGCGCTCATTCATGGCAGAACCCGCCGAAAAAACGTGCCCCAATTAAAGCAATTCTTTTTGTTGTACTATTTACGAAATAGAGCAGCAATGTGTTACGCTCGAAAAGAGCACGTGAACGATTGCAAAAGCGCTGCGCGCACCAGGAATAGGGGGAGCGGAACTGAGTGAATTGCTTTCAGTGTTAATTTTATTGATATGCGGCGTTTCGCTTTGCTGCTGCCGCGCCGGTCGACAACATTCTAAAGAAGCAGCTGTTTACATTGCTGATTGAGGCAGCAGCACTTTAACAGCAGCAGCAACACCGTCGTATTTGCACACAACTGCGTCGAGCTACAAATAAATAAATGTGCAAACAAATAAGCAGCCATAAGCGGCGGTTATGCGTGTAGCAGCGTGAATGCCCACAATGCGGCTGCGGCCGCACAATGCGCGCCTCAATTTATTGCCGCTTTTGAGTTATTTGTAATTATACTTGATATCAGATACCGAAAGCAAATATTGACATTTGGTAGGTAGGCTTGTAGTTTATGCTCAAACAGAAAATAAATAAGCAAGTCCGACACTGGTGAACAGCGAATGCCAAAGCGGCATGAAGCAATCTGTGAAAAACAGGGGGCAACATATGCTGAACGAGTACAAGAAAATTGCAACTTTTACTGCATTGCATGCGAGAAGTAAAGAAGGCTGCTTGACATTAATTTAGTTAAAAGACCACATTTTTATAGTCAATCAAATTTGGGTTCATAAATAGGCAACATTGGCAACAATGTTGATTGTCGCTGCTAATCGGTGGAAGGTACACGAATGAACCTTTTAATGGCCACCGCCAGTGGTCGTTCTTGTATAACTCAATTGCCGCCACTGTACCGCAATTTGAGTGCGAACGCGAGGCTGTAAAAGTTGCACGTGCCGCGCATAAAGTGTACAATGCCAGCGCCAGTCGAAATTCGCTTTATGAGGTCAACTTGCGCTGCTTCCCTTTGTGCAGCGACAACACAACTGCGAGAAGCCACATGACCAGCAACTGGCTGAAGCACCCACATGTAAGTGGATTCCTGTAATCACACACATATCCCCCCCCCCAAACTTGCGCTTATTAAATTATTTTCAAATTTATTAAGCGAAAAGGCCAAATGCTTCGTCTATTCGCAACGACCATGTGCACATATTGCAAAACTTCTCGGCACTTTATCATTTTTATGATTTCTCAACGCCTTATCCTTTTGGAACAGAAAACGGCAGCATTGGCGAGTCGAATCCAAAAATGCCAGCACAAAGGTTAGCAAAGCTTTCAACGCTCAGCGCTCACTTCGACCACCTTTTCTACTCCGCTGTTGTGCGCAGGGAAAGCTTAAAGAATTTTGAAAAAGGACACGTTGCGAGTGTTTGTGCGGCCGTTGCCGTTGGTGAATAAGCTATTTATTGCTAACGCCAACCACTTTCAACGAGCGGCTGCTGTTGTGTTTGCTGTTGTTTTCATTGTTAATGCTGTTGCTGTGGTTTAGGGCAAGTCAAGGTTAATACGTTTAGAACGGGATTTGCACTCATTACGCGCGCAAGTGGGGGAGCGTTGCTGCTAACGATTAAGCGGCCCGGCAATTGCCACACGACAGCATGAAAATTAACTTTTCAGCTGTAGCCATGATGATTTTATGACTATAAACAAGAGGGTTTTGTGGTTAATAGCTAGAAAATTAAGCGAAATTAACAAGCAGTCGCGGTTTAATGTCAAACAAACTCACCTGATGTAAACGATTTCATTGTTGGCAGCTTGCCTGCGCCAGCCAGGCGCTAAATTGGCATCAGCAGCAGCATCAGCAGCAGTGGGCGACGTTGCAGCGACCGTAGCAGCAGTATTGGTTTCATCGACAATCATTGCATGTTGTCGTGAAGCGATTGTCGACGGAGGCAAATTTTGTGACATTGTTGCTGTTTGAGCCAGCTTTAATTGATGTTGTTGTTGTTGTTGCTGCTGCTGTTGTTGTTGTTGTTGTTGCTGCTGCAGCACTGCTGCATGTTGTTGATTATACACATTCGACTGCTGAGCACGCATCACAGTGTTGTTGGTGCCGTTTACCAAGCCAGCTGGTAACATTTGCGGCTGTGTATGCGACAATTGTTGATTTTGTTGCTGTTGCTGTTGTTGGCGTTGAAGCTGTATTTGCTGTTGTTGTAACAGTTGCTGCTGCTGCTGGTGATGTTGCTGCTGTAATTGCTGTGACGTATACGATTGCGAATTTGTTACAATGCGTGAAACAAGTTTCGGTTGACGCAACTGCTGTTGTTGCTGTTGCAATTGCTGCTGCTGTTGCTGCTGCTGTTGTTGTTGCAGTTGCTGCTGTTGTTGCTGCTGCTGCACAGTCGGCAATATTTGCTGCGTATTGGACAGATGCTGAAGTTGCAGCTGAATATGTTGTTGCTGCTGCTGCATGTGCTGCTGCTGCTGTTGTTGCTGCTGTTGCATCGCCATTGTGTGCTGTGACGGCTGCTGTTTAACAATATGCTGCATTGGCTGTCTTAGAGCAACATTCGTGCCCACAATATTCAATTCCTGTTGTCGTTGCTGCTGCTGTTGTTGTTGTTGTTGCTGCCGCAACTGTTGACCGGCGCTGGCTGCGGCCATTTGGTTCACAATGTCGTGTTAATCGAAGCGCGGCGACCGAATTTCTGAAAGGAAAAAGATAGCCACGTTTTACAACTCATCGACCGCAATTAATTTTGTGTGTGGCTTAGCCGCCACTTACACCGCCCTAATCCTACTAATAAACCCGAATCGACACATTTTGTGACTTTCAAACGAACTGCGCCATCAGCAAACCGTCTACCTGCCTCGTAACACACTCGCAGCGACGAAGGCGGTCAAGGGTGTAGTGATTTGCGTGCGCTCCTAATCCTGCACAGGTAGTCGGCGACTTTGAGTGCTGCGCCTGCTGATGACTAAATTTTCGTTGACTCTGCTGGGATATTCCCAATCAGAATTGAGTTCGGGTACTTCCGATGAGTCAGGAGGAATGAGGGTCTGGCGACGCACATTCATTGCCGACAGCCAGTGCCAGTGTGCATGGGTGCGGGCCACAACTTGAACGCTTCGCATTAGGTCATCTGTTTGGTGTCATATTGCGGGTGCCTTGCGTTGACGCACACAAGTGTCTGGGAATCAATTGCGACATTGCACACGGCAAATTGAAATATTCTTCGCGGTTCCCGTTTGTGTTTATTTTAAATATAGACTTGAAGGGAACAATTTATTATGAGATATTTGTGTTAGGGCTGGTGGCGGTAAGTCAAGTTAATCCCAGCTTTATATTTTCAATGATATACGACTTTAAATAATTCTATTTTAGCATTTGAACATTGGCATTAGTACTGGCGCCGAGGCAATAATTCAACTCAGTGACTACGTGACGCGAAACTCGGAGGAGAAATGATTTTCAGACCATTTTTTGCTTTTTCCAATCGTCCGATAGTGTACGGGTTTTTTACCCAAACATTCGCACAGCACCGGTTACCAGTCAATTGTTTGCATCTTAAAGTGCTAACTTTTCTAATTCGCTGTAAATATAGCATTGCAAACCAACTTGTTTTACTGGTCTAAGTAATTTTGATTGTAACGCGTACAAAAAAAAGCAGAAATAAATTATTTCATACGCTGAAGTCGCAGATATTCGGTTACTTTTTCCTTCAGTTCATGTCTCATTGAGTTTGCCGTTTCTAGTGCAGCAAGAAACAGTGATGGCAAGTTGAACTCTTTTCAAACGCAGAGCTGCAACTCAAGCAATGCAAACGTTAAGGCTTTGAGGGCAGTCAGCAAAAACTGAAGTAAAATCATATTAAAACACGAGGCAACATACTTATGACGGTTTTCAGCAACAACGTTTTTTGCAATCAATTTCCTATAAACGTACTACAGAATGAAAGCAAAAAAAAACAATTATTTTATTTGCAAATAAACATCGAACGCACCAGCAGCCCTTGCCCTGGCGTTTGTATGGCGAATTTTTTGTACGAACCCTAATCAACTCTGGGGCCTGGTTTTACCGAATTTGCGACTCTGGGGCCTGGTTTTACCGAATTAGCAACCGTGACCCCTCCGAGTTTCGCGTCATGTAGTCATTGATTCAACTGTTTGTAGTTAATTATAATCAGGGAAAGGATTTTGAGGACCTAAAAACCTATAAAAAAGGCAAAATAAAATAGCAAAAAAGGCACGGAAATGCACTAAAAACTGCCAAAAAGGCAGAAAAAGGCACTAAAAACTGCTAAAAAGGCAAAATAGGACATTAAAAATTGTTAAAAAGACAAAAACAGGCATTTAAAAATAAGAAAAAATACTAGAAAATCTAAAAAAAAGGGGAAACGGTATGTATTTTTTAATAATTTTATTTCATCTGACGTATGCAACATACAATATTTATACCTCGTTTTTTGTAAAAGAAAAGTAACATCAAGGTTTTAGGTTTGCACTAACCGAACTTTTTGATTTTTGCATGTTTTTTTCTTTAAATTTTCCACTGCACAACAAAAAATAACGGCTTAGGAATGATCAAATCAATGTAAAAACATCGATAAGTTAACGAAATTGCAATGTTGGCACTTAATTTTTTTTTAGTTTCACGGTAGTTTTGCGAAACAAAAGGGGGAAATATTAAAAACGAAAAAAAATAAAAAGGCGCTCGACAAATCTTGAAAAAGGCATTTTGTGGCATTTATAGGTAAAATAGGCACTCAAAAAGGCATTTCTGGATGAAAAAGGCAAACTGCCTTTTTAAGGCAAAAAAGGCAAAATAATAGTGGTAGATTTCTAATCAGGAGGACCTAATTCGTGCTCATTTTCAATCAGAAATGCTCTATCTAGCAGCAAACAAAAAAGGCAATTTCCACAAAATCCTTTCCCTGATTATAATATTGAAGCCAAATTTAATATTTCTATGAGTTGAATATATCGTTACTAAGTTGTTTTACAGAAAACTTTTTTGAGAGCTGCTTATTAAAAATATTTTAAGTATGGTTCGTTCAAAGATATTGAAAAACTTTAATCAATATGTGTCAATTTACTAAATACACACGTTTGCCGTATAAGGGCCTATCGCGTTGATATCAACATACACATTGACCACATAGTTTGAGCTGCCTCAAAAGTTAGATACAATTCCCAACATTACAAACTAAGATGCTCGAGCACGTTCAGCCAGCCTGGCAACTCCCACCTGTTTATGCAATAATTATCGCATTAGTTCATTAGTGCGCTGTCTCACATTCCGTCAGTGACGCCGCTACCGATGAATGAAGCCGCAAGGCCGGAGTGGGCAATTCCACACGAAGTACACAGCCGAATACCGCACGCATCTCGCAGCGATTCCGCCAATGAATTCAACTCTCGGCCGCAATTGTTGCACTAACACAAAGCACTTCACATAGATGGCAACACTTGCATTATCATTTCTATTTGCATGAATTCATTAAATTATTAATTGATTAAAATTGCCCGTGTTGATTGCTCTGCCGAATTTTATTTACAAATCGAATCGCAGCGAATGCACAACTTGCCGTTGTGGCCGAATGAGAGCTCGTGAGAGCACGCGCGAAATCGCTTCGCAGCACTTGGGAGCTGAGCCGAAGCGGCGAAGAGCCCCAACGAGCCACGACAGCGTCAGCGCCACGGCAACAACAACACGCGAAAGTAGGTGAGTGGAGCACACACCTAAAAAATGCTGCTGCGCTCTTTGAATTTTCACGCTTTTACGCTTTGCCTTCGGCTCTGTTTCGATCCGATTCGTTTCGTTTTTTTTTCTCGATATTATTATTGCAATATTTTCATGCCACCTTGCCTTTTGTTAATTGTATACACAAAACCAAATGCTATTTTGTAATTTATTCGGATACATTTTTTTTCAGTGGGGCCAACACAGAAGCACTCGCTGCCAAAGTGATTTCACTTCACACATTTTTCACTGCTTTACCCCTCTTTGCGTAAACACATTTTTTCACTTTCATTTGTTGTTGCTGCTGCTCTTTTTTTTTGTTGTTATTGTTTTTGAAGGTGAAATTTGACAATATTTCAAAACGCCAGCAAATATTTAATGCGTTGCGTGCAGCGTGCACCTGCCCTCCACGGGGTGCAGTTGGGGTTGGCGTGCGCTCTACGTTCTGCTCTATTGACCGCACAGCAGCTGTTTGCGTTGCCGCCTCTGGCTTCCCCACTGTTTCTCCTCCTTTCCACACACAATCAACAATACAGCACTCTGTGCGCTGACCTCAATACGCACATTTTATTTTCAACATCACTTCAACGGCATTTAACAACACTAACGCAATTTCCTCGCAAATATTTCTTATTCGGCCACAATTTATTTTATCTGCTTCAACCGTTGATGCTGCTGTAATTTCTAGCTTCCGAAGCGTTCAATTGCACCAATTAAATACACCAAAACAACACAACAGAATCACTTTGCAATTGAATTTCAAATTTTTTTTCTCATTCGCCTTTTACTCGTGCCACTACTTCTCACTCTCCTTGTGATTTCAATATTTTTCTGCTCTTTCCACTACTTTATTCTTCCCATTCCCTTTTGCCAATAATGCACTACTCACTTACTTTGCACTGCATGCAAATGCTTTCATTTATTTTAAAATCGCAAAATGTTTATTTTACTATCCACTTTTATAATAATTTATTTTTTTTTATATTTTAATTTTCATATATCTCAATGATTTTCCTCACAAACTTTGCAACGTTCCGCCCGAAAAATACGCGCACTCGAGCTCTTCGCATTCACACTCGGACTGAAACGAATAGAAAACCCTGTATTCGCTGTTGAAATCATTACAAAAATGAAATGAAAATCGTTTGACATTCGTCGCTGTCATCCACAACTGCAACTTGGCAGCACTTGATCGGCAGCTGCGCAGAGAAAAAGAATTTAGGGTGATGTTGCATCCGATAAGAAAATTTCCCTTCACATTTAGTAGTTTTTGGTAAATTTGAACATAATTATTGTACTATATTTAATGTTGGATTTAACACTAAAATATTCCGCAGCTAAATCTTATTGATTGTGTGTGAGGCAGCCTTTGAAAATTAAACACAACTGCAAGTTATGAAATACAGAGTTTAAGCAATATTGTACGTTTAACAATTGTTCAATGTAATTGGTTAAATCAATTAAAAAATTTATATTTAAACAATAATTTTTTTATGTGTTTATTTATATTTTTAATGTTCACAAAAAATCAAACTTTGTACATCTTAGTACGTTTAGAAATTGCCTAAATGGGATACATTGTAGTTCGTACTTTCATCGCCAGCTGTTATTGAAATTCCACTCTGCAACCCTACCAATTTGAAACACAACTTCGCATACCGAGCGGGAAACGCTGTTCCGAAGCGTTTTGTCATATTTGAATACATCAACTGCCTTGCCGCCTTGTGAGTGTCAGCGTTAATTACTTCCAATTAGGTAAATATAACTTTTGCCCAAAGATGGCCTGCAACGGAAAAACTTGAACACTTCTAGCTACCTGCAGATTCTAACCTTAAAAGCCGACCGGACTTGCCAATTTGTCGTCGAAAACGGCAAGTCAAGTCAAGTTGCTGAGCATCCTCTACTGAAAACATAGTCTAGGCAAGACTCCACCAGGATGTCAATCATATTGGAGTGCAAGAAGATGTGTCTGCAACGCTGTCTTACAGCGGTGGCGCTCAGCATCGCCATGCAGTTCATTCTGCTGGCATTGTTTTTGCTCTTCATCAACTTTCATGCGCTGCACCCGTGGGAATGGCTCAGTGAGACGGTCGGCCTGCTGTTTTCCTTCTACACCTGGTTGGCCATAATTCCGTTAATAAGCGCGGTGGTAGTCTATGGCATTCTGCTGGGTCAATCGTACCTGACTGTGAAGAAATACTACCGGACACGTTTCAGGTGGCTGCTGGGAACGGTGCTGCGCAAAGTCGCCTTCTTGTTTATACACGTAGTGGTCGGATTTCTTACGGCCTGGCTATACGCAGGATTTTTGCATGTGGACTACAGGTAAAATTGTGCGATTGCATTGAAGGCGACTTTATTTTTAAGCCGTTTGTTTCGTTGCAGGAACTTTATTTTCGACTGCTTCGGCAACAAATGCATCAACAGCCGTTATTCGTTTTTGGTTTGCGTTGGCATCATGGCGTCCTGCTACCACTTTGTCAAGGAGAATTTGCGCAACGAGCCCGAACTTGAGTTTCCCACTATACAAGAGGTGATGCTGGTCAAGATGCGTTCGATGCTCTATTCGACGTTGTACCATTCACTTCTCAAGTCCTTCGTACCAACCTTGAGTTTTGGCTTTATTTACTGGCTGCTTGGTGGCATAATAAACAGATGCTTCGCAGACATCTTCGAAGTAGACGTGGATGAAAGTCTGCAGAAGTTCTTTTCCATTGCGGGCAATGTTCGCCTGTTGTTCTATGCTTGGATACTGGCAGCACAGATTCTGAGCAACATGCACCTGTTGCAGCGCTTCTTTTCCATTCTCTTGGCCGAGGAAATGGTTTTCCCCATTGAAAAGCAGCCGGTTCTATGTTCGATGGTAGAGGAAGTGACGCTCGTTGATGCCTTGTCGATGTCAAGTGTGCCGGTCATACAAAATTTGGCCGCCTTAGATCTACGCAATATTTCCTGCAGCAAGGCAACAACAAGACGACAACAGACATTTGCCTTGTCGATACCAGGTATGGCATCGGCTACCAGCCATTAGTGGGCCCTTTAGTTTAATATATCCAATTTCCATCGTTACAGGGGGTCACCCATACAATTGGAACCAACTGTCCGCTCAGAGTTTGAGTCTAATCAACAGCTTCACTGCCGAACTGGCCACATCCGTGAAAAATATCAAAGCTGTCAAATCGACGCCACTCTTTGCCACCGTCAAACCCACCGCCACTGATGCGGCGCAGAAAATACTGCTGCGCCAGTACAACGCAACATTCGGCGTTAGGCGCATGATGGCGGAGCCTTGTGCACCTGCCCCACCCAAGAAAATGTCCGAAGTCTGCAAACGCATTCACGAGCAGGTGGAAAAGCTTAAGAAGCAAATTAGGCTGATGCTGACCAAAGCCTTCGTCACCATACCGGGTATATTTTACATGTTTGGCGAGCCTGAGAGCGCCAAGACTGCGTTTCTGCTCTCGAATTCACAGGCGATTCTGTGGTTGGTTCAGGGCTTGGCCGGCATTTGCACCGCTTCGTTGACGGAGGACAAGTACGGAGTGGTGCAGGTGACACTGCCGCAAATCATACGATCAATGCTGTCACTCAAAGCGGAATTGGATAAGCTGAACAACGTGAACTTGAATGGCAAGAAACTCGATCGCAATTTTGTTGCACTGAGGGGAGCAGTGAAGCGTAGCTTATACCAGATCTGCACCGTATTCCGCAACTATTTGAGAGATCTAATCGACGATCAGGAAGATCTGCGAAAGCTTCAGTGCTATGTTTGCTATCAGGAAATATGAGAGTTTGGGCTGTAGTCATTAACTTTAAGTTTAAGATTAACAAATGAAATTTGACCAACATCCAGTAGCTGTAAGTTCATAATGGTTAGAGTCTTGTTTAATGTATTTGTTGGAGATTAATTAAAACAGAATTTAAATTGAAATTCCAGCAACGAACTTGAGTGTCGAATTAAGTATTTATTGCGCAAAATTGTTGTTAAACTTGAACTAAAGTCAGAAGTCGAATAATTCGTTTGGGAATTGGATGGCTAAAAAATATCACTGAGGCACTGAAACACAACGATTAATTGTTTAGCGGTGATCTAATGGGATAGTTACTATAAATAATTAGTGAATTACTTATTATGCCAGTTTGATTGAACTAAAATATTCATAATCCATTTACTAGCTATTTCCTTATATACTTTCAGTATGACTAACTATGTCTCAGGCTTTTTGGTATTGTAAAATGCCAATATGTTTGTCCACATTTCACTGCCATAAAATTGTAATAAGCATAAATTAACGCTGCACCAATAAATCAAACTGTATTTTTGTAAGCAAAAATCGAAAACATAAATGTCGACTGAGCACTCAGTTCGTCAGTCCTTTGAATGCACTTCTTCAAACCACCAGCCACCGATCCACTTCTCCCCACTTCAAACACATCCGTTCCGTCAATCACTGTTCCGCTAAGGAGGTCTGCGCTTCAGTGGCGTGTTCTTCTAGTTTCACCTTCAAGTCTTGGGTTTTCGACTTCTTCTTCTTCTTGTGACCGACCGGTTGCCCTGAATATCGGTTCTCACTTACTCCAAACTCATACACTCTCCAAATGTAGCAACATATTTACCCAATTTCTCGAGCGCTTTGCTCAGCTCCTCGATGTATATCTCCTGTGTTTGCAGTATCTCCTCCATCTCTAACAAGTCGTTCATAATTTTAAGCTTTTCCTGGCGCAGTTCCTCTCGTTTGCGATTCTCCGCTATCCTTGACCTGCAAACACTTTCTTCATTCGCTGCATTGCTGCATTGGCGAAATTGAATGGCGCGCACCGTGATAATTCGACGATCACCACGCCCGAGCAAATGGCGAACACAATAAACTCGCCCAGCATGCTGGCGCCCAGGTCGATGGCGGCGGCCTCTGTCAGCGGAGTCACGCGCGTCGGCCTGCCCAGCCTCAGGGCCCACATTTTCGTCTTCACCTCAATGTAATTGTACGCTGGCGAAATGCCGAATCGGTCACACAGGTCTGCGCGCTCGATGATTAGTTCACAAAATGCGGCCTACCTTGAGCGGGCGGCATACAGATGTATGTGCGAAACGCGTAATTCTCTTTGGCCTTGTCCTTAATGTAGTTGCCCACATATCTGCTAAGCTGCCGAATCGCCAGCAAGCCCAATTTGGCTGCCGGAAAACTCACCACCATGTTCTGGAAACGGCTGCGGAAATGCCAGTGACAAGTCAGTGACAGTCACAAAATGAATTTTTTTCTCGACTTGTGATGGACAAATTTTTATAGCTGAACTTTCGACTTTTCAACATTTCGTTTAGCCATATTTCGTTAGCTAACCCACTGGGATGCAGAGCTTCAATTAGGCCAATGTGTAGCCTGATTGTGAGTGAGCTCAGGTTTGTACTGACCATTGTCAATGCATTGGAAGTTCAGTTCCAAACAGTACAGTGCAGATATCTTTGTATAGCGCAGCTGGGTTTTTTCTTTCTCATATGACAAGCATTATACAACAAATTGTTGGAAAATTCCAAGTGTTCAAAGTGATGTTTGTGTGACAAATATAAAATTCATCATCGTAAAAAAATAGAATAAATATTCTTAAAATACCAACAGTCACATTAACTAAAACTAATTCGAGTGCGTTGTTTTGTCTTTTAACAAATTCAATCCTTTATTTGTCGCTTCTTTTGTTTCACACCACGCATGAAGACACTTTTATCAGCCCTGCTTAATTATATCTACAAAATTGTTTAACGCAAATGGTGTGACTTGCGCATCACTGCAAAAATCTCATAGCTACGTGCAAAGACCAACAATAAAAAAATTTGCACACGTGTAACTTTATAAATAAACCTTAATTAAGATGCACCGGCAGAGCGCAACCAGCATGTGGGGTCGCCAAATATTACAGCGTCTGCAACGCATACTGCAGTTTGGCCAGTTCATTTTGAATTCGGAGTAAGCTCTGTTCCTGTTCGCCGTCTAGTCACTGCGTCTTCACCTGCAACTGTGACTGCTTTGGCGACTGCTGCTTGGGTATCCGCGACGCGGCGCTGTCCACACTTAAATACTCAGCTTTGTTGCTTTTGCGTCCATCCACGAAGATGCGCGTCTCGAGGAAATTCAGCGCCTTGAACAAGACGCCGCCATTGGGATCGTACTCGCCAGCAAACTCGCTCTTCGCCACGGGTGCGCTCTGGTCGGGAGTGTTGCGATCGAAGGGCTGGTACTCGCCGATGACCTCTCTGCTCCACCGGAATAGGGAACGCGAGTCTGGCGAATGTTACATGAAATGGAAATGGAGCAAGTAATGAGGTAAGCGTGATTTTTGGGGGCACTTTTGGGCAAGAGAGTTTTTCAGTATGACAGCTGACAATTTGCTTCTACATGAATGGAACACTGTAATTTTATGACTATTTTTCAGCGGTGACAGGCGTTCGCGCAGTGTTATTCGCCGCTGTCGCTGTTGTGGTCGATGGCATGGCGTTTGCAGTTTTGTTGTTATTCGGATCAGCTTTTTGATTTGTGGTTTTTCTCTCAGGCACTTGAATAGGTTGTCCTGAGAATACACAGAAATTGCGGAGAACACGAATTATTGGCTGCAGCAATTCACACGAAATCTGCTAAAACCAAATCACAATTCATACATACATACAAGTACAAACGAATTTTGTGAGAACGATTAACGAGAACAAATTAAAAACTGAAACGGAAACTGATAGCAACACCAATTTAAGCCCGGTAGATGTAATAAATAAATAATTAAATAAATAAATGATAAATTTTGCACAAAACCAGTTGGCCAAAAAAACAAAACTCAACCAAACCAACGACTCGGCAACGAGGGCCAACAGGCAGGAGCGCAATTGCCAACGTCAAACTCAACTCTCGGCCGCAAAGAGCGCACGCCTACAAACCTACCCAAGTCCGCCAAGACGCGTGTCATTTCCCTGATCTGCGCATCCTGGCGCTCCAGTCGAAAGCCCAACTCGGACAGTGTCAGCGCGAGCTCGGCCTTCTCTTGCTTCAGAGCCTCCTGCTTCTTAGTTTCGTTATTTGATTGCCTGCAAAACGAGAAACAACAGTGTCAAATTGGCCACGACGCAAAAGGAGTGTACAGACCTGGCGTATTCGAAGATCAGCACTCCGGCACCAACCACAAAGATAATGAACTCGCCTAGCAAACTTGCGCCCAGCTCGATGGCCATGGCCTCGTTCAGCGGCGGCACCGACACCGGTCTCCCCAGGTTCAAAGCCCACATTTTCGTCTTCACCTCCACCCAGTTGTACACTGTAAAACAAAAAAACACCGCAGCACACAGTTAGAGACGTGTTCCATTCAGCAAACAAAAAATGACGCAGCATCTGCCACATTCGCACCGGCCAACTCCGTCGTGCTTACATTGCGCGGGCGGCATGCAAATGCGTTCACGAAAGAATTGGTTCTTTTTGGCCCTTGTTTTGATCACTCGCACAATTGGTCTCATAATCTGCTTAATGGCCACATCGGCCATCTTCAACACTGGATATATCCGCCGCTTCACCATTGTGGATTGATCAATGTAATTCTGATGGCCAGTTTTTTCTGAATTGTAACTGCCAGAGCAGTGAGTGGCTTTGACGACTGAGACACAAACCTCCCAGCCGCTCTAGTAGGCTGGCAATGGCATTTGCGTTACACATTGAGCACGCACTCCAGTTAGCTGCTTGCGGGTGGCGCCATACTTACTTTGTGCCGGCGGCATGCAGATATATTTGCGGAATATGGGGCTCTGCTTAGCGTTGCTCTTAATCAGGTTCGCAATGGGCTTGCTGATCTGTTTGATGGCCAACACGCCCAATTTAGCTGCTGGAAACGCGCCGATCGCCATCCTGCCTCGCACGACCTCAACAAATTTCTGCTCACGCAAAAGTTATGTGAATAGTCCGAACAGCTGTGAACGTGAATGATTACGAACAGCTGACCGGCGCGCTTACACCGCCAGTGTTGCGAAAGTGACCATCGACCGTCCAGTTGGACATCGATATGTATGGAGGTGCAGTATGAGGTTATCAATAGTAGCCACAAGATCTCATTCGATTTTACCGTTGTAAATTTCATGGAATGAATTCGAGCTCGCTGTGTTATTGAAATGTTATCGATAAAATGTATCGGTCTATGACGACCAATTGAACGATTTGCTCTAAGCAATACTTGCAAAATATACAACTAACAACAACTAACATGTGATTTGTTCTTAGTTTTTCAATCTTATCGCTCTAGGTAGAAGAAAATGTAAATGACATAGTTCGGAAAGAGGTTAAGGATTTCATTATTGGACATTCGATACAAATAGACAATAATTGTGATAAACCTAAAGACATGAATGAAAGAAATGAAAGGGCTTTATTACAATATCACAATTTACATAGCATACGTATATAATTTTATAATAAGTGGTTCAGGAATTCAACTATGTTATTACATGTGAATTTGTGAATAAACATTTAATGATATATAAGAATTAATTGAAGGAAAACTTGTGGAAAACCCTCAATGAACTTTAGATAAAACTTAAAATTAGCACTTAACCTAACTGATGACCTAACTATCTAAACTAGGATGAGACTAGCTCATTAATGACCTGAGGACATTAATCACAGCAATTCCAATCCCAATTGTTTTCAAATAGTAAATCCACATATGACATCATCTAATCTATTTCTAGTGTATTTGTATTTTGGCGCTGGATTTGTTTGCTGCTATAAAATCACTCCAAAGAACTATGCTCTACAGGACAACACACAATCCTATTAATTTCTAGTGCACCAATTCCTTTAATTATAACCCACAACTTGCTTTATGCAGTTAATTTAGCAAAGTCGCCAACCGTTACACATTAGCGGACTCATGCAATTCCTGATGTAGCATGCAGATGGCACTGCCAATCGCGCTGAATACTTGACAGCTGGCAATTTTGGCGCCAATTTGCTTTTTGACAACTAAAATAAACATTCCATCGGCTGCAACGTTTTGCGTATTCGCTGTTCAAGAAGCTTTTTTGTTTATTTTAGTGTTTTGTAAACTAATTTGGATACTGAAACAATGGACACCGAAATAAAACAGCAATACGAAGAACTTGGCATAGAACCCAGCGACGATGTAATAACAAAGTGTAAGTGGTAAATTCATTCAATGTACTTCAAAACTAAAGTCATGGTTTGGCATTTTAGCGCTGGAACTCTGCGTCAGCTACCGTGTGGATGATGCGGTAGAATTTGTTGAGCAATGGATTGCTTTCAGTTTGTCACATTTGAATGGAGCTGAACCCACGCTGGAAAATTTAAACGAATTCGAGCGCAAAGTGTTTCAAGCAAAGCGCGACAAAGAGCTGTCGTTTGCAAGCAAAAAGAAAACCAATGCTGCCTCGATTCTGAGCAGGGCCAGTCTGTCGCACTATGGCACAGCGACTGAGCCCAATCCGTTGGCCATTTACGGTTTGGACGACGGTGGTGCTATGGACGACTATGACGCAGGTGGCAGTGGTAACGCTGTCGGGGATGCAGATGATGCGGATGCAGTGCTGGGCTCCTACAATGTGTGCCACACACCAAAACCAAAGGTGAGTGCATACTGGCGACTTAATAAAAGAACTGCAAATATTTTGCGCGCACTTTCAATCCATTCACCGATTTGAACGAAATTCGCATTTGTATTTGAAAAGAGAAAACCGTGGCCCCAACGTCATCATTTGTATGGCCTCTCCCTCCCCCTCCCAGTAGTTTGCGTCTGTGACTACTTACGACATGATACACATGAGCGCTGAGGTATCGTGGGAATCGCGCAATTTGCATTTCACAACCAACAGCACCGAACACACCGAAATCATTAAAACCAAAACAAGCCGCGATGCAGGCGCACAACAAACGGCACCAGCAAAATTGTTGAACACAAAGAGTAGAGCAAACAAGACCATTTGACTTGGGGGGGAAAGACCAAAAGAAAAAATTGTACAAAAACTGCGAATGCAGCCCATTTCCAATCGAAGTCCAAAAGAAGCGCAGAGCCCATTTTTATTGACCCCGTCCGCGAAATGGGCATTTGCGCTGCTAATCTATGATAACATGCGCGCATGCGGCCAAAACGTAAATGGGAGCCTTGTCGCAGCGTAGCGTTTCGGTTTTTGCCTGCGCTGCCAACGCTCGAAAAACAAAAGCAAGAAGGAAACGCTGCACCAAATCAAGGCAGCAAATGCGGCCAGTAACTATCGGCAACCTCCCGCTGCCAGCGCAATTGTTGGCCGCTCACTGTTTTGGCAATGTGCGCGCGCAACATTTTGGTGCGCATTGACATTTATTGCAGTCTAAACGTTCGACAGCGTTCGCGCTGAAGCAGCCAAAACGAACAACCGCGCTTTCATGATAAATGCCAAAAATGTCAGCTTGTTAGCCATGTGTACGCGTTAATTTTCCCCTAAAAAGCAGTTTCGGTGCAAAACTTTGAGTCAAAGTCCGTAAATTTGCAAGTACAATTTCGCAGTCTAATGCGGTGAGACGCAGATGTGCTTGAAGCCCTAAACGAATGTTATGGGCCAAGGAGTTGTACGTTTCATTCGAAGTTGAGGAAAATTCTGTTTAAGTTTGTACTTTACATACATTTCACATTGTTAACGCTATGTCATACTTTGATGGGGAGCGTGCTCCCTGAGGAGCACAATGTGAGCATTTGAAAAAAAATAAATTTCAGTATGCTGAACAAACAAAGTTAAAAAATTCAAAAAATCAAGAATGATAAAATAAACCTTGTCAAAAAATTTTATTTTCAATTGTACAATAAATAAAACGTGCATACGTGAAAGGATTATCTGATTTTCATGTATGAAAATAAAAATGATAATGCTAAAAAATAACGACATATATATAAATCGACCACAAATGCTCCCAACACCCTCAAATACTCAAACATTGCAAAATTTACAGTTTTTGGTTTTGCATAAAAAGGGGGGAAAATCAAAATAAGCGCTTATTGATCCTTGTGTATGGAACGCTTAACGAGCGCTTTAACCGGAGCACAAGGAGAGCGCTGATCGTTCCTTATGGATGGAGTGCTCACCGAGTGTTTCTAAGGGAGCACAAAGGAAGCGCTTCGCTCCAATGACATGCAATGTTAAAATACAAGGAAGGGCATAAGGAACGGGGGGAGCGCTCACTGCTGACTAAGGAGCGCTCCCAAAGGGCTCCTCGAGCGCTCGATTTCCCGTTGGGTTACTCTTTCTCTACTAGTAAACTTTATTAAATAATCTACTCTATATTCACAGAAATCTAATAATGATTGGTATATCAGCAATTTTTATACTATAACCCTTTGTACCAGATTCTTCCACCTTATTGTAGGGTAATTAGCAAGTTTTTTCGTATCATAAACTCAAACTTTAAATTCTTGCTCAAAAGTCCAACTGAGCGAGTCCCAACTCTTTGACCCCATGTCTCATCGCAAAACCTGGCACATATCTCGCACTGTGTGTGGAGCGCTGTTTATTTTTTCGTCTTGAAACAGGCGACAAGTTTGGTCTGTTGCTCATTGATATCAATTGAGCAATTGAACAATGCTTTCCCAACGCTGCACCGCCTGTCGCTACACCAAACACAAATCCCACTCATTGGCACAAGTGCACGCGAGCAATGAAAGGTGCGTTGCCCACGCCCCACACTTTGCCGTTGGCTCGTAATTGAAGTTGCCATCAGCAGACATAAATCAGTTTTACGATTATGTTAATTGCTCTTCGCTAATTGTGCGTTTTTTCCGTTTTTGTTGCTGCTTTCCAGCGTCTGAGGTGCCTGCACTTTCTTGCCGCGTCAGAAGTTTCTCCTCCAAATGTGGCCTGCTCAGCGCTTCGCACCGTTTTCTTTCTACGCAATGAATTCAAATTTTAATAATTCCCTAAAATGCTCCACTTGGCCACACATTATTTCGGTAGATTAAGAATGGTGTTTTCGTTGTTATGTTGTTGTGTGATGGCGTTGTTATGGCCGCTTTCTGTTGGCCATTTGCAGTACATTTTCCAGCCACTCGCTCGCTCGTTCAGCCGAGCTACTTTATTGTTTTACTCTGGTTGTGTTGCGTTGCGTTGCGTTGCTATTATTGCTGGTACGTGTTGCGTTTACGCCTGCGCACTGATGCAGAATTCCCGCAACACTTGAAATGCTGAAACGCGGCTTTGTGTGTGCCGGTTGTGTAGTGAGAGCGTAGCAGTTAATTAGTCATTTCGAACTATTAAAATAAGATTCAGTTGGCGGGTCGGTGCGCTGGTGCCGGTGTCGCGCGGTTGGCTTGCACCGAAACTGCCAACTTTCTATGGGCCATTGTGCTGGCGGGCGCCTCGTATGGGGGTGTTGCTGCGGCTGCTTAGAACGAGCGAAAGAAGGCCGGCGTGCAGGCAAATGGAAAGCAGATATTTCTAATTTGCATACCTAATGTAGTTTACGTTCTGTTTGCGCCGGATTATTAAATGCAAATTGGATTTCCGCACACACACACACACTGGACGCGCTCTTTGGTGCCGCAATGCGAAAGGAAAACGCTCGACTTGGTTGTTGTTGGCTTTGTAGATCTGCTGGCGCAATTATCATTTGTTTTTCGGCGTCCGATTACCGCTTCTCTGGCTGTCCGTTGTCGCTGTTGCTGCGCTGAAATTGAGATCACGATTTGGGGCCTTTTTCAAAGTGATTTTCCTGACGCAACTCGAATGTTGGCAACAAATTAGCGACGGCTTGGAAAAGAGAAGAGGGAAACGCTCGGCTACGAACTTTCCCAAGCACTGGCAAGCGCAATCGGCTCTGTGTGCGAGTATTTCTCATTTTTAATTGTCGTGTTTCGCGTTGTCTTGCTTTCCGTCGTCATCACAATTCGTCAAGTTAATCGTCAACGCGTCAGTGCAACATCAGATAATGATTTCACTTCCAATTTGCAATTGCAATACGCGTCCGCAGCAAACGCAAACGCAGCGCGGACGCGGCAATGCGTCGTCGCGGCACTGCTTTGCACTGTGACACCGCGCATGCGTGCCGGTTTTTCTGCTGTTGTCGTCGTCGTCGCTCTATTCTATTATCGTTTCGCTGGCTTTGCTCTGACCAGAGCCTTCATTCGCTCTGACGCCTGCCATATTTCGACTTTGATGTTGCGGCACGTCTGTTGCTCCATGTTCCGAGTGTGCCTAGTTTTCGCGGAACCTCGGCTCGATCGACTTCCATAGGTCGACGGCCCCCCACGTGCCTCGCTGCTCTGCGCAGCCGCGGCATGTGCGCCGCGCCACGACACTGCCGACGATGATGTCGATACCAGTGTCGATGATGATAATGATGACAATGACATGAACGTGAACATGAACGACATGTCATTTTGTCTTCGTGGTTGCTGAATTGTTGGCCTCGCCAAAGACAATTTAGCCACGAGAGCAGCTCCCGCTCTCGTGCGCCGCCAGCATTTGAGCCGCGCTGCTTCACGGCATGGCGATCGCTTTGATGCGTAAACAAATTATGGGTTGTTGATACGTTTACAATGCATTGTAAATATTTGCATTTATTGCTGCGATTTTATCCATTTGGAAATTGCCAGCGCCCCCCTTTCGTTTGCATTGCATTTGACGTGGAATGTCATTGGCATTGCTCTTTTGGTGCTAATTAAGTTGCACATAGATACATATTACATACATTTGTATGTATGTACATACTTATATGCTTATGTAGTTTGTGAACTAGTGCCAGCAAAACTCGGCACTGCAGTGTCAATTTCCACCCTGAAATTATGACGTTGACATTCGGCAGGCACATTTTTCGCATCTACTAGAAGATAATTGCCCACATTTTCCGCATTTCACCACAACAGACATTTATATGGGCTTACATGAGCACACACACACACACTTCAGTGCTTCGTGGTACATAGCGTGGAGCAGCTGGTCCTTGTCTCCGGCTTCATTCAAGGCAATTGCGTCGAAAGCACGCAGGCCAACGGCGGCAACGAAATAGCGCCTTAACAGTCGTCTAGGGCTGCAGTGCAATTTTTTGCTTGTGTACTTTTTAGCAATGATCAAATTTGTACATAGAAGAATGCAGTGTTTGCTCCTTTCTTCAGCTCTGCTTGTACCATTATGAATGGGCCTTAACAAATTTCCATGCAGACGAAAGGCACATGAAGAAATAAGCAACAAATAAAGTAGAATTCTATGGTAATTTATATCCATGAACAAATAAAATAAATCATTGATTTGAGCGCCGAATTAGAGTTGGGCCTGTACATACGCAATAAATATGACCGCAAAACTGTAATAAAGTTTAACCCTTTCGCTACAGGTTTTTACTGGGGAAAGTTAAAATTTTAAATTTTACGTTTTAGGCTTCTATGTGGTTATATTAGCAATATTCCATAAGAAATGTTTAAATTTGTATACTTGGACCCTGTATTTTAGAGTGTTTTTCTATGAGAGCAACTACATCGTTGTGGCTGTAATAATTACTTAAACATAAAACTTTTTACGCATAACGAAAATTTGAATATTTCTTCATTTACTTCAGCCAAAATTAAAAAAAAAAAGTATCTAAATTGAAAGAAAACGTCAAATTAAAAAGTTCTCTAATTTTTTTCTGCTTCTTCTTTCTTTACTATGTCAAGATATACCTTTAAAAAACGTGTAGAAGAGAAGTATTCTTTAAACTTAAATATTCAGTTTATTAATTTCGTATTTTTCCTAAAACTTCAAACTATTCTAAGGACCAACAAAAAATGTATTCTTGAAACCACAGAGAGTTCGGACGTCCACAAAGTAGCATGTTGCCATATGGCAACAAAATAGCGAAAGGGTTAAGTTAACAATTGTGTACAGGGTTCGAATGAATGCATATAGGGTTTTTCAAGATATAGAATGACATATTCATGTATATATGTATGTATTAAGTCTTTTACTACCAATTCGATAGATCTATAGATATTTGCCGGCCTCGGTAGTCCAGTGGGTAGCGCGCTGGCTTCTTATACTGGGGCCCTAGGTTCGAATCCCAGCTTGGGCTGGTGAAACACTCATCTACTTGACTCATCTAATGGCAAAACCTTTTAGTGTGAAAGAAAAAACTGCCAACCGCCGTTCGGATTCGGCGTTATACTGTAGGTCCCCTCCCCCCTTTCCACCATCCACTTGAAATGTGTGTTGTAACACATGTTGGGGGAAAAAACATTGTATCGTACACATTTCAAAAAACGGGTGAATTATGTGGTATCACTCTCCTCTTTTCCCCTATCTTTTTCCTTCCCCTCCAATCCCTAATGGGCATAGTACAATGTTCCAAATGGACCATGGACTACAGATAAGCATCACATCACACCAATTCGAAGCGCTGGTAATTGTTGAATTTTTGTTTTGGATTTGTGCTGAGCAGCAGTTGGGCAAATTAGCCCCAATTAGACTGTAAAGAGTTCATTCGAATCTTATGAATTCATAGAATGTCCCACTGTTCCTTAAAGTCAAATAGACTAACAGAGCTATTCTGGCAAATATAGTTAAAAGACTTTCAAAAGATTATTGAAAGGTAGTTCGAAAGACTGAATGAAAGATTTTTGCAGTCTGTAATTTTTCCGGAATGACTTCTCCGTCACAGCAAACATATCACATTTTTCACGGAGCTGCCTTAAGCGTCGTAGCTTCTCTAAAATGCGACGCCGCCTGGAGGTCTTTATGCCCAACACGCTTAAGAACAATTCTTCCATTGTATATCGTTTCTTTTCACAAAACAAAACACAACGCACGTACTTTTTTCAAGCTAAAAGCCGACCCAAAAAGCACATCTTTCAAACTGTCTTTCATGTTACGGAAAAAAGCTTTCAAGATAGTTGCTAGAATAGCAAATTGTCTTTCGAAAGATTTTTGTACTTCGAAAGATTGAGGTGAGTTGAAAGATAGTTGCCAGAATAGCTCTGTTAATTGTCCCCAATTCAAAAACTTAAAACTTTTTTTATTGATTGTTCTAAGCTTTAAGAACTCCGGTATTTTTCGATAAAGAATATTTTTCCCAAATACCTGAATTCGATTCAATGATATTCGAAAAATTGCTGCATTTTTCTCTTCAGATACAGAGGGAAAAATTGGCATAGCCGGCATATTGTAAAAATGTCTGACTGATTGCAAAGGAACGACCATATAAAGCATAAAAAACCATCGGCACGGTTCGGCTGCATTTTACAGCTGAACGGCGGCCAAGACTGTTTCGAGGAAGCTGCTCTGCTCAGTCTTATCTCGCCGCACCAAACAAACCGCTGCACATTTTGTGCATTGCCAATAAAAGCAACCAGCAACAATTGCACGTGGAAAATGGCGCACAATAAAGTAGTGGCTGCACGAAGGCAACAACAGACGTAAGGACAGTAAAACGCATTGCGCGCTGTGGAAGTGCTTCGGTGCAGGAAACCCCAAGTGTATAAATTTGCGTTGCCCCAGCGAAAACTTGGCAATCGTCGGCAGAACCTGAACGCCGGTGCAGGGCAGCGAAGAGCGCTTGTGCCGTGCTCCCGGCGTACCTGTGCAGTGTGCCATGTATCCAGCAGTTCCGTTGGCGCAGCGCACCTAAATGGCAGCCATAATGCATCAAAGAGCGGCAGCACGCAAACGTAATGATCGGCGAAGCTGCGACGCTGGCCAGTTGAAGTGGTCGCGATGCTGCGGCACTTCGCCGGTCGGTTGGTACAGTAGAGCATTTTTATGCGATGCCACAGTGCTGAGGCAGCGGCTTACGTTCGAGTACGTTGTCCGGCATAAGTTGAGAGTTATTGATGTTTCTCACTTGCTGCACGCCTCATTTCATTTTACAATCAAGAAAACACTGTTTTGTTGACCGTTGGGCTTTGGAGTTGTGGCGGGCTTTTCAGAAGCGTTCTACTTGTGTGCTGTTTTTTTCGGATACTGTTTGGATTAAACTTTTCCGCCAAATTGTCCGTGGCAACTTTTTTCCTTGGCAGACTTGAGTTGTTGCCAACTTTTTAATGACTTCCCCTTCTCATTGGGTTAACTGCGCTAACTATTGCAGTGCGGCGGCAATTTCGAGGAGGAAGGCAGCAACATTATGTTTTGCTGCCAGCTATTAGAATACTTCCCTGGTGCTTTTATTAACGCTTTAGAATGTGGACAACTACTCGGCTTGGCCATAAACTTGTGTAGACTTGTGCACATCAGCTTTTGGAACCTGGAAGTGAGCCACAGTCGAGACTCGTTTTACTTGCGCTCTCAGCATTCCCCACTCCAACACATTTTCGCCAGCGCCCCAGCGGTTACTCATCCACCCATTGCTGGACAGCTGAACGATACTGCGGTCTCCACGCTGTAGACTTCCCCTCGGTCGCGCTCTCAAGCGTTGATGTGTATGCGGTGTGTGTGTGTGTGTGTTTGTGGATGTGTGCGTGCGAGCGCTGCTTCATTTCATTTACTTAACTTTATGATCTTGATACTGTTACCGTGTTACCATTATGTTATGTTCATGCGACGACCGAGTATGTATTACACTTAAGTTTTATGCTTTGCTCTCTGTCGCTTGGCGCGGCCTCTCGCTCTCACCTGCGCACGTTCGCCGCCTTTCCTTTATGTATTTAAAGAGATCACGATTCTTTGCTTT
Source organism: Melieria picta (assembly GCA_964056695.1). Classification (NCBI taxonomy): domain Eukaryota; kingdom Metazoa; phylum Arthropoda; class Insecta; order Diptera; family Ulidiidae; genus Melieria; species Melieria picta. Next base: position 140,686,804 of record OZ057398.1, read on the forward strand.
CAATATACGCGAAATGCTCAACGTTCGAGTTCGATACCTTAAGGAAAAAAGCTGAGAAAAATGAAAGACAGGCTTTGTGTGTGTTGCCGTTTTTCTGCCAAGTCCAACTTGCCGACAACGTTTTCGTAGCGAGCGATATTTCCAGCTCGGCGCTGAGCTGAGCTGAGGCACTGCGGCTTGATTTGAATTAATGCTGATGCGGACGCCCCGGCTTATGAAATTTCTTCGCGGTAATCGCAATAGCAGCGGCGATTTGTGATGGCAATGTCGATGGCGATGGCGACGATGGTTGTGGTGGTGGTAGTAGTGATGACGCTGGCAATGACAATAATCGTGTTTCTGCTGATAACGTTCTGGGCGCGCTGATGAGCATTGCGCGTACAACGACGATAATGATGATTATGTGTTTCGAATTGCGCGATTCGCCGATTCGTTACCAATGCTGCACTGTCTATGGCCATTGTAGACACGGGCTGTATGCGTGCGTCAGTGTGTATGCGTGTGTGTGTGTGTATGACTGCGCGCCCATTGTTGATTATATTTCGTTGTTAATATTTGAGATGGATTGTTGGCGGCTGACTCAACTCAGATAGGTAAACGACTGAATTGATGACCAGGGATCAGCTTGCAGGCGATCATCATTACGATGGCCATCATGAGGCGCAATTGCTGCCGCCGATCGCGTCGTGCGCTTCGTCTTGGCAACGTTTTTAATAATTTTCCCGCTTCTATGTGTGTGCACAGTGTCCGCGTTTGGCGTTCCTTCTTGAGAGATAGTGCCGCGATAGCGAGCGCGCATAGTCGATTGTAATTATTATAATTGTCGTTTGGTTTTGCTTCAAATTGAAGTGGTTTATTTAGCTGGTCGTTTGTTGACTTCTGGGTGCATTGCCTCGGCGCTGACGTTGCGTCGCGCTTGTCGTCCACCTCTTGCCGTTGTCATTCATGTGTTCGATAATTGATTTGTGGGGGCACAAGTCATTAAGCAGTCGAAGTTGAATGCGGCACCAGAGTTGCATCACAAACGTGCTGAAAGTGTATGTAAGTGCGTCGTAAAACGGGATAGCTGGTCGTGGCGTTTCCTCTCGAGAGCAATCGAAAATTAGCTAACCAACTCGCTTCGAAAGTCAGCCACTCGAACGGTTACGTTGTGAGAATACAATTACCAATTTGCATTTAAATATGGACTAGCTTTGCTTTCCACTTTAATTGATCTTTTTTCTCTTCTTTTTTTTTTTGTTTTTGTCAAGTTGTCAAGACGTCGTGTCAATCCCAATTGGACAGCTTCACTGCACGAAATCAAGACGAACTCTCAATTACGGGGCAGTTACTCGTATTGAGATTTTCAGAACTCGTATGCCATGGTAACGCTCGTAGTTAGCAATAATTATTTCAATCACGTTTATGGTGTGCGCGTCTCTCCTCGTTTAGTTTTCACGTTGAATGCACCTTGTAGGAAGAGGAACTGCATACATATGCATGTGCAGCGCGGTGCAATGATGGGAGCATGCAGGAAAATGGCAATTTAATTATATTAAGCGCCACCTCGTACGCATTCATTAAAGAAGGCGCAAACGCGAATGAGGCATAAAAAAAGATATGGAGCTTTTTTTTGCAAGCAGCACAGATGCAGTGCGTGTGGGTAACGTTCCTGGGAGTGTTTTAATTATGCTCCACAATGACAATATCTGAGCTATGCTTCTTGCAACAGATATATTTTACTATTATTATTCTAAAACTAATTCAAGTCGTGGAAGGAAATATGTAAAAGCAGAGCATTTTATGTTGAAATTTTAGGTAAATATCTCAAATGTTATGCATTCAACTATATCGTGTCAGACAGCCAGGTGGCAATCAAGGCCCTGGGCTCGATGACATTTGACTCCAAACTGGTCTGGGAGACAGCAAATGTTCTCCAGGATCTCTCAAGGGAAAACCAAGTGATAGTACACTGGATCCCTGCGCACTGTGAGCACGATGGTAATGAGGAAGCGGACCGATTGGCAAAGGATGGGGCTGCTAGCCGGCCCTACGGACCTGAACCAATCATAGGTGTTAGCAAGTCCCAATACAGACATTGTGTTAAACAGGAATTCATTAATCGAGCAAACCACAAATGGTCGAACACAATGGGGCAACGATGCTCCAAGCTTTTCTTTCCAGCTTACTCGGAAAGGAAATCTAAGTACCTAATTGACCTAAGCAGAAAGGAGCTCAGGGTCATGACGGGGATGCTAAGTGGGCACTGTCTGCCAAATATGCATAGGGCGCGTCTGGGACTAACGGACAGTGAGCTATGCAGATTTTGTATGGAAGAGGAAGAGACTTCTGTACATATCATAACCGAATGCCCTGCCCTAATACACGCAAGAAATCGAATATTAGGGAAGGAGATAATACAGACGAGAGATTTGTCTGAAATGAATCTAAGGAAACTAAAGGAGTTCCTAGATAACATTGGAGGACACGAACTCCTCCAGTAACGTAGAGGGACATGACACAATAGTTCATCACTTGGACGCAGTGTCTCGGGCAGGTGTTGGCCGAATTCCAGACCTAACCTAATCTAATATCGTGTCTGGATATAGTGAACTAATTATTGCAAGGCCTGTTCACAGTATTGAGGTAGTTCACTATATCAAGGTTAACATTTTTGTTCAAAAACTCGTTTTATTTGCTCAAAATACACTTTTTGCTTTTTGCTTGAAATTGCTTTCAAAATTTTGTTCATGATTTAGAGTCTCCATGTCAAAACTTGGGTGTTCACTATATCGAGGTGTTCACTATATAGGGTGTTCACTATACCCAGACACGACTGTATTATGTCCCAGAAAACAGCTTCGCTAGAGAACTAATTGTTGTCTCGAAAGGTTTAAAAATCGAGGTGGTATATGTCAGTGGATTTAAGGATTTTCAAAGTATTTATTAATAATAAATATTTCTTTACTCATTACCTTGACCTGACCTTATGTTACCTACTTATTAGCATTCATTCCAACTAGTCTTTCCATAGAAAATAGGACTCATTATTAAAATTGGAATTGAAATAAAAATTTCAAAAAATAGGGACAGAGTACACACTTAGTTTGTTAATGAAATGCTTTGGTAGCAAGAGATAAGTTTACACAATATTATTGTATGGAAATTTTAAGAAAAGAATGAGTTATGAACCTTTAACCACACCACCACCAGTCGCCACCTTTGAAACGGGAAATGTCTGCATTATTAACTCACAAATTTGGCGGATGTACGCCTTATATTGTATTAGCATTTATAGAAATAGATACGTTATAGACCTTTTACCACAAAGTCCAGGCGAGATAACGCGGGAAATTGGCAACAACGGAAAATCTCAGCTCACAAAGTAGGAGAGACCAAATTCCTCTAGTTTCCCGTTCAATATACTACTGTGGGCAAAAAATAGTAAGACTTTTTAATTTAAATTTCGCGCGGAAACCCATTCGTCGATAAATTTTTTTTTCTAGGTTGGTATGACTGTGAGTGACATCTGTGCCAAATGTCACATCAAAATAATCATTAGTGCTTAGTATACGCTTGTTTTTCTAAAGTACAAGAAGTGCGTTCGGCGATTTTTACAATGAGTGAAATTATTCAACAAAGTTCCATTAAATTTTGTGTGCGGAATCAAATTTCTGGTGCCGAAACGTTCAGAATGTTGCAAATGTCGTAAAAAGAGGCCGGAATTATGGGCCGACAACTCTTGGTTTTTTTACCACGATAATGCACCGTCGCATACTGCATTGATTCTTCGTGAGTTTTTCACCAAAAATTCAACCAATATCGTTCCACAACCACCGTATTCGCCTGATTTAGCTCCGTGTGACTTCTGGCTGTTCAGCAAACTCAAACGACCGCTCCGGGGAAACCGTTTTGAGTCAATTGAAGACTTCAAACGTGAATCGCTACGCGCATTGAAGGCTATTCCGGAAATTGACTTTAACAACTGTTTCGAGGATTGGAAAAAACGTTGGCACAAGTGTATTCGGGCCGAGGGGGATTACTTTGAGGGAGCCGAAATAGATTTGGAAGAATAAATAAATAATTTTCAAATTATGAACAAAGTCTTACTATTTTTTGCCCACAGTAGTACATCAAATAAATCAAATTTGATTCACCATATAGTTAAGTGCATCTAGAAATTCACATAGTAATCTATTTCTGCCGTTCTGTATATCAATTTTTTGCTCATTACTTATGTTCTCCATAAAATGGTATTCCCTGTTATACTGAAAACTTTTTGTTGGCAAATTTAGCGCATACAAAAACATTTTTATAATATTAGCAGTAGAAAGTTTTTTCGTAAGAGTGACTACTAGCAATCAGATCGCAGTAAGATAACGCACCGAAAGTTCACCACAACATACCTGAACCGGTGTCGAATTGTGTTCATATTTTCACTACTTGCCTGCTCTATTGAAGCGCTCCACATCCAGACATAGCGTTCAAGCGACAGAAGTTTTGGTCAAAATCGAATTGACGCACTTTGTAGCCAATCGTATGGCCGAGTCGTCTATTGTTGAGTGGGTGCTCTGAAAGTTGCACCGTAATGCTTCGCATTTGGCCGTAGAGGAAATAATTGTTGTGCTTCTCAACACCTACCGATCGGCGCAGTTCAGATCTGTGCATGAATAATGAAAGGTGTACAAACGTACTTATGTATATACTGTACGTTAGTGTTGCATGTGAATGCTTCACTTGCATTCCTACGTGTTGACTGCCGATCAGTCCCTCCCCTCCTTTAACCGCCTCTGTTCTTGGCCAAATCAACTCAAACCAAGCGTTGGCTGTTGGCCGTTGGTGCTCCCAAACCCCAAGTACGAGTACTGGCATCGCAACAAGTACGCTTACATACATACCCGCTGGTAGATATGTGCGTCGACTGCTGGTCGCGCCGCACAGCGCGCCATTCCCGCTGCTTCCCACTTCTTCTTTTTGGCCAAAAACTGGTTCTGATTTTCGTATGTTTCCGAAAGGCACAAAAAATAGAAAATAACAAAAGTTAGGTAGCACAAAAAGTTTCCTCTTTGTTTTTGTTCTTGGCTGTTGGGTTTTTTAATGCTTTTTTTCAGTTAAAAGTTGGTAACTCTATTGCGAGCGCGTACGCGCACATGCCTACATACACACAGGCAGCCAGACGGACAGACCGCCAAACAGACAGACGAACGGACGGACGGACAAACCGACTCGCATAGTCCCAAATGATAGCAGCAGCATTAAAATATTGGTACCAGCAACAGCTTGAACATCGCCAGCAACCGACCATCGCCGTCGCCACCAACAGCAACAATAACAATAACAACAACAAGTTCAGCAGAGGTACAGCCTTTTTGTTTGTTGGTTTGACTTCTTGGTTTGGGCCGTTTTGAATTTGAAACCGTTTGTGAGATTTATACTCGTGCGCAGGCTCTTCACCTCGCGCCAGCCAGGTAGGTGGAAGTGGTTGGGCGCAGCGGCGGTCGCCGTCTGGCGGAGGCATTGCCGTAGCCCAAAAGGAAGTGGGCGATTTCAATACAAGAGCAATAGCAGCTTTACTCGTAGCTTCGGCCGCAGCTACGGCTTGAACGTTTGCCTCAGCAATTGCTGAAGTCATGTAACGTCGCGTCGGTGTTTTTTTTTCTGGAAAATGAACGTTAGAATAATGTTTGTGATCGGTTGGCAGAGATTTGCTTTTGCATGTATCTTAAAATGGTGGCTCTTCCTTGTTTTGTTTCTGTTTAAACTGGCGTTTTGGCGTTTGTTGTAGTTGTGGTTGTTGGATTCTCGAAATGAAATGCCACTAAACTCAGTTGAACTTTGCCTTATGCGGCACAACGACTGGTTGCCCACTCCTGCGACCAAATTCGTATGCACTTTTGCTTTAATGTGATTATTTATGGTTTTATGTAGTGCGATGGTTGGGGTTAGGCTCTGCCGAAACCTTACACTGCGGCGATGATGCGATTTAGTTGTGCAACCCTGTACGCTGACACAATTTCATCTGTGCTCATATAAATTCAGAGTCGACACGACGACTACTTCCCTCTTCCTGTTTGAATTCACTGTAGCGTGCGTTCAACTCGTTGTGAATAACTAACCGATGACCGGCCGGGTGGTACGGAGAAGCGGATGTACGGGCGAGCCCGCAGCAGTCATCTGGAATTGGCGACAGCGCATGAGAAAACCGAATTTCAATTTGCAAACACAAGCAACAAATAAACATTCTACATTGACGTCAAGAACTAAGCCAAGTCAGAAGAAGAGCGAATGCGGACAGCAACGGTCAGCAGCTTCAACGCAATTCGAAATCACAAATCAGTAAATATGTTAATGGTAACAGTGGCTAGTTTTGAGTCATTCACTGCCACAGAGCATCGTTTCCGTGCACAAAAATAAAAATTGCCGGCTGCACAATCGAAATTTCAATTGGTAGATACCTTGCATTTTATGAAAACATATATTTCAATAGAAAACGGGGACTCCCCGTAAAAAAGCAGACAAAAATTGGTGTCCGGAATTTTTAGTTAAATAAAATTTGTGGTGTCCGGATTACAGAGTCTGCAATAGAAATCAATTGGGTGTCCGGATTACCGCGTTGTCCGTAATAGCGAGTGTCCGAATTATCGAGATTGTACTGTACTAGCATAGGGTTTTCCTCAAAGTTGGGCAGTTAATTTGAATTGTATGTGTTTGTATACCGTTTTAACGGTTAACCAGGTATAAATGTTGTTGTGTAGGATTTCCGATATATCGTTGCCTGATTGACGCTGCGCTTCGGTTGCCAAAAATTTGCAACGCAACTTGTCATCATCTGCAATGGGCCACATGTGTGTCATATGCAACATATTGCGACGGGTATAATCATGTATGTATGTATGTATGTCATGCAAGTATATGTGCGTGTATGGGTAACGTTCTGCTGCCCACGAAGCCAGCACTCGAAATGATAAAATTATTGCATTACACCGTGCGACAGCATTTTTCACACTGGGAACCCAAAACCTCCTTGATCACGTGTCAAAATTTCATTACTCTAACTTTATTGATTCGAAAGTTATTAAAAAAAGGCGGAAGCTGCAAGTCTAATGAAGTACAAAAATTCTAATTTATTTGCGTATCAGTATTTTAAATACTTACTTACTTTTCAAGAAAATTCTACATACATTTTCAAGGGTATAAAGGATTAAAATTTTCAAAGGACCTTTTTCATATCCTTTGTTTACAAATAGATAAAAAATCAATTTTATTTCAATTCTTGAGCCTTTCCTCTTTCATTTCATATACATATCGCCATATTCTAACGAGGTTAAGTATTTTTTATATTTTTTTTATTTTGTATCCCCTTCAAAGGATGTAGAAATGAAAAACTGAGTACGCAGTTTTACTATGTTTGGTCTCCAGTTTCACGCCCATATCGATTTTTTCCGGTGTGAAACATTTTTTTAATTTTTGTCGCACGGTGTTATATGTGCGTGTGTATGTGTGTGCAATGTTCAAGTTTTCCTTTGATTTTTGCGAAAGTGCACACAATCGCCCGATATGACGATATGGCACACTCGCCTTCGCCACACTCACACATTGGCGCGCCCGACCGTTGGTTCATTCTTGGGTTCATATCGAATAATTACTTCATTGTGATAAATGTAAATTGAGTTACAATAATAAATCACCATTTGTTTATGATTGCAGCTCAGTTTTCGCTTTAAGGCAGCAACGGTGAACTGGTTGTTCGTTTTCATTACTTGTGCACTATTGAAATCGCTGAACTGTGGTGTGTTGCCAAATTGTATGAAGTTTTCGTCACACCATAATTCAAATTGTTGCTTGTAGCAAATTTTTAATTAAAACAAAAAAAAAGTCAGAAACAAACCAAATTAAAGCCAAAAAGGAAAATGCAATAAAAGCGAAAAGTGTTACAAAACTTTTCCATCGCATCGCGTTTCATAACGAATTTATGGTAAAAGTAATTGCAGCGCACTACTAGCACCGATTGCATAAACAACAACAACGCACACAGGCGAAAAAATAAAAAAAATAACAAAAAAAAATAACAAAAAGCAAAAATGATGGTGAAATTTGTTTTTAGCAAAGTGTGCAATGCTGCGCACTTTGTTTTATGTTTGATAGCAAAAATGCTTCAAAATTGCGCTTTACCATCAATAAATCAGTTCTATGGTCGAAAGCCATAAACGTTTCATTTGTAGAAAGTATTGAAATTCCATAAATCCTGTAAATCGTTGCAATTAGCAATTTTCAGGCTTGACCAGTTACTGCTTTGGTCCACGAAAATGTTCCATTCAGGCGGCATCTATGCGTGGGCGCGTTAATGGTATGTGAGCTACGAAAATGCCGTTATATTTGCATTAATTTTATTTTTTGACCATTGACGTCTGCGTTGCTCATCACTAAATCAGCATAGCTTTGAATAGTTTGTTTGTCTTGAGCTGAGATGTGAAATTTCTTGGGGTCGATCAACTGTTGAATCGTCGAATCATCGAATATGTCTACGTACTTTCGTACCAGGGCACGCGATTGACAGTGAGCTGAGCAGTGACAGAGACAGGGCACCAAGCATAGGTAGAGCGACAGCAAGCAGATGCCAGTAAAACAAAAACGATATTACTAAAACAAACTCCTTACAACAGATTGCAAAATGGTTCAACAAAAGCATTGAACCGGATTCAAGCACACATTCGAACAAAGAATTTCATTAAAATACTATGAAATTTATTTTCGAAAACAACTTTCTAACACCCGCAAAACTTTGCACAATTCCCAATTGAATTTTGCTTCATGTCCCCCGCCCCCAGCGATACAAATTCTCTGAGCAACGTTCAAATGTTGCGGCATTCTGCCCACAGTGCCCATATTGTAGTCGAAATCGCGGCGTACAACGAAATATTAACTTTGCGTCTATTGTGCCGGTAGGGCAGTTGTGATCGGTCGGTGGCGCTCGTGAAAGTATTCGTGAGCGTATGCATGAACTCGTGAAGAGAGCGAGCCAATATTGGTAGCACGTTACTAGCAGTGTTGCCGTTTTGGTCCAATTGGACCAAAATTGGTAGCTTCGTTTCATAAATTAAGGCTTTGGTAGGTTGGTTGGTTTGATGTGATTTTCAAGGAATTTTGGTAGGCAACACAATTTTTTATGATTTGAAAATGACTGTAGCTTGTGAAAAAATTTTACAGCAAAAGTTCAGACATCACTGCAGGGAAGATCTAAAGCTATTGGAGATTATAACGCCACATATAGTCCTTTCTGAAGAAATTTCAACTCTTCTTCCTTTGATTTCAAAATTTCAAAATTTAGTAGACTGCGATCCAAATAAAATTATAACGCAGTGGAATTGACTTAGATTAATCAATACTGGTTTAAAAAGAGACACGTAAATAAATATTTTTTGGCAAGAGGTTAGCATCATTAAGAATGGATTAACCCATTGCTGCCTAATGGGTAAAATTTTACCCATGAAAATTGATTTTTTTTAAAAAATCACAAAAAAGGCATTGCTTGAGATCTCTCAAAACCATTGATAGGGATAGTTAGGGTAAAGATGGAACTACCTTAACCTAGTGAAGGTGTCCCTAAAATTTCGCCATCTAGCTAGAGTTACCAGACTCCACAAATCGTGAATTTTCCGGAGATGGAAAATGTGGCGAAACGTATTGGCCTTAGAACTTCACAAAAATCTGCCTCCTAACTCACCTGTAAAAAATACAACTTTTGTTCACGTGTTTAGCTGATCACTTCACAAAGTATGGGAAAAAGCTACCATTGCTGCGTAATGGGTACAAAATACCTAATGAATATCTCAGCAACGTGCAGAGATATAAAGCTGAAATTGTTTCTGATCATTTTGGGTCACTTCTACGTCGTGTATGAAATTTTATCAAAATCGTATGGGCGGAACTGGTACCCGCAATGGGTTAAACGAGTTTTGTTTTATTGATCTCGCAAATTTTGTATTTAATTTGACAGCGCTGCAGCTGCTAAAGAAATAATTAAAAAAACTGAAGCGCACTATGTCTGGTCAGCAAAAAGAGATCTTGCAAAAAGTGATATTTATATATTTTATGTTAACTTTAATGTAATACTTTTAATTGCAGCATATTTAATATGCTTAGCTGTGTTGTTTTTGTACTGAATTTAATTGTTTTTGTTTTTAAATAATGGATTTATGTTTATGTGTTTGAAACTAAATTTTTGTTTAACAAATTTATTTTGGTAGGCTGAGATTGATTTTGGATCAATTTTGGTAGGGAAAAAAATTTCTTAGTGGCAACACTGGTTACTAGAGTCAGAAACCAACCGAACCGAAGGAAAAAAATTGCTGTGATTTTCTCACAGCACCGTTTTATTCCGTAGACATCAGTTGTAGAGCGAATCTGGAAGCTCCATCGTCTTTATATTCGAATTGTATTGTCATTCGGTAGTCGAACTCAAGCATTCTTGACCCCTTGTCGCAGACAACTTCTCCCACTCAGGCGCTCGGACTGGCACTCTCTCGATGCTCAAGTCGTCTGTCTTATTTTTCTTCTATAATTGCTGTAATCGTTTTGTGTTTTCCACTTCGTCATCGTTTTCATACACGTATTTAGTAGTTAGGTATGTACATACATACATATGTATACCTTAACGACATTCTGTTTGGCCGCTTCTTGGTTGGTGCTTTCTCGTGTTTCGAACGAGCCTCGCTGATCTCCAGGTGTTGGTCTCTGCTCTGGGCTTCTTTGTCTCATCAAGAAGCGTTATTTTCTTCTCCATTCCAAGCACATAGACAGCTACCAGCTACCGCGACCTGCACTCGAATTAGGGTTAGTTTTCCCTCCTATACGAATAGAACTGCACGAACGCCAATTCGCGTCTGTGTGTGTGAGTATTTTTTAGCAACGCACCTTTAAATTCGTTTAGTAACCGGCATTATCTGTGCGGTGCTCGTACACTGAGAAAAATCTGCGGACAGTGCAAAAGCCGCAAATGAGTTAGGCCAGTTAAATCTGTCGGTTCAATAGATCCATCTCTGCAAATGTGTATTCGGTTTTGGTAGATCTCCAAGAGTAACGTGGAAAGTGTGCCTCGACTTTACGCTCGTCCATGTGGAGAAGAGCACAACGACCCTACATCGTCCGAGATCGGCCGCTACCGGGCCGGAGAGCGTGCTGACTCCGGGCTTGAATCGGCGATCGTCAGCGACGACAAGCGTCGCAGAGTGAGCGTGTATTCGAGTGGAGTCTCCATGCGCACACAATTCACACTCCGAAGCCACGAAAGCCACACATCCAAGCGTCGTGTGCACATCAAGAACAGCAACAACAACAACACAAACAAGAGATCGATTGTTAGTGTGGTGTGGTTGTTGCTGTTTGAATGTATTTTTGTGTTTGTTGTTTGTGCGTTTTTCGTGTTTTGTTGAAAACTACGGGCTCGGGTTGCCAACAGCCGCTTTGTTGCTATACCAATTTAAAACTAGAGTTTAGTCTTATAAGAGCGACGTTAGTGTGTAGATCGTGGTGAGTGGACGAATTTTGCGACCGGAACATTGCCAAAGACGACACAGTGCAAATAAAAACAAAATGAATACATTTGAAAGAGAAGCGAACGCCGACTGTGTAGTGGACTTGAAAGTCGGCGTCACATACTTCGCCGACTTTGCTTCCTGTACAACGACTAAACGAAAGCACGCAGTGATAGCTCAAGAGGAACACACCATGACCCATGACGCCGCTCCAACTATAGTGTAACTACGTGTCTATCGATTTACGTCGCAGGGCTCGCTGCAAACGCACCAACGAACCCATCGAAACGTCCATTTTTAATTGAAAATAATTACATACATATGTACATACGTGGTTAAAGCGAGGATCGGTTGTGTGATGTTTCCATGAAATTCATGCAAAAACAATTTGCAAATGTTGAGGAGAAAGAGCGGGGCCCCGCAAAATTCCCTCACTTGTTTTGCGCTTCTAATCAAGTTAATTGTTTATTCGCAACATTTTGATACGTTTTTTAATTTAATTTAAAAAAAAATAACCAACAACAACAACAACACCAAAGAACAGCAATGGCAACAACAATAACATAAAAGAAAGAAGAAACATACAACGATATATGTACGTACGAAAATTTACCGCCTTTTGTGTGTTTGTGCCGCAACCGCAAACCCATACACCGACACACATTGCTCCCCGAGAAACCACGACAATGATAGCCGCAAAGCAGCCAGCAGCAACCACAGTCACAACAACATCGACGCGTGGAGAGTTTGCCAGCGTCGAAGAGAAGTCGTCTGAAAAGACGCTTGTCTACGTCTGCTTGGGCACCGCGTCCGCCGCTCCACACGCCGCCAGGCTGCGCCACGCTTTGCACCGGCGCACCGCCAACTCACGAGCCAACGAAACCATCACATTTACTCCAAAACTCAAAGTTCGAGATTAATTAGGGCTAAAATCATGACAAGAAAAAACGATTGAACGCTTCAAGAAAATTTTTTTCCAAATTCGATAACAGCGAGCACTATATCAACGTCAACGATATTTTTGGAGACTTGAAATTGTTCAGTTCTTCGCTGACTACAATGACACGCAATGTTCTGACACTCTCTGCAGTTCGGCGCCCTCTGTCGCCGACAGCCCCAGCCGCGGCCAGAGTCAGAGTCAGCACTGCACAGCGCAATCAGCGCTTTGCTTGTAGTGGATACCGATCGACACGAACACACTCGCACGCTATCTGGTAACCCTATATGTGTAAGCCTCTTATTTGTTTCGGTTTATAGTACATTATGTGAAAGTATTTTGTATTTGCTGTTTGTTTTTTCTTTTTTTTTTCCTGCTATTACAATTATTTGCGAATATCAGCGTTTTTTCTTATGCATACGATTTCAAATTTTTTTTACCGTGTAGAGTTGCTGCATTCGCAAACATGTATTTGCAAAAAAGTATATAGATTTCAAAATTAGTGTTATTTTATGTACGTGAAAATAGATATGTAGGTGTGTTAAGGCTGATCGTCACTTCGTCGCTTGTGTTTTTTGTCGATCCATTTTAAAAAGTACCGTAACTTAACTGCCCAGTAATGCTGAAACTGTAATTTGTAATATAAAATTAATTGAAATTTTAACATTTTATGTGCAATGGATTTTAATGTATTTTTTCCCCCTTTATTTCAATTCAATTGTAATAATTTGACTCAAGCGATCACAAAACTGTCATTGCTCTTCTTATTCATTCTTGTTTGACTTCATTCATTCGCATTTCGTTTAAAGAAATGTTTAGTTTTCGCGCCAAGCTTCAAATTTATGTGACACAAGAAATATATTTACTGATAACTACACATACCATGTTTTGTCGCCTGTTATCAATACAGAAATAATGTCTTTCTATTTTTTTTTTAATTTATTCAGTAAGCTTTTTATAGATACGTACGCCATACGTAAATACGTGTTTGCACAAATGGTAGACAAATGTTTGAAAATTTTCGAAACAAAGACAAGTAAGTGCGCCGAAAAGTTAAAGACAAGTGATGAGGTGATGAAAGACATTTTATTGCTGTGAATGACCCCCAAACAAAATTATTATTATTCATAAGAGTGAAGTGAACACTGTGCGACTAAACGAGCGAACCACATACTACTGTTTTTAGTGAGTGAGGGTCCAGTGTTTTCACATTTGATTTCGATATTGTGACTAGATCCACACTCATTAAAAACGGCCGTTAAAGCATGCAAAAGTTTATTTGTAAACGTGTTTTACTGTTGTTTTTTTTTCAAGTGTAAGGAAAGATAATTGGAATGAAAATTATTCAAAAAGATTACAGTTTCACACGGAAAGTTAAAAATGTTTGTAAGTTAAGTTCATAGGCAAGAGAGAAAAATAGGCTTGTTTTCTGGCATTTTTTGTTTGTTTTTGTAATTTTTTACACATTGTCTTAATATTTGCATAAATTTATTTAAAATTTAAGCAAAGAAAAATTTAATTTAAATTTAAAAATTTAATTTAAATTTAAATTTATATAAGCAAATAATATAATATATAAGCAAATATTAAAACAATTTGTAAAAAATTTGTAAAATTTAATTTAAATTTAATTTATTTAAATTTTAAATATATTTAATTTAAATTTAATTTTTTTAAATTTTAAATATATTTAAGGAAATATTAAAACAATTTGTAAAAATTACAAAAACAAACAAAAATTCCAGAGAACAAGCCTATTTTTAAATTTTTTATTAAAGCAAATATTAAAACAATGTGTAAAAAATTACAAAAACAAACAAAAAATGCCAGAAAACAAGCCTATTTTTTAATTTTGTATTAAATTTATTGTAACACAGAGCGCACATAATGTGAATTTTATAATATTTCCGTTTGAAAATGTGATAAAAAAAATAATTCAAGTCCAATGCATGAAATCGTATGACTTAAATGCTTAATTGCAGGTTTACATAAAAAACAGATCGTTAGGGGACTCTTAAGTTGTTGGCAACTCTGAACTCGTAATTTTTTTAAACTGCACCTGTGTTTGAGCAAATGATGCTTTAACGTAAAATTTGAAACAAATTCTGCGCTCGAAGTGAATACAAAGTGTACAGGATGCTGTGGTTGATCTTTTTTTTGAGCTTTGACGCTTGATTTTGGCTTCTATTAAGTTGGCTTTGAAAGATTTGCTGGTCTTTGCAAGTAGTACAAACGTAATTCCAATGGCTTAGACGTTGAAAAATTGCACTATGTCTTCCAAATTTATGATAAATTCTAGCTTTGAGCTCTGCTGACTCTAATTTGAGCTCATTCTTGCGGACTAAACTTATTTAGCCAACTGTGTAATGAGGAGTTTGCATAAATTTAAAACATTTCCATAAGAGAGGTGAATTTTACGCTCAATTTCCAAGATTTCCAAGAATTCAGTGTAATCTTGTTTTAAAGTCCTAAAGGCATCTTCAAAGAAAAAAAAGCTCGCTCGCTTTTCGCTTAAAGCGAACTTCGAGGGACTGGGCAAATGGTTCGTTTTAACCGAAAGTTCGCTTTAAACGGTTTCGTAATAAGCGAAAACATAAAGCGCGTACTTTTTAAATTGGTTTGTTTTAGGCGGAAGTTCGTTTTAAACGGGTTCGTTATAAACGAAAAATACTGTAATTCAGTTCTAAAATATTTTGGATTATTTTTGTGCAAAATTCAAATATCAAATCATATTTGTTGTACAAAAATTGTCTCAGAAAATCTTAGGTTTTTCTATAGAAAATGTTTACTACATGGCAAGATTGTAGAAAGCGTCAGTAACATTGAAAGAAATTATTATTGCTTCTTGTTTATGTCATTAAAAATAGGTTTAATTGAAGTATTCACACTTTTGCATTCCTCAAAAAAAATTGAAGTGGAAATATTTCTTAGACATGAAAAGTTGTCACACTTTCTAGCCAATTTGTGTATTAAACTGGAAATCACAATAATTGTATACCAAATATGGTACGAAATTGCAATCTTGAGACAATCTCTTTTAAATTTTAAATTAAACTTAAATTTTAAATTCAGTCCAATAGTTTTTCTTTGTCTACTTTAATGCTTGAAGATTATAGTTTTGCATGATGTTGTTTCTGGTCAGCCTGTATGATTAAATGTGTAAATCCATTAGTCAAATTCGTCTTGTCGAATCCACTGTAAATGTTGTTGTTCTATTAAATGGTTGTCCTTTGTCGCAGAGCTCAACAAAAATTCCTCGAGTCCCATCACACCGGCTCATGTCATCGTTTGGTCTCTTGCAGCGTAATTTATTCACACACAACTACAGTTATAAAAAAATCTGTTTCCGGTTTCAATTCGTAATGTTTGTTAGTCGGTGATGATGTTTTGCAACGCAACATGTTTACGTTTCGTCTTGCTCGAGAATGAGAGAAAAACTTCACGCCAGAGTCTTTCAACTGTGAAAAAGAAACACCTGCTTTTTGTTGCACGTATATGCATGTGTATGTGTGTGTGTGTGTGTGTGGAAGGCCTGCGTACGGGCTCTTCCCTTTTACTTTATTCCATCATGTTTCGTTTTCGGCCATGTTTCATGATATTTATTTTATATTATTTTCGTAATTCATTTTTTCCTTAGCTGCGTCTTGTTTTGGGCTTAATTGCGCTGACGAAATTGCCTTTAATTCGGCTTTGACGGTTAAATTTCGAAAAAAAAGTACCTTTTATTTGAACTTGCGCAATTTTTATATAGACAAATTGTGTCGTTTGTTGTTGTTGTTGCTGTTGGCGATGGTGGTGCCGGTGCTTGCGCCGTTGCGCCTCACCACGCTTTGCGCCACGTCTTTTCACCGCTTCAACAAGTGCCCAGAACTTATTTGAACCTTTTCTTCCCCGGTGTTGCCTGCCATTTTCGGGTATTTGGTGCTTCGTAACCTGTTCATTTTCCAACTGAGTGAATTGTGCGTGCGATTTGTTGTTGTGTTCGACGGTGTTTATGGAGCATGGCTTATTATAATTTGTTGTCATTGCTGTCTATCGGACGACTTGTAGCCGTTCGTCTGTCTAATTTCCAAAATTACGACACAACAATCAACGTCAAAGGTGTTTGGGGTGACTGCACATGAGCGCCGCAATTTTGTCGGCTGGTCGGTGGCTCGTTGCTTGTTCTTCGCTGTCGTTCGCATCTCGCAATTATTGAGCGTTTAGACGCGTACTTTTCGCTATTCATGCCGACTTTACTATCTCTAAATTTCATCTATTTCTCGCTTATTAATTTCTTTGTGTTTTCATACTCGCATCCATGCTTGTGTGTGTTTGTGTGTTGCGCGTATGTTCCTAAAAGCGTTTATGTACACAAGAATGTGTGTGTGCCTGCGTTGATACTTTGGTCTCTGGACTCGTCTTCTTTTGCCTCATCAACTTGACTTGTTTTGCTTTGGATGTCTTTTGTCCTCAACCTCAACACAGACATCGCACACGCACACATGCAACCGCATAAAAAAAAATCATGCATGATCCGTAGGCGCAGAGGCGTACGAGCCGACGCACATACGCTCAGGAGGGATTCAGACAAGTCGGTCGGCCGGAGAGTTGTTGAATTCTTTTCAATTGAATTTCATACTCGGCTCAAATGCCCTAACTTCGACCAGTACACACCGACTGACGTACATCTCTTCAGTCTTTATACATATGTATAAGGATTTTTGTTGTTGTTGTTATGTACTCGAGCCGCTGTTTAAGTTGGGGAAAAAACAAGATTTATGAGTTCGTTTTTACTTTTGTACAGCACCGCTGGATACTCGGATCGTCTATGCGTGAGCGAGTGTGTGTGTGTGTAGTGGTTCTCCGGCGACTCGTATGGATGTGTGTACGTTTGTCTGGTCGGCTCATATGGGATTTGTTTTATTTTCGCCTTTTCATTTCCTTTTTGTGATTTTGTAATTTTATAGATTGTGTATGATGCTGTTTGTGAATCTGTCGATTGTTTGACCGACACACTGATGAGTTGTGTCAGTTCGGTGTGTGTTTAGTGCGCGGTGTTGTTATTGTTGTGCCGTTTGATTTTTACCTATTTTCTCTTTTGGTTTGTTTCGTTTGTTAAAATGTGTAGCATTGTTGTGCAGATGACGTGTATTGTGTGCTGCGCTCGGAACGGAGAGATTGATTACTTTTTCTTACGTTTCACTGACTTTTTCTCCCCAGTCGGTTGTTTTTGTTATTTGCCATTTAAGCTTTGAATATTTGTTCTGTTGGCCACGTCTCCTTGCCTCTCGCCCAGACACTTTGAGCTATCGTTCTAAATGAGTTGTTCCCATTCGACGACAATTTTTGTTGTTTTCATTTTTTTAAATACCCATACATAAGTTTGTATTCACTATGTATTTGCAATTGTTCATTACGTTTTGGTTTTTTAATTTTGCTCAATTCAAGCTCGATTTTGTTTGCGGTTGCAGGTGGTTTTTGCGATTTCACCCGCCACAGCGTACAATGTGCGGTACTTAGGCTTACGATTTCCCGCCGAACGTGGTCATAAAATTTCCTCGCATTGTTGATTTATTCAAAGCAATTATTTTTTAAGTATTGCAATTTGTGTTACAAGTATTGCAAAATGAACTCTGAAATTACACCTGAATTTCTAGCTTAATATGTAACGACAAAATAAGAATGCATTTAGTAGAAGAAAATATGAAGAAAATGCTTCTCAATGGTATTTGACGATTTGTCATTCAGTTTCTGCAATTGACAACTGTCCCAAAGCGATCTCTACCGTGCGAGTCTATAATCTTCGATTTGCACCCTCCATCGAATACTGCTTTGTCCAAAGGAATGGCATTCTTCAATTGATGCTATTTTCAAATCGAAATATTTTATTTTACAGTATAATCTCGATAATCCGGACAATTAAAAACCAAACACTGTCCGAAATATCGAAATGTCCAGATTACCAAGATTACAAAAAAATCGATAAAAATATTACGGAACACAAATGAAGCTTATTATTTTTTATTGGAATATAATTCTTTTTGCTTAAGCATTTCATTTTTAATATTTTATAAAAATTTTTAAGGGTTTTGAAAGAAATTAGTAATTTTCGTTTGGCAAAATTTTGTTTCATGTTTGTAGAAATTGTAGAATTGCCTACATTGAACTCCACTGACAGTTGACGAAGTGACTTTTCTCGACTTATTTTGTTTAGAATTTCTTTTTTTCTGGCCCAACGTTTAAAATTTTCGTGTTTTTTTTAACTATAGGTGCCATTGTTAACCCTTTCGCTACAGGTTTTTATATTAGCAACATTCCATAAGAAATTTTTTAATTTTTATACTCGGACCCTGTATTTTAGAGAGTATTTCTATGAGAGAAACCACATCGTTGTGGCTGTAATAATTAGTTAAACATACAACTTTTTACGCATAACGAAAATTTGACTATTTCTTGATTTACTTCAGCCAAAATTAATAAAAAAAAAGTATCTAAATTGAAACAAAACGTCAAATTAAAAAGTTCTCTAAATTTGTCTGCTTCTTCTTCCTTTACTATGTCAAGATATACCATAAAAAAAAGTGTATACTTCTCTTCTTTAAACTTAAGTATTCAGTTTATTAATTTCGTATTTTTCCTAAAACTTCAAACTATTCTAAAGACCAACAAAAAATGTATTCTTGCAACCATAGAGGATGCAGACGTCCACAAAGTAGCATGTTGCCATATGGCAACAAAATAGCGAAAGGGTTAATATTTGATGTAGTTTACACAGTTAAATTACAATATTTATAATTAATTAACACCACTTGAATTTATGCAACTTCCTATTTCACACCTGAACCAGCAAATACGACAGGAAGAGAAAGCATATAGGTTTTCACTTGAATTTCTTGCATTTTATGAAAACATATGTTTAAATAGAAAACGGGGACTCCCGGGGAGCGTCCGGATGTCTGCGTTAAATAAAATCTGTGGTGTCCGGATTACAGAGTCTACAATAGAAATCAATTACGTGTCCGGATTACCGCGTTTTCCATATTAGCGAGTGTCCGAATTATCGAGATTATACTGTACCTAAATATATGTGCAAAGTGAATACAGTCCACTGCAATTCTCTACTAATTCCATACTAGATTATCTCCTATATTCTCCGCTCTTTGTACGCTAAATGTTTTAAGGAAATTATCACATTTTATTTACTATTTTAATATTTTTATTTGTTTGATTGATAGCAAAGTTGAATAACCCGCACTCCTGCTGAATACTTGACTAATAAAAGACAGCCTCCGACTTTCCAGTACATTAAAAGCAATTTCTCAGTCGTGCCGCCTTTCACAGCAATCAAGCTGTATTTGTTATTGTACAAGTGCTAAATCCGCCACTGTGAATCTGAGCGAATGCCGCAAATTTAATCTGCAATTATTTTGATATCTCGTACAGTACGTTACCAATTAAGTGACAGGTGTCACAGCAGTGTTAATGCTATAAATTTGCCTGCCAGCTCCGTGTCAGTTAGTCGGTGGAATTAAATACAGTTTTTCCATGCCGACTAAAGTGCTTTTCCATGTGGCGACGTCATTAATTCAGCGTCGGCGCAACTGTGCGCGTGCGCGTGCGCAAACCCAAACTGCCAGCTCCATCGTCAGCGATACCAGTTCAGTCCTGATGCCGGTGCTGCCATTGCGCCACCGCCTTTCTAACGTGCCCAAAATGTGACTAATCACAAAACGCCAACTATTGTGGCGGTGCTCGTATTGGTTTCGCCAGCCGCAGCCGACGTGGGCCACAAGTCAGCGCGCCACAGCGGCTGAAGGAGCAAAAGCGCAAAAAATGTTGTTACACCTGCTGCACAATGTCTGTGTGGCAGTGTGGCGTTGAAGTTGCAGCAGTTGCTGCCATTCTTGCCTTGTGCTCGTAACGCAAATGCTGGCTTATGGTTTTTACTCCGAAATATTTGACATGCTACATATGAGCCCATAGAGCAGGCTGTCATGTGAATGTGACTCACGTTGTTTTGGTTTATTTGCTTAAAAATTACTCATCGTAATTTATTAGTGCTCCAAAGAGGTGAATTATGACAATCGTGACTGTAGGTGCAACTATTTTGCTTGTTGAAAATACGGGCAACTTGTTGAGATTTGATAATTTTTCGATGACAAACAGGCGAAAAAATTTGACAAAATTAATTGTCACTTTTGTAGTTAATGTGCCTTTTCTTTTTAGTGAGAATTCAGTCTTTAACTGTATCTGTGACAATTGTTGAGAGTAATTTTTATTACAGTAGTGGAGTTCACTCTTCATAGCATTTTAGGTGTAAAGTTGCTATCGCTGCTAGCAATCTGTCGCTACAACTGCTTTCGAAAACATTGCGAAAATTCTAAAAATGCTACGATAGCAACTTTACATCTAAATTGCTATGATGAGTGAACTCCACTAATGTTTCTAGTACCAATTTTAAGTTTTGAAGTTCATTAGTAATATACAGGGACCCAAAATAACAGTTATAATTTTTTTTGTAATTCTAAAACGTTGCCAATTTTTAAGAGATATTTATAAATGTTGGACAATAACTATTATGAGGAAAAAAATACTTTTTTCGTCATTTCGTAACTATTATTCATGACAAAAATTTGTTCTGTTGCCTAATAACTGTTATCAGAAAGAAATATTTTTTCTATTGTTCGGTAACGTTTATTTTTGGAAAAATATTTTTTACGTTGCTCGGTAACGTTTATTTTTGGTAATATATTTTTTCCGTTGCTCGGTAACGTTTATATTTTGAAAAATATTTTTTCCGCTGCCAGTAACTATTATGAATTGGAAATATTTTTTTACGTTGAGTGGTAACTATTATTTTGCAATATATATTTTTTACGTTGAAAATACCGGCACACAAAAGAAATAAATGTCTGATCGGTGAATGCGACTATAAATTTCCTATGGAATTAGGTTCGCTGATCATAAATTTGATCCGTACCGTCCGTTGTTCCCCCCAGGAACCGCCGCTAGGCATTGCGCCAAAAAGCGATCAAAGCTCAAGTACCATACACGTCACGCCTTCCATGTGCTATATGCATGGTAAAACCTGGGTCCCGTGCATCGTAAAACGGTATATTTGTGTTCAACACTTTTCATATTTGAGTATATTTTTTCCTTGCAAACCGGTTCGAATGACTCAGATACATATCTTCTCCCCCTTTCAACTGGGAAACAGCAACCACCAAATCGTCGTTTGTCGTTTGTGAAAATTATATTCCACTATTTTTCATTTCTCATTTGCATAATAACTCAACCGTCACTCGGTGCCACAACGCTCCAGAATTCATACAATGGCATTCAAGTATAGCAATCTTTTTCAGGAGGTCATTTACATTGCTGAACACATTTTGTCGTACTCGTACTTTAGAGAATCGTTCGTATAATAGAGAATTTTGACGGTTTCAGTTTTCGTAGAACGCCATGAGACGTCGCGGCGTATCAGCAATGCGTAGCCCACTCGAACAGGCGAACTCAAAACTATATTTACACATGCACACACACACACACACTCGCAGGCCGCTTTTGTTTCATAATAATAAATGTTATGCTAATTTGTTGCGCATTTATTGTTTCCATGCAAACGTCAAACGTACTGTACGTGCCGGCTCGTACGGCCCGACGCGCTGCGAGGGCGTACAAGCGTGCGGCCCCTGTCCACTCGGCCGACTCATTCAAATTGTTACAGTATAATTTGCCATTGTTTGTAGTTTGATATAAAATTACAACTAAATAAGCAAATGAATAATTGTGAATTTTCTCCAAAAAACCTTTAAAAGTTAATGTCCCATTGCACCTAAACATGCAATACGTGGGTTTTTATTTTGTTGCCGCAATAAATGTTTTGTTTCGAAAAAAAACTTTCGCTAAACTTACTTCCAAGCAAATTTCGTCATACAAACTTACACACACAGAGACATCTATTACAATGACAGTTGCTAAACTCTCAAACTGTAGATAAATACAATTAAAGAATAAATCGTTTGATAGCTTTTGTTCTAAAATGTTATCATTAACTGCAGTCATGTGACTTTCGATCCATTTTTGTAATGGTGGTGAGTTCTACTGAAAAGCAGTGTTGCCAGATACCTGAAATTACATTCCTAAATCTTAAAAAGAAAGCTTAAACTTTCTCCGAAAAATTAAAAATCTACAAATTTTTTTTTATAATAGTTATCATTATAAACTAAGGAATTAAACTTTTAATAAAAAAAATAAAAATAGATTTAGTTTTTTTTATTGCAGCCTTTTTATTCATTCAGCTTTAGCTTAACAACAACTTAACCCTTTCACTATTTTGTTGCCATGCTACTTTGTGGACGTCTGTATCCTCTATGGTTGCAAGAATACATTTTTTTGTTGGTCTTCAGAATAGTTTGAAGTTTTAGGAAAAATACGAAATTAATAAACTGAATATTTAAGTTTAAAGAAGAAAAGTATACACGTTTTTTTAATGGTATATCTTGTCATAGTAAAGGAAAAAGAAGCAGAAAAAATTAGAGAACTTTTTAATTTTACGTTTTCTTTCAATTTAGATATTTTTTTTTATTTTGGGCTGAAGTTAATGAAGAAATATTCAAATTTTCGTTATGCGTTAAAAGTTTTATGTTTATGTAATTATTACAGCCACAGCGATGTGGTTGCTCTCATAGAAAAACACTAAATTACAGGGTCCGAGTATAAAAATTAAAAAATTTCTTATGGAATGTTACTAATATAACCACATAGAAGCCTAAGACGTAAAATTTAAAATTTTAACTTTTCCCAGTAAAAACCTGTAGCGAAAGGGTTAATTATACACTTTGAAGCGTAAAATTTAATTAAAATAAATTAGACACTTTAGCTTTCAATGTTCAAAGCTTCAGTGCTTCAATGGTGTAAAATGTATCACCATCAAAATTCTTCCTCCCAAAAATGCTCCTAAAAGGCCAAGAATCTCCTAAATCTTGGAGTAAATCTCCTGATCTGGCAACACTGCTACGAAGTGATCTGTAATTCATCTCTCTAGCCCTTCTGGTTTAGAAGCTTCAGGCAGTTGAATGGTTTTGAAAAAGTTGACTTTTCTCAAAGTCACTTTTCAACGTTGATTTTCTCAACTTTCCAGAGGGATTCTTTCTTGTACGTGTATCACTTTATTATGGCATAAATGTTCTCGATCGTAAGCCAGTAGGTTAGTAGGAGATTACTTATGCCAATTAAAAATGATTGCTGTAATGCCAGCAAAATTGTCGTTGCCTCGAGTGCACTTCGTCAGAGGAAAATTGATTTTTCATTTGTGCTATTTATAATGTCTTCGGAATTGAGATTATTGCATAACGTTCTATGTACAAATATAGTAATGTATACATTTTCATTAAAAACATATTCACACTATGTAAATTTATAAAAAACTTTCTCATGTTTAATGTCAAAAACAATCTTAACCTCTAACCTGACAATTCAGCACCGTGTTTGCTCCATTTTCCAATATCCTCGACCAAATTCGTTACTCATGACTTATTGCATCACTCACTTTAGGCTTAAAATGTCAGCTGAATTGTATCCAACAAGTTTTTATTTTTTTTCTCATCACGATCTATTTATCAACTGCAATTGCAAAGTATGTGGAAAAAATTGTGTCACTGCTCGTAGTCGACTCTGTGCTACATCGCAACATTTGCGGTTGTTGCCTTCGGCAATACATATTGATACCTATTTTATAGTTTGTGTCGCACATGAAACTACCCGATTGTGGGCAGTTATTATTCAGCATGTTCGAATACAAATAAATAAGTAAATACGCAAAAATTCGAAATCTTGATAGCATTGAATCGCTGAGCAAATACGACATGTTCTTGTCGAGACTTCACCATAGAACCTAATATCGTTATTACAAATCGTCAAGGCGGATTTAAGTGGAATAGCGTAGCGTTTTGTTTGGATTTACTGTCGTTTTGTTTTTTACAATTCAAATGCGTGAGTTGCCCCGAAGGCTCACTGTGTCGGAATGAGTGCGGATTTGTATGCTGGGCGACTTGATTGCATCGTAATTTGTTTTATTGCATTTTAAAATCACATGTATGTATATATTGTCGGCAGACAGTTTTCTAGACAATCTCACACATACTGACATAGAAATATTGTCATCGATGCTTTCTAAACTTAGTTTAGTAATTGAATGTAGTAGTTTGCATGAGAAGATGTAAACTTGATTATAAATTCTGGAAAATGAAAATCCGAGCACCTCACATGTTTTCCTACTCGTCATGACATTAAGAGTGGGATTCCCTGGTTCTTTTTTATAAACATCGCTTAGACTGAATAATTTTAAAGAACTTATAAACATTGAATTATCGAACCCCGATTAACCCGGGTGCTGGTTGTGTGAGGTACAGTATCGTTAAAATTTTGGATTAATTTTTAGGTTATTTTACGTTCACGAGAAATAAAAAAACTATTTTTTACCGAGCTACAAAAACGTTTCAACGTTCAAAGTCAAGTTCTACAACGCATATCTAAGTGGACCAATACCGCCTAAAACCGCCACTTGTCAATGTGTTATTTAATTTACATATTTCCATTAAATACCAAATACAATGCAACACAATCTTTCGCTACAAGTAATGTTTTTATGGCATTTTCACACGCTAGACATCAATATAAAGTCAATTGTGTAAGGTTGATTTTTCCATACATGCATAGAACTGGTCGGCCGAGCATATGATCACTTAACTAGACAAACACGACCATACCTCACAACCGAGTAATATGGTGTAGTGTTGGTATTGCTCGAGCAAACTTTGAAAAGATTAGCGTCATTTTATGAGCGCACTTAACTGACCTACCAACAACACAAACTATGGTGCGATTGACAATTTGTAGTCTGTAGAAAATAAAAAAAACGCTCGACTTGTTGTACGAGTCAACGGTAGACACATTTCATTGTTTGATGTAAAGGAAACGTATCGCTTTGTCAGATTGATTATGCTAATATTTCCTAGTATTCAATGTAGTCGTAGCTTGGAATTTGAGTTGAAATCGTTCAAATGCAGCTTTCAGTTGTACTAAATTTTTAATAAACACTGCCTTCTGATAGATTTGATACATGTATCAAGTATTGAAATTTAATGACACGCTTAGAGTGTCTCAGGTATGAGTCTAGACGAACTTAATTCTCTGCCTGTTTTTCATTTGTGTGCGCACACTTTAAAGTATTCAATTTGAATATTCATCTGCAGTTATGTGCAAATTATATTATTACTACAATTACAGAGCAGAAACTTTGACTACTAAGTATAGGAACTGATGAAAGTTTTTGAAAATGTTGCAATTGACTAATCGGCATTCTGACTGAGCATCTTTGATTAAGAAAACACCTGCAGTTGCTGTAGAAAGAAGGAAGTAACTTTTGAGTACATCATCCATTATTATAAAGAATACCAGGCCAATATCAGCTGTTGGAAAATTACTCAAAAACTCAACTAAATCTGTAGAACTCGCGACTAGTTTCTTAGTAGGCTTAGGAAAAGTTATCTAAGAAACAGAAAGGAGCACAAAAGATTATTCAGGGTCAAAGTCTTTAATGATGAAGCCAACTTTAATCAGTGTTTCTTAAATGATCGTTTTGTATTTTTCTTATATCCAAAAATATTGTCAGTACAGGGTGGACCATTTAAGATTTGGAATTTGAATCGGTTATAAAAAAAAAACTAATGAATATTTTTTGAAAATTCCTGTTTTATTACAAAGCTTGAACTTTGTTATTTAAGAATGAAAAACGATATCGTTCATATGACTGCCACGACTGGCCTTACAGTACGCCATTCGGTCAACCCAATTTTCAAGTACTTTTTCGATTGTTCCGGGTAGAATTTCCTGAATGGCAACTTCGATTTCATGTTTCAAAGCTTGAATCGTTTCTGGATGGTTAGCGGAACACTTGTCCTTTACGGCTTCCCACAAAAAAAGTCCAACGGACTTAAATCGCAATTGACTTCAGAATTTCGGCTGATTATTCGATTTTCGAAAATGGTGCCCAAAAGTTCGATTGTTACGAAGCGGATGGTCATGAGCCTTCAGTTCTTGGACCAATTGAATTTTGTAAGTCTTCATACCGAGATCTTTATGCAAAATTCTCATCAAAGAAGTGCGGGAAATGTTCAATTCCTGAGAGCGATGGCGAGTTGACGTTGATGGATGTTCACGCACATTTTCGGGTACAAAAGCAATGTTTTCGGCTGTGCGCACTGTACGAGAACGGGAACGGGTTGTTTGGTCCATTAACGATCCAGTTTCATGAGCTCGCTTCACAAATTGATCCACAAACTGAGTTGAAGGTCAATCTTTTTTTTTGACATTTTTTTTTTAATTTCTTACAGTTTGGGTTGAAGACTCTCCACTTTGGAAGTAAGTTCTCAATATTTCCCAATTTTGTTCAAGCGTATAGCGTCCCATTTGGTAAATGTCAAACTTTTAACTAAATTACGAACACAAATTGAATGACATTTGAACTGCCATTCTCGAAATAAAGCGTAGTTCAAATTCCAAATCTTAAATGGTCCACCCTGTACGTATATAAACTTCTAGTTCACTTCCCACAATTCCCCTAGAAATTGAATGACCGAAGTTTTCTTTACTGTCTTCGGTGTTGGCATCTTTTAGCAGCCTAACAACTCTTTTTATACAGTTTTTAATTCCAAACAATCCCTAAATGTATTCCCTTAATTGGTGTTTTTCTTTGTATTTTTCATTCAATTACATCGCGCTCGCTCCTCATTGGAAGCACTCCCAAACCGTGTTCACATGCCAAACTCGTCAACCAGCCCCCTGGAGCGACGACAATGGCCGCAAGTTGGATTTCGCTGCCACCGCACACTCCAACCATCGGCCGAATTAAACCAATTTTTGTATCAATTGTTACACCTACTGCTCGTTTCAAAATGCTTCAGACATGCAACACGATTACGGCGCTAATTTGACCAACAAATTACATTTTCCGCCAAGTCGCCGGTGCCATTAGGGCACCGCTCAGGGAAAATCACAAGAAAAGCCACCAAAACGTGATCGTGCAATAAAAATAAAAGCCCGTCGCTTTGTTCCTTCCTGCTGGCCGGGCGAGTGCATGGGCCGGCTCGGTAGGTCGGCCGGGACTGTGAATCAAATTGGGCTGTGTGATGGTAATAAAATTCCAAATGAATTTACGGCATTTGCCACATCACAGCAACATTTTCAGTACCAATTTTCGTTACATTTTCGTACAGCTTGTTGCTGTTGTTGTTGTTGTTGTGGGTTAGCGAGCGCGCGCTCGCGCGAAAACCATGTCGCTATCCCACTCGAGCGATCAGCAAATGATGCGCGCAAGTTCATATTGCATTGCGCGCTGTATGTGATCGCCGTGTCAGCGCTAAAGCGTCATTTGCCGGAGCCGCGACGAGTGCGACGGTGTTGCCTTCTTGCCGGTGGATGTGAAAGCCATGTCAAGCGTTGTAATTAAAGTGCATCCAACTGGCTCGCTGCGTGCCGGAGTGACGTTGTAAGTGGTTAGTTGTTCCTAACAAGCTCTTAAATTTCGTTGTCGCCGCTGTCTTTTCCGCTCTGTGTACACAGTCGTACTTTTTTGCGCCGCCTTATGCGCGGCCCCAGCGCCAGCGTCGCGACGCGTCGGCCAAACTTCAGTTTTAATGGAAATGTCAGTTTGTTAGTGTCGGAAAGTGATCCGCCTTCATGTTGTTGCGCGTCGAACAGCCGCGCTCGTACATTCCTTCCGCTCTATTAGGTTCAAATTGGTTTAAAGGATTCGCTTGCGCAGTTGCAGCTGAAATGGGAATCCGGGGGGGAAACACCTCTAAACATGTTACTACAGTTTAAAAATTTTCCTGTCATCATTGTTGCCAACAATTTACAAGAACCCAACAACCCCAGCGAACCACAAGA
This sequence comes from Melieria picta, assembly GCA_964056695.1. Lineage (NCBI taxonomy): Eukaryota > Metazoa > Arthropoda > Insecta > Diptera > Ulidiidae > Melieria > Melieria picta. Next base: position 140,715,187 of record OZ057398.1, read on the forward strand.
ACGCGTCCTCAATGTGGCACATCGGTTGCTCGATTCTTTGTTTAAGCGGCCGCCTCTGTCCTGAACAACCGAACAACGCGATCCGTGGCCGCTGTCGCTGTTACTGTTAGATGCCGTTGCTGTCGCTGGAGTTGTTGTTGCTGTTGCTGCCAGTGTCGTTGAGCTTGACGTTGGCGGTGGCGCAGGCTGGTGATCTCTTCTCTGACTCTATTTTGTCGGCGAACATGGATCTAGTGCACGGTTTATTCATAATCAAGTTCGTGACTAGATTTCATGCTCGTCTATTAAGTTGGGTCAAAACAACACAAAAACGAGCACAACTACACACAGCCACAAACAAGCAAAGCAAAACCAAAAGAAAGGGGGAAAATCGTCGAGTTAATAAATAACTGCTGCGCTTAAATTGTAGTTTAATGCTCGTTCAATAGAGAAGATATCACCAGAATGTATCGCGATCTGGTGCTGCTCAGCGCGCGACAGCGTCGTGGCACGAACAAACAGCAACAATCGTAGCAACGCTCACTCACTCACCGGCGCAGTTGACAGAGGCCAAAGAAAAGGCAAAGAAAAAGTTTAAGCCAACATTTGCGCACCAACGATGTCGAGGCGTTTATCGCGGCAGCACACAGTCGGTCGCAAACGAATGTACGAGTACAGTACATAAATAGTACGTAAAAGTGTAGTTTTAAGGAGCGTAAATTGCAGTTTACTTGCCTTTGAGAATGCCCAAAATTATTACATCAATGTGCGATTGTGAGGCAATGATTTCGATTTCGATCGCAATTGGGATGACAGTTGAGCGCTGTAAATTTATGGTACCTGCAATGAGATGGTAAGATATTGCACTATAATAAGTATGTAGCTGTATATTACAGATGCGCAGCAATTTCAAATTTCTTTAAAGCTGAGTGTGTACATTAGAGAGTAAGAGAGTTTGGCAAAAAACCAGAGACCTGAAATAATAATTATTATCTATATTTTTGGGAATAAATAAATTGCCCTAATTTAGGAAATTTCTATAATTATGTCTTTATAATAATTATTCCCAATTAAAAATTTTTTACGTCGAATATAACTATTGTCATATAATAAATACATACAAATAAATGCAAAATACCAATACATTTCTTTTCGCACGGAGAATCAAACTTGGCAATAAACTTTTTTTTTTTTAATTTTTACGGAAAAATTCAAAAATAAGAATTATTTTTTATTTATATTTTAAAAATCCTTTAATAACAATTATTTTGGATTTTTTTCATATTAGTCCACAAATAACAGTTTTATTTCGATTTTTATTTTAGTTGTCCTATGATAACAATTATTGGTGACTTTTATTTTTTTAGTCATCAATAAAAATCATTCAGTGACTTTTATTTATAAAAGTCATCAATAAAAATCATTCAATGACTTTTATTTTTTAAGTCATCAATAAAAATCATTCAGTGACTTTTATTTATAAAAGTCATCAATAAAAATCATTCAATGACTTTTATTTATAAAAGTCATCAATAAAAATCATTCAGTGACTTTTAGTTATAAAAGTTATCAATAAAAATCATTCAATGACTTTTATTTATAAAAGTCATCAATAAAAATCATTCAGTGACTTTTATTTATAAAAGTCATCCATAAAAATCAGTCAATGACTTTTATTTTTTAAGTCATCAATAAAAATCAACCAGTGACTTTTATTTTTTAAGTCATCAATAAAAATCATTCAGTGACTTTTATTTTTTAAGTCGCAATATAAAAGTAATTTTCATTAATGCATGCAAAAGTTATGATTCTTCCAGAAAATAGAATTGTCAAGACAGGTCTTGATCAAGAATATATATGCATTTCGAGATTTAATGAATCCAATAGTGCAATCGTAAAAAATAAAAGTCATTGAATGATTGTTATTGATGACTTTTATAAATAAAAGTCACTGAATGATTTTTATTGATGACTTTTTTAAATAGAAGTTACGAATAATTATTATCATAGGACAACTAAAAAAAAATCGAAAAAAAACTGTTATATGTGGACTAATAAAAAAATCAAAAATAATTGTTATTATAGGATTTTGAAAATATAAATAAAAAAAACTTTTATTTGTTGAGTCATTAAATAAAAGTAAAAAAATATCTCTTAAACATTGATTTTCATAATAAAACTTATAACTGTTACGGTCCCAGCTTTTTTAATTAACGTTATCGATAACTTTTAATTTGAGAAATTTTTTTTTACGTTGCTTCATAACTTTTATTTTTTTCATTTACGTTGCCGACAATTATTATTTTGAAAAAAAGGTTTACGTTGAATTACCACATTTTAGATAGATATGAATTGATTTTTTATTGTTTTAAATTTACTAACGCAAATTAACTGCAGAAACCTGATTTCCACCAACAACTAAACAATTAAAAATCAATTCATACTCAAAATGTGGTAAGGCATCGTAAAAAAAAATGTCTTTCATAAAAGTTAATAATAGTTATTTAGACTTGGAATCGTTTTTAAATGTTTGCGTTTGTTAAAATAGAAATACTGGATATAGGGTGGCATATTGCTTCTTTTAGGAATTTTTTTTTTAAGAAATACACCCCATGAAACATGATATAAGATTATATTGAGCCTGGAAACGAGAAATGACAGGAATGAAAATTATAATAATAACAAATATAGGTATAATTTTTGTATATATTTTTGTACTGATTCACAGTTTTTCACGTCGTTCTTGGTGAACGCGTCATAAGATAAGCATAGATAGACAGATGGATAATTTGAGGCTTTCATTATGAATTATGAGATCTTAAATTCTTTTAGCTATCCTCCGCGTTTTTGCGAGGATTAATCAGGCTTATTTTTGGGATTAGATGTTAAGGGCTAGAACCAGTTTTTTGAAAGGTGCACGTGTATGATCTACTCGTAATAGCTTTAATAGTCCTTCGGAAACCCTTTATCCTTTTTAACACACAGCAATCTACGGAATTTGCAGTGAGAGTGAACAATGTTTTTTAAGAGCTGTTTTTATTGCCATTCGAGCTGCTTTAAATGTCACAGAAGTGAATTAGGGTGGAAATAAAAAGTTGTAAAATAAGAAAGAACGTGATAGGTGAGTTAAAATGCGCTTTAAAGCAAACCATGCACAAACACATACAAAGAGAGAAGCGCGAAACGAATAGAATGGCGTAGAAAACCAACTTTGTAGGCACAGGAGCGCACCAAGTACAACACTTGAATAACAAAGTCTTCCGTACTGTACACAACAGCAGCAACCACTACGCTCCCGAATAGCACAACAGCCCCGCGCCTAATAGGCAGCAACAGTCAGCATTTCCTACGTCATCGACTTCGACAAGAATTGCGCGGCGCTGCGCAACCGATGCGAACGCCAACTGGCTGCGGTAACAACATTTTCCACTTTATATAAAATAATAGCTTTGCTGTCGCCTCTGTACCTTCCAGATCGGGTGTTGCTGCTGCTGACTCGAATACGGAAATTGTACTTCTTGCAGTTTTTTTTTTAATTAATTTTCCCTTTCTTCTTATCGTTCTGTCAATGTTGTTGTTATTGCTCATATGTACAACCATTCGCATGGCCAGGTAAATGCTGAGTTTAGTCTGCGCATGTGCCCTTCGCTTGCACACAATTTGATATGAAATTCAAACTCGACTACTTACGTTTGCCTTTGTACGAGTATCAAACAACAACAAGGATTCAGTGCTTCCCCATAGTTATTCCAAATCCGAACGCTATTTGTTCGGCGTAATATTTTCAATCTTTTACCCTATGTTTTGCTATTGTATAAAGGTAAAAAAAATTGAAAGAAAATGAGGAAATATAATGGATTACTTAAAGGGGAAATTAAAAAAGAACAGCATATAGAAAATCTCTCAATTTCAAGTTTTGAATTATAAAATTCTTAATGTAGGTTAGACTGGCACGTCGAATGATAAAGCCCTATTACTCTTCTGTCAATACGAAGTTAGTTAGTTAGTTGGGTACCTTTTGCCTTTCTGAGGTAAAAATATACTACTTTCGGCCAAGGAACGCTATGCTGATATCTTTAGTATCTTCCTAAAAATCAATTTACTATCTATTAGATATCTTATATAGAAAGAAAACTTTTTCTAGATAACTTTTAGAACCGATTTTTGAACACTACCCCTTTGTTCTATACGTAGGTACCCGGGTACCTTCATACAAAATAAAACAAAGTAATACAATACAATTTCAACGTGAAATTACTCGTTCATATTCGAGTCAAAGAAAGTATATTCAAACAAGTGGTGAATCGAATTTGATATTTGAAATAAATGTTGTATTCAAAGAGAAGTTCAATTCAGGGTATCCCATCGAAGTCATTGACTTCACACGCATGTTACTTCAAGATGTGAAAGTAGAAATTCACTCTGGAAGATTAGCTAATTGTCTGCGTAAGACCCAAAAAGGAGCAAAATCAAAAATTTTGATTCAAAGCTTTAAACCCCGCGGATAACCTTTTTACTTCTGAGGCACTGGTGGAATACCTATTTGCAATAAACTCACTTTGGTGCTAAAAAATAATCCTCGACCCCTAAAGTCATCGATATTCGGTTACAGAGCGACAAAAACGTTGGAGTAGTACCTTCCAAAGAGCTACGAAATAGTGGCTGTGGTGGCGTAGCTTGGCAGATAACACAAAGAAAATCACAGGCCGTGGAAAATATTTTGAGAAAATCTTATTTCAATTTTGTTTTCACTAAAAACGGTTTTGAAGCAGTTTTCGGAGCACAGACCCCCCTAATGTTCATTTCGGCAAGCGTCAGCAAAGCCAACGATTTTTGAAATTTCTTCGTTAACTTTTCACTTTTCCCATACAAGTTGCATGAAGGCACCCGGGAACCTTCGTATTGATGATAGGTGGACATTTTTTTCATGGATGGAAAGGGACCGGGATATTGACCGTCTTGAGTAGTTACTTATCTGGCCATAACAACCATTTACCAAAGTTTGATCTACTTCAGTACTTTTTGCGTACTTTTTCATTTGGTCGCACAAAGTAGTATAACCAGAGACCTAAGTTATTATCCGTATTTTTGGAATTTATTTTTTGCTTAAATATGTTTGAGTTGTATAATAATTGTTATAAGGAACAAATATTTTTTTCGTTATCGACAATTATAATTTTGGGATTTTTGTTTTTTACTGTTTGTACTGTTGTTTTCATAACTTTTATTTATGACTTTTTTAATTTACGTTACCGATAACTATTATTTTGAAAAATTTTTTTTACGTTGCTTTATAACTTTTATTTATGATTTTTTTCATTTACGTTGCCGATGACTATTATTTTGAAAAAAAAATGTACTTTGAATTACCACATTTTGGATATGAATTGATTTTTAATTTTTTTTTAAATTGACAAACGTAAATTAACTGCAGAAAACTAATTTCCACCAACAACTAAACAATTAAAAATCAATTAATAAAAAATTTCTTTCAGAAAAGTTATACAGTTATAAAGCAACGTCAACAATTTTTTTCAGATAATAGTTATCAGCGACGTAAATAACAAAAAATTATAAATACAAGTAAAAGCAACGTAAACAAAATAAATTCCAACACAATTATCGAGAACAAAAAAAATTTTGTTTCTCATAACAGTTATTACGCAACATAAAAATTAATTGGCGCAAATAATAATTATAATCAACAAATAAAATTTCTGTTGCATTGTTATAGTTACATTGCAATTCTTTTCTTAAAAAACTTATAATAGTTAAGTCCCTGGATATAACGTCTCTTCTGCTTGGTCCTTGGACTTGCTGACCGTTATTAGTAGATTTCGCTGTAACTAATTCTTGTATGTATTTTTTATAATTTATTTATAGTGAATTTGAATAACAATAATATTAATTTAATATTTATCATCAGGTATATGTATGTCATGTTTTGCCAGCTTTAATTGTTAACAATTATTTGTAATCAATTTTTCCTTGACAAGCAATTACACAGGGCAACAAAATCTACACTTATTTTTTTTCTGAAATCAAACCATACTTTTCTAAAGGATTTTTGGACGCTGATCATTTTTTTATAATTAATTTATTTATAGTGAATTTTAATAACAATAACAATAACGATAATATTAATTTAATATTTATCATCAGGTATATGTACATATGTCATTTTTTGCCAGCTTTAATTGTAAACAATTATTCCTAATCAATTTTTCCTTCCTTGACAAGCAATTATTAGCATTAAATCTCTAAATCTTCTTTTGGTGACTTTCTTAAGCTTCAAGCAGTGCAACATGTTATTAAATTACACCATGATTAGAGCACTAATATGCAATTATTTACCATCTTAAGAGTAGCACTGCGGCTGTAGCCTCTAATAACGTGTTAAGTACGCTAAGCAATTTTCGACAAGTACCATCAAGTCTTAAAAAATTTCTTACAAATTAAACACTTTAGTCCTGACAATGCCACTGACAATGCACCACACAAACCAGACAATTGCTAGAAGTCGGCTTCTCTCATTTATTATAGTTCGTTTACTTTAGTGTTCACTTTTCCTTTAGAAACCCATTGAATGATGAGTGAAATAAAATTAATGACCAACTTGTCTGCGCACTCCCGGTGCGGTGCTATTCACTTTACAGAAAGTAATTTCCCAGTTGTTTTTTTGTTTTGGTGCAGCAACAACTTTCAAAAAGATGCACAGTGGAGTCGCTGCATCATCACCTTTGTTATAGCCAACTTCGTGCACTGTATGTGCGAGTATGTATGTAGGCATGTAAGTGAGTTTCTATGTGCCGTTGCGCGGTTAAATGCGCTCATCAAATGTGTTGTAGCCGTTTGCGCTGAAATTGTTCATTAAACTTTTTGTTTGTCCAAAGCATCATTTGGCTGCATTTATTTCGTTGACTGTGTCTAACACACACACACACACACACACATTCACTGCAATTGGGCTTTCCTCTAATGAAAGCCAAGTGTTCAGGCTTTTCATTAGAGGAAAAGTCCCAACCTCTTTTAGTTCACTGCAAATTCAATTCAGAGATCAATGTGCGCCGATTATGAAATTCTCTATTAACGTTTAATCGCCGTAATTTATATGTTGAGTTTATGGCATCGAATGCATTGCATTAATGGCCCATTTGTGTATTTGTAGGTGTCATAAAGTGCAGCTATTTCATTAAGCGCGCCTGAAATCAATAAATACGTAAAATGCCATATAAATATTAATGAGTTAATGTGCTCGCCTAACTAATTTTAATGTATTGAACTTTGTAAAAACTGCTTAATAAATCTCATTTGACACTTGATTTATATATATATTGCGTTTTAATTGGCTTAAAGATGTAATTATAAGTTGTCAACTGTGCGATTTTGTTTTGACTTTTGAATGTGTGTCAAGAACAGTTGAGTAGAGAGAAGTTGATACGCCAACTATTTTCATGTGAGAGTAGTGAATTTGCTAATTAAAAAAAACTAGCAATGCTGATTTATTAAAAAACGTATTGTATTGAATTTTGAAAACCTTGTGTTGTGAATTGACAGCTGACAAGTAGATTGTGTCATATTGTATTGAACTCATATAATACATGTGTAGAAATCGATAGTTTTTTGTCTCAAAACTAGGCAGAGTGACTAGAAATAAAAGTGTTATATATGCCGAAGGATATATTTTAAATTAATTTTTATATATTTATTATTATTATTATATTTATTAGGATAAATAAACAAGTACTTAACCTAATATAAAAAAAGCAACGAGTACAAGCTACAAAGGCCATCGACTCTGGTAAATAATGGAATTTAAATGAGTATTATAATCTGTTATGTAATTTACAGTCTAAAAGAAAGTTGTATATCTTCATGATATTTACATAGGATATGGTTTTTAGGATAGTTTGCGGGTTTATAGAACCAAAATGTTTTCGCCTTAAATTCTGTAAAGATGAACATTCGTTGAGGATGTGAGCAACCGAGGCAGTAGTGTGGCAAAAAGGGCATGTGGGTATTGGTGTCCTAGATAGCAGATGTTGGTGCGTGAGTTGAGTGTGGCCGATCCTCAATCGGGTGAAGAGTGTTGATTGTTGGCGCGTGATATTACTTGGGTATAGTACTTTACTGCGGGTAGGGTTGAACATAGTGTACGGGTGGTTGAAATTAAGCCATTCGGCTTCCTTTTTCATCTGAATGTGGTGCTTCAATAATTTGCTGAGATGCTTTTGATCTTGTAACTCGAATTGAAAAGTGGGTGCTGTTTCGAAATAACGGGCTGCGTTATCTGCATGTTCATTACCGGTTATGCCAGCATGACCAGGTACCCAGAGCAGCATGACTTTGTTGTTGTATTTGATGCATAGGTCTCGGATTTTGGAAACTGTTGTTGAGGTGTTGTTGATGTTTTCAACGGCTGTTAAGCAAGAGCTGCTGTCTGAGCAGATAACAAACTTGCCTTTATTCTGGATAGCAAATTTTAAAGCTGTGAGGATTGCGAAAGCTTCAGCGTTAAATACAGATGAGTATGGAGGAAGAGTTCCGCCGGAAATGATTGCTCCATCTTGTGTAGTGACAGCAAAAGCTGTGTTTACTCTTTTAGAGCCGTCTGTGTAGATCGCTTTCCAATTTTCGGATTTGTATTTATTAACTGTAGCCAAGAAATTCTGTTGGTACGTTTGGTTGTTGGTGATCGATTTTTTGTAAATGCTTAAGGAAGTGTCGACAGAGTTTTTTTTTAGCAGCCACGCCGGTTCCACATTTGTTTTGTTAAATTTTTGAGGCGGGTGAATACCATGCTCTTTCCCGTAAGCAATACAGCGGCGCAGTGTGGATTTTAATTTAAAGTTTCGTTTGTGTCGAGAAGCGGCCACTATAGTTTTATAAAGGTGCTCGTTTGGTGAGTTCAGCAGTTTTGGGGTTAGTAGGATTGTTGATTCATATACCCTTTCTTTTATAGATGGTAAGCCAGTTTCGCCTAGGATGCAATTTATAGGTGATGTAGGAAATGCATTTATACTGCGTCGGGCTGCGGCGTGATACGGAGCTTCCAGTAATTTGATGTTTGTATTAGCGCACCATCCAAAGATGGGTAGGCAGTAGTCAATTTTTGATAATATTACTGCCCTTGTTATATTAATAAGTGTGTTAGGATGAGTCAAGGATCGTCTACATGCTAGGTATTTGATTATATTTAACCTTTTTATGAGTTTTTTTCTTAGAGTAATACATTGGTGTCGAAAATTAAATTTGTTATCAAAATAAATACCTAATATTTTTAAATTTTTTACAGATTCTATAACATTGTTGTCGAAAGTTAATTGAGGGTAGTTACAATTTCTTTTTTTGCAAATGTGCAGTAATTTACATTTGGAAGGGGAGATAGTTGCCCCTGATTGCAGGCCCCATTTTTTAAATTCTGTGAGGACTTTACAAAAGATAATGTTTACAGATTGTGTATTTTTCATGTTAGTATAAATGATAGCGTCATCAGCGTACATGGCAAGTTTTATATTTTTAATACTCATACATATTTCATTTAGTTTATCGAAGGCTATTATAAATAGTACTACAGAGAGAGGCGAACCCTGCGGGATTCCATTATGGAGGGGGTAAGTATAGGATAGCTTGTTATTCACACGAACACGTATTTGTCGATTTGTCATGAAAGCTTTTACAAATTTAAAAACTTTTGGACCAATCTTCCAGGTAGCAAGTTGACTTAGGACTGCGTGAACTCCTACGCGGTCAAAGGCTTTCTCAAAGTCTGTCGCCATGATGGTAACATGGTTTTTGGTGGCGAGAGAGTCTGATACGTAGTGTTGGAGTTGAGTTAGCAGATCCATAGTGCTGTGTTTGTGTTTGAAGGCAGTTTGGTTGTGGCTAATAAAATTGTTTCTGGTGATAAACCACATTAATCTTTTCGCTACAATTTTGTCAAGAGTTTTACCGAGGCATGACAGAAGAGATATTGGTCTGTAGGACGCAATCAAGTCGGCGGGTTTGTTTGGTTTAATAATTGGGATTATCGTGGCTGTACGCCAGTGATGTGGATATAAAGTTTGTGCTAAGATGGAGTTATATAAGTGAAGTAATCTGTGTTTGGCTATTGCAGGTAAGTTAGAAAGCATAGGGTAGGAAATACGGTCGATGCCAGGAGTCTTACCTCTAGCGTGCTGTAACGCTGATTCAAGTTCAATAAATGTTATTTCGCTCTCTAGGGCTTTTGCTGAAGGGGAGAGTTTTGAAGGGGCGTACGTTGTGGAAAGCCACAGTTTTTTTTCTTTTATGTAAAGGTTGGAAAAGTTGTCGTCATTTGAGTAATTTGACCAATATTGGGCAAATGATTCCGCAATGCCGAAAGAGTTAGAGAGAATGTTCTGATTAGATAGGATCGTTTTAATGGGACTGTGAGGATTTCCAGTTAACAATTTAATATCAGACCAGATCTTTTTGGGGGTTGAAGTTGGGGAAATTCGTGACGTAAATAGTGCAAAGCTTTTCCTCCTTGATTCTTTGGCCGCTTTTTTGAAAAGAGCGTTTGATCTTTTATAATTTAGTAGGTTTATGTCGGTCATAGATTTTTTAAAAGTTTTCCAGAGTTTAATTTTTTGGTCTCGGAGTTCTTGGAGGTCCTTGTTCCACCAAATAGGAAATGCTTTGGAGAATTTACGTTTGCTTTGAGGAATGGACTTATTAGCTGCAGTGCGAATGATTTTTGTGATTATTGAGGTTTCTTTATTGATGTTGTGGGTTGGAGGATACTTTAGGGTATTGCTGATTTCTGATTGGAATACATTCCAATTAGCGTAATCAGTTTTAAATTTGGGCAGATGGTTATATTTTTCAAAGTGGAATTGGGTTTGGATAGAGATAAAGATCGGGAAATGATCGCTGCCTCTGAGGACGGAGGAAACTTTCCATTGTGTTCTGGGGCTGAGTTGAGGGGAGGTTAGGGAAAGATCAACGTTTGTTAGAGAAGAGTGGGAGGAAAAGTGTGTGGGAGAGCCGTTATTAAGTGCCACTAGATGGTGGTTAAGAATAAAGTTTTCGATAATTAAACCTCTCGCATTTGGTTTGCGAGAACCCCAAAGAGGGCTCCAGGCGTTGAAATCCCCTGTCCATAAAACTGGTGACGGAAGATGATTGAAGAGGCTAATTAACTCGGTTTCAGAAAAATTTTGCTGCGGAGGGATATATGTATTTGCAACGGAAAAACATAAATTAAGGTTGATTTTTACTGCTATTGTTGATATGTTGGAGGCTATGTCTATAACTTTGTGTGGAATGTAATTTTTTATTAGTATTGCAATACCTTGTTTACTAGATTGAATGTTGTGTAAATTTGAGAAATAGCCAATGTATTGCTTAGGGTAAGCAATACTGTTTGAATTATAAGCATGTGGAATGTGGGTTTCTTGTATACAAATTATATCTGGATTTTTCTCTTTAATCAGCAGTAAGAGTTCATGGTAGTTATTGAAATACCCGTTCATATTCCATTGGACAATATTGAGTGTCATTGACAGTGACTGAGAGAAATGTAGATATAACTCTGTATGTATTTGTTTGTATTTTAAAAGTGATGTTGAGAAACTACATATCGTCTTCGGAGGACATTGGTGTCTGAGTAGCTGAGAGTACTTGGGGGAGAGACGGGAGAGGTTCGAAGAAAGATTGAGATTGTGCGTTGTGAGTGTCTGGAGAGTTGGTTATTGTGAGGAGATTTTGTTGAGGTGAGTTTGGGAACGAAACAGTGTGATCGGAGAGGCGTGTGTTATTGGAAATGTGATTAAAGTGGAATTCTGAGCTCGAAGAGTGTATAGTAAAATTTGGTTTGTTTGTTTGTAATGTTGAGGAGGAGGGTTTGGATTCAGCTGAAGGGGTGGAGTCAGCAGTAAGAGAAGGGGAGAGTTTGGATTGTTTGTCAGTAAAAAGTAAGTTCGTTGTAGTTTTAGTAGTCATTTTGTTTTCATTTGCTAAGTTATCGTTTTTTGAGTTATTGATGGTTATGTTATTATTGTTATAGTTAGTTTTGATGTTAGAGATGTTTACGTTATTATTTGTAGTTGTGGTTGAGGATTTGTGGTTGTTGCCATTTGTGTTTGTGGTGGATACGGCTGTAGCATAGGAGGTATCAGGTGAAACAGATGAAGTGAGTGAAGATTGTTGTTTGTGGATTTTTATTGCTTCGCGCATGGAGCATTTGTTTGTTGTTTTGATTTTTATTATGTCTTTAGCTTGGAGAAATTTAGTGCATTCTTTGGATGATGAGGGGTGTTCTGCAGAGCAGTTGGCACAAAGTGTGCGTGTACAACTTGCTGGAGTGTGGGGAGGGAGAGAGCAGTTCACGCAAAGTGGACTACGATTACAACGTTTCGCTGTGTGCCCAAGAAGCTGACAAGATTTACAGCGCATGGGTGAGGGAATGTATTGGCGAACCAATACTTTACACCAAGCAATGTCGATCTTACTAGGTAAGGTGTATAGGTTAAATGTTAATAGGACAACTCCCGTAGGGCGCAGAGTGTTGTCAACATTTCTTTGGAATTTAAAGGCTGATACTACTCCTTGAGACCTAAGCTCGTTTACAATTTCTTCCTCTGGCACATTGTTTAGGAATGGGGCAAATACCGTACCTTTAACATGGTTGAGCGATTCGTGTAGGGTGGCTGATACCGCGCACACGTTTGACAAATATTTTGTTTTCAAGAATTTTTGCGCGATTTCAGAGCTCTTGACTAGTAAAAGTAATTTCCCATCACGAAGGGTAGATATGGAGTGGACGTCACTGCTGATTTGTTTGATCGCCCGATGTATGGCAAAACAAGAATAGGAGGAGAGGGGTTTGTCCGTGTCTGTGGATTCAATAACCACGAATTTTGGGTCAATTGTTTTTATTTCTGGGAGAAGAGGAAACGGAACCATGGACACACCCGTTCCTGATTTACGTTTCTTTTTTGGTCCAGAATCGAGTAGGGCGAAGCGATTAGCCTCAATATTTGGTGGCCCAGGGGCCATTTTCGACGTGGCGAATGAACTATATGCCAAAGGTGGGTATATGCACACGCGAAAGCTAAAGAACAGTAGTAAATATAGAGCGAACCGTGTAAGAATGGAACGGTGAGTACAGTTAGAAAGATAAAGCTACCAAACACTCCGTAAGCGAAAAACAGACGTCTTGTCAGCGCGAGAGTTAGTCGGTGACTCTTTTTATATATTTAATTTAATACAGAGTTATTATAGCATAAAATGGCTTATGTTTACTTATGGACTTTTCCTAGAAATTGCAATTCCTAGTAAAAATAACAATGATCAATTAAAGCATCGAAGCTTCTGATTCTTTTCCATTTATTCTCTGGAGTAATTTTTGGAATGGAACCCTTTATTCCTCAAATGCATGGATTATTTTCTTGTTTGTTTCATAGATATAAAATTTTATTAATATTTTTGAGAAAAATGTCTATTAAATACTGGAAAACTATCTTAGGATTTAGTTGCCGTTTCAAAAATTGTATCAACGTTTAACCCTTTCGCTACAGATTTTTACTGGGGAAAGTTAAAATTTTAAATTGTACGTTTTAGGCTTCTATGCGGTTATATTAGCAACATTCCATAAGAAATTTTTTCATTTTTTTTCTCGGACCCTGTATTTTAGAGTGTTTTTCTATGAGAGCAACCACATCGTTGTGGCTGTAATTATTACTTAAACATAAAACTTTTTACGCATAACGAAAATTTGAATATTTCTTCATTTACTTCAGCCAAAATTAAAAAAAAAGAATCTAAATTGAAAGAAAACGTCAAATTAAAAAGTTCTCTAATTTGTCTGCTTCTTCTTCCTTTACTATGACAAGATATACCATTAAAAAACGTGTATACTTCTCTTCTTTAAACTTAAATACTCAGCTTATTAATTTCGTATTTTTCCTAAAACTTCAAACTATTCTAAAGATCAACAAAAAAAATGTATTCTTGCAACCATAGAGGATGCAGACGTCCACAAAGTAGCATGTTGCCATATGGTAACAAAATAGCGAAAGGGTTAAGCCTTAAAACTTCTCTGAATAACTTTTTGGAATGTAGACTTGTATCCCTCAAATGCATGAATTATTTTCTTTTTGTTTCATAGATATAAAATTGTATGAATATTTTTGAAAAAAATGTCTATTAAATACTGGCGAAAAATCATCATCAAATTGTATCAACGTTTAATTAAAAAATATGTTCATATAAGTTAACCGCCCTGAACGGAGTCTATGCATTTAAGGGTTGCACGGTTCTTGCAATCACTTTTTTGATGTTAAAATTATTCCTAATAAGAAAGAGTCATTTTCTTTGAGAGCGGTACTAGCCAATTCAATACAAAATAAAATTTAAATTTTGGTCAAATACAAGACATAATAATTTTGAAAGGGGTAATGAAAATATTAAAATTAGTATGTTTGAATTCAAAAGCCCACGTCCGTTAAAAATTCGCTTCCTATTGCTTAAGATTTCCGCAACTGCAAAATGCCACCCGAACCATTTCTTATTACAATCTCAGAAAATGCGTTTGGTATCTAAAGACATAAAGCAATAATTGTATAAAATTCTACATTCATTGCAGTGTCATAAAAGGCAGCCTTTCGTGCACAGTTTGACTTAATTAGCGAACAAAAAACTAAAACTGTGTCTAACATGCAGGATAGCCGTTTCTCGCTCGACGCTAGTAGCATCGAGTGTGCAGATGCGTTCACATTCACACTCACCCAACACAAAACTACCTACATATGTATGTATGTACGTGTCGTGCATTCCGAGCCATTAAAACCATTTTCTACTTTCCCAAGCCCACTCGCAGCAGCATTTCAGTAAAACCAGTAAACCATTTAAAAACGCGCCGCGGCCTCACCCACCGCCGACCGTAACAACGATACCGAAAAAAAATTAATAACGTAATTTTATGCTGGCCCGTATTGACCCGCATGTGAGCGCGTGTGCTGTGGTAAGCGCCAGCGCCAGTGCCAGTGCCAGCGTTACACGGCACACGGATTTCTTTCCAAACAGAAGCCAAGCGCACTCCAAAACCTAAAACTGTGAAAGTATCGAAATACAACAACAGCACAGCTTGTACAATCTATCAACTGCAATCGTTTTAATAAATTGCTGATGGCGCATTAACGGCGAAGTGGCATTAATTCCCGAACGCGGCGCATCGATTGTCAGCCGCCCTGAAGTGTGCACATGGACGTACTACCTGCATGTGGCTGTGTGTGTGTGTGCGTGCATTGGTGTACGTGTGCCACACCGCGCTTGGCCCCTATATGTGTAATGGTGTAATGTGTGAAATAAGCAGTGCATGCAATTTTGTGCCGCCGTCAGCCCAACTGTTGGCCGCCAATGCTGCTGACACGGCTACTATTGCTGCTCTTTCCGTTTCAGATTTCAACAGCAACGCGCACAAGCAAACCAAACCGATAAACCTTATTTTATTTTAGCGGCAATGCTGTTTTTTATTTCGATTGTATATTCTTCGCGTATCTGGCGGTCCATCTACGAGAAATGCCACATCGCCACGCCGCATACGAGTTCCAAATGTAAACATTGAAAATTTATTGACAAACAACACGCGACCGCAACGTTGTCTCGTTGTCTCCAAATGTGGCGCGAACACGTCGACTCGCCGCCACTGTATTTGTTTGCGTAATTAAAATTAATTATTTCGGTACTTGTTGTGGAATGGCAGCGGTGAGCTCAAGTTGCGAAGCTAAGGTGAAGGCTGGCATGCACATTGTTGCTGTGCTTGCTGCAGCAGATGGAAGTTACGAGTGTTTCGTTTTCTCGAACACCGCTAGCCGCGGCCACGCAGCAACTGCTTGTCGTGTTGTTTGACCGATTAGCGGCTGATTTGCAGAGCGTGTGAAAGCTTTCGCAGTATGAAGTCGAAAAATGGGGGATGTTTCGGTTCGCACCCCTTGCTTTTCTTTGTTTCCTTGCTTCCGCATGGCTGACTGCCACAGTACGCGTATCCACAAATGGCAGGAAGAACGGTTGTCGACTTCAACGTTTCGGTTGCATGATTCTCCCACTGCACTGCACCACAAATATGTAGCGCGCTTACAGTTTTTCACACATTCGTTCACACATTCGCCTTTCCGGCGAATTTTCAATCTCCCAAAGTGCGGGTGTACGCGAACAAAATGCCAGGAATTTGCGCGCGCTTTTCAAGAAAACGTAGTCAAACATTTTATTCGGCACTGTCCGAACTTGAAACTGTACTGCGTCCAATTAGACGTTTGAGACCAGCTGCATCAGTTTATTGTAGTTAGTAGATAACGAAATAATTGCAGTCGCTGTAGTTCAGTTTGAGAATTGTGGGCTCCCAGAGCTGATTCAGACGAAACTATATGTATATGTGGTGAATTAGGTCCCGATACTAGACCCGACATTTTGCTGTCTCGCCATAGTTTCAATTATGACGTAGTAAACTTATACGTAGGTTGCCTTTTATATTTTTTTCAAAAAGGATGAAAATGCACTTTATCATCAAAATTGTTTTATTGTTTTTTATAGTATTCTCCTTGAAGATTTATACACATTTGCATGCGCTCAAACCAATTGTCGAAGCAGTTTTTCCACTCCGATTGAGACACCTCCAAAACATGGTTTTTGAATGCTTCAACAGCATCTTCTGGCGATGAAAATCGTTGACCACGCAATTTTTTTTATGTGCGGGAATAAAAAGAAGTCTTTGGGTGCTAGGTCAGAGCTGTATGACGGATGACCCATTAAATCGATGCTTTGGTCGATCAAATAGGCGCTTGTTTGAGCTGATGTGTGAGAGCGCGCATTGTCCTGGTAAAGAATGATTCGGCGTCGGCGGTTGTTTTTCCGTATTTCATTGAACACTTCTGTCAAACAAATTGTTGTGTACCACTCACAATTGACCGTTCTACGTTGCTCTAACGGCACAGTAGTCACATGACCAGTTTTGCCGAAGAAACAGATGACCATTTTCTTCGATGTGCTGCATGCCCGAACAATTTTTGTTGGATTTGGCTCGTCTTGGAAGACCCACAGGGTCGATTGCTGTTTTGTTTCGGGCTCATATGCATATATCCATGATTCGTCACCTGTCACGATCTTATAAACGTCTTTCGAAGTACCACGATCACGATCGATTTTTCCATCATTTCTTTGCACCAATCGACACGAGCCTTTTTTTGAGCGATTGCCAAATTATGCGGGATCCAACGAGAACAAATCTTTCTGACAGCTAAATGTTCATGCAATATCGAATGCACGGCCGTGGAACTAATGCCCAAGGATGCCTCTATCTCACGGTATATCACATGACGATCTTTCATTATCAGTTTTTGGCACAATGACCGATTTCGGACGACCTTCACGAAATTCGTCCTGGAGCGAACGCCGACCACGCTGGAATTCGTTAAATCAGTTATAAATTGTCTTGAGGGTTGGTGGTTCATCACCAAATGCGGAATGAAGGCGATCGAAGCACTGTCGCTGAGATAATTCACTTCGGAAATCGTAAAAAATTATTGCTCGAAAATGTTCACGAGTTAAATTCATTTTTTGACCGAACGAAAACTTACTAGGCCATCCCTATTGAAAAAATATAAAAGGCAGCCCTCGTATTTGGTGTTTTATTTTATTTCGTTTTTCGAAACTATGAATATTCAAATCAAAAACATTTTAAAATTGACCGACCTAAAACGTTCATCTTTCGCGCTTCGATCGTTACTATATATCCCGATTTGGAACGGCGTCCCGAATACTATTTCATGGACAGTAATTTTTTTATTTTAGAAAAAAATTATTAAACGTCGAATCGTTCATGTGTAGGGTGCTTTGTTTTGTAGGTAAAGTTACAGTACACAAAACTACCTACAAGCAGAGAACTGGACATATTTTGCATGGAAATTTATTCACAACGGCTTTTTCAGTATCATGTGTATGTACACATACATCACAATACATATATGTATATATTTATATACATACACATGAATTTCTCTCCCATGACAATTTCTTTGGAATGTGAATGAAATGAGTAGACAATTGAAATATTAGATATACCTATGTATGACATGAATTTGCATAATTTTCACCCCTTTACTTGAATTCAATACAGTGAATACCTGAAATGGTTTTCAATGGTAAAACACATTTTATACGCTAATATTGGTTCACATCTGAATGCAGGCTGATATAATAAAAGAGCCGCTCTACCCAATAGTTTTAATTTAACTTGGTCTTTAAAACATAAAAAAAATTCTGAAATTTTTTGGAAAAACAGGCGTCAGGAACATTAAATAAATATATATAAATATACTAAAACTAGAGTTAGTACGATCCTATCATCCATTTAATGCGACTCAAGAAGTGCCATTGTGACAAAGTTTCCTTTGAATTACAGACTTCTATAAGACTATCTCTGAAAAAAAATTCTTGTAGCGTTAAGTGTTTCCAAAAACAAAAAACCCTCCATTAGCATATCACAAGTTGCTTCCACGTCTGTATTGCCAGCCTTGCGTCTAATACCATAAAATGTATAATGTTGGCCAACCAACTGTACACCTCACAATGTCCGGATGAATAACGTAAGAAGTTGTATATAAGTTTTGTTGAGTCGAATTCAAGTTTTATTAAGAATCAGTGGAACTATTAACTTTACGGTTCCTGTTATCTCTGGTAGCAATTTCGTTAAGTATTTTTTAGACAGCTCTAGATTTGTACATCGTGTGCCATTTAATCTGCAAACAATAAAAAAGGCAAGTCTACATTGTTCCTGTGCAAAAATATCCTATTGTGCAGATTTGCGTGGCCCATTTACAATGAAATCGAATTTTTTGTGGTGACTGTTTCATGCACTGCATTAGAAATTAAGTTATTTCCACTTTCTAGACAAAACATCAAATAAACAATAATATTAAGGCAATAGTAGACGAATATCACAAATGCAAATAGAGTTCTTTCAGAAAATTTCCTTTACATTACGCTTTGTAAAAAATGCATAACAAATCGTTTTACTAGACAATTGGATGGTGGATGCGAAATAAACTTTAACTCCAGCACTGTGCAATTTCAATGCGGCATTTCTTCTTCACAGAAGCGTGTACGGTGGTCGTAATACTCGAAACAAGAAGTAAATAAATGAAATTATATCAAAACTGTTTGAATTTTATTTAAAGAAATCCTTAGTACACACGTCTGAATCTCTGTTGAACCACTGAATTATCTAAAACATTGAAATGGTTTACGTTGCCGCAGACAAATGGCCACCTTAAAAATCTGCTGTACATTATGAACTCGTATTCGTAGTGAATTTCAGTGCTCGTAAACGTGGCAGCAACTAATGGTGTATCAGTTGCGGCTTAGAAACACAAAAGGAAAGCATTATTTGCTACAGATAAGAAAGGTGAAATTAATGATGACCAAGAAAATTACGTACAGATTGAATAATTCGTTACGGACGCGTTTAGAAGAATCTGCATAAGCTTCTCGGACAACAATCAATTTAATTTAAATTTAAAATTAAATTTTCATGCAAGCTGTGTGCCAAATGGGAGCCACATCGAAATAGTGAAATATGACGAATAAGCAGAAAATGTGCAGAACCTCCAAAACGAAAGATTTAAGAACCGAACCTGCTGGCAACAATGTAAGCAGAGAAATTTGCGCGCAATTACAGCGCAACTATTGCGTATTGCATTACGCTAATGGCATTAAAATGGTAAAAATTCCGCTGAAGATTAATCAAAATCAGCACTCGCTGAAATCGCTCGTTTGTATAGTTGTGTGTATGTGCGATTATTGGTTTATGCCGTTTTTGAACTCTGATGCGGCAGCATAACTCTAACTGACTGCACGTCGTACGCCAACAATGCCAAGAACAGTTGGCGCTGTTGGCAAATTTATGACCAACTCATATCCCAGTTGGACGCGTAAGTGTCTGCCACTGCTAGTTGGGTGGCAGCAACGTTTCAGGAAGTCAAAACCCATTAAGATTGCCTAACGTTCAGAAATATTGTATGTTTTCAGCGTCATTTCGTGTGTATGAAAAAGCGGCAGGAAGCGTGCGCGTAACTGCTTCGCAAGGAGATTTAATGCACTGCGTCCGCGCGTCACCGGTGCGCCTGTCAACCCACTGGCTGTTTTTTATGTGGGTGTTAAATTGATCTCCTGGCCGGCACACATGTATTTATATGTGTCTGTGCGTGTGTGTTTGTTGGAATATCAGCGCGTGCACAGTTCGTGTGTGTGTTCGTCGGTGTCTTGGCGGGCGACTTTTTTGCGGCGCACATTTAGCTTCTGCATCTGGGAAGAGCACCGCTAAATGTCAATTTTAATTAGCAGTTACCTACATACATCTTTTTCGAACTTTGAAACGGTAACTGCAGTGTTGTCGCCTCGCTAATAAATCTATACGCGATAGCGGCAAAAAACCGATCGCATTCGAACGCATGTTTTCCTCACATGCTTCGCTCGTGATATAATGTGATGCAATTATTGTTGCATTTCCTACTAACAAACAAGCAGCACAAGCGCTGTCGGCAAGCCGCCATCGACAACAACAACAGCGATGGCGGCAAAAAAAATTCAAACAATAAAAGTAACCTCCTCATGCCGCCTCAGTACGAGCGGTAACAGAACCAGGCAGGCATTCAGCTGCAGCGCAGAGCAACATGAAAAACGACATTGTCACTTACTCGCATGTCCACGATTTACTCGTTCAATAGTTGCAAAGAATGAATCGGTGGAAGGAAAAAAGCCTTAAACGAATGCTGTCATTTCGAAAATAATATTTAATAAATCAGCGCCGAGAGAAATATTCATGCGAAAGCATTTTTCTGCTCGATGCGCGCCGTGTTGGAGTGCTAACTAAGCATCAACAATAGCGCAATGTGACGCGCGTACAAAACCGCAGATGCTAAAGTTAGTTAAATGCATCAGCGAGACAATGGACATGTCCATCTAGCTGCGGACATACACACAATCATCTTCATCATCAGCGCCGACTGGCAGCAGCTACAGCAACAACTACAACAATAACTGCAATGACAACAGTTTGAACATCAATTCACGATGGCCAATGTACGAGCGCTCGCCTGAACGTACGCATCATGCATGCCGCCTGCTCTCCCAAAAAAACAACAAAATTAAAAAAAAAAAACAAGAAAACACTAACGCCGTTGTGGCGCTCCTCACAAATCGTCGCCATCGTCATCGCCGTCGCCGTCGCAGTTTTATTTACAAGCGACCAACAGCCAAATGGGCAATGCACATTTGAAAGTAGCATCCGCTTAATGTCGCCCGAATGCGATTAGAGTCGCATATAGTGTACGCCTTTCGTTTCGTCTTTCAGTGTGGCGGCGGGCCGGCCGACTCGGCTGTGTTGATGGCAGCGGAGGCGGTGTTGGCGAAGCTGCGGCCTCGCGCAGTGATGCCTCTGACTGTTGACAATGTCACGGCTTGACAGTATTTTAGCCGCACCAGATGATGCTCGATTTTTGTATTTCGTGAAAGGATCTTTGTGACACACCACGTTGTTGTGTTGTGGTAGGTCCTCATTGCGATGCGGACATGCGATAGAGCCGCGCCGGCGCAGCTGCTGCGTATGGCTTCGCAGTGCAAGAGTTGACTTTGTTTTAATTTAATTTTCGATTTGATGTGCTGATTTATTTGTGCATATTTGTCTAGCTGGAATTAAGTATCGTAGAAGCCACGCGATATATCATTTAGGAACAAGTCGTCTGAATAATGATCCTTGCTTGTGGAAATTATTGAAAGGGAAACGAAGGACCACCTACTCATTGCACTAAGTGTGGTGTTGTTTTAATAGTATAGAAATTGAAAGAAGAAGTAAAGAGTGTTTTAAATCTTAAATGCAGTATCATAAAAGTCGAACTTGCTTCAGGATTAGCCAAACGATAAGAAAATATCTTAAACAAAATATTGCTCTTAACTGATATAAAACTATTTGAATTTTTTAGCTGATTTTGAAGCTTATATTATCTCGGTTCATTGATTTTGTATCTTTTTATTATTTAAAATACTGATACTCAAATAAATTAGAATTTTTGTACTTCATTAGAATTGCAGCTTCCGCCTTTTTTTAATAACTTTCGAACTAATAAAGTTAGAGTAATGAAATTTTGACACGTCATCAGGAAGATTTGGGGTTTTAACATACTTACTTTTCAAGAAAATTCGATGTAAATTTTCAAGGATATAAAGGATTAAAATTTTCAAAGGACCTTATGCTGTCGCACTGTGTAGTCAGATCTCCGTCCAGCCTTTGAAAAATGTTATGAGGAACCATGGAGTCACTTTGAAAATTATAATACATTTGATAATGTAGAAATTCTACTAACTACATACAAAGCGAATGAATGTTTAAATGAACTTAGGAAGCAGCATTATCTGTTTATGTGAACATTTATATTTTCAAAAAAAAAAAACTGTTTACAATTGCCTTTTAATGCTTTCGTAGTCCTTGGGCTATAAAACAGGTGTATTGATGTACAAGTAATTATGTTGATACTATCGCCCTTCCAGGCAATCAATATTCATTTTCCCTTCAATGTGTCGCTTCTTTGCCTAAGCCTGGTTTGATGGTAGCAAAGTAGACGAACCTGTCATGTGAAGCAAATGTCCCAGCTTCTACCAACATACAGCCGATAAAAGCCATAATGCAAATTACCGTATAATGAAGTTAATATATGAGTTTAGATAAATGCAAAAAAGAAAGAAACCAAACCTCCAGCTAGAAATTACAATCCCTCCAAAGGAAGTGTACTGTCGGTAGAGGTGAAGCCAGAAATGAAAGCAAAACAGGCCGAGTGTAATTTCGATTCTCTGCCCGCTTCTACTTTGTACACAGGATGTGTTCTTCTTGCTTACGAGTTGTTTGTGTTGGGTTCCAAATCTTAAGGCAGTGGCTGCGATGCTGCTCCCTCACCGTATTCCACCTTCTTTGGCAAATAACGATAAAACCCATTAGGCCAGATTGGCCAGAAAACAATAATAAACAACAACAGCCAAAAAGCAACGAGTACAGACTTGAACGTCAACCGGCGCAAGAGACGATCGTAATCTCATCTAGCGATCATCTGGGCATAAGCACAATTTCGCAGTCTCTGCTTGCTGCAAAATTGCAGCAAGGAAGGGAGTGCCTTCTATATATATATTGTAAGTATGTGCAGGCCATTCACCATTCGCTGCGGTTAACTTTTCAGCAGTATTTGCTGAGAAAACATTTAAAGTACGAGCATTGCAAGTACGTGTACCGAGGCCTGCGCGAATGTTTTGTGCGGGATAAATCTTGCAAGATATCTTCACATATCTGGCTGACTTTGTTGTTGTGGGCAAATCGAAGGAAGAGGCCATCGTGATAGGCGTAGCAAAAATACACAACAATTTCTTATGGCCCTCAGAGTGCTATTATTCCACTAAATGCACTCAATGCACATGAGGAAGATGTCGACTGGCAAGAAGTAAACATGCTCATTGCAAAAGTTCAGCGCGCTGCCAGCAAGAAGCGACAAAACACATATACGACTTGCCTAAAAAAGTGCATTAGACACTTGAAGAATCGCAGAGTGAATGGAAAGGCCTTTCCACTGGTACACACGTGTCTACACGATCGTCGAATGGCTTTCGTATAATTTATCATTATGGCACTTTGTGAGCTTTCAGCACTTACTACTGCAAATTAATTTCTCCAAAATATTGCTGTGCTTTTTTGCTTCGTTTGCTCTGATCTGTCGGTCAAATAAGTGATTGTGATGGCCTGGCTGCCATACGATAGAATGGAAAACACGCTTCTCTTCGTAGAAGGCGCCATCAAGTGTAAAGATCTTACCTTCTGTTCTTTTGTTCCTTTCCAAATATTTCTTTAGTTTTTATCTATATTTTCTTTAGCAAATGCTTAAATGCCCTTAAACATTATGACCTGAGCCAGGGGCGTAACCAGGGGGAGGGTTTTGGGTGTCAGAACCCCCCCATAGCCTATAATTTGTCAACATTTTCAATTACTATGCATCGTATGTACGTTCCCACATTAGCAAAAAGGTCTTTTCATCTTTAACATTTAAAAGAATAATAAAAAATTTTTTGGGCGAAACTAATTCGTTTTTTAATAGTCCCGTTTAGGCTCACTACAGCAATTTGCATGATCTAAAAACATGTCTAAAAAGTAGTTTAGTTCGTCGACCGGAATGTCCTTCAGGATGTCGGTACAAGCCTTTTGAATGGTTTCTACGTTCTCAAAACGCTATTTTCATCGGCAAATGCATTTTTTGAAAAGGTGAAAGTCGCACGGTACCGCATCAGGTAAAAACGAGGAGTGGTTGATGGTTAATATTTTACTTTAAGTTAACAAAAAAAAAATGTCAAAACAAGTGTCAATAGATGAGATGGCATCCTTCGATAGCCAAATGTTCAGTTAAAATGCGATAAATTTATGCTATTTAGATGCTTAACCTTCGCCTTACCAAAGATTTTTGTATACCTCGTTTACCAATGTCGTTCATTCGGATGACCGCAGGTACTTCCACCGCTATTTTCGCTGTTTTGAGTAAAACTCACAAGAAATATATAATAATATACATTTTTTTCATACTTCAGTATTTAGTATCTTCCTCTGGCCATAGTTCGTTTTTCGAAAAAAGGCCTAACGTTAATGATTTATTTTGCGACTATGGAAAATATTAGAAGATTTCTTTCCAGAGGTTTTATTGAACACATAATCAGGTACGCAAAAAAAATGTATTGTGAGTTTTATTCAAAATACACAAACATAGGTATTTTGTAAACAAAATGACACAATTCAAGTTTAAACATGAACAAAATTAAAAAAAATAAATATTTTTTCATGTTATTGAAAATTACCTTCAAATTTGTGCAGATATTAAAAAGATCACCCGGGCGGGTATAAGTAAAGCGAAGGTTAAATCCAATTTCAAGAATTTCAATGAAGATTTTGGCTAATCTTTTATGAATTACCGCCCAGTTTTGCTCTACAGTGATCGCGGATTTCAGTTGGCTAACACGTTGGTCATCATTTATGTCCAGACAATCGTTTTTAAATCGCGTTTACCACTTATGAACTCCACCACGGTATAAACAATCATCACCATAAACTTGGTTCATCAATTCAAAAGCTTCGGTTAAAGTTTAAACATTTTTAAAACAAAAGTTAATATTGGATCTTTGTTCGATGCTCATTTTTGTACGATGACACAAACATACTTTCACTTCAGATGCAATAACTTCACTTCCAGTGCACCAAATTTAATGGAATTTTTACTAAAAATCGGGAAAAAATTTTATTTCCAATGCATAAGCCACCACAAAATGCCGTATTTGGAAAGTGCACTTTACTTTAAAAAACACGTAATACTAAACTGCCGAAAAAATTTTTTTTTGGCTACGCCCCTGACCTGAGCAGTACCAGACATGTTAGCAAACACACCAAACCGAACAGAACCAATTAGTTGACTTGAAGAGCCCTACTCGAGCGAGCTTCGTGCGCATAATTATAAAAACAAAAGTATATAACTTTTTTCTTGCAATAACGGCAACTCTTTAAATACCACACAAACCGATGAAAAGTGCAGATAACTCACAAAAATTGGTCATGCTTTTTGTAAAAGAAAACACAAATTGTCTACGCTCATTCCTACTAACTGGCTGGTCGGCCACAAATCTCAGCAAAGCGTTAAGATGAGTAACTTTATGCTTCATGGCAGCAAAAGACCTTCCAAAGAATCTACATGTTGCCCCCTGCACAACCCCGAACGCAGACTTATTAGGCCTACGAATGCATAAGACAGGTTCAAGACTGACTGACAACACTCAATTCGGATTGCTGCTGCTTTCAGCCTCGTTACAATTTAAGCCACCAATGATTGCAATTACTGTGGAACAATGATGATTTCTATGGCCAGAAACAAACTGAATTACAATCAACCAAATTCATCGCAGCAAACGCACTGCAATTAATTATGTGGGCATTTTTGTTGGTTGGGCCAACCGAAAACCACAACGTGGCATCATCGAGCTGAACTGAAAACTGAAAAACTCTGACGCACATAAAGAGCGCAGAAAAATCTAATTATAATCAGGCGTGAAGAATCGCTCAGGAAAGGCCTTTCCTTCCACCATGCCGTATTATGTTTTATTGCTTATCGTAAAGGTGGCATCGTAATTATCCAACAAAGTGTAGTGGAAAGCGTGTTGGCCCGATGGGGGGTCTGTCTGGCAGCGCGGCGGTAAAGCGTAGCTGTTTGGGTCATCACCAAAGCCCCGTTCGGGCAATATGTCTTCACCTCTCCACCAAGCTGCGGCACGCCACTTAACCGTTGTTTTTCGTTCATTTCCCTAACTTTGTAGTTTTCATGTCATTACTTATTCGCGTGATTTTTCTACCTCACACAAAGTACCTTTTTTTTATTATCGTGTTAACCCTTTTGCTATTTTGTTGCCATATGGCAACATGCTAATTTGTGGACGTCTGAACCCTCTTTAGTTTCAAGAATAAATTTTTTTGTTGGTCTTTAGAATAGTTTGAAGTTCTAGGAAAAATACGAAATTAATAAACTGAATATTTAAGTTTAAAGAAGACACGTTTTTTAATGGGATATCTTGACATAGTAAAGGAAGAAGAAGCAGAAAAAATTAGAGAACTTTTTAATTTTACGTTTTCTTTCAATTTAGATACTTTTTTTAATTTTGGCTAAAGTAAATGAAGAAATATTCAAATTTTCGTTATGTGTGAAAATTTTTATGTTTAAGTAATTATTACAGCCACAACGATGTGGTTCCTCTCATAGAAAAACAGTCTAAAATACAGGATCCGAGTATAAAAATTAAAAAATGTCTTATGGAATGTTGCTAATATAACCACATATAAGCCTGAGACGTAAAATTTAAAATTTTAACTTTCCCCAGTAAAAACCTGTAGCGAAAGGGTTAAGCACTTTAATATATTCTGGCACAAGTTTTTAGGGCGAACATCTGTTTTTATGAATGCAAATGGAAAACTAACGAGTAGGTTTATTTCTTGGGATCTTCACATAAAAAAATGCAAGTGATAACATTTTTGATTGCTTAAGTATTTGCATACATACTTAAGCATGTGCATGTATGTACTTAGTTATATCCGTGTTTGAATATATTAGTTTGACTGCTAACATATTCAGAGTATGACGTTTTTATAATGATTATACATATGTACATACACATCCCCATGTATGCATGTATGTGCAGCACGTAAAGAGTTTATGTACCTTTACATATCAACATAGAAAATAAAAGATGATTCATATTTTTGGTGCTGATTCGAGGGCAATGACTTACTACGACGTCAAATTATTTCTTGATTGTTTTCCTCTAAAACGTTTTTACAAATCACAGATCTTTGTGTTTGCTAAAGACATGTGAATATGATTTATTCTTTGATTCAAATACTTGCGATTGTACCTTAGGTTAGTTAGTTTAATTTCCTATACATTAAATATTCCATTAAAAACTTTGCCCGTTCCACATTTTCAAAGACTGACTGATTCTTAACTGGTTCGCCACTGACACCTTATATTTTGATGAAATTTTGTGAGTAACTTTACATTAATTCAGGCCCTTTGTTCTCTAGGCAAGTGGATAAAGAAACAAATTATTATAATTTTACAATTAGTTTTGTATATTGCAGCGGCCCAACTATCACCTGCTAAGATCAAAACAACTAATTTGATTTACAATTAAGAATAATACTTAACATTTGTTAAAGCCTATGTTGAATAGCACCAAATCCTATCTAAATGATACAGGTTGGCTATAACGCTTATTTTTTCTCACCTTCGATCAGTGCGCAATATGGGCGATTCCGGAAAACTTGACCTTAGTCCTTAATAGGACTTACGTTGCAGTTATATATGAAATGTAACAATAGTACTGAGGAAGATAGTTGGACAATAATACTGAAGAAAAAAGAAAACGCTCATAACGCGCAGAGCACATCTATTTATTCGTTCTACTTATAGTCGAAAGCATATCGCCCGTTGGCGTCTGCCCTCACTCTGATTATTGTACCAGAATACTGACAGCGCTCGCAAACTGTTTTTGTGATTCTCCCACAGCTCCCACAAACTGTGACTGTCGCAATCAGTCGTTAGTTGCCGGCCGCTAGGAAGCGGCAGACGACTACGCATGTTCCCACAGCGTTGCAATTGCCACCACTTACTTACAGGTGACCGCCACCGACAGCAGCAGCAAACATGCAGCTTGTGCTGGCGATTGCACCTGTTGCCTGTCAGATAGCTCAGCGCTAGATAAAGACAAAACAAATTTCTTAAATTCCCGCAAATACAAGCTGAATTTTTGCAATATGCAGCATCGGTGCCGCCAAGTGATGGCGCACAATAGATGCGGCAACGCAGCATTCAACCTCAACCCCGCTGAAATGAAGAATCTATGCGCATTTCCGCTGCACTTTGCACGAAGGCTGCAATCGCGACCGGGCCCGTAGCTGTGGCCATGGATGTTGCTACTGGCATTGCCGGCGCTGGTGGCGTTGCTGCCACAATAGTTGTCTGTATATTAACTTGGCCGCTGCACTTGCAACATATTTCGGTTGGTTAGTTGTTGTTGTTGGCTGCCGCTATTTTATTGCATCCGATCTGTGCTGGTATTTGTTGCAACCTGCATTACCTAATGACACTTTAGGTTTACTGCATGCGGCGCGGCCGCGACCGTGCAGAGTGCGGGAGCAAATATCTTTAAATCTATTTTACACAAGAACACATTTGCGTCGATACGAGTACAACGTAGCAACGTAGCGGCGAGCGAAAAAAATGCGCATGCGTGCGATTGCAACAACGCAGCATGGCAGTGAGTGTGTGCGCTGAACGTGGCCAGCTGGTCGTTTGGTCGGCCGATGCCAATCGGCAGAAACGACAAACCGGCAACAAGTGCGTTCGTTCGGCTGTAGACTTTTGTACGAGTATGTAAGAAGCCCAAAAGAGGCTGTGACTTTGATTAAAGTTTTTGAATTGGAGATTTTTATGAATTTCTGAACTCGACTCACCACAAAGGAGAAACTGAAATGATTTTAGCCCTTTTTGAGGTTATGAGGATCCAATTAGGTGGTCGATTTGTGCTTGTTCCAATGTTGATCGGATTGATTGTGTTTGTTTTATATGTAGTTTTATTAAAATTTAAAATTTCATAATCAATTTATTTTTCTTTTCTATTTCGTTTCTTTTGCCCACAACGCTGAAGCAAATCCTAACCTATAAATTATTCGACGAACTTGAAACTACTTTAGATTCAATTTTAGCGTGTTTCGGATTTCGACTTGACCGACCTTAGAGATTGGCACTAGTTCTGTTGCTTTGTTGCTTTTACTGTGAAAGGAACTTTTTCGCGGCACTAATCAGCATTTGCCACGCTACACGAAACCACTGAAATTGCCGCAATGCAATGGAACGCATCCTCGTTACGTTGGCCAAGTGCTTGTGTGTGTGTTTTTAATTTAATCTCCTACAATGGCTTTCGAAGGCAGCTTTTGCTATTTCATTTAATTTTCAATTGATATTTTTGCACTGTGAAAATTTAATGGCATCTTCTGCGCCGCCCCGTTCGCACTGCCTGGGGGAAGGTGCGCGCACTTGATAGCTTAAACGCACAAATATTCCTTGTCTCGCAAGCCTTTAACATACACACACATACAACACATATTTGTGTAGATGTATGTAAGGACCACATGAACGACGCAACATTTACAGAAATCGCTAAATGTGAGTAGTTCGTGCGATGGTTGGGGTTGGTGTTGTTGTTGTTGTTGTTGTTGTTGGGCAGCTGCTATTATTTTTACCATTGAAGTCCTAACAACTCAACTAACGTCTTTTATGTGTGCATATCTTTTGTATTTCGAGCACCTCGCCATGTCACTTCCTGTGTTGGTGCTGCCGCAATTGCTGTGCGGTGCTGTTGCTGCCGGTTGCTGTTAGCCTGGCTACTGTTATTGTTGTTGTTGTTGTTGCAGTTGCATTGCATCTTTAAAATGCGGATGCGAGTATCTCATCTTTTATGATGCAATTTGTTAGTAACGTGTGTGCACACGGCATTTTCCCCCCATTTTATATTTTATTCAGATTTTAGCATTTTCTAAAGGCGGGTTTCCTTTTCCGCTGTACGGTTTACACAATTGTGTCTTCGTAAAGTTTGTTGTTCTGTGTTTAATTTAAAATTATGTTGTTGTTTTTAGGCTAGAGGCGGTCTGACCAGAACACCTGCTCGCCACAATGACGCTCTACTCTTCAGCCCCGCCAGCTATTCGCCCATGTAAGTAGACAATAACATAAACATTTCATGTTCTTGAATGTAGGCCATTACATTTGACTTATGTTCAAATTCCTTTCGGAGATGAATGAAATATTGCGCATACATAAATAATTCAATGATAACACAAACACAATGCGCCTAATGACTTTATTCGATTATTTACCGAATTATTTTCAAATGTTTAGATGATTACACTGCACAACAGCATGTCTGTTGCATGAAGTTTTTTACATGAATCTGAATAGCTTTTCTACGCTAGTTTCAAAAACATATTCCGTTTTTATGTAACAGCTCTAGTTTTCGCAAAAAATGGGCGTGTCACTTTTTCGAATTTTCCTCGACTTTTTTCACGTTTTCGACTAATTTCTGAACCAATAATCCTATCGACTTAATTTTTATATCGTTGCACTAACAACATCTCACGCCTTCTTTTCTGATATTAATCAATTTTATTCGTTGTAAATTGGCGTGGTAATAAATTTTCAAAGTATGAAAATATGGAATTTCAAGGCGTTTTTTCTGATGGCGAAAATTGTACAGATGTTTCATAAATCAAGTTATGAAGTATATGAATATCTTAAGAAGAAACATCATTCAATACAACTGAGGCAACATTTTTGGCGGAATACTCATTCGCATCGAAATTATAATTGCTATTAATATTATTATAATTTTGTTGTCCTGTGTTATTTACCGAATTATTTTCAGATGTTTAGATGATTATGATTGTATAAATCTTCTAGTATAACTAATAGAAGAATTTGAGTTGAAATAACTCTAAATTGATTGTCAATAGGATGGCAATGTTGTAAAGTGTGCATCTTCTAGCATAACTAAAAAATAATAATTTGTATTTAAATAACTTTTAAATTTGTTTATTGAAAGTCAAAAAATGCTTTAAAACGATGGCAATGTTGTAAAGCTTGTTGTTAAAACTTAGGTAACAGCTTCGTACAACTAATTGGAAATAAAACACTAAAAACTTTAAGCAACAGATCAGTTAAAGAACATAGAATAAGTAGAATAAATAACGATGTGTTAATAGAATAAATTACGATGTGTTTTATAGTACTGTTATTTGTAATATATTTCAAGAAGTTAGGAAACTATGTCGGTGTCATTATTTATGCAAAATTTCTTTTCCCATTCACAACTAAAAACGTTAAACACTCTTCACACAACAGTCGTTTCCAATTAGTTGCACGAAACTATAACCGGCAAGTGATCCTTGTGGTTGACCTTGGTTTACTTGTTCGCAATCATCCATATTGCACATAAAAGTGATTCAATGTTTTCATGGAACGATTTTCTGCTTTCAAAGCTTTATTATTGCTTAGAAAGTAAGTCAAGGTCATGCATTGAATATTTGTTTTATTTCGTTCATTTGAAATTCAAACCCACAACCCTTTGACTTTTGCATGAACCCACTAAACACTGCGCTCCAACAACCACATCGGCAATTAGAAAGTTAAAACATGGCCAATGCGGCAAATTAATTACATACTGAATGCTTGCAATGTCGGCCGCCTGTAGCTGCATGACTTAGGACTTTCAACTCGTGGTGTTGCCGTTGTTTGCGGCTTTGTGCACCTAAAAGCTGGTTCACGGGCAACACACCGACTGCAACCGCTCTTCGACGATTTATTTTATAAAACTAATCATAATTATTTTCATTTATTAATGTCTACTTTGTGTGCTGCCTCGAGTACAGCAAGTGCAACTCCTCTTCCTGCAGACTGTGGCGGCAAGCAGAACCCAGTCGAGTTGAGGCAGCAGTGCAGTTGCGTCCGTCGCGCTATCGGCGGGTGCAGTTGATAAATGCTGATATCGTCTAATAACAGCATTTACAGAGACGTCCGATAATTGTGCGCGCGATTGATGGCATCGAGGACTCTGCACCGGCACTGTCTGCCATTGGAGGCTAAACAGTAGCCCCTGCGGAAGTGCCAAATGCACACTTCGACCATTTCTAAAGTTGCTTAAATGTTGTGCTATTACGGTGTTGGTGCCGTTCTAGCCAGACTAAAAAAAGTAAAGTGAAGGAACGTGACTTTCTGTTGACGTACTCGTCGGCGTATGTTCCAACGGAAATGCGTCTACACGGCAGAGCGATGTATACCTTTTCTTAGTTAAGCCTTTGATTTCTGCGTATTTATCATTTCTTACTGGTCTCCTGGTGCGAGAGACAAATGAAATGATTTGTGCGAGTGTTTCAGTAATTAGATATTGGAATCGTTGAACCCAGCACAGTCAGCGATACATGAAAACAACAATGACCATGACAATTCAAATTTTGGGTAGATTGCGTTCGTTGCAAATGAATGTGAGTGGAATGATACATATGTGTAGGTGTTTACAATTGATACACTAACGTATTTATGTACCAGTATGTATGTACATTTGTATATGCAGAAATTCAATCGGCGGCTCGTTCTTGTGTCCGTCTATTATCTTAAAAAACGATGCAAAAATTGCGTTTGACTGCTAAAAAGCTAATTGAACGTCCGTTAAAAGTTTTAAAGAGGTTCTTGAAACCCCTAATAAAAATGTGACTTTTCAGACTTAATAACTATTTTGAAAACTTCTCGCTCGAGTTTAGTTCCTCTTGAATGCTAAAATGTGAGCTTGTATCAACGATATCTGCCCAGCATGAGTTGAAAATTTCCCAAATTTTGCATCACATTGCACAGTGATTCGACTCCATACAACCGCGGGACAAAATTAGAAGGAGTGGTCAGTTCTTCATAAAATTTGGTATACTAGTTAATCATGGTCTGCTGATTTGAAACCTTCATTTTGTTTATCTTAAACTTTTGTAGTTTGGCAATGCCTGAGACTGAAATTTGCGATTTTCGTCATTTTTGGTGAGCTATAGCAACGAGTGTGTTGGCTAGATTTTTCAGATTTTACATTTAATCGGTAACGTCAACATTGATAATTGCAAAGACTAACAGAAATTGTCTTAGGACCCTTTAGTTTTGCAATAAAAATGTTAAAAATAGATGTATGTCTTGCATTTGTGCAGTATTTTCAATTTTTCATGCTGATTGCATACTTTTAGGGATGAAATAAATTAATTTTGGCGAAAAATAGGTGTGGTATTGCTGCATACTTTCAGGCAGCAGATTAACAATATGGCAACAATTTGGCAACAATTTGGCAACACAATTTTTTTTTTGGCAAACACATTCAAACACACAACGTTGGTAACAATATGGCAACAATTTGGCAACACAACTTTGGCAACAATATGGCAACAATTTGGCAACACAACTTTGGCAACAATATGGCAACAATTTGGCAACATTGGCAACGGAATTTTGAGTTTTGTACGGACGGAGTTTTGTACGCAAACTTATTCTGCACCGTTTTGTGGGGGCTATTCAGTTATTCAACCCGGAAGACATCATCCTAATATTTTTAGAAGTGAATTCAAAGCAAATTACAAACATTTTACTGTTATCTCCAAAATAATTTCCAATAATTTGCAGCAATTTCAGCTAAAGTTTGTGTTCTAATTGAAGTCTACGAATTGGGCGCGTTTGATCAAAACCATTTTTTTTAATAATGGTTAAATAAAATCAAAAAGTGATAATTTTGTATAAGTAATTTTACTGAAAACTATTAAAATGCTAAATAAAATTAAAAACTTAAAAATTCAATACTCTTCAAATTGAATTATTTTTTGAGATCGGAAGATATAGGAGGATGTAATTGCATTATCCAACAAAGAAAGAATACTTCTTAAAATTTAAAAAAATCCAGGAACATACTTTCACATACTTTTTAGATATTTTCCTCTAAGTTTTGCCAATTTTCAGATTTTTAATTTAGATTTATTTTAAATTAAAAGTGAAGTAAAAGCCTCAGCTTTGCAAATTTTGAAAAAAAACATTAAAAGCGAAAATAACCACATCAATTTTTAAACCAAATTTAAAGTTTTAGCAACTTCTTGGTACCCATGTATTTTTACAATTTTTTTTTACTTAATAGACTAAAAAACAAAATATGTGTTTTAATTTTTTTGTGAAAAAAGTTTAAAATTTGAGCCGCTTTTGCACAGACACTAATTAATTTTTGGCAGAGATATTTTGGGGTTTTCTTAGTTGGAGTTTTACCTCGCAAATGACATCAAAAACGTTACATTCTGAGACTATAAATTTTTTGAATTTTGTCTATGGAACGAATCACTGTGCATTGTTAAAATGTTCCTACATTTTGTTTAAAAATCGACAGCAAAACATTTTTGTTTTAATTTTTTATATTTTGGCAAATTGTAATCTATCCAAATAGTTTTGCAAAAGCAGTTAATTTCACCTTTACAAATAACCAGTGAGTGGTTGGAATTTGAGTTTCTCGGTTTTTCTTACAATTTTACACAATTATTTTCGCGCCGCATACAATGCAGCCTGAGATCGCCCAAAGCCTGTCCGCGAGCGAATTGGAAGATTTTAATTTGCGCATGTTTTGCGCCGCAATGGTTGCGAGCAGCAGCGCCGCGTCAGTTGCATAACGCGGCAATGCGCCAGTGCCGCGCGGCTATGGTTGGAGCGGTAGCCACATTGCCCAACTTACCTGGATGACGCATGCACGTACGAGCGGCAATCACGGCGCAAACACGATGCAATGCAACACTCTGCTGCGCTGAACGTATTAAAATTTGATTTTTGGTTAATTTTTTTTTCGTGTTTATAAGCGCAACAGCTGTAGTCTAGTCGCCGCCACCATCATTCACAACCTCGGGTTATCATAGAAACCTTTTTGCTTGCGTTTGAATTGTGTTGCCGCTGCGAACGGTCGCCGTTGGTTATCCGTCCCGTGGCGCTCGTACGCTATGCCACGCAAAGGAAAACCCCCAGAGAGCTCATGTCCAACACATTGCCAGCAATAAAACATAGCCCCCCACCATCACCAGCAGCTCGAGCACCACTTTGGTAAGCCACCAACGAAAGAAATGGTGCATCAAAAATGGCGCACCGCAGAATCAGAAACAAAAACGCTTAAAAAATTGTGAAAATGCTGAACGTAAACAAAAGCTCGTGAAGAAACAAAAGCATCAAAGCGTTCAGCTGCTACATGTACAATAACTCGCAAGCCAAAATGTTGCCTACAAGACGCCGCACTACGAGCACAATGCAACGAGCGCGAATGCATTACTGGGCCGCGGTGTGCAGCAGTTTTAAGCGCGCGCGCGCGCCGCTTGCACCATGGAAAAAAATTTGAAAATGCATTGAAATGAACATAATTTTCAATTTTCGTTTCTGCGGTCGCTTTTTCGGTTTATTTTCTCTTTGTTGTTGTTCCTTGATGTGAGGTTGTTGTGCGCTTTGTTTTTTCACTCTTCTGGGAAATTGCAAGAAAACCGCGCTGACTGCTATTGCAGCCGCCGAGCTGCAGGCCAGCTTACTTTACTGCTTACTATGGTAATAATGTTTTATATGACTTTTCCATTCTGCATACGGCGATCACTCGGCGCACACAGCGTGCGGCGGCCAACCGCTCGGTACGAATGTTTGTACGTTTGTACTGCATTCAACATTTGGTTATGCTTCTGGCATTTTGCTGCAGGTCATACATTTTGCATTTTTTATTTCGCTTCCCATTTCATGATTCGTTTTTCATGCATTTTTTGATGAGGTTTTTTCATCCATCCATTGCAATCATTGCGAAAAGAGTTCGAATGGCAACCGCCGCAGCGAACAGTTGCTACGTAGGTATGTACGAGTGCCATGTACGAATGTATGTATGTACATTCGTCCGTGTGTCAGCGTGATAGTTGTTTGGTTTTGTTGATTTGTTTGCGCATCTCGTAAAGCATAGAAACCTACAATGCAATATGATTAAATCCACAGTCGAAGTAATAAGATTGATAATAGCACTGAAACGAAAAAATAAATTAACTCGAAATGTGATTTACTACAGCTCGTAGGTTGATCTTGTTGGAAATTGTGACATAGAAATTATGGACATATTTGAAAATTTTGCATTTTGGCCAAAAATCTTTATTTTCAACACTAGTTCGCAAAGTGGCTGGTATTTTATTTAAAACATTTGTTGAAGCATTTGTTGAAATATTTGTTGTAATCTTTGCTCATGGCTTTAGCTTTATTCGACTATCTGAAAATAATCAAACTATGAGGTGAACCAGAAAAATTTTAGAATTTCTACGCATCCAGCATACGAAAATGTGAAGAGTTAGGATCCTGGTATTTTCGAGTGAAAGTATCTATAAATATAGCAGTTTCTTGCTATATTAGTCAATTGCATCTTGGATCTACTTTAGTCAACATGTCCAACCCGCAAGAGCGCTGCCGCAAATTAATACTGGACATTTACTTGACTGATAAGACGAAGTCTAGTCTAAGCATTGCACGGGAAAGCAAAGCGGTTTATAATGTTATAAACAACTACAACGCGGGAAACTTCATCTAGAGAGCCGAAGAATCAGGCAGAAAAACGGGTCGAGGTCGACTCGATATGTTGCAGCTGCAGCAGGCACATCGCAATCAACTGTGATGCGATATAAGCGAAGTCAAGGATAAGTCGGAAGCAAAAGAAAAAATAGCGAAGACGCGGGCTCGAAAACTGTATGACGATTACGAAGTTCGATTGCGTGATTCTCGATGATGAAACCTACCGTAAGGCGTACTTCAAGCAGTTGCCTGGGAATGCCTATTTCACTACAAGGAATAAGAATGGAACACATAAAAAATACTCTGAAATACTCACCAAATTTCCAAAACGCTGGTTTTTCAAGCTATTTGCACCTGCGGTCTACGGAACAATGCGTTCATTACGACAGGAACAATTAACTCTAGAATTTATATAGAAGAATGCCTGCAAAAACGCGTTCTACCATTTAGTGAACAGCACAAAGGAACAGTTTTGTTTTGGGCAGACCTAGCGACAAGCCAGGTCAACTATGGAATGGTATGAAGAAAATTGTGTCACGGTGGTCCCAAAAGAGGCAAATCCTCCCAACCGCCCGAAACTTCGGCCTATTGAAATATATTGGGCTATAATGAAGCAAACCCTAAGAAAAACAAAAAAAGTTTGCAAAAATGATGTACAGTTCCTAAATCGATGGAAGCAAGCCTGTGTAGTCACCGAACGTACTGTCCAGTCTCTAACTAAGAACTTTAAGAAAAATATAAAAAAATTTTGCAACCGCTAATTATATTTCATTAAATTTTTTTGTGAATTAGAGTTTAAGAAATGTGTAAGAAACTGCAGTTTATTTTAGTAAAATCAGACGATTACTTTTTTTTTAATGTATCCTTAAAAATTCTAAAACTTTTCTGTTTCACCTCATGTAACGAATGAGCTCTACGAGTACGACAACATTGAGTACAACAATCCGGCATCTGTGAGAAGTACATTTACTTACTTAACTGGCCATAGGAACCCGTTACCAGGGCGCCTCTGCTTTGCGCGCGACTCCTCCAGTTGGTCACACCAAGAGAAGATAGGGCCTCCTCAACTCAATGTGGTTACTACAACTCTACAGAAAAATTAGTTTTGAAACGAATTTTCCTGTGTGAAAACGAAATGGATTACCATGATTCCTATGATGGGCCATTCAGGCGACGAGACCCCACTCAGGCGTTGAGTGTCTTGTAGTGAGGTCGGTTGTGGCTGTTTAGACAATTGTATGTATGTATGGCCACTAAAAAATAGATCTTTTGGTTTTTGGTTTCAACTATAATTTGAAGTCTTAAAAACAATATACAGTTGTTCTTACAGTAGAAAAAAAAACATTTTTAACGGTTAAATTCTTGAGTTTTCCACAGCGCCTTGGAGCGTTCGCAAAGCTTCAGACGCATTTTTCTCTAAACCTCATTTTGCAAACTGGGTAGAAAGATTACTCGAACACCGTTGCATAGATCGAAATTTTGACAGTAGCTTCACAATTGGTTGCTCTAAGGTATGCTCACAGTATGGGAGTACTAGCCGTTTTTTTATTTGATTGAAACATGTTTTTTTATAAATAATTTGTTAACGTTAAATAGTGCACTATTTCTACAAAAAATGATTTACTTAGATAAAAACCTCTTCTTATTACCAAAGGCAAAAAGCATAGATTATAAAAAGTTGTTATTGTTGGTTTCAGGTTTTATACTATACGAGAATTCCGTCCACGCGCTTAGGAGTTAAAAAAAGGGCGATCATGCTTCAGAACTTTGAAATAGAATACAATTTAGAATTATGAATCTACAGAATGAGATCCCAAACATTTATGATTTCCATACCTGACATATTTTGGTCCTGAAAGTTCAAAATAGAAAATTTAGTTAAAAGGAGACAATTTTCCTCTTTCATTTTATACCCATATCTTCATCAATGCACAACCGCAAATATTTTAAAAAATATTTGAAATGGGTATGTCCTTAAAATTTTAAAGTCTTTTAAGAAGGATTTTGGATCAGAATATGAAAAACTGACTATGCCAGGATACTATAAATTACCTCTAGTTTCACGTCTATATCAACATTTGGATGGGTCTCGGAAAAATAAAAAATTTTGTCGCACGGTGTAATAAATGAAAAGTTGGTGTTTTCACTCTGTGCATCATAACTTTGTCATTTTTCTTTCAATTCTATTGATGTTAGGATTAATATTTGCTCAAATAAAATATCTTCCATCTTAGATTTTAAAACCAGAGGAAAAAATTTATTTTATCTATAAAAAACATTCGAAAATTTATAATTTTTTAAATTGGTCGAAAAATTCACTTTTTTACAACTTTCACCGTCAGTAACTTCCCCAAATCTCCTCTGATTTGGACAATCTGTATATCGCTGGAAAGGCTAAGGTATTATCTTCTGACCGACGAACAGTTTGTGTTAGTCGGATGATTCGTTTACGAGATATATGTATGTTCATAACTGAAACAACAGGAAAAAAACTGATTTTTCGAAGATTTTTCGAAAACGCTTCTTAAACAAATTTTTTTATGTTCAGTTTCGTATTCCGTGACCCAAAGTTAGTCTACAAAATACTTTTGTTTTGAGGTGAATTTTTTATGTCGAGTAGTGTAATCAACAGATAATGTCGTTTTGGTAAAGTTAGCTTAGATTAAGAAGGCAGCTTATGGAGCTTACATAGGCCAGACTTGGTTGAACTTGGTCGTTGCGTTTACACCGACAAAATTTTAGAATTTGGAAGCCCTTGGGATTTCCGTATAAAACGCACTATGCCGCTAATGTTGTTGGTGGACGGGCTTGTCAGATTCACCTGAAAAGGGGTCGCATGCTAACGACGTTTCCGCCGGACCAGGGCAGCGCAATAGCACATTGATTTGAAATGACCTCTTCCTCCTCCGCCGGCAGTGCTCATTGAAAAGGAGACCGAGCGAGACCAATGACCATTTGGGATTTAGCTACTGTTGAGTTTTGCGTAGGTAAACGTTTTTAAGGTTGTACATTATAGTTACACATTTTTTAGCATAGAACTTTACGACATAATATCAGTAATCAGGCTTTCATGACTTCATAATCAGCCATCAGGCTTTTACATCAATTGACCTAAAATTTTCAAGTAAATACTGCCCAAACACCATCGTTATGCAACAATATAATATTTGTACGTGTACATTCAAATATATCTTTGACGCACCTGCAAACTCTACGCGATCTTATTACCGCACGTTAATTTCACTTGTAATGACCATTTGTGAAACTAGTTGCGAAGAAGTGGCGTTAGTGCCCACACTTGGCGCACGTATGCGTCGCTTGCACAATGTGCGCCCACACGCGAACATTGCACACACTGGCAAAGCACCCACTCGTGCCAATAACCCTTCCTCATTAATATGATTTCGTTTGTACACTTTCAACAGCACTGGCACTCCGCGCACACACACCGCCGCTGCAGGCTCTGGCAAAATCGTCTACACCTTTGGAAAACCAGCGCTGATCAGCGCCGCCACATGGGCCTCGACGCAGCAACACCAAGTCCACATCAGGCAGCTGCTGCTGCACAACGGCGCCGCGTTGAGCGCCAACAATGCCAAATACATGTTCGACTGCCTGCGTGAGAAGTGTGAGATTGCGACCGATCGCGTCTTTCAAATCGGCAAGGCGCTGTGCCGTAAGGTGTTCGGCGCCGACGAGGATGACTATGAGCTGAGCCAAGTGGACGTGCACTCGCAGGTGGGTGGCAAATGAGTTATTGCTATTATTTCAACTGCCGTTTGGCGTTGGCTGTTTGTGTCTGTAGCATTTGCTGTACTCATATGTGTGCATTTCGAATGGGTCTTTCAGAATATGATCAAAACGATTGGCACAATTTGTTGCGATCACGATGGCCCGCTGGATGCTTCCTCAACGCTGCTTGTCGGCACCGATGAGACACGCTGCCGTACTGTGCGTTTGAATTTCTCGAAAGCGAAATCCGTTGGCGTGTTCCCGGGTCAGATTGTCATTGTGTCAGGCATGAATCCGCGGGGCGACACATTCATTGTGGATGAGGTGCACACCGAACGAGAACTGAGCCCACCGAAGCCACCGCAATTCGCCGAGCCACTGAGTTTTGTCGTTGCCGCCGGTCCTTACACACACGATGATGATCTGGTCTACGATCCACTGCACGATCTGATAACCTACCTGAAGGTGCACAAGCCAGATGTGCTGATACTCGCTGGACCCTTCCTGGAGGCCGACCACAAGCTGCTAAGCGACCATATAACACTGGCCGAGACATTCGATTCGTTCTTTGAGAAAATGATTGCTGGCATTGTAGATGCCATTGGGTAATTATCAACTTAACAGCAAAGTTTTTTATTTATGACTATCGCACTATTTATGACTTACAGCACATCAGCCACTGTTTTGATTGTGTCCTCACACCGAGACGCACACGCCGATCCCGTGTACCCCACAATGCCCATATCGCTGCGGAAGACATATCCCAACGTGCACATGCTCGCCGATCCTTCAATGATTGATTTGAACGGCATTGTTATAGGCATGACCTCTACAGATGTGCTGGACCACATTGTAGTGAACGAGTTGGCGGTGTAAGAAAAGCACAAACATAGTTTTGAAGTTTAGAAGTTTTTGTTAACATATATTTGCAGCAATGCAGGTGATAAGGTGAAACGTGTGGTCAAGTACCTATTCAATCAGGGATCATTCTATCCACTGCATGCACCCATGGAGGATAAAATGTGTTTCGACAGTACTTTGGCGGCACAGTTTGCCAACATCGAACAAATACCAAATATTTTAATACTGCCAAGTGATCAGAAATGCTTCATTAGAGTAAGTTTATTCAGCAGGACAAAACAACCAAACAGAACAGTTTCAATTGAGCGATTGATAGAAACTGATGAATTTTTAGTTACTCAATTGTTGAGTTATGCTTTCGGCCACATATCTTAGTTTTCTATTATTACACAGAGCAACAAAATCGATACTTTTTTTTGTTCTAAAATCAAACCATACTTTTCTAAAGGATTTTTGGACGCTGATCACAACTGCGTACTTAGTTTTTTGATTGTAAGAGCGGCTTAGGAAATATTGATAGTTTTCCTTGGAGGGCGTTTTACATATTTTTTACCATTATACGCATGCAGCTCCTACAAACCTGAAGTCTAAAATACAATTTTTTTAATATAGATTAACAATACTCTAACTATGTATTTACAATTTAAAACATTGGAATCGGTTTAAATTTGCAAGAATTATTCCTTTGCAAAGTCAAATTTTCAGTTACTTTGCAAGATTGCAAATACACAAAAGAATTTTGCATACAAAAAATATATATTGTCATACAGTGAAAGAAGAATGTTAAGGCTTTCAACTAAAAAAGAGATTTTTGAAATACGATGTTTGTAATAGCAAATGTGTTCAAATATGTAAGTTTTCCATTCATAAATTTAGAAGAAAAAGCAAGCATTTACTTTTGAGCTATAATATTGGAGCACAATTTTAGTCAACAGTATGAAAATGCTCAGATTCATCAAATGCCCTTAATTCATACAGTTTTCAGCTTTTGCATTTTGATTTTTTTTGTGCCCTAAAAATATGTCGCAATAAAATATGGAAAAACAGCAAGTAGTTTGCTTAGTGTGTGTGGTTGAAATTTTTACTTGTGTGATGCAACTCTTTTTAGTATAGCTCCTACAGTAATGAACCAATTCAAATTTTGTTAATGCCCTTGTAAAGACAAATATTGACGCTTGCGAAAATACTTTAGATACTTTTGTCAATGACGCGAAGAACATTAGGAGATTTCAATACAAGCACGTGTTCAGAAGGTGATGTCGCATTTACACTCTAATGAGTATAGACAAAGAATGGCACATGCAACACAAAAAATCTGTTCTATAAGTTTAAGTTACAACCTTACACTATACATTGCACACTAATTCCTAGCTGAAAATTGCAACCCCGAATTTAAATGAATTTTTATGAAAAATTCGCGAAAATTGAACTTTGAAGAGCCATAGCCGTGTTAACCGTTGACCAATCGAAATCGACTATGGTCAAAATTATAGCTTAAGGATTGGTTATTGTGTCATAAAAAAATTATCGTGTTTTTCAACATATTATAAATGCAATAAAAATTCAAAGATGAAAAATCGTGGAAAACACCTCCTAGCAAAAACCACCAATAACTTACAAACCGCTCTTACAATCCAAAATCTGAGTTGTGTTCAGCGTCCAAAAATCCTTTAGAAAAGGCTTACTAGAACTCGGAAAAATTTTGGCTGTTGCTCAGTGTTATTGATATTAAAATTCCATTTTCATGTAAATTTAAATCAATTTATGTTCTTTTGTAGGTTGTAAATGGCTGTCTGGTTATTAACCCAGGACGTTTGGTAGACAATAACGCTGGCACGTTTGCACGTTTCGTGATCACACCACCTGCACCCAAAGATGAGAACAACGTTTTCAATTACGTGGCGTGTCAAGTGAGAAGAGTGTAAATTCAGATTTAAAAATGCGGCAATAGAGACCTGCTCACAATTCAAAATACTTAGAGCTGTACTAGTGTTAGTTTTTTGCCGGTTTTAATAAAATTAAGTATAAAGACAGTTGTACATTTTTCCAAATCTTTGCGAATGGATACTAAATATACATTGTCAGTATTCATTAAGAATTTTTAATTTCCGAAGGCACATGGGAAGTATTTCTTGTCGTTTTCCACAATCTCATCTAATATGTCGTCAACGTCAGTGGTGGGATAGCGTTCAACCCACGACTTGATGTATCCTTCATGCGTGGCTTCGTACGTATTCAATTGTACCTTATCACCATCAACATTGGTGTTGGCT
This sequence comes from Melieria picta, assembly GCA_964056695.1. NCBI lineage: Eukaryota > Metazoa > Arthropoda > Insecta > Diptera > Ulidiidae > Melieria > Melieria picta. The sequence continues at coordinate 140,758,796 of OZ057398.1, forward strand.
TGCACGAGAATTATGCGTGGTTTCTTGTGCGCCAGGCATATGTCGCGCCACTTGGCCCACGGATGTGGTCCTTCCTCACTGACTTCCGAATAGTGATTGTACATTTTGGTAGCCTCCGCAATGTCCGCCGTTGATTTGTACACCTGCAGTTTTCGCAAAAACAATTCGATAGCCTTTTTGCCAACCGTAGGTATCTTCGTACGGTCAACTGTAAGGCGTAGGTTTTTCCCCTCTTCCGTCTCTTCCACTGTAACCAAACCCTCTCCGGCTTCCAATAGGACTTTCATGATGACAAAGCGAGCGCGTGAATGTGCCTGCATCCACTGTTTCGATTGTGGGTTGAACATTTCCAATGCCACACCCATGCCGTTCCAAATCAAGCTCAGCCAGTTGACGTAGATGATTGTTTCCTGCTCCTTTGGATCTTTGAAACCGAAAATTTCAAGTATGTCCTTCTGCAGCGACAAATACAGGCCCACTGCTTCGGCTCGGCACTCCTCATATGAAGAACCGATAGCACCAAATTTCGTGTCGTAACTCTCACCGGGCAAATACCATGTTGTTATAGGTTCTCCGGTAATAAGATTTTTAGTGTTTTCTTTGTCGAAATTAAATTTGCCATTTTCATCTACGCGGAAAAGTTTACCACTCCCATGACCCAAAAGTTCATGCAAACCCACTTGAACCTATGTTTGGCAAGAAAAATTTTTAATTAGCAACTAGTTGAATGTAAAAATTTGCAATTAAACCCACCTCAAACGCCTTTACTTTGTACTCTTTCATAAGGACCTGGTCTTCATCGGACAAGAACGGAATGGGATCCTTGCGGTTGATATTGGCCAAAACGTTGCCAAGCGAGACATTCTTGAAGCCTTCATCTTGACGGATTTCATCGTCTGAAACGTTTTAATGCCCATTTAATATAAACGACAGTAAAATGCATAAATGAACCCTACAGTTCGGAATGTTAATGCCAGCGGGCACGCCGCTGCCAGCAAAAGTTAAAACGTCAAGCGATGTAAAATCGGGCTTCAGATACGAGTCCTTCTCGTAAGCTTCCGTCCAGGGCAGGTACTCCAAAAGCTTTTCGGCGCGTGCAACAAGTTCGGCAAATTTGGCTGAACTCTCCTTGTTGACCATGGCAACGAAACCCTCAAACTCCGCACGACCACCGGCCGGGTCACGGTAGGTTTCAATGAAACCAATATAGGTTTCAATGACAGGGCCCTTATCCTTTATCCACCACCTACACACACACAAAGGAAAACAACAAATTGATTATGCCATCGATTCATGCACTTTGAATTAAGCATCGTAAAAATATAAGAACATACATACCTTGAGCCATCCTTGTGATCGGCCAAGGAGCCTTCCTGGAAGGCTTTGATGTAGTGCTCGATCATATTCACCTCATTCTCGTTAGCTGCATGTTTCTTGGCTTGCTCTAAATTCTGATTAACCCGCTGCAGCAGCTTCTGATAATCTCCTCTTGTCACACGGAAATTGTTGCCTTTGTATTCTTCCAGCGCTAAAGTAATGCCTTCCTTATCCGTGGATTCAACAGAACCTAACTTGATGTCGTAAATGGTTTTCCCATTTTCCTCAACCTTAAATGTGCGGCACATGTAGGGTTCAATACGCTTCGAAGTCAGCCATTCATTCACGATATCCGCGTCCTCCTTCGTGCAGTTATCAGACCAATAAGTAGTAATACCGTTGGGTGCAAAACCCAAAACCTCATTGCGTGGTTTCAGCAGATAGACGAGAGACGAGATTTTCTCCAGAAGCGCTGGCACATGTTTGTCTTTCGAATACGCTGCCGACAGTCGCACAATAGTCTCGAACTTGGACTGGTCTAAATTGGGAATGATCTTGCTGTCGCCCATGCCCTTATAATTTCCCGCATTGGCAAAAACTCCACAAGCGTAAACGAGGAAGGCCTGAAAGCAGTTCGTGATCTTAAGACTGATACCGAATGCAAATTCTCTGCACCAATCTTACAGTATATTCATCCTCAGTAACGCCATCGGCCAAAACCTTTGCCTTCAACTCTGCCAATGGTTCAGCAACGAAGACACGGTGAAGCAGGGAAAAAATCAACGGTCCTTCGGGACTGGACTGTATCAAAGAAACCAAGCCGCCGTCCCACGATGCCTTGCTGAAGTAGTGCGCGTAGAGTTTCTCCTTCTCAGTTAAATTCGAAAAGGCATTCTTGCACTCCAGATCCGCGATGGGTTGGGTATTGGGCAGGACGAAATGGGCGGTATTAGGAGCAGCCATAGCGGATACGGGTGTAACAATGGGACTGAAAACAACAAAACAATTTGAGCGGAATTAATAAAGGACAATTACGCATCGTATAGCAGCAAAATGTTTGCACACGGGTGTACCTCTTCATTGGCTTGGCAAGATTTTGTCCGACATGTCGGGCGAAAATTAAAGGATTGTGTTTTTTGGAGGAAGCCGTTGCCCTAATATAGGGAATAAGTTTGCTATTTGTACGCTCAAAATGTATACCACAGATGAAGGATTGAACATTTAACAAGCGGATTTGCTGACGCAGAAAATTTGTTCTTAAGCTTAACATATCCTTTTTACACTAAAATTTGCTCTGAAATAGAATGAATTCATTAAAACGGCAAAGGCACGAACGAACAACGCGTATTGCTACTTACATTTACACTCTTCACAAGGAAAAGTAAGTCAAGTACTAATTGTTGGGGGTGGGAATTTCGAAGAGAGCTGAACTGACCCAAAAACTGAAATGATGGAAATCACGAAAGACATCGAATGTAGAAATCTGGTCAAAAAACAAAATTGATTTTTAGGATTTAATATGACAGCCTACACTCATAACTTCTATGGCAAAATATTCTCGAATTCCTTGTGCTACGACCACTTCGGGATTAATTCTTGAATTTTTGCAGGGTTAATTCAATAAGCGATTATTTAGGGTTAATTATTGCAGTCTTTGAAAAATTTAAATGTAATATGTCGAACCTATCACACATTTTTTTCAAAACCAAAGAATGAGTGAATGTTGTGTAAATTACTTCAAAATGCTTGAAGAGTGTCAATGTCTCTGAAATATATTTGTGAACTTATTTCGCCAATAAATTTAGCGGTTATATGCACTGAGCCGGACGCCCACGTGCACCGAAATACGAAGCAAAAAGCGGAGCTGGTTAAGCTGACAGAACCAATAAAATGCGAAAGCAAATAGCTATACAACTGCGAAATGCGACGAAATGGGGCTGAGGGTAATAACCTAATTCAAACAAGAAACAATAAAAACCGTAAAACTGTTTGCTTGTACTGAAAGTGATTGCACTTTTTTAATGAATGTGAAACTGCCACGCGTTGCGCCACCAACTTCAAATGCACTCGCATCGGGTACAGTCTGTATCGCGTCTTCACATCAATTGCAAAAACAAAAAATTATGAAAATCTGCACAACTATACATACTACCAAAACTATTTCTCCAAGTCACTATAAATATATTCAAACTAATTTACTCTATCCATATGCTTGCCAAAGCCGGCTCAGAGACTGTATCTGGCCGACTCGTTGTCTTCGCCAAAGACCAACAAAGCCATTCACTAAATTCTCCTAAAAGTTTTGTAAACTGGTCATTGAGTATATTTACCAATTTCGTTGACTGCAAGTATTCAAAAAAATGAAATCGAAGACTTTTATTACTTCAGCTCTTGTACAAATTGCTCTAAATTTGAGAATATGCGATAAAATGAAAGACGGTGACTTCGAGATTTTGCGTGCAAAACAGCTGACTGGAAGCGACCGGACAGGGTTGCATTTCCATGCTTTTGAAATCACTACTAAATTATTGCACAATGCAGTGTTGGACAGGATGCGATGTATACAAATTTGTGATATGATGCCCTCAATTAGGGGTTACGTCCATTATGTAGCTCTCTAACGAACTATGTATATTTGTATTATGTAGAGTAAGTTCGGGTAATGTGATATGGTCGGGTAATGTGATATAGGTGCTTATTTCACGAGTGCGTTCACTTTTTTCAAAATTAACCTTTTTAAAACATCATAACAGCTAAAAAACTCGTGCTGCATGATTTTGGATGTGTTTGCGTAAATAGTTTACAGTGAGTGTGATGAAGTGCTTTGAGTAGGCTTGCACAAGTTTTTGGTCACGAAGTTTGAAAGCAAAAAAGGTAAAAAAAAAATATTGTTACAAAGTTCGAGGCTAATCAGAAGTAAATCAGTGATATCGATTGAGTTTCCGAGGTGCGCTCTTCTCAACAAAATTATTATTGTTTTTTATAATATTTTTTTCGCAAAAAGTCAATTTCGGGTAATGTGATATAGTACATCACAGTACCCAAATTTATGACTGTAGTACTATTTGTGTACAGAAATGTTTATATACTTTATTTTATAATATTTGAAGTGGAATAATCTCAAAAATCTGTTATGGTTAAGTTTTAGATAAAAAAAATACATGAAATCATGTTTCTCGATAAAAATTTTTAACCCTTGGTTTACCCCGTCAGATTGTGATTTTCCAAAAAAAAATGAGAAACACGTCTCTAATTATTTTTGATTTGGAGTATTTTCACCAAGTTTGAAACCAATAGGTCTGTTAAATAACGTTTTTTCGGGTATTTCACATTACCCGCCACTTTTATCAGACGCCAATATTTGGATATTTTTATTTTTAATTAAAAAACTCGTCAAGAGTTTATCTTAAAGAGTTAATAATCATAGATATACTAAATAATGCATCAGTGAACAGTTTGAGACCAAAACAAGTGTGTTTTAAGGCAAAATGTGTCGGGAATCGCCGTAAAACAAACAGGTATATCACATTACCCGAACTTACTCTATTTTTATAATTAAATGCATTGTGCCATAGTCCAGTTTTTACCACTTCTATTGTAGATCGAAAAATCGCTCTTCTTTAACCCTTTGATAGTCAATGTAATATATCGAATTTTCATTTTCTTAGTCCTATTTCTAATCTGACCTTTCATGAAAAAAAACATATGTATATATCCCAAGGGCGTGACTAACTAAGCAAATTACGGGACAAAGTCTTTGCGCAAACCCAGATAAAGTCCCCAATCCTTTAGACTGTAAAGGTATATCCTTGAATTCAGTTTGAAATGTCGGTATATTTAAAATTCATGCAAACAGACAAACATAGGAGGTACAAACGAAGAGCATGTTACAAACACAAAATGCAAAAATTTAAAACACAAAGCAGCATTCAATACTAACACAAACTAATTACTAAATTCAAACAAACGAAATCCATCTTCATCACAAATTTCGCGGAATATTTTCCTATTGCATTTGCTGCATGGCCTTCAGAGCAGACTCCTCATCAATATCGGGAATTATCGATTCAAACATGCTTTTTGGGAAGGCAACATTGCCAATCATTACGACCTCGGTAGGATCCAGGGACTGCTCGAGCGCGCCACCTCGTTCGCAGCCCACAGACTGCATGTTCATGCCATTCGTCGCCGCGCTGCCACCGTGCTGCTGCTGCACCACCACCTGCGCAGCGGCCGCCGCAGCAGCAGCCTCCAGTTGCAACTTCTGCATCTGCATCATTAGGCGTGCGTTTGCATCTAAATGGGAGTGGCGTGCCCGTATATGCTTATCACGATCGCCGCGCTGCCGGAAGTTCTTAGTGCAAAAAAGACAACCGAACGGCTTCTCGCCCGTGTGGATACGCTGGTGGTTTTTCAGTGCGTCGGCCCTATAGAAACGTTTGCCACACTCTTCGCACTCGTAGCGGCGCTCACCGCGATGTATGAGTCTATGCTGGTAGAATACCGATCCAGTTAGAAAGCGCTTACCACACACCAAGCAATGGTAGGGCCGCTCGCCGGTGTGGCATTTGCGGATGTGATCGTTGAGATCAGGGCGTATTGTAAACTTCCGCGTACAGCCAGGCTCCTTGCATGCAAAAGGCTTCACACCTATAAAACATTATCAATAACTAAATTGCTTTATAAATTGCTTTTAAAAAGCTCACCCTGATGAAAGCGCAAATGTTGCCACAAATGGCTCGATTGAGTATAGGACTTGCCACAAATATCGCACAAATATTGGCGAGTCTTTCCCGACGAGCCGGTTCCATCCTTGTCACGCTTATACTTTTTATAATGTTTCTCCTCATAGTGGGCCACGCACTCCTGCGCCAGTTCGAAAACCACATCGCAGTATTCACAGGGCAACTGCAGCACTCCCAGACATTTGTTCAAACGCGGGAAGAAGTGGTAAGCGGTATAACTATGATGAAAATAGTTTTGAAAAGTCAAAGTTGTAGCGCTTCAGGTTCTTATTTGTACAGTTTTTCGTTTACTAACCGATGCTCATGTAATTGATCCAGAGACTGAAACTTATTCTCACACACATTACAAACGAAATAACGCTGAGTTGTGGCCTGATGCACTTTCAGGTTTTCACGCATAAACACACATTCAGCCTGCCAATGAGTGCAAATCTCCTTCGACGTGCGCATGTGTATGTCGCAGGAGAAGCACTCGAAGCGGCGTTCTGGTAAATGACACGCTGAATGTACAAATAAATATGACACCTCCGAAAACACAAAGTCACAAAATTCACACTGAAGAATGCAACTCAAAATCACCATTTTTAGATAAACGGGAGGCTTGTCCTCGTGAAAAGTCAATGCACCATTAGAACTGCCTTTGGCCTGGAATAAGAATGTAAATCAAGTCATCGCTTCTCATTAGTACAATTAGAACATACCTCCACTTTCAAAAAATTCATTGCATCGTCCACGTACGTCTCGTATGGTATCTCAGCGCAATTGTCCAGTTCCTTCTCTTCCTGCAAACTGCCCGGGAAGTGCGAGCACAAATGCTCCAATGCAGCTACAGACTCAAAGAAAATACGACCACATAGCGTACACTTAATCACCACCCGTAAGCCGTTCACACTCTGAAAGGAGTTGCCTTGTGCGGCAGTTGCTTTGCCGCTTGAAGTAGCACCCGGCGTTGGTATTAAGTCCATGGCGTGTTTCTCCATGTGACGCAGCAAGCCAGAAGCATGCACAAATTTTCGCTCGCACAAGGTGCACTCATGAGGCCCATCCTGTTTTTTCGAGGTGCTGGTCGACGCATTCGAACCAGACGATATAGTGGAGGTGTTGTTGCTACCTGCAGCACCACTGGCTCCAGCAGAGCTGCTGGTATTACTGTTGCTTGACGCATTCACATCATACTTCAACTCATCTTTAAGGAAACGCCGAATACGGATTTGGTTTTCCCGCAGCAGTCGTATACACGCTGGCTCTGGTGGGAGCAGCGGCTCCTCCTTGGGCGGTTTGTTAATGGGCGTGGATGCTAGCGGTGGCAATATCAGATTGTGGTGTTCATCATAGTCGCAAACGTGTGATTGAAAGGAGATTATATCAAAGAGACAATTGCAATTCGAACATTTCACAATGCGGTAAGCAGTTGATGGCAATTCCGATTGCAGGTACATTTTTGGATCTGGTTTAAATATCAAACAAGACATCTATGCTTTTACTCATATGCACAGAGGATTGCTAAAGTTCTACCTACCAAAATGATTGGTCTTGGGCTGTGATTCGAGGAACTTCAGCAGTTTTAGTTCCTCCTCGGTAGCGTCAAATGCAGCACTGACCTGCTTCGCTGTCTCGCTAACCACAGCTGCCGCTTCCGCCACTGGTGGTGGCAGCGGTACAGTTCCGGCCAAGTCCATCAGTGCAGCCTCACAATTCCTGGCCGCCGGATTACTCAAATCGAGCACTTCGTTTACTTCGAACGTTCCGTTGTTGTGTGCAGTCTGTTTGAATGCGGTTTCGAAGCTCTCCAAGCGCGCTTTCGTTAAATCCTGCGGCTCATCGTCTGGCAAGGAGCCCATACCGCTCGACGACAGGACGAATGTCGCTGCCGCATCAGCAGCCACCTTGTCCTTGTAATCCGAATTGAAGTCTTTAAGTTGAGCAAAGAGCTGCTCCGACAACCAGGCATCGGAATTGGTGAACTCCTCCTCGTTGGCGATCATTTTTGCAAAACTCCCAAACATTCAAATTTTCAAATCCAATGGGAAGCGCGCCCCGTTATATGACTCGTTTTTTACGAGTAAATATGGAAACGAATATGGCGTCGTTGACAGCTTTCGCCAGCCTACTAAGCGAGAGCTTTTTCTGAAAAGTGCTTTCAGTGGATTGCCACATTGATTGATCATAAAACGCACTTAATCCAGCACTTTTGGTATGGTACGAAAATAGAGGACATGAACGCATTTGCACGAAAATGTGCGAAATGTGGCACAGTTTTAAGTTAACGTCCATATATGAGGAGGTCCATACAACAACAAAACGCAATAATTCCGTTTTTTTGACTGAATCCAATTCTACATATTAAAATCTATGTAACGATTGTTATAAAACATACCAAAGGTCAATAATTTCACTGTAATTCAAAACCAAAAATAATGGTTCAGACCAAAACGAAACATTTCGATGTGTATGCAATAAATAACTTCGAGATATTAGTGAAAAGTCAATGATATAAAATAATTTTATCATTGTGGTAACTCTACAATAAAATTTCATTTTATTGTCATGGTAACTCTACTATAACTGTAAAACGGTGAGAATTTTATTACAGCTAAATAAATACTAGAATAAATACTAGAATAAATAAATAGAATAAATACTATGTATCGGACCAAAACGCAACATTTACAAATTTGTTTTCTAAATACCTTTAAAATTAATTGCCAAATAAATTAATTTATTTATGATATGTATTGTTCCTAGAAAACTATTATCCCACAACAACTATTTAAAAAAAAATATATCCTACTGACTATAATTAAATTTATTCGTTTATCCAAAAAATTGTTCTGGTGGAATTATTGCATTTTGTTATGGACCTCCTCAATTGTTCTTACTACACTTAATGTATTTATTCTAAATAAATAAAAATATAATAAAAATATATCTTATGTTTGGGGTGTAGGAGAAATGGCAATTGCGAAGACAATATAAATTTTGTCTCTGTTATGTTTTTCACAAGAAATGCACTGAAATGCATTGTTTTGTTTTTTGTTATCTATAAATATCAAAACTTTACTAATTCTTTTTTGACTTGCAACACCGTTAAAGCTCATAACAAATTTGATAAACGATCGCGTACACGTTCCATAATACCCAGACGGTTATTGAGAGTGAAATTCTGATAACCTTCATGCAAAAACACCTCATGATCCGTGCCAAAAGAAAAATTAGTAAAAAAAAAATGTAAAATTTAACCCGGCCAAGATTATTTTGGCCCAGAAATTAAGCACCAAATAGTTAAAAAAAAGAATGGTGGAAACTGTTAAAAGCTGTGAACTTTTCTTTAATTCTTAAAAACACTTTTCGTAAGCAAATAGCCCCATTGGGAGCTTGACGACAGGATTTGTTTACTTAAGAATAAAGAGTAAACTCAACTGACTGGCAATTAAGAGAAGCGAAGATGTGTTTCGTCCGCAAATATGGGAGCATGACACAGCGTTTTGGCTTTGCAACACTAGCAATTCCAGCGCTCGACCACACTGTCACGAAAGCCGGTGCCGGCCGTAAGCATGATGCGTCGTTGGTCGTAAGTGAATCCGTAAGTTTGCATTGAATTAACCTTGTAAGCCTTTGTTAGTACTTTTTATTAGAAAATTGAATTGAATTTCAGATTCATGAAAGTCATTACAAACGCGCTCACGCACACAATTAAGAAGACAGCTGACAACGAGCTGACAGAGACCTACGACGAAAGTAACGAGGAAATCTGTGGAGAAGCAAGATAAGCTGAGTGCACACACGGTCTGTTAGACCGTAAATTTAGCAGCTGCATTCGAGAACTGCAGCAAGTATTTCAGTTGCGATCAAAACCAAGTGAAGAACTCACCGTGCGCCATTTTGATAGCCCATTGAGATAAGTGGATTATGCAACGCATTGCAGTTATAGGTGGAACCGGCATGACCGGCCAATGTGTTGTTGATCATGCCTTAGAAAAAGGTGTGGTGACTGCTATGGTAACGGTTCTAAGTGAACTTCAGAACTAATTGTTTTGGTTTTCAAGGGCTGCGAGTGAAACTGCTGTATCGCAGCGAAGCAACGCTACCGGAACGTTTTAAAGGAAAAGTGGAACTGGTGCAGGGGGACGTCACCAAAAAGGAGGACTGCAAACGTGCTGTGGAGGGCGTTGATGGTGTATGCATAATATTGGGCACACGAAACAAGTTGGAAGCCACAACTGATCTTTCAACTGGAACGGCCAACCTTATCGACGCCATGAAGGAGTTGAAAGTGAAACGTTTTTCCGTCGTGATGTCGTCCTTCCTGTTTCGACCGGAGTCGGAAGTTCCAGGAATGTTTCACAACCTAAATGCAGAACATCAGCGCATGTTGGACATGACCAAGGCATCGGGATTGGAGTATGTGGCCATTTTGCCACCGCACATTGCGAACGAACCATCCACAGCGTACACCGTCATTCACGACGAGGCACCAGGGCGCATGATCTCTAAATATGACTTGGCCAAATTCGTTGTCGACAGCCTAGAGCAGAAGGAACACTTTGGAAAAGTGTGCGGAGTGGCGAAGAAACTTGGCTAGACACGTTGTTGCGGTGTTGCAAACGCCAATCAACGATAAACTGAAAGTATCGTGTTCATTTTATAAAGAATGAAAATGTACACTAATTTCGTAATTTATATTCAAATTGCATAGAAAAGCGCAGCTGAATAATTACATCAAAGCATTTGTTTGCTTAATCGAATACAGAAGCGTAGAAATGCTAAATACTTACACATGTATGTAATTAAAAGGCTGCATTGCAATGTGAAAATGGATGGATGGAGGGTCAAACGGAATTTCGCACCTAATTAGTATTTAATAAATATTAGTTGAAAATTTACGGCAAATTGTATTACTAAATCTTAAGCTGTTTTCTTATGTTCATATCTCAAAAACAACTTCTGGCATAATCTAACAGATTTGCAAAAAGAACATGTGGAACGCAAATGATTTTTTTTTAATTATTCTAGCCAGAACATATGTGTTCTTCAGGAACGAAAACCTGTGTTCTTATTCGAATTAAGTTTGCAGTCATTGACTGCATTATTGTTGCGTCTTGTTTCCTATGCTCTTAAAACAACAAATGTACGTACTCATTGCACTTGTATGTTGTGAATTTCAACAAATTAGCACCTGTCGTGAAAAAATGCAACCCAATAACACCAATAAGTACACTATTTGAACTCATGGCATCGAATAATAAAAAAGATCTCAACGAGATGAGAACGCTGAGCAATGTGGTCGCAACCGCTGCAATACATTTTCGCCTTGCAAAGAATGCAAAAGGCAAAATTGCCACTTGTCTGACGACAAGCGACAGGCGTATACAATGTTGTTACTCGTGTTTAAACCTTTCCTGTAGACGTTGCCGCCTTGGCAGCTATCGCCTAAGCATTTATAATTTTAATTGTAATTCAAAATAGACATATCGAAATAGTTCTTAAACAAGATAAATCGTTAAACTCACACAACAGTACAGTTGGAAATCAAGATTCCCACCATGGCAACATCCGTTTTTCTTCCGTATGTGCAATTGTCAAAAGTATTTGTTACATACATAGTTACATATGCATGTAAACAGGAACAGGTTAGAACAGGTAAGCGTCTCACAGTGCTTCGACTCCATACAAAATTGCGGCAAAAATAGAAGGAGTACGTGAAATTCGTTGAAAATTTGCAGTCTAAGTCATTTTTGGCTTCTGACTTCAGAATTTGTGTTAGTTTAAAAAAAAAATATATAGTTAAAAAAAATCGAATATATATTGTTATATATTATTTTATCATCACCGAGCCCAAGCCGCTGAAGCTATAATGATGAAATTTTGTCAAAAGTTGTATTTGTAAAAAAAAAAGTTGTAAAAACATCGACCTTGAAAGGACGGAAAGAGGGTGGTGAAGGTTATATGGACGGACATTGTTTTTTGGTCGGATTGATTAAAAATTGTGTATATGTATACTAAAAAAGCATTTAGCGTTTTTCTAAATTCGTCATTTAAAGGGTGGAAAGAGGGCGGTAAAGTTGCTTAAAGGATATATTTTTTGTTTATTTGATATCCGTAGAGCTTAACATAGAGATGAGACAGGTGAACATGCAATGCAGCTCAATTTATAACGGCGTAACTATTATAAAAATTATTCTTCAATATTAGACATTCCTCCTTTTTTTAGAATATATTAGCGTTAAATCACATTTTAGCAAACAAATTCCATAATAATGAAAAAATTGGATAATATGGCTCATAATGGGTTAAATAGGCGTGCCAAACCTATTTTTATAAAAAACATTCATAGTTCATGGCATTGACTTGGCTACACATTTTGATCGCAATTTTAACTCAAGCGATTTCTGTACAAAAATAAACATTAGTAGTTTCGAAAAAATTGAATATTTTCCAAAGGCGCAAAAAGACGCAGAATTTTTTTTACGGATTTAAGAGAAGAAAGTCCATCTAAAAAAAGGTCATACAAAGGATTTACGCCAGTTCACGCCATTCGACTTTAATTGCCTTTCTAAATTTGGTTATTTTTCATTTTCGTTGATTAAAAAAAATTCATTTTTGAAAATTCGCCCAAAAAATATTATTTATGCTAAACAAAAAAAACCGATCAGCGGTCTCGCTCCTATCAATGTAATTGTAATTGTAAAAGAAATTAGTAGCCTATCTACAACAACACATTTTCTAAAATTTTTTTATACAAGCACCTAAATTTCATTTTTCCCCTTCATAAATTTATGTCAAAATATATCCGACTTTGAAAAGCTATATCTCCTAATCTCGACAATTTTTCGAGAAAGTATTTCGAATCCAGCTTAATTAAACAATTACCTTTAACATGATACTACTTTTGTCAAAATCCGCGATAATTTTTTTTCTTATTTTTGTCCACTCTCGAAGCACTGTGCGTCTGTAGACTCTGCGGGACAGCAGAGGAGACTCCTGAGCACATCATACTGCACTGCGATGCGGTATGTCGCAGTAGGAGGCAACACCTGGGCCAGCACTGGCTTGCAGAAAATAATGTCAAACACCATCTCCCCCGTGAGTTACTAAGCTCCATTAGGCGAGATTAGGGGACGTTCTCTAAAAATTGAAGGGGGCACAATAGACCATCTATGGTCTCAGTGCAAATATCCCCTTTCTAAATCTATCTATCTATGCATGTAAACGTGTCATGTGTGTAAATGCGCCGATTAATCTGTGTCTTACAGTGATAAAAAATATAGGGTATACTGAGGTAATACTGTCCGCAGCAGATAATACTGGTGCAATTTATTTTCCCCAAACAACCAACAAGTTTTGAATAAGTAAATACTTTTCTTAAAATTAAATGACATGGCATGGTTGGGCCTTATTTTGTTCATGGACCTTATGCATTGTTGAACAATCTTACAACATTAACAGTTTGTGAGAATATTTGGCATACGCAGCATATTGGCTCATGCCATGCCGTGACACTATGCCAGATGCATTCATCACTTTCAAGCCCATAGCGCTGTCTGCCACAAAAATAAAATATTTGAGTGTGCTTTTGTTGTGCTGCACCAGCCACAGTCTATGCACAATCCCGGCCAAATCATTTGCAGCCGAATTTCTATTAAATTCGTATTCTTGCTCTGCCGCATTCGCCACGCCGTGCACAGATAAACACTCATAGGCGCGTCTGTGCATTCATACACACGTTGTGCGTGTGTATGTCGCCATGTCATCCTTTGTGGTGGGCAATTGTGTGCATCGGCGCAACCGAATGCGTGTCTGCTTCCCGAAAATTGTCTGCGACGAAACAGCCTCGAACTTGAACTTGACAGCCAAAAAATGTGTGCTATTTTAAGTAATAATATTTTTTATGTCCGTGTGCGTTGAGGAAATTGTAAGCGATCGTGGGAAATATTGATGTTCCGCGTTTTATGTTATTTTAGTTTTTCTTGGCGTTGGCGACAACTATTAATATGGAAAATGGGTTAAAACGATGTTCTCCAAAGAAATAGAAAATAAAGCATACAGTACAAACTTTAGTCATTTCAAGAAATCAACTGATAGCGTTGGGTGTTGCAGTAACTTGTTTTTTATTTAAATAGCATCTAAAAAGCGTGTCAAATATAAAACAATTCAATAGCCTTTGTTCTCTACATAAATATTGTAGTTAGTTATGTATGTACACTATGATCAATAAGTACCGGGACTGTGTATTTTGAATTTTCCGCCGTTGTCCGATGCAGGTACAAAAATTTTTTTTAGGTCGGTAGCAAGGTATATTAACAATATACGCCAGGCTGGGAGCGGCAGCTTTAAATGTCTCTCTTCACCCTCTTATTTGTGAACGGTTGCTCTTTTTGTAGAATAAAGAACCTACTATTAGTGTTAATATTTTTTGTACAACTATACTTTTGTGTACAGATTTGGGTAACATTGTAAAAAACATATACGCGAAATATAGCCCATGACACCCGCCTGATACGTTAGCAATTTGTGCAAAATTGTATGTTCTTTTTCTAATTCTGTTCAGCTTGCTGAAGAAGTAAAACAACTTTTTTTTAATGCAGAATGTATTTTAGAATAAGGAACTTAAACAAAAATTTAAAACAAAAACAATTGAGAAAAAGATTTTACGTAAATAAAAAATGATCAAAAACTCTTCCATAGAAATTTACATTACATTTTTATTTTTGCATGGGCAAAAATGTATAAGACATTCAGCAATTAATACCAAATTATCTTTGTGGCATTCTATTAAAACTATATGTTGCTAAAAACAAGAATTTTTTTTTAATCATAACATTTGCCCCACACAAACGCAGTTTTTACAGTTTGAGGAACAAATACTAAAATGCAACCAACAATTCTTTCCTAACAAAAAGCAACTCTGATTTGGCCCCCTTATTTTGACGGCTCTCTGATCCTGGCGTACCTTGTTAATATACGTTGGTCGGTAGGACCTTAACTGACATCTGAGTCAAATTTTGAGCGGGATTGCATCATTAGTTTTTGTTTGGCAGCTGTTAGCGTCAGTCAACTTTTTGTACTTCGTCGCATTTTACAATGGATAATTTTGTTGATCAACGTATTTGTTTGAAATTTTGTCTTAAGAACGAAATTTCTTGTGCCAATGCGCTTAAAATGTTGCAGAAAGCATTTGGGGAGTCTGCTCTATCAAGTACCAGAGCGTTCGAGTGGTATACAATGTTCAAAAGTGGTCATGAAGTGGTCGAAGACTTTCCTCGTTCTGGACGTCCTTCAACATCGAATACCGACGAAAATGTTGAAATTGTGAAGAAAATCGTGCTTGAAAATCGTCATGTGAGCCTCAGAGAGATTTCTAACGATCTTAACATCTCTTATGGAAGCGCACAACACATAGTTGTCGATATTTTGCGCATGAAACGCGTCGCCGCACGGCTTGTTCCTCAAGACTTGAACTTCGTCCAAAAAGATCATCGAAAGCAAGTGGCTGAAGACATGATTTTCGAAGCTACGAAGGACCCAACGTTCATGAAACGTATAATTACTGGTGATGAGACATGGGTCTATGAATTCGACGTGACAACTAGCCAGCAATCATCCGAATGGCGTGCTGAAGGCGAGCCAAAACCAAAAAAAGTGCGCCAAAGTCGATCAAAGGTTATGCGAAAAATCAAGGTTATGCTCATTGTTTTCTTCGATTATCGTGGTGTGGTGCATTATGAATACGTTCCGACCGGTCAAAACGTTAATAAAGAGTATTACCTTGGAGTATTGAGGCGTTTGAGAGATGCTATTCGTAGAAAACGATCGGATTTGTGGGCCGATAACAGCTGGATTTTGCACCACGATAATGCGCCGTCTCACAAAGCACACATTATTCGCGATTATTTGAACAAACACAGTGTGAATATCATCGATCAGGCTCCCTATTCTCCAGATATGGCACCATGTGACTTTTTCCTGTTCTCCCGACTCAAGTTACCGCTTCGTGGAAAGAGATTTGAGTCCATAGAGGTCATAAAAGAAAATGCGACGCGAGAGCTGAAGGCCATACCTGCATCGGCTTACCAGAAGTGCATGGACGATTGGATTAAGCGTTGGCATATGTGTATTGCTTCAGATGGGGCTTATTTTGAAATAAATATACCAGAAGAATAAAACAATTTTGTTTTTTTGACACAGTCCCGGTACTTATTGATCATAGTGTATGTATAATCTTTATAATGGAAGATACTATTTTACGATATTCTCATGGTTGTTTCGCTCTACTTATAAATTGAACTATGCCTAATTGAGCTCTACTGATACGTACTGGAACTTACTACTGCATATTGCTGGCAGAGCGTGGGCCGATTTCCACATTTCATTCGGCATACCAAGACATTAGAAGACAAAGATTACAAAATAAACGCAAGGTTTTAAATAAAATTAATTTGTATTGTAAGAACATATAAAGAATAAAGAATTACATAAAATTAAGAAAATAATTTCATGAACTGTTCCATATTCATTTCTATGTCTAATAAATCATTTACATGTAACAAGTGCAGCTTGCAGTGCAACTGTCTTTGGAGTGTGCCAAACATTATCAAAAAATCGCCAGAATAATTTGTAATTATGCCGGCAATTCTCTTTATAATCAAATTAAAACAAAGAAATACAATCAAAAAGTAAAATTAGGAAATCAACAGCAGTATAAATGGAATTTTCTATTGTGCAGAAACTGTAGAAGAGCAGCATTCGTAGGTACGCGGCGCAACATTCCACCTTCGGATTATCAATATTCCATACTCCAAGCAGCAGTTTGTGGTTTATTCGTTTGTTTGCGTTTCTCACAACCGCCAAAGGCCCTAGGCCTTTTTGCGGCTCATCAAATTAAAAACTGTAAACGGCGTGAACGTTGCTCCTCCTCGAAATGTTTTCCATTCTCTTGCAGACGGCTCCAGCTGCTTTTGTCTGCGTTTTTATAACTGGCATTGACGTCTATAAGACTTTCTTCATGTATTTCTTCTTGGCATTCTCCAGACTTGGCAATTCGCAGTGCCGCGGCCCGTACATCGATATAGGCCCGCAGTACTCATAGCCGATGCGTTCATAGAAACCATCCTGATCGATGGTTGACAAGTAAATTGTTTTTAAATCCAAAACGACGCGACAGTAGTCCTCCGCAAACTTCATTATCAATTTGCCGATGCCCTGGCCACGACAACTCTTGTCCACCACTACCGACTCGACAAAGCAGCACTTCTTCTTCGACGGTATAGGACTCAGCTTGCAGTGGGCCAACACGCGACGCATACCATCCGTGGTTAATACCAAACTGCAAGGCAGTGAATCGCAGGAAGCTTCGAGCGAGCGCATGCGAGCCGTTTCACTGCGCGGCCATTCCGAGTTAATCAGCTCGCACGTCTTCTTCATTAGCTCCGGATGGTAGTGTATGGGGACGACATTGAAGGGACTGCCGGACACATTAAAAGGCGGAAGACCCTGCACAAATGGAAAATAAAAGCAAAGCATAGCCGAGAAAGCACATTACTGGGTGAGCAGTTAAAAATTCAAAATCGTAAAAACCAACTGAATGACGACACGAGCTAAGCTAGACACGGTTTGTAGGTACCTCGTAATATGGCTCCGGTTTAATATATCGCATTATTGTCTAAGGTTGCACTTAGAGAATATCTACCGTTCGATCCTCAAGTTCTGCGAATAAATTCATTATTATTCACATATCACGTTTTACTACCAAACATTTATAAAGCAAGGTTTGTCTGTACAATGTACAAACGTGTGCTTTGTTGCTGTATACACGAGTAATGAAAGTAATTGATGGTATTTACAAATAAATGAAAGTATTTGATCGATTGTAGAGGCGACATCGCGCTCTCTTGGATGTGCATGCTCGTGGCAATATTCTGAACAAAAACACGGAATTCATAATTCCGCTCATATTCGTGTGCCATTGAAATTTCATGGTAGCTTTCAGAAATTCTCTCGAAACACAAACAAAACATTCCACAGGCTCGCTCGCGGCACAGTGGAGGCGCTATGCATGCCGTCTGTTTTTGTAATTCAAGGTTCACGTCCGCCAATCACCTTGAACGAAGAAAATAAGCACATAAAGTGAGGAGGACGTGTGTGCGTTCTCATGGAAGCTGTCAAAATGTTGCATAATTTTGGATTTGAAATAGAAAGCGATTGTGACACATGTGAACATTCCTGTGTATCTGCGCGAGAGCAGAGCGGAGCAGACGCCCCCGATAAGGTGGCAGTAGACGCACAACAAACACGCACTGGAATGGAACGACGTGACGCGCATGAGTCATTAATTTAACGAGCCTATTAGTAAGCTTCGAATTTACTCGATTCAGTGGCACCGCTTCACTCACAATTGGTCAGGCTGTTTTCTAAGTGGAAATCGCAAGAGGACTATTTGATGGAATTGATTTTTACCATGATGTGATTTCTTCTTCGCTGCTCTTCCTGAGAAACGCCACGGCGGATAGCAAAGAACGAACTGACAGAGCTGCCCAACGTTGTCGCTGTCGCAGCTGAAGTGGCGATTTCACTTGTTCCTCCCTCTCCTTATGCTGGCCTGTCGTTCCGCTGTGTCGATTCAGTATATAATATTTTTGTGTTATTATTTAAAATTCCTATTAACTTTTTGCTATTTTCGTTTTACTCTTTGCGCGCGCGGATTTGTGTTCTTTTTTCGATGTTTGCTCTTGATATGTGTGTTTTGATATGTATTGTCGATGTTGTTGTTATTGCTAGTGCATTGGGTTGTTCTTTCCCAGATGGAATCGTGACTTATTTGTTGGAATATAAACTAATTCCATTAAACTTTCATATAACTGAGAAGTATAACAAGTTGGTATTGCTTTGTATTTGCTGTGAATTTTCAGTTATTTAATTTGAGCTTATTTATATTTTTAATTACTTCGTTGTGTGGAAGGGCAAATGAAATGTTTACTGTCAAAATTGTCAAATCGCATGGAAAAGCAGCGTAAAGAAGACGAAGTGATGAATTTTCGTAGAACGTGGGAGAATAGTGAATTCATTCTAAACCCCTTTACTGAACTTTAACCCCGCATGACAGTGCTTGCATTTTTTGCCAGCAATAAATATTCCGGCTTATCTTAACAAACTGACTATGAAATTATGTTAGCAGCTATTTTGTGTGGTTTCAAGTTTTAAAATAATTAGTTGTAATAACATTCATTTACAATGACAATATTGCTGATAACATTAAGCAAAGCAAATAAAAACCACATATACTATATACAAATTCAGATGTTGTGAGGGGGAAAACAAAACACTGGCGTTTTGTTCTTTACATAGCAATAAAAGCTTTTCTTCGCCGTTTTACTGAAAGCAAAATTAAATTTAAAAAGTCTTACTTTGGATTTAATATCCCTTTAATAGGTGTTTTGTTTTGTTTGAATATCCCATAAAATATATGAATATTCATACGTTTATAAATACCTGAAAAGTAAAGTTAATAAAACGCTTTTGGATTATATATATTATTTCTGATATTCTTTTAGCATGCCTCCGTAGATCATTACTGAAAAATCTAGTTGAAGTAATTCTTTCAGAAAGCAATTGGACGGACCAACACTGACAAATATGCATCCACTCTCTCGAAATGTTTTGCATATCTTGCTTTCTCAACAATAGTGTTGCTTTCTCATTGCCCAATCGACAAAATAGTACTTTTTCACGAAAGTATGCCTAGTTTTTCTAAACAATTGCTTGTTCTATGAGATATGCATCTCTTTCGATGATTATTTTTGGCAGTGTAGAAGTAGCCTTTTGGTTATGATGCAGTGTGAAATAAATATTTTATGTAATTCTAGCTGTAATTTCTAATACTAAATTTTAATACTTTTGTAAAAGTAGTTTTCTTTCCGTTTGTCACCCTCCCAATTGTTGTCAAGTGCGACAACTCTCGGTAAATATTTTACGTTTTGTTTTTATTCTCACAATTTGTACACGCAAAAGGAGAAATAATTGAAGAAAAGTGAATTTTACTTACTAAACATAAACACAAAATAAAGTATGTAAATGGAAAAGTGTGCCAGTGACTCACCGATTTTGTAGCGCGTGCTGCTCCGAATTTTGCTGTCCGGCGCCCGCGTCCGCATTCACGTTTTCTGTCACCGATCACTGACTAGTTAGATTTATTACACAACAAACAAAAAAGAGTTCGTTATCAAAAATAAGTCGGAAAAGTGCTAAAAATAAATCGTATACAACTCGGTCAAATTGGCAGCGTTGAATAAAAAACATTGGCGGTCACACGAGTAGCATTGACCCTGCATTAGCGTCGTTGGGACGGTACGAAGCACCGACGTCGCGAGCCGGCATTCGGTGCATTGTTGTTATTTTTGGCTGCAGTTTGTCAACAAATTTACGCGCAGCGTCAAGTTAAATATTGAACCGTTTGGCGGTCCTTGAACTGTGCATATTCGAAGTCACGGCTCCTTGCAAACTAATTTGAATTGAAGATGCTGCCCAGCCGCCAGATGCCGCAGCCCATCTCACAGGAGAATCCGCTATGGGTGTCCTGGCACGACACGCAAATGATGGCCTCACTAAGCCCGCAGACGGTGATGGACTACTTCTGCCGCAAGTCGAACCCCTTCTACGATCGCGTCTGCAACAACGAAACTATTCGCATGCAGCGCTTGAGTCTGGAACACTTGAAGTGAGTTGAACGGCCTCGTGTCGCGCTGTACTTTAACTGTTTCCATTGCAGCAACATGGTGGGGGTGGAGTACATTCTGCTGCACGTGGCTGAGCCCATTCTATATGTGATCAGGAAGCAGCACCGTCACAGTCCAACGGAGGCAACGCCCATGGCGGACTACTATATTATTGGGGGTATGGTGTACAAAGCGCCGGATTTAGCCAGCGTAATCAATTCTCGAATCGTAAGAACCGCCGTATAATTTCTTACCCAGTCATTGAACGTTGCTTGGTTCGCAGCTCTCCACCGTCACCAATCTGCAGTCAGCATTCGAAGAGGCCAGCAGTTACTCACGTTATCACCCGAATAAAGGCTACACGTGGGACTTTAGCACAAATAAAGCACGTATGTTGCATATTGGACTGTTGATTCGTTGTATTTGCGCCAATACTAGTGTTTTGTGTTTGCGTTTAGTTTCGGACAAATCTAAAGCAACCGGCAAGAAAGACTCATCCTCCGGCAAAGACGACAGCGGTACAATCTTCCAAAAGCAACGCGTTGATATGCTGCTCGCTGAGTTGCTGCGCAAGTTCCCACCACCAATTCCGCCCATACTGCACCAACAACAGTTGCAACACCAGCAGCAGCAAATGCAACAGGCCCAAATACAAAGCGCCGCTTCTGAGGGCAACGCAAATGAGGCGGCAATGGGAGGTGGCGGTGCTAATGCAGCTGCCGCAAATAATGGCAACGTCAACATGCCGTCAGAGTCAAGTCCGGCGCCAGCACCAGCGCAAGGTGGCGTGGAGCCGAAGTTGGAAAATGTCGATATGAAACCACCGCCAGAGAAGAAAGTCAAATTATAGAGTTAAGGGAAATAAATCACAGAACACCCAATACTGTTAGTTTTAACTGGGTTACTAACATATCCATGTGTGGAACTCATTGTGGTTTTGGTAAAAGCACATTGCGACAATTCGCTACTCGAAGAGGTACATGAAGTTTTTGGTATACAGTGGACGTCCAATATAACGAATCTTATGTTGTACCCCCAATTTGTTAAATCGAAATATTCGTTAAATCGATCGAAATTTTTTTTGTTTTAAACCATCCTTCTTAAAGAAATAAGTCTCAAATATTCAGTTTTTAACCTTCTGCCTGTCCCTTGGGGTATATTTGACCCCAGGCGGAATTAAAAAACGGTTGATTGACGGCAATTTTGAGCAAAGGACAGGCAGAAGGTTAAACAAATATCTTGTTTAATTCCAGCATTTTCAAAATACAAATATGGCTATGTGTGTACAGTGAAAAAGTCTTCGATGCGCGATTGCCTCTTTACCGCAAGTAAACTTTTCTGTATAACAATTTCTCTTGAATGATTATTGAAATTTTAATTTTTAAAAGAAAAGAGTCCACCGAACGCAAAACAAATCCTGTGAAAATGATCAGCAATGCATATGTACAAACAGAATTTGAAAATGTTGGTAACTTGACGTAAATTTTAAAGTTTTAACGTAACAAAAACAATTGAGGTACTGTTCACTTGACGAAACCAAACATTCATTGCTATTGTAAAGAATGTGAATGCTCAAATAAAAACAATTCGAAGGGTGAAAAACAACATAAATATTCGTTATATCGAATAGCAAATTTCACTTTCGTTCGTAATATAGAACCATCAATGGAAAAAATTTGGCCGTACGTTAAATCGAAAATTCGTTAAATGGAAAGTTCGTTATACTGACGCACACTGTACTTTGATGGACATGGCCGAAAAACAAACCAGGGCCCCTTGTTCATACTCTGTAGCATCGCTGCATTATTTGAACTCGTCCATGCAATACTTGATTTGGTTGGGCTCCAAAACAGTACAATTTGAACTCTACTAGATAGTCGATTCCCCTCTAGACCGCTTTTCAACTCTTCCTGTAAGACTTTAAAAGGTATGGCAAAAAAAACAATAATTTGTGAGTGGTTGGTTATATTTTTATTTACTGAAATTATATCGGATGGATAAAATTTTATTTATTTTGATATTATGTTTTTGTCAATAAAAAAGGGAATTTGTTATTACATATTTCGTGTGATAAAGGATGTTTATTTGTTGTTGCTTTTCGTATTTTCTGCTTGGTTTGCTTTTATAAAATTATAACTATTTATTATATTTAAATGTTGAAGCCTAACTTTCAGTTACAGTCGCCTTTAAAGTGGTGTGTTGAATTGCGAATTATGCGTTTTACATCAAAACAAACACTTTATAAAGTACATGTGCATGTACGTGTATATATATAACTGCATATATATTCACAAAGAGCATTAAACTAACGGCAACACATCACTTCACAAATATGACTTTATATTTTTTAGACGCTATGCACATTATTAAAATTTTTCGTTTTCACTACAAATTTTTAAGGAACCCAAACTCTCAAGATTTTTTTAGTTTAACAAAAATAATGAAATATGCTTTAATGATTTTGACTACAAGACATACAACTTATAAAACGAGTAATGTCGAAATAATAATAGAGTAATAATATGTAGTAGCAGTTACAATGATTGTAGGCCATCGAATTTATGATTGCGTCTGTTCGTGTGTTAATATGACGACAGCATCGAGGGGTAGGGGGGCTAATTTAAGCATATATGCGAGTGTGCAAGTATTTCTGCAAAAATTTATACTCTACACGCCTATGACAAAAACTTAATCGCAGTGCACGCACTGGTAAAAACATTAGCATTGATGCTACGTGCAGCGGCGACGACGACGTTTGCAACGACAACAATAGTAACCTCGGAGACGACAGCGTTGACACATCATTGGTCCTGCGGATGTCCTTTTTTTGGGTCCGGTGCTTGTTATTAAAATGTCCATTTATGTAGGCATTTGCTTAACCGATGGAAATGCACGAGGATTTTTTAAACAAATATTCATCCTTGCATTTGTATTAACACGAACATAGGATTATTGCGTTATTAGTAATGTAACTTAATAGGTAGTTTTTCACCTTTCTCAATAACTCTTCAAATTTGCAGGCATTTTTAACAGCTCAACTAAAATATGCTGAATACGTGCTTATGCAGGAGCATGTTGCCGAATGGGCATTTCTAATCGCTGCAGCCTTTGGCTGCATTGTGCTCAAAATATTTTTATGTTAGGTTTCCATTGTTTTTTTTTTACTTTTTCTTTTTATTTTGAATCTTTCATACTCCACACAAAAGTCTCGAATTGTGTGTTGCATATACAAGTACGTCCATGATTTATCAAAATTGACAACATTTAAAGGAAATACACCTTAAGTAAGTTCACACGCACTGATGATCACATTTTGCAAACATATTTTTAAGTCTGCGTTCAATAAAATTTGCTTACTTCATTTTCAAAAAACCCAATTTAAATAAAAAAACAACGACAAAGGATTACAAATTTGGAGCGTCCACATGACATACATACAATAGTACAATATTGGTTTCGTCCATTGGAACGCTGTACGCTGTCATGAAGGATCTTAAAATGTGAAGGCATGTGGCGCATGTTGAAGCGTCCAGCGCGCATTAAAACGGCATTTAATGGTGATTTAAGCGCGTGCGGTTCCGAATAAATGAATTATTGCGATCGAATAAAGTCGGCCATCAAGCGAATTGAAAAGTAAACACAATTCTCTCAATCGTTTCACGTTCAAGGAAATATTACTTGATTTTCACTAAGACTAGGGAATAAAATTAAATCAATTTTGTAAAGTTCACAAACTGGAGTTAGCGGGAAGCATGAATATATATTACAAAAGTGCTCATTTGCTAATAATGGAACATTACATTCGTGATTTTGGATCATTGAGATATTCAATCATTTGCCTACGTGTATCTTCACACTTTAACTAGCATTGGAAATTCATCAGTGCGCCTCAAGAGCCTCCACTTCTACTCAAAGACTAAAATTGCTTTGCAAATTGGTTTACAATTTGATTTTTACATGGTTTTGCTTTGCGGTTCATTCCAGATTCATTATATAAATATGCTCATTATACTCATAGAAATTTTAAGTTTAGTATTTATTAAATTGTTTGTTGCTCAATTTTTTCTGTTTACCTTTTCATTAAATAAAATTTAGATCCTAACACTAAGGTTTTGCTTCTACAAATATTTACAAAACACCAAAGATAATAAGCATAAATACATAAGATATAAAATATAATAAAATATTTTCGTAACTAAATTGTTGCTGTTGTTTTTTTTTAGTTTAGTTTAGCAAATTCATTTAACAAAAAGGTTGTGTCATCTGACTTTTAAAGTAGTGCAATGAGCGCGCTGTTGCAACTGCTGCTGCTACTACTAACAAGCATTTCCGTACACAATCTAAGTTATTCGCCTAATTCCTTGTTGCCTGCTTTAACAATTTTATATGCTTTGATATTGGTGAATCGATATTTTGAAAAAAAAAACCTACGGTATATTCTATACTATATAGAAAATTAAGAAGAAATATTGGGTTAGCTCAATATAAATGAACTCAAATGAAAACGTAATTCATTCAATTTCATGTACACGTAACGAATTCCATATTGGTTTAGAGAGGGGGGTTTATTCCTTTCGAACTTGCCTAAGGGTTCTTTACTTAATTGTTGCTTTCTTGCAGTTTGTCTTCAGTAACTTAAGTGCGGTCAATTAGAACTGAGTCTGAGTTGAGTTAGTTAATCTGTTGTTTGGCCTCTGTGATGAGGGCGAGCAGTGAGTCCAGCTTTAGATCCTTGAAACGCGCAAAGTGATTCATCATGGGTTGAATGGAGTCCGACTCAATGGCGGCGCAAATTGTCTGATTTTGAATAGTACGATTCAGAGAGGTGGAAACAAGATCCAAAAATTGACGCCATTTCTCCTTGTTGGCTCCGTTGTGCGTGATGTCGCTGCCGATTACGTAGATTTGTTCTGCTTGCAGTACTAAGCAGACGAGCGATGAAATGCCAAACTATTCAGGATGGTCTAATTAGAATTTTACTAAGATACCAAATGAGTTGATCTTACCCTGCTGCAGAAGACACCATTTGATTTCTTGTCACTGAGCGGTATGGAGGCCGAAATTTTGACGAGAGTTTGAAAGTCAGCCTCTCGGATTTGCTTTTTGAATTCAGGATAGAGCGCGTAGAGTGCGCCATCCGTGTCGTCAGGGTCCTTTTTCACAACAGTCTGCAGTGAGGCAAACACACCTATCCACACACTCCAGCGAAGTCTTTGCTCCTCAATATAGGGCATAATGCGCCGGATCAAAGCCTAATTTAGAGCAAATAATTACGCTTCAGATGAGACGGAAACAAGATACTACAATAGAACTAATATGAGTACAATATACATATGTCACCCACTGGCACTTACACATCACTTTCTATTTCAAAACTAATTTTTTTGATCACAAATACTGCTTTACTTTTAATGAGTCAATTTACCTTTCCTTTGCGAACATTCATTATCGCAATAACTTCATCGTGCGCAAGGCCGGCCATCAACTTTCCCACAAGTACATCCTTCTGCTCGATTTCATATGCAAACTTATTCTTGAGTGCCGGATTCATAGGCGGCGGATTGACCGCATCGGCTGCTCGCTCTTCGGGCGTCTTATTGGCGTTCTCCAGCTGTTCCAGCGCAGCAATGCGTTCGCTCTCCTTCTTCTTCTTCATTATGATGGTGGCGATGGCGTTTGGATTGTCCAAGTCCTCCAGCTTTAGCACAATGCGGTACAGCGTTTCAATGTGGAGCAGAATGTGACGCGACTTGCGCTGCGCCGACGCGGCTACATCGCCGATCGCACCACTGCCGGAACTGAGCAACATAGCGCCCAGCTTCGAATGTACGGTTGCAGTGACGCCCGAATGGCCGTTGCTGGTCTTGTCGCTGGTCGCCGAGACTGTGTCACCATTCATGATTTCGGCATCGATAATTTTACGCGGCGCTGTCACACTGCCGTACTGCAGCTTACCCAGCGAGTTTTCAAATTTGAGCGGCGTGAAGACATAGGGCGTCTTCTGCTCCTGGCCGCCGACACCGCCCACATTTCCGACGCCTCCGCCACCCGACTCTGAGCTGCGTCGTTCCCGATGTTGCCCATTGCGCGTGCCGTTCTTGTTTCCCAGCTGCACCAGTATCAGCTGAGCGTGGCCCTTTGGCTGAGTCAGCGGATGGTTTAACTGGTTGTCCTTGTGCGCCTGGCTGTGGCGCACGTCGCCGCTCAGCGCCGCCTTGCGCTCCCTGTATACGGTGTAGTAGAAGTCGTCAATGTACGGAGTGTCCGTGTTCAGCTGCGACAATTGAATGCCGATCAGCCAGTGCTTGTCGCGCGTGCTCATCAAGTTCGCGTACTCGTCGAATTCCTCATGTGGCAAGTTGCCGTTCGCCGTGGTGCCGTCGCGGCGATGGTGATTCAGCTTCATGCCGCCAACGCCAAGGCCACCGAGGCGCTGCTGGTGATGGCCCTGGTGGCTGTTCATGCCCATGGCGTTCTGCTGCTGCTGAAGTTGTTGCTGTTGCGCTTGACGAGCCACGTTCTGTAGCAGCGGGTGGTTTTGCTGGATTTCCTGCACCAAGCGCATGTTGAACATGTTGTACATGGAGTTGGACTGCTGCGGATTGAGCAGCACTGCCGGATTGGGCGCGTGCGGCGGTAACCGTGAAGGTGGCTGTGGCGGCGGCACGAGGGCAGCTGGATGAATTCCGGCCGCGGCAGCTGCTGCGCGCATTGCATTAAAATTTGGGTGCATCGCGAAGTTATTGAGCGCGATCGGCAGATGCGGGTTTGGCAGTGGGCGTTGATGCAGATGCGGGAAGTTCGGTGGCAGCCCGTGCTGATTTAGCAACGGGTGCGGTGGCAGCTGATGGTGACCGCCTTGCTGCTGTAGATGCGGTGCCAAACCAGGCGGATAAAGTGGGAAACCAGGCGGCAAGCGATTGCCAACACCAGCACTTGGCTGCTGCTGCATATTGCCCAACGGATGCTGCGCTAAATTATTCGCAAAGTTGGATGTTGGTCGCGAGGGTTGGGCGCTCGCAAAACCTGGTGGTCCTAAAAGCACAACTCAATATATTAGATGATTAAAGCAGAGAGTTTGAATATTAGGCTTCTACGAATTCATTAAAATCAATACTTTTAAGTTAATCTCAGATACATCGCATAAAGTGCGTGAATCAATAATTTAAATCTTAGGAATACAAGGCAATCAATAATATAAACACATAATTTAATTTTGTAACTGAGTAGAAGGATCTGGATGATTATTTGCTTAAACCTAGAACAGAATCACTTCATGGACATATTTGGAAATCTAGATCAGAAAATTTTAAATTTTTAATAAATGCCATCAATGCGCAATTACGTGCAAGATGGAATGGAATATTTCACTATTAGCTTAAAGCCCTGGCGTCGCCATGCAGAGATCACAGTGTTCTCTGTTAATTGTCCATAATTTGTCTAATACAATTTTACACAGTTCTCATAAAACGTAAAAACAAAGTGCCCAAACCTTTGGGTTGCGCTGCTTGCTGTTGTTTCTGCATATGTTGTTGTTGTTGCTGCTGCTGCTGTTGTTGTTGTTGCTGTTGTAACGGAGTAGGTGTTTTAGACGGTTGTTTTAATAAGTCATTTAGAAGTTGTTGACTCCGTTTTTGTTGCTGTTGCTGGTGTTGTTGCTGTTGATGTTCCTGTTGTTGCTTCTGCATCGCTTGCTGAATGATGATATTTCGTTCGATATCTTCCAACGTACAGATTTTTGGCGGATTTCCCGAGTGTGACAGTTGCGACAGACCAAAATTCGAGTTTGCGTTAACATTCATTTCCGCTTTCATGCGTTGTTGTAGTTGTTGCTGTTGAAAGGGGTGCGGAAAGTGTTCACGTAGAAAGTTCGCACGGTTGGCCTCTAATTCGTTGGCGACGCCACTGCTGTTTAGGTCGCCGAACAGGGAATTGCGCATTTTCATGGCTTCCATGCTGTTCGAATGATGGTTGTACGGTTTTAGCGGATGCGAGGCCCACACACTGGGATCCAAATTGATGCCGCCGCCGATGCCTCCTGCAACGCTCTCATTGTCGTCGAAGCTCAGATCGACATCGTCCAGTTTCATGCCAGAAAGATTCAGCTCCAAGTCCGAATCAGCCAGAAGGTCAGTGCAACGACCTCTCGCCGATACCATCGCCGGCGACGACGTAGTTGACGACAGCCGCCGTCTGTCCCCCTGCGCTCCGCTGTCCAAAGCATCGCCGGCACGACTGTCACAATTGTGGGTGTCCGTGAGGCGCACCATGGTCTCGTGCGCCTCTTCCCAATCGCCATTGATGGCCGAACCGAAAGTCTCATCGTTCAGGGCGTCATATTCCTCTTCAGAAGGCTCTGCAATGCGTCCGCCCCCGCCATCATCGTCCAACTGCGGAAATACATAAAGTTAGTTATAGGCTGCAAAGTTCACTTCTACGGGGTAGAGTGCCGCAATCGGATCAGACTGCCACGGCACGATTCCCCTGCGCAACAGCGAAAAGGTCGGAATACTCGCTACAGCACGTACTACACTTTCCGCGCAAATTTCCACGTCAACGACAAAGCGCCACCTTCTCAGCCCTTTATTACATAACCAGATATCGTTTCAACTCACCGGTACTGCTGTATCAAATCCAAAAAACGAATCATCCATCGAGAAAATTTGTTTATTTCACACGAAATTGTCATTTGTCACACATTCATGGCCGCCATTGGCAATCAGCCGCGGTTGCCAACTTGGTGGAGTTTTGACATAAACAGGGGATTTTGTATTTTGCCCGCCACGGACCGCACAGTGTATCGCGATACTCATGTGCCTACAGTTTTTACTGATTGCACTGCAGAACAGTTGCAGACAAGCTAAGAGAGGCACATTTTAGGTCTATTGAGCAGAAACGATGACTAATAAAAACCATTTAATATCACAAGGTTTACAATATGACGTAGGTGGCAACGACGTGAGTCGGCCATATTTTCCATTGAAGTGTTTGGAAAGTGCGGCGAAGTTTGAAAGTTAAAATAAGGAGCAGTTAGGAAAGTGAGACTGCCAATTGTGGTGTTTTTCGATGTAGTGTTGATAGGTCGTAGTACACGACGAAAACAATGAAATCGAGTTGTCAGAGGTACCAAAATTTCCGCTCTGCAAAATTTGCTCCTGTTTATAAGCAAAAATCTATGCCTAAGCAAATATAAATACCTAAGCAATAATCTTTATAAGCGTTATTTCATTATTGCAAAAAATGCTTTTAACTCAATTTAAATATGAAAGCAAAAATACAAAAATTTATACAAGAAAGTATTTGTTGCTTATAACTTCTTATTAGTACATATTACATACCTAATGTTGTATACCAATAGAAAGGTATGGTATGCAGGCCCGTGCGCAGGGGGGGGTTTTGGGGGTTCTAACCCCCCCATCGAGAATTTTTCCACATAATTTTCCACTAGCAATAGTCCTTATTCTACGAAAGTCAAACCGACTTGATAATAAATATTTTGTGGTCAATTTTTGTTTCGACATTCTCAACTTTCTCGATCTTGTGCACGTTTTTTTTGAATTTTCCCGCCTTTTTTACCTCCTATTATCAGTGTCATTGTGAATGCAACCATCGATAGTATCGCTACAACCAAAGAATATGAAATGTATAGAAGGCGCATCTGAGCTCAAGAAGAATCCTGCGCTCAATTGTTTGAACCATACTCTTCAATTTTGCGGGATGATTCCCGTGACATCTGGGTAGACGAAGTCAAACTTTGGCGTCAACGCATCGCCGGAAAGAACGTTAAAAATTCGCTTGAAGCACTCGATGTGTGCAATGGAGATGCGTTTCCAAATGTTCATCAAATGCTTCGCATTTTGGCAGTTCTGCCTGTAACGACAGCGACGAATGAACGCTCCTTTTCAACATTGCGTCGCCTCAAGACTTACCTCAGGTCAACAATGTCTGAAGATCGGCTGAACGGATTAGCCTCGCTCAATATACATCGCGATGTCGAGGTCGATCCGCAAAGAGTTTTGGAGAAGTTTTTTTCTACACCTCGCAGAGTTAATTTATTATATAGGATTTTCCAACAAGAGGTGTTATTTTGAATCCCCCGGTATTTTGGTAGCTGTCACTTTTGAAGCTTTTATTCTTTGACATTTGACAAGTAGAAACTACGCCATTACTAAAAATGGAGCGATACACGCTTCAACAACGCATTGAAATTATTAAAATTCACTACAAAAATGGTGAAAATCTTGCAGTCACAGTTCGCAAAACTAAAGCATTTTTGGGTCGTCGTGAAGCACCTTGTCGGACCGCAATACAGAAATTGGTGGAAAAATTCGAGCTGCTGGGACAAGTTAGTGATGTGAAGAATAAAACCCGTGCACGTCGCTCAAGAACAACTGAAAATATTGCTGCTGTAGCCCAAAGTGTTGAAGAAAACCCAGGTTTGTCGATTCCTCGTCGTTCTTTGGAATTGAGCATTCCAAAAATGTCATTACACCGTATTTTGCATAAAGACTTGGGTCTTAAGGCTTATAAATTTCAGTTAACACAAGAACTCAAGCCGACCGATCATCAAGAACGTCGTGTCTTTGCTAATTGGGTCCTTGAAATGCATGAAAATGATCCGGAATTCCATCGAAAAATCATCTTGACTGATGAGGCCCATTTTCACCTCGGTGGCTACGCCAACAAGCAAAATTGTCGCATCTGGGGCTCGGAAAACCCAAGAGTTATTGTTGAGAAGCCTCTCCATCCTCAACGTGTGACGGTTTGGTGCGGTTTATGGTCCGGCGGGGTCATTGGACCTTACTTTTTCGAAAATGAGGTTGGATCAACAGTTACGGTGAATGGATTGCGCTATCGAGAGATGATTAATGATTTTTTATGGTCGGAGTTGGATGGTATTGATCTGGACAACGTTTACTTTCAACAAGACGGCGCTACGTGCCACACGAGCAACGAAACCATTGCTCTTTTACGGGAAAAGTTTCCGGACCGTGTTATCTCTGGAAGAGGTGATCACAATTGGCCACCGAGATCTTGTGATTTAACACATTGCGACTTCTTCCTTTGGGGCCACGTGAAAGATAAGGTGTACGCCAACAGCCCAGCGTCGATTCAAGACCTCAAAGATAGAATTCGTGAGGCTATCGAGGACATAGGGCAGCCACTTTGCGATTTGGTTATGGAAAATTTCATGAAAAGGATATGGTCCTGTAAGCGTGGTCGTGGTGGCCATTTGGCTGATGTTGTTTTTCATTATTAACGGCATACCTTCTTCTTTATTATTAAATAAACATCCGATCATTTATCTCAAAAAATTGCATTTTTCTTTGAATACCAAAATAACACCTCTTGTTGGAAAACCCTATATAATAACCGAATATCAAGTCAAGACACAATAAAATGTCTTCATTTATAAGAAAAGTTTCTTATTATTTTTTATTAACTTCATAACCTAACATGATACACATATGTCAAAACCCCCCCCATAAACGAATTCTGCGCACGGGCCTGATGGTATGAAAGGCCGTTCGTTTGATACCCATGTTGTGCAAATCGATTAGAAATTGATTGAGTTATTTTGAAAAAAAAATCGGATTTTGTAAATTTTATATAAAAAAAATATTTGTTACTTATAATTTCTTACTCGTACATATAAAGTATAGACCGTTGTAAATTAAAATGAAGGTATGAAAAAGATCTTTCGTTTGATACCCATATCGTGTAAATCGATTGGAAATTGATTGAGTTATTTTGATAAAGGTTTTGAACTTTGACACTGTGTTACGCTTTTTGTAAGCGTTTCCTAGGCAACATTTTCCGTTTGTTAGATTTAGGAGCTAAACTTCTTTGTAAAAGCATACTTATTTATTTTCTCTCACGAGGGTACGCTATACTGCACTTAAGCCCAGAATTCTTAGTGCATTAGATTCGCAAAAAGAAACTCCATATAGGCCGATTTTCAGTTCTTTTTCATGAGGGTACGCTATACTGCACTTGTTCCAATTTAGCTTCTTTCGAATGTGGCTGCAGTGAAAAAGATGAAATTTTATATTTGCAAGTACTGTTGTGTTCTAATTTGCATCCGAATAGCGAGTTTCTCGTCTTGTAACTAAAAACATCATAAATGTGGTGAAAATATTTCGGTGAAATGGTCTAACAGAAAACAAACAATTCTCTATTCACCTCCACAGCTGATTTTGCGCTGCTTTTTGTGGTGTTCGCTGACTTTAACCGGACCTACAGGTGGAGAAGTGGAGCAGTGACCAAGATTTCGGAAATTGTGGAGTAGCGTGTGGGAAGTTCCCGCAACTAGTTAACGCGGTCGAACAGGGCCATTGAACGTGCCTACGTCAGATATGAACTGAACGCCTTCGTTGCCAGTGTAAACACGGAATCGTTTGGCACTTGAATCTGTGTGCTGCCGGTCAACAGTCGCGTTTTAAGTGTACGAGTGTGTGAAAATTTGTTTCACAATTCATATTTAACATTTACCAATAGCACAACAAAATTGCTTGGAATACATGAAAATGACACCAAAAGAGGAAGAGGAGAAGGGCACTTACCTGGGCTTCGATTTGAGCACACAAAAAGTGAGTATGGACACTCGATAAATATCCGAAAAATCTGGCTTCCTCTCAAGTGCGTTTAAGCGCGAATTCTTTAAGATGATGACTGAACGTGTAGTTGAACAGGTAGCGATGTCGTTCTAACTCGTTTTGAGTGTGGCTAAATAATTCGTATGCTGCAGTAATCTGAATCACACAAACAACAAAAATCAAAAACAACAAAATGCAATAGTTGAATGTGTTGGATAGTTCACATAAATTTGGGCCACCTATTTGGGCCTATTTCGCAAAGTATGAATCATTGTCATCATCATTAACATTTTCTTTGTGAAGTCATTGTGGAAGTGAAATGTTGTACTTAAATTGATAGACATATTGAAACTAGCCCTGTTTGCATCCACAACATGCACGTAACACTAAATGAAAAGTTGATCAAAATAGTTTTAGTATTTATCCGAAAGGCCAGTGGCGGCTTCAGAGGGGCACCGGTTGGCGTTGAAACCCCCCCGAAATATTAAAGTCGACTTTAAAACTACATACAAATTAAAAGGCATTTTTGGCATTTTATGAATATTAAAGAATTACTTCTTGAAACCTCCCCAAAATATATTTTCTGAACCGCCCCTGCGAAAGGCAAAATCCAAAATATTTGTACTGTCATCCTACTATTTTGGTAGAATTACGTCCGATTTGTATAGATACAGAGACTTGGATTTTTCCAATAACCAAAATGTTTCCCATAACTTTTTCCAATAAACTACATTTTAAAACATTTAGTGGTTTTAACAATTATTTTAGAAATTAAAAAAAGTCGAACGACAATGCTTGCATTGAGTTATTATTGAAGTTGAGTTATTAATTGAATTTATTTATTTTCCATTTATACAATGTCTTCAATTTGTTGTGGCATTTTAAATTGTCCAACCATAAAGATTTCGCTTTAAACTTTGGATTTGTAAATTTGTTCAGTTAAATTGAAAAATTGTTCATTTAAATAGATTTCGAGGTAGCAATGCCAAAAGTGCTCATTTTTCATACAGATTAACGAAATTCAAAAAATTTAGTCGCAGTTGATTATAAGTGACTGCATTCCCACTGTTGAGTTTTGAAGGTCAAAGCAGTTGGCTGGCATTAGCTATCACTAATTATATATTATGTTATACGCAATGTGGAGATAAGCGTCGCAAGTTATCAAGTCCGGCTGATATGTGGTGCTCGGCGCCCGGCGTGATTAGCCGCTGGTGTGAATTGCTTTGTTTATAATTTCAAAAGCACGCATGCCATTAGTGACGCCGCCTTTAATTACCCACAATACTGCAAATTAATAAAATGATTTGAAAGTGTCGGCGCATTAATTGTGCTGATACTAGCATTACTTTCTTTCCCTAAATGACCTTAGATAGGGACATCAAGGAGCGGCTGTGGCGCTGGATGACGCAAGTCAAAATAGCGTTGTGATAGCAGCGTTGGGTGTGCGTGTGTGTATGCGCGCTTCGCTGTTAGGTCGTTGAAATCGAGGTGTGTCTGTTGGCAGCGTTTTATGAAGATACACAAATGTTTAGCAACTACACGTGTTGCCTGCGCAAGTTACACTCCACCGAGCAACATTAAATACTTGCACTAATTACCGTCGTAGCGGTGTTTGCCATAATTATGAATACGTTGTGTTATGTTAATTTCAGCTAAAGGCGGTCCAGCTGAGCTTCAAGCTGCAGACTATAGCAACCGCCGAAGTCAAGTTCGACTCAGATCTGCCCGAGTTTCGCACATCAGGTGGCGTGAATCCCGGACCCAACCGAAATGAGTAAGACCAGAGTGAAGACTTGCTCTTGAACCCGTGCTGAATGCTTACTTGTGTAGGTTTTTCGTGCAGCCTGTCATGTGGGTGAAGGCGTTGGACATTGTCCTCGATCGGCTGGTTGTGCAGGGCGCTGACCTGAGTACGGTTATCGGTGTTAGCGGCTCAGCACAGGTATGAGTAACTTGAATATTTGAGTTTCTTAAAATCATTGCGTGCAATTCATAGCAACATGGTTCGCTTTTCTGGTCGCGCCACGGCATCCAAACGCTGCAAAGTCTGGATGCCGACAAGTTCCTGCATCTGCAGATAGACGACTCGGCGTTTGTGTTGACGCGCTCACCCATTTGGATGGACGGCTCCACTGAGAAGCAGTGCCTCGAGATGGAGACTGCTATTGGTGGGCGTGCCGAAATGGTGGCAATCACCGGCTCCAAATGCTACCCACGCTTCACAGGGCCACAAATCCGCAAATTGTACCAACAGCGCACTCACGCCTATGAGGATGCGCAACGCATCTCGCTAGTGAGCAGCTTTCTGGCGTCGATTTTCGTTGGCGATGTGGCGCCACTGGACTATGCTGATGCCTCGGGCATGAATCTGTTCGACATCAGAGCGAAGACCTGGTCCAAGGCTTGTCTGAATGCGTGCGCTCCCGATCTGGAGGAGCGTCTCGGTCAGCCAGTGGCCACGAATTCCGTAATTGGAAATGTTTGCAACTTTTTCGTGCAGCGCTTTGGCTTCCCTGCCGCATGCAAAGTTGTTGCGTTCACGGGCGACAATCTGTCGGCGCTCGCGGGCATGCTGGTAGAGCAGAACTCGTTGGTAATGTCACTGGGAACGAGTGACACGGTAATGATGAACTTGCAGGAGCCAACAAAACTGGAGGAAGGCCACGTGCTGTGCCATCCCACTGTAACTGATCAATACATGGGTTTGCTGTGGTTAGTTGCTTAGTTGGTAAAATATAATTCGAACTTCTTATGACTGTTGCCAGCAATTTAGGTATGAAAATGTAGCATACAGTTATGCATGCCTATGCGCCTGTCCGTCTGTGCGAGATGCTGTACTTATCACACACACTTCCGCTATTCAATTAAAGCCATTTCAACCAAGAAATGTATTCTAATTTTGTATTGATCGAACTAAATGTAAGCTGATCTTAATCTTGTTTGTTACTCGACAGCTTCCGCAATGGCTCACTGGTGCGCGATATATTCAAAAAGGTTGAGGCCAACAATGACTGGAACAACTTTAGCGAGCTACTCGACTCTACACCTCGTGGAAATTATGGCAACATGGCACTGCATTTTCACTCAATGGAGATAATACCGAACGCAAAGGGTGTGCTGCGCTGGAGCAAAAGTCATTCCATATCGTCACCGGATGCGGACAAAGGCGTCTTGAAGTTGAATATAGCAATTTACGGACGCACAGGACCATTTTTTCTAGAGTTTTGTTGCTTTCAGGTTTGCATCTCCGCAGGCAGAAATTCGCGCATTGATAGAGGGACAAATGCTTCATAGGCGTGCCGTGGCCGCGGACATGGGCTTCCATTTTGGCGATCACACAAAGATAATAGCGACCGGTGGCGCATCAGTTAACAAGTCAGTACTTCAGGTGATTTCCGATGTATTCAATGCCCCAGTTTACGTCCAGGTATGGTTGAGCAGATTTGAATGCTGAATATTGGGTTGTAACGATGCACCTTATTTATTGCAGAAAGTCAGTGAGGCAGCTTTAATGGGCGCAGCTTATCGTGCGAAATACGCGCTCTATATGCAATCCCCATTGGTCGCAACGAACGATTCTCAACGAGCCAACGGTGATGGCGGCGATACAAACGCCACGGCGCAGCTTAGCTACCACGATTATATTGAGCAGTTTATTCCGAACCACCTGCAGCGTGTCTGTGAGCCCAGCAAGGATAGTGAGCAAATCTATGGGCTCATGTTGGATCGTTATCGGGAAATGGCTCGCATTTTGGAAAATGCCGCTTAACGGAAGACGCAACATTCCCATTAGACGCTGGAAGCAGCTCTTCTACAATTAGCAATCGCAACTCCATACTAAAAAGACAATGATATTACTTTTGGATATTACATTTTCAGGAGAGAAATAACGCCGTAGATGTTAAGTTGAAAAGTGCAATTTGTAAGTTTTGTATTGTGATTTAAGGAAACTGCAACAAATAAAACCAATCAAATTTTAAGTTTCGCAACAGTTACCACTGTGATCGTTAGTGTGTTGCGGTATTATTATTGATAGGAAATTGCTAACTTTATTTTGACAAAAACCTATATAGGGTCCTCGCAGTGAACAAATGTAGAACAGATGCGATTAAAAAGTAAAATATTATAAAACCGATCGAAGTAAGATGTCTATTTTTTGCGACCTCCACGCTCTTTGATTTGCAAATGCACTGTGGCGCCGCTGAGCAAATTATAAAACGCCATGCTGTTGCTATCTTTAAAGAACATGCCCTGCAAAAAAAGATAAGTGAAAAACTGTCTTAGCCTCGATAAAGTCTGGTATGCCGTATGTGCCATACAAACCTCGTATGATATTTTCTGCTTGGCCGGCGGCATGCCTGTTTCATCTTGGATCTTGGCCTTCAAGCTGGACACAGTGTCTGCCAGCGCTAATGATACGGCAATCGTCTGTCCGTTGAGCTTCCACTCGGACTTGTCAATTACGTTTGGAATTTGCACTTGTATCGTTATGGGACTCTGCACAAAGAAAATACATGTTTTTAATTACAAATATAGCAATCCGGCTAGTTATCGTGCGCACCTTATGCATTGCGATAAATTCTGCTTCCGGCACAAGATTGTCCTCTGAACGCAATTTTTTATTAGGCGGTTCATCATCGATAGACATTGGCGGAATTGCCATCATGCCTTGATCGATCACTGCAGGTGCTGGTGTAATTTGGGGCGGTCCGCCGGCCTGCATTGAGGGCATGTAACCACCAACCGGGAATGGGGGCGCTGAAATTGCAATTGCAATTGCGTAATTTAACAAACGAAAATATTAAATGGAAGGCACGTACGCATCATTGGCGGTGGTCGCATTTGCATCATCATGACCGGTGCCGATGGCGGCATATTGTGTTGCTGCGACTGCTGGTGTTGTTGCTGCTGCTGTGATTGGTGGAGATGGTGTGAGGACTGATGGTGAGAAGCTTGCGAGTGTGTTTTGGGAGTGTTTGGATTGTGCTGCGGCGGCGCAGATAAAGTCGTCTTGCTGCTCACCGGCTTCGGCCCAATTTTCTCTTTTTCCTCATCAGGCAGCAGTCCCTTGACCTAGAACAAAGCAATTAATTCCAATATACAATACTTTGATAAATTAGGTGTCACGTTACCTTGTGAATTTGATGTATTTGATCTTCTAGTGTTATGTTAGCGCGAGCTGCTCTTGTGGCCGCCTCCACACTCGAAGTGTGGCCATCCCAAGTGACGCGATCATCTTTCTTCGTCTCTTCCTCGCCCAGCTTTTTGCCAATGACTGTTTCTTCATCGCCTACACCGAAAATATCTGTACGACGCTCCGCCAACTGCTTCAAGCTGGCTTCGATTGCTGTGCCTGCGGCATACACCGTCTCTTGGTTTATCTTTTCGACAGTGTGCTTATCGCGTTGCTCCACCCAGCGAGGATCCAGCAAACCAATACGCATGTGTTCTGTGACTTTCGAGGCCGGAATCTTTTCGCCAGTAATGGGCGAAATCAGATACTGGTCCACTTCAGCTGTTTTTTGCGGCTTTTGTTGAATGGCCTTGGGATCATACTTCTTGATGACCACCTTGTCGTGAGTTGGTGGCAGCAATGGCGCCACTGGTGGCTGCATTTTGGATGTGCTCGGCGTGTCTTCATCGCTGGACGCTTCGTCCATATCCTGCACCTGCGTGTTGTCCTTCTTTGAGCTGGGCGGTTGATTATAGGCAGCGCCCTTCATTTGAATGCCTGTGCGATTCTCCATTTGCGACAGTTTTATCGCACTACCTCCAGCTGGCGTCTCCTGGCTGTCTTCATCATCCGACTCGATCTGCATTTCAATATCACCGTCCTCCTCCATCAATCGCTCTTCCATAAGAACGCGTGCCCCAACCTCCTCCGGTGTAGTTGGTGGGGGAAAGTTTCCCGTTTCAAACGGTTGGTAATCGACTGTCTCCACAACAACGAAATCATGCCAATCAATTTGAGCGTACGCCACTGGGAGGAAACAAACATATTGTATTAAAACTACTCGGCATAGCACCCAATAGCCGCCACTCACCTCTTTCCTTTTCAATTTTCTCTTCTTCGCGACGCCTCTGCGCTTCTTGATGCTTCTGCCAGTTGGCACGATATTTCACCTGATCCAACACCAGGTTCATGCTGGTGCGGCCCGTTGAGCTTTCGTTGCGCAGCTTTCCTATTAAATCCTTGGGCGGAATCAATATTTTTGTGTACTGCTCTAGCAGCTTAGTAAAGTATTGAAACAGTGAGTGCTGCGGACGTAAAAAGTCAAACTGAAAATTGCGCTGCTCACGATTCATTAGGTTGGTTAAAAACTGACGGCCATTACGTGCAACAAACTGTGCCGTTAACTTGACAATGTCTCTGAAATAGTACAACGTGGGT
Source organism: Melieria picta (assembly GCA_964056695.1). Lineage (NCBI taxonomy): Eukaryota > Metazoa > Arthropoda > Insecta > Diptera > Ulidiidae > Melieria > Melieria picta. The sequence continues at coordinate 140,798,553 of OZ057398.1, forward strand.
CAGCTTGCGTTCATTTACGACTTTGAGGCATACTTACAAATCAAGTGCAGAAATCGATGGTGGATCAGCGATAAATTCAAAGTCTGACGGCGGATCCTTCGGTACAAATTGCTGTTCAGCAACTTGCTTTAATAATTCTTGTTGTTTTTGTTGCGCAGCGCTAGTTACCGATAGTTGTTTAATGCCTGAAATGACGGTGGGACCGCCGGCTGCATCTGAAAGTGTTGAACAAATACCAAATAAGTACAAAATAATTAACCGCGCGCATTATGCGCCACTCACCTTTGCCCTCACGGAACTCATTTACTTTGTGGCGGTAGTAGGCGTGATATGGATCGCCCGAGCTCAAGAAGTTGAACTTGCTGTTGCCCAACTCATTCTGCCTGATGCGCGCCTCGAACTCGGGACCATTCCGGGCCACAAAACTTGCCGTCTTGTCGACAATGTCTATTTATTAATTCATTGAGCATAGGAAAACCCCGATGGAAACTCACCCGAATATGCTTTATATATATTTTTTTAATTCTTAGTTTTTGTTATTGCAAAAAGGATACTTCTAACCTCGGGCGGAGGATAGATGATGCCAATTATGGGGCCCGACATCGGCTTGGACTGATCATTGTTCTGATGCGGCTCCGCTACCACCACGTTATTCGTCACTTCAATGGTCGGCATTGTTGATGCGTCTGATTATACTCCAATTTCCCCAATTTTATAAAATTTTCACGAAAAATCGTTCAAACGTTTTTGGCTTCACATTTGCAACGCAGCTGTCAGCTGTCAAGTCGCATCAGTGAAACGGTATTGCCATATGTAAACTGTTTATTAGTGACAACAAGCTTTGGATCCGTTTAGCTGTAACCGTAATAGCCAGTATGTAATTTTTTTGGATAAATTACAAACCAAACGATTTTTTAAACTAAAAGACTAAAATAAGACTGTATATTATAACAATTACTACGCTTTCATCTTATATATTATGGTTGCTTTTCCTTGGAACAAAAATTATTTAAGTGTGTTTTGCATACGTATTTTAAATTATATATACAATTCATGAGCAAGTGAAAGTGTTTCAGTCAGTTGACGCCGATTTGGCTTGCAGTTTATTAGTGCTCCTTGTATATAAGTGCAATCGCCATTCCTAAAAAATTACTAGGCGAATGAAACACATTAATTTGTACAACATCTTAACCTCGAATATACATGTACATATGTATAACCAAGGTTTATAGAAAACAAGGTTACGACATCAATGACAGGAAAATTGAAGTTTTCACCAGTGACGTAGTACGAATTGTTTCAAACTGTCAAGGAACAGTGGAACGAGTACGACCTTTTACAAAATTAATATTTCCCAAAAAAAAGATTATATGAAAATGCATATGAAGTTATTTATTTCGTTTATACTTACTTATCAATTGCTAAGAGCGATTTAGAGGTTAGGCAGATTTGGCCTCTCTGTAACACTCTTGATATTTAATATAATTATATATATTTTATTAAAAATACTATTTTTCAATATTTTATATCAATTCATATTTTAATTGTTTAATTAATATAACAATATTATTTTTAAAATTAAAAACGATCAGGTTTTCTGTATATGATTACCATTTAACTTGAAGGAAAATCGCCTTCGTCAAATTCTTTCAGTAATGGAAATGATACTGTCGCGTCCGCAAATGTACCCAAATGCTTCTCTGTAGTGCGTCTTTTGAGAAGCTCAAAAGACCTGCGTGTGGACCTGCAGCTTACACAAAATTTGTAAAAATCGTATTAAATATTAACAACGCACACAATATTAACACAACAATCGCAAATATTTAAATTCACAAACTACTGTTTTTTTGGTATTATTTTGTCGACATTGGCCCACTGCACACTTCATTGTTTACGTTTTGTTTATTATCAAAAACTCATTACAAAATTTTGTATTTTGTATTATTCCAAAGATTCCACACCGTTTTGGTCAAATTTTCGCGTTAAAATTTAACAAAATTAAAAAAAATGCCGTTGGCCAATCAAATCTTTCATAACGAATAAAAATAATTTTAAGGTGCCCAATTGACATAGGATTCAAATTTTATTTATATTTATTTTTCAAGATGAGGAAAAATACAAAGAGAAGCAAAACTTTGTTTTAGCAAAATTCTGCACATGTCATTGCAGAATTGGCAGAAATTAATTAAACTGTAAAAAAATATGTATATAAACGTGTTTTCAGTCCTAAAAAGGAATATACGCACGAATAATAAAAATAAAGTAATATACTCTGAAATGGTCACCTCATACATTTTCACCAGTGACGTCATCAGCCGGATGTCGTAATCTTTATTTTATAATTCTTGTGTATAACGACGTTTTTGTTACTTCAATGGATGCAAATAACTAATTTTTCATTGTAGTAAATTCGGAGGGTGGTCAACCAGAATTAACAAAAACCTTGATCCTAAATAACACTATTAGTTCAGACTTTTAGCTCGCTATATATTGAAATTTAAATGCTCACATACTTTCCCAAATGCATCTACCTATATTCGCATGCATCTTTATATGAATATGTATATATATATACCTATATATATTTGTGGGTACACATATTTGTACGAGTACGTTATTGTTTTCATTTGTAATTGGAGATTGATTACATGGTTGTTTACTCATTGTGGAATAAGCGATAAGAAAGTTTACCGTCATTATGAGAGGCTACAGGCACAATTTAGTAGCTGCTTGCGTGCAAGTCCTATACACTATACGTGCTACTGAGTATGCAGCGTCCACAATTTGTGCACTTAAAATTACAATGTCATACAAGATTTGCTGCAAGTTTGGGTCATGAAGTTTGTGTCGCATCACTCAATTATCTGAGCACAATGACATAATACAATATCGTAGAAGCTTAGCGAATCGACAAAACACTCAAATTTGTATACACAGCACGTTGAGCATTTGTTTGAATGTTTATAGAAGCACTTACACACGTTTGTACATACAATCGGATACCTGTAAGTGGACGTTACGAATCTACGCATTCATATTTTTTAAATTAGCGCAGAGGCGGCAAGTGGCTGCATTTGTGTGAATTTGAATATATTTTTTTATTTTGAAAACAAACGTTTCGACTTCTGTTTGCGACTTCAAATGCATGAGTCAAGCTGCAGTAGTGCATTTAAATGCGCGCTGTGTACACGTGTGATGGTGTGCAATGCAATGCTCATTCCCAACAACTGCGTTGCTTCCGCACACACAAACATAGGTGTGTGCTGTAAAATAAATGCATATTTATTTGTGCGCACAGCGCTGTCGGCAGCATCTGTGTGGCGGCAATATCTCGATCAATTGCATTTGTAGTTGGACGAACAGTTTCGAAGGAGCCCTCAGGCGATGAGGATCGAAGTCATTCAATATTAAGTACGCAGGCGACGCCACAAAAGTTATCAACGAATTATCAATTTAATTCGATTAATGGCAAAATAGTAGCAAAACGGGTTTTCTTTCACTTTCGAGCGGCATCAAAATCGGAAAATGTTCGGCAAATGCTTTGCGACGGTTTCCGTTTGTGTGACGGCGGCGTTGCTGATTGGTAACTCATCGGCGAAGAGTAAGTGACCGTTATTGAAAGTGCCAATAAGTTTATAATTATTGTTGCTCGAAACAATGTGAGCTCAACTCGAAACATTTTTAATTTGCGAACACAGATCCTCAAGATTTCAACTATCTCAATGGGATTTCCACAGAGCAGTGGGAACAGTGCTTAGAATTCGGTGTTGACGCTATAAACAAACAAATGAAGTATGGATGAATGTACTCGAAGAAGTGACTCTTTTATACGTAACTCTTGACCTCTCGTTCGCAACAGTTTGGAAAACAATCTCCTTCAATCGCAAATCACCGTGGAGAACGGCAGCATATCGCACACGTTACTACTGGATGCTCTGCCCAGCGCCAAAGCCATGGAGGACAACGAGATCGCCAAGAAGATACTTGCGTCCAGCCAGTATGTCTACAACAGCATATGCCTGCCACGTGGTATCAGCGGCACGCAGTGCGAAGCGATCATGAGCACTAAACGGCTGCCGGCCAATAGCGAGTTGATGAGAAAGTGCCTGGCCGCAATTAGGGAGCGCCGCAATGCCTACAGCCCATTCAGGCGCATGTTGCCGCGACACTACAAAGATGGATTGAATGAGGTAAACAATTGTTTCAATTAAGTTGTTTGTATGACAAGTTGTTGTCACGTTCGCGGCTTAGATGTACGCTGGGGATCAAGTGCCGTCGCCACTGCTCATAAGCAGAAAGATTCACGAGCAGCGCCTGAACACGGGAACCAACTCACTCGACGATAAGGGCAGAAGTTTGGCTGTGGCGCAGTGGGCGCAGTTCATAGAGCACGATTTAAGCAAGCCGGTGGTCACTTCGATGAGTAATAGCAATTTACATTAGATATGACGCGATTGTGACTATTTAAACGCCTTGATGTGGTTTTAGGTGATGGCAGCCCCATTGAGTGCTGTAATAGGGACAACTACAATCTGCAGCCCCGCTACCGTCATCCACTATGCGCGCCATTGTTGGCACAAAATACAAAACTTAAATACGGACGGGACACATGCTTGAACTATGTGCGCAGTGCTGTGGCTATAGGCGAGGAATGTACATTCGGCGCTGTCGAACAGGTGCAATATAGTTATTGTTGCTGATTCGTAGCAAACCAATTCATGTGCACGATTGTATTTAAAGCTCAACCAGGCTACTGGCCATCTGGACCTATCGCAGCTGTATGGATTCACCGATGATGTGAAGCGTAGCATGCGAACGTTCGAAAACGGGCAAATCAAGTCCAGCGGAAGAGGCGACAAGCCGCATGAGGACTTGCTGCCCACCACAAACGTCGATTCGCATGAGTATTGCGCCTACTCAGCAACGGCAAACCACTCCGTGTGCTTCATGGCCGGCGACTCACGCGTCAATTACAACCCGTTCACAATACTGATTTATACAATTTTTATGAGAAACCATAATCGGATTGCCAACAAGCTCGTTGCATCACATTCGGACTGGAACGATGACCAGGTATACGAAGCGGCGAAAGCTACTAATGTCGACATCTATCGTCGCATAGTGTTCCGCGAATGGTTGCCAGTTGTTCTAGGCGATGAAATTGCGGCCGAAATAAATGGTGGATCGTACGGTAGTGGAAAATTGGAGAATAGACCAGCGAGGTGGAATATTCAAGTGTCGAATGAATTTGCGGTGGCAGCGATGCGTTTCTATTTGTCCATGATACCGAATGCGCTGCACAATTTCGCCACAAGCCAGGAAAAGAAAGCTGAGGAAACTACCAGCTCAAAAACAAGCAAAAACACGTAAGAAATGCCTTTCATTTTGGACCATTGGTGGTGGTCATGGTTATTAGCTAATTTGTTATTACATACCTAAATATGTATATTCGGATTGAACCGCATTTAGTTTAATAAGAGGTTGCACAGACTTGGAACGTGGTACATAATTGATTTCAAATATTCGTAATACACTTCACAACTCATAAATGAACGACCAGACACACGATACACTTTGCACCATGATAAAAACCATTCCCAAGCAGAAATAATTAATCTCCGACGTGCCATGTGCAACTGGAGTCTCACATAGATCACTGTAACTTATAGATTCAGTGTTTGGGATATAATTTGATAATGCTTAATATTTAATTTTAATATTTAAATATTGTTGATTTTAATCATAAAATGTTGCTTTAATCTGTAATTATAGCGAAAATTTGCCAGATCACAATGTATTTTTGTTCAAAGATCAGATCTTTAAGCCCGATATGTCGTACACGGCTGAAAAACTGAATTTAATATTGGAATCACTGCTGCGTCAGCGTGCTATGAAAGTGGACGCAACATATGAGGAAGGCGTAAGTACTTTAGTTTTCATTAATGATTAACATACATGTGGATTGGCATTTTATGTAATTTGAATCGGAAGATTATACAAAAAGATATTACAAAAGGCTACTAGCTGCAAGTTTAAAGTTGTCGCATATGAAATGTAAATTATTGTTTTGTTACAGCTGGTGGTAGGTAATACGGATATAGGGCGACCGACCCATGGCGACTTGCTGGCGCTGGACATACAACGTGGACGTGATCACGGCTTGCAAGGGTACACCAAATATTTAGAGTTTTGTACTAACACCAAAGTCAATGGCTGGCATGATTTAGAGAGGCACATACAACGGGATGTAAGTAGTTAAATAATTTCGTTTAATCAAAATAATTACAAAATATTTAATATAATTTATTTTTGTATACTTTTTGAATTTCGTAGGTTGTAAATCAACTGAAAAGCATTTACCGCAACTACGACGACATCGATTTAATTATCGGCGGCTTGTCGGAGTCACCTTTAGAAGGTTCCACAATGGGGCTCACATTCACATGCATACTAGGCAAGTTAACTTCTGTCAAGCTTATGCACTTAAGTATTCACGTAAACATTAAGTTGTCTATACTAATGAAGCAAGTGCCAATAACCCAACGATTTACAAGCAGTCACTATGAAGTAAGAATCTCGCCAGTGTCGACAGTGTCGTGCTGGAATTTTGCACAATATCAAAATACTACAAATAACGGATATGACGAAAAAAGTTATGTTAGTTAGACACACACACAGACACACACTTTATGCATGCTTACTGACATCTGATTAATAGAGTGCAAAAAGCTGGCAAGAGCTTTGAATATTGCCATGAAACAAGAACGGGCCGACAATTGGTGTAGCGCATCGTGGCAGCTGTTGCCGCAAGTGCCAGCAGCGATCCATGATTAGCCGCACACATTCGACAGTCATATGGGCTGATTTTATTGCCCTCATAATTAATTGATTTGCCCAACTGGCACACATGTACACGACGCAGTGACAACGTTGCCGACAGCCAACATTCGGCTACGGCTTTTCGGCTTTATTCAACGCAGACATTCAGAAGCAGTGAGCCAAACATGCATACATATGTACGGACATGCATGAAGTGTTTGTAAATATAAATGTCAGCTAACATGTATTTATTTAGTTTTTTCTTTAATATTTATTTGACAAATATGAAAGTTAAGTCGTGCATGACTGACCCTTCGAAAATGGTTACAGGTCATAATTGCAGTGCATGTTGAACTTTGTGAAAATGGTTCAAGTTTAATTGGCCTGCCAGCTGATTACTTCAGATAGGCTGTTAAAAATATACACACATCTTTTCAATTTTCGATGTTTATTAAGTATCTATTTTTGCGTACTTGCAGCTGAGCAATTTTCTGAAATACAAAAAGCCATTGTGTCCACTGCAGCGGACGGAGCAGATCAGCAACGCTACAAATCGGCCGCTGAACTTCTGTACGACAATTCCGATTTGGAAAATATACCAGCGAACATATTCCATGTGGTATCGGAGAAGTAAGTGAATATTTTCGAATTGCGTTCTTCGCCTTTTTAGCGCTATGCCGACACGTAAATTTATACTCGGAGTATGGAGTATTTATAGGTAGCAAATTATGATGTGTTTGTTTTGCAAAAAATATAATAAGCGTTATCTACGCCTGATTGTCTGTATGGCTGATAAAGGTCGTCGGCAAACTGATGTCTGCCTATTCGCACTTCTGTGCAAACATGTTCTTTGGCTATTGAGCCAGAGAAACGAGAATTGGCAGTACGTTTGTGTCAAGGCGAATTAATACAGGTGACCTCGTTGAACCAGCTGATTTTCTTTTTTTAATGCTGGAAGAGATCTAGATTGTCAAAATGGCTGTTTTTGGCTGGTTGGTTGCCGATGGCTTGATTGTGATTGGCTGATTTTGGCTGATTTTGACAATCAAGTTGCACAAACCCAACAACAAAATACATGGAAATTTTGTTGTTGCCGTTACGCAGCCACCGTTATTAATTCGCCTTGGTTTATGTCAATAATGCGTCATTGTTTACACAAGAATCCGAGCAAATATATGAACAGCATGATGCCACCAGTTTAAACCGACGTTTCACACATCAATCAATGTCGGCAGTGGCGGATTCAGGGGGATTTGGGGGTTGAAACCTCCCCCCCGAAATATTAGGATCGACTTTAAAACTACATACAAATTAAAAGGCATTTTATAAATATTAACGAATTACTTTTTGAAACCCCCCGCCCCCCCGAAATATTTTTCTGAATCCGCCCCTGAATGTCGGCGCCATTTATATGAATTTGTAGTACGGTCAGAAAATCCAATTAATACTTTTTCTCTTTTTTGTTTTCAGAAACCAATTATTACCGTGTAAAATGTACACGTAAAATTTGTTGTTTTGTGGCTCGAAAGTGTGTTTATTCGCGCAAGGGATCTGAAAATAAAAACATAATTTGAATGAATTTTAACTTTATGGTTGATAAGCTACATAAATACATCTTTTACAAGAAGCATCTTCCTTTATAAAATGTTAACTAAGAAGTGATTGAAACACGAGAGTAATGTAAACTTTCTATAAGAATGAGAAATTACCCTCTAAATAACAGAAAATATAAAAATTTACTTTTATATATAATACTTAATAGTGATGTTTTTCGAATACTTTGTAATTGTAATACTCAAATTTGATTTGAACTGATTAGCAAGAAACCTTTTAGTTTGTAAGAAATTACGAAATAAAATGAATTCACGCAACACAAATAAAAAAGTGCGAATGAATGGTAAACTGAATGGTAGTTTTTATACTTAAAAGAAAAAGCGTTCAGTTTGAGGAAATTTTTCTGCGAGCGAGTTGAGGCAAGTAGCGTGTATTCCGATAATTTGCGACGAACATTTACGAGTGGTATGTAGACACATACATATATTTTCGTGTAGACTGAATTAAAAAGTGTTACGATATCTTAAAGTGCATAGAGATAAAAAGTTGTGGGATGAATCATCTCATGGCAGACTGCAGTACATATTGCACGTGTTCAGATTGAATATGACATGTTAGGTATTGTTCTTTATAGACTTGTAATGATAATGGGTAGGGACACTGCCCTTGCGCACTGCAACCTAGTAGGTTTATTGTGCCCCTTGAATCATCTGGTGTTTTATGTGCTCAGGTATTGAATCAGACCTTTCTGCGATATTTGCATCAGGTCCTCATCACCGAGAATATGTTTCCCTAGAAACTTTGCACGTCTGTGTGCCAGAGCTGGACAGTTTATGATAACGTGTTCCATTGTTTCATCGACCTCATTGCAGTATCTGCATGTTTTGTCGACGACCAAGCCAAGTTTGTGGAGGTGGTAGTTACAGGAATAGTGGCCGGTTAGAGCGCCACATAGGATTTTGAGTTGTCTTCTGCTAAGAAGTATAGCAGATTTAGCTCGTTTTGTGTTAAAGTTTAGGAATCTTTTCGAGTGCCGTAGTCCCTCAATATTATTCCAGTATTTTTGTTTTTGTTTCTGGATCCATTTGTGGATGTCCTGTTTTAGGTCGGTTTTACCGAATCCAAACATCGGGCCCGGCCCTATGAATGGGCTTTCTGCACCATTTTTAGCTTGTGTGTCTGCCCTTTCGTTGCCATCATGGCCCTCATGCCCAGGAATCCAGACGAGCACAACCCTGTTCTGGGTCCCTAGGGCGTTGAGTTCCTTGTGGCATTCAAGCAGGATTTTTGATGTGTAGGAGTAGCTGTCAAGTGCTTTTAGAACAGACAGACTATCCGAAAGTATGGTGAACGTTGTTCCTTGAGGGTGCATTTTAGCAATTGTTCGAACTGCCTCATATATTGCATAGAGTTCAGCTTGAAATATTGAGGTATTGTAGCTCATCGGAAGGGCTAAGTTCACCCCAGGGCCCACTACTCCAGCTCCTACACCACAAGGTGTTTTAGAGCCATCGGTGTACCATTTTTGAGCGTCCTCTTTTAACCATTTCGGGTTGTTGTCCCACTGTTCCCTAGTCGGAAAGTCAACTATATATTTCCTTGTTGGGCTGAAATGGGGTTTCATGAAGTCAAGATATGAGGATTTGTGGAGGGTGTCCTCTATTTGTTTTAAAATTGCCAAGTGGCCCGTTAGGTTGCCCTGTTTAAGTAGGTTATGCCTATATAGCGTGAGTGCACTTAAGATTGCGTCCTCTTGGATGGCTATATGTAGCGGTGTTAGATCGAGTAAGGCTTCCATGCCGGCAGTAGGGGTTGTTTTCATTGCTCCCGTAATGCTAAGGCATGCAAACCTTTGAACTCTGTTTAATCTTTTTATTGTTGTGCTCTGATTGGTTTTGCCCCACCATACTAGAGCACCATATAGTATGATGGGTCTTACCATTTGTGTGTACGCCCAGGATGTCATACGGGGTGAAAGGCCCCAAGATTTACCCAGTAATTGTCTTATGGTCCATAGCGATTTCGTTGCTTTTTTGATGACTGTGTTTAAATGCGGTTCCCAGGTGAGTTTTTGATCTAGGGTAATTCCTAGATATTTGACCTCAGCCTTAACGGGTACAGTTATATTATTTATTTTTAGTGTTGGAAGATCAAGCTTCCGTTTTCTTGTAAATGGAACGATGGTGGTTTTATTGGGGTTAATTGATAGCCCCTCTCTACTGCACCAGTTCCAGGTTTCGTTTAGAGCTTTTTGCATAAGGTCGCGCAATGTGCCTTCATGCGTGCCCTTTGTTATTACTGCTAGGTCATCCGCGAAGCCTATAGTTTTATATCCTTTCGAGTTTAGTAATTTAACTAATTCATCAACCAGTATAGACCATAATAAGGGAGATAAAACCCCACCTTGCGGGCAGCCTTTTACTACGTTGATGCTTAGTACTGCGGGTCCTAAGTTAGCGGTTATTACCCTTTGTTTTAGCATGCTGCATATCCAATTGGTAACCTTGTGGTTTGTCCCTCTATTAGAGAGGGCTAATACCATAGATTGGAAGTTAGCATTATCGAAGGCGCCCTCTATGTCCATAAATTTATAGACTTGTACTCGTACATACAATATAATTGTTTAGGAGAGTAACTTCTGCACTGTTCAATTGCTGTTTGAACTAATTGACACACGGGTAGATTTGCATATTAACCCTTTTGCTATTTTGTTGCCATATGGCAACATGCTAATTTGTGGACGTCTGCATCCTCAATGGTTGCAAGAATAAATTTGTTTGTTGGTCTTTAGAATAGTTTGAAGTTTTAGGAAAAATACGAAATTAATAAACTGAATATTTAAGTTTAAAGAAGAGAAGTATACACGTTTTTTTAGTGGTATATCTTGACTAGGCTTCCCAACTATTAAAACGGTTTAGGGAGGACAAAATTTGGCTTGAGGAGGACTTTATATGGGAACTACTTTGTTTCAGGAGGACATCACATTCCTTCAATATTTCACTATGTTTTTAGAAAATGCAAGTGCAAAAAAAGAAAACCTAAAAGCACAAGTAAATTTTAACTTCTTAACCACTTTAAAAAATAAAACAAAACACATATTTGTGCGACTGTAATCAACAATATCAAACAATATTTTCAATATCAACATCGAGATCACAGAATGCTTTTTTAATGCAATTTGTATTATGTGCGCGTGACAATTGCCTTTTAATATATTTTGGTTTGAATTCTTAAGATTAACGAATTCGTATTATCAGCAGGCACACAACATTTTTTATTTTTAAGTCTAGTTTTTTCAATGCGGCCTTAATCGTGTTGAACATTCCAACAGCTGACTCATCCGGATTTTCAACGAAGTCTATAATTTTATTTTGAATGCCTAAAGCAGCATCGAAACATTGGATACAAATTGGAAAAATTTTCCTCATTAATTGATTAAGTTGCCACACTTGAATAAAAAAAATAAAAAAATTGAAATTTAATTTGAGCTTGAGGAGGACTTTTTGGCCTTTGAGGAGGACGGAGGACATTTTCTGTTCAAGGAGGACTGTCCTCCTCAATGGAGGACGGTTGGGAAACCTAATCTTGACATAGTAAAGGAAGAAGAAGCCGATAAAATTAGAGAACTTTTAATTTGGCGTTTTCTTTCAATTTAGATACTTTTTTTTCATTTTGGCTGAAGTAAATGAAGAAATATTCAAATTTTCGTTATGCGTAAATAGTTTTATGTTTAAGTTTTTGTATGTTACTCGTATGTTTTTATGTTTAAGTTTAAGAAAAACACTATAAAATACAGGGTCAGAGTATAAAAATTAAAAAATTTCTTATGAATTATTGCTAATATAACCACATAGACGCCTAAGACGTAAAATTTAAAATTTTAACTTTCCCCAGTAAAAACCTGTAGCGAAAGGGTTAACTGGTAAATTCATACTCAATATACAAATGAGTGTGCCGACTGACTACGGGCTACTTGTGCGAATATTTTGGAATGCCTTTCGCTACAGATTCCTGCCGAGCCATTAGACAATTTTGCATGCACTGCATGGCCATCACTAATTGACGAACTAATTAACTCGGCGAGGCTCAGAGTGGTGGTTCCTAAATATTGGCACGTGCAGGCCTAAGCGCCAGTGGGATACACATCTTTTATGATAAACGAAACAATAACTAGGCAAGTGGGTTACTCAGACATTGAATTTATTAAGCTGATGTCTAGCGTGGTTTCGTTTCATTTTTAGAAAAATTGTGTAAGTTATGTGGATAGTTGATATGTATGAAAATGAGCAAAGCGCACGCTTTGGCTGGCTGCATGAAAAGTACCACAGCAGACAGACACCGCATGCACTCGTCTCGTCTAGGTGCACAAATTAAAAATATGCAAATTCGCCAAAGGTTGAATTGCCGCAAAACATGCAAAACTTACGAAATCGCGCTGTGCGAACAAATTTCACGCTTATACAAGCTTCACCTGAATTGCCTAGTTGAGTTGAGAGTCTTCGGCGCTCGGAGCCAAAGTGGGCGTATCGCATTTTCCACCGGCATTCCACAAGTGTCTGGCGCGTGTCTCTCGCGCCAAACGCGTTTCATGTGGACACACTCGCCAATAGCCAATCATGCTTTCGACGTTCAACCGCAGCCGAATCGCTTAGAATCACGTGGGACGGCATTGCAGCATTGCACTATTATGTCGTACGCACAGAGACGGGAGTTGTGCACGCACTTCAGGGTTAAGTGCAATGCATTGTTTGCTTGTTTGGATGGATGGCAATGGGACCTAAGAGCGTTTACTATTCATATCGCAATTGGGAATGCCGAAATGTGTTGGCTTTTGTGTAATGCAATATCTTCGGCAACTCGTTGATAAGATAGGCGGCTGCAAATGTATTGGCGCTGTCGTTGGTGTACGAGTAATCGTTAGTGACGGGCGCGATAATGTTCCTGGCCGCTTTCGTTTTCGCCATTCGATAAGAGTTCACCTGCTGCTATTTTGGAGCAATGAATTAATAATTTCTCAATAGTGCCAACAGTTCAATTTGCTTTTACGTTACTAGAGGAGCTTAACACTTTCGAGATCGGAGTAAACTCTACAGCTGCGTTGCGATTTTGTTGTTCGTTCGTTGAGAATTGTCCTCGTACTTAGGTAAAGTGGTCGTTAGAAGAAACAGTGTGTGAATACAATGAACACAGCTGGCACATATGTAAGCCAAGCAATAAGGATAAGTTCAGTAAATATTTGTAGTTCAAGGTAGGGGTCCGTGCACACAGGCGACACAGTGAATATATTTACGTAACCAGCGCTTTTAATAAAATTACTTCACAACAAAAGAATTCCACATGAATTTTTATGATAAGCTATAAATCGCCACAATACTAACTACAATGCCACGAAAATAAAGCATTTTTTCACCGCGAAGAATCACCATAATTTTTATCTAATCAAGATGGAATAGAAAATGCCTCCAAAAGAAAAATACGCATATCAGTGAAATCGTTCAATATTGGAGTTTTTGACTTGGCATGGAATTGAAGCGCTGCCGTAGTGCTGGCTGAAGTCCAGCCGGTCAATCATTGTAAAAAATCGAGAAAAATAAAACTGCGAGTAGTTGGCGCCGGAAGAGTTTTTGAAGTTTGTTGTGACACTACAACAGATCCGAAGGATAAGGTTGAGAAAATGAAGAGGCATACTTGGGTATGACGATGATTAAAATTGATTGATTTCAAAACGCTTTTGTGATTAATTTGTGATTTGAAGTGTAATTAAAGTTTCCCGATAAGATCGTCATGTGCTTTGTGACAAGAGAATTCGAATGTAATGACGGTTCGTGAATGGACACATTTCAATCAGTTAAACTTTAAATGATCTAAAAATGCTGGACATTCGCTCAGAATGTAGCATGGAACTAAAAAAAAAAGATTTCAATTCTAAATAACCGCTAAGGTGGAATATCTAAATTAATAGTGAATATAATAAAATATTTAAAATGCGAAAAAAAGACTTAATTTTCTTGCAAGAAGTTCAATTTATTGGTATTTTTTAATTATAAATTAAATGATTATTATGAAGAGTTATACCAGATACCAGATGTACACTCATGAAAAAATTCCTTAATGGGAAATTTAAATTTGAGTTCTGAACTAAATGTCCTGTTCAAGTTTTGTATTGTGAAGATTTAAAGCTCGTAGAGACTTTTCAAGTAGAAAAGAATTTACCAGCAATTGAATTGAATTCAGCGAATATGTAGTGTTTTCTATTCATAGTTAAACGGCTTCTCAACTCCCTGTCAATGGCCCTAATATAGTTTTTAACTGTAATATTTAGGTCATGGTTCAAAATGGTTACGAGAGTGGCCTTCCTGCGGATGCAGATCGCCACAGAAGTATGCCCAACGGGGGCGCAGTGCACGATGAAGTCAAGCCCACATACGCTCTGGAGCATCTGGCCACTTTCAAAGTGAAGCACGAGTCTGAGGTCCGTAATCCGAAGGAAAAACTGAAAGTGCTTATTGAGTTGGACAAAACGGGCGGCATTTGGCCGCAGAAGATGTACATGTGCTTCAGTGGCCAGTGGCTTGTTATGCTGGATAGCGAAATGAAGGAGATTGAGAATTTTCCCGGCTCGCTGATAACCGAGCCCACCGCCTTTATCAGCGACGATCCGCAAGAGATGTATAACAATATTTTGATTTTCACCGTTCCTGGTGTTTCGCTGGGCAACACCGAGATGCACATATTCCAGGTATTTAGGTGACTAATGTAGTAGGTAATCCTTAACTAACGGCCGATAAATTGTAGGTCACCGATGTCTCAGCGGTGGACATGGTTGAGGATCTGAAGCAGTTGAGCAGTGGCCACACCGTAACCATCGATCGCAACAAGTCCCCCATCAAAGTGCCCAAACCCAAACAAAACGCCCGCGATCAGTACGGAATCGCTGTTGCTGCGGCTGAGGTGGCGGCCGAGAGGAATGCCCATGATCGCGAACAGACCGAGAAGGATGTACAGGTGCTGAATCACTGCTTCGAGGACATCGAGCGCTTTGTGGCGCGTCTGCAATACGCATCGGAAGCTCTGCGTGAGTTGGAATTGCGCCAAAGCGAACACAATCCACATGGCGAAGGCTTGCTGGTGCTGCGATCTCGTCCGCCAATTGAGTCGGAGTTCCACGACATATTGGCCAAGCACAAGCTCGCGCTGAACTACATCGTCAAGGTGCGAAACCGTTTCGGTAATGCCGAAGAGCCCATACAAAACATATTCATTTCGCTTCATACGATTGTGAATGTGTGCAATGATGTTCACTACGGTGCCAATATTGCGGAGAACGTGGTGAATCCGTTGCTGAAGCGCGAAACCGTGATGTTTGTAACATCCAGTCTAAGTTCCAAGGACATGGACTTCTGGAAGTCGCTTGGTCAAAACTGGACGTTGGCGAAGGAGCATTTCAAGAACCATAGCGGATCGTATCACCCGATTTTCTATGACGACTGGTCTCCGGACTGGGTGGTGGACGAAGAAGTGCCGTACATACCACTTCCAGTACGAAAGCAGAGTATCCAATCGCCAAGATTGCCAGCTAGCAACGCAACATGGCTATCACGGCTGCAGTCGAGGAACGTGAAGATAGCGGAGGTGCTGTACACCAAGACCGCCAGCAATGATAAAGAGTTGAATGTGACAAAGGGGGAGTACCTTGAGGTGAGTGTTTGAGATGGTGGCGCAATGCCCCGAATGCTTCTAATACACATATGTACCTGTGTCTAATTTAGATTATTGACGATTCCCGCAACTGGTGGAAAGCGCGAAATTCCGCTGGAAATATCGGCTATGTGCCACACACCGTTCTGATGCCTAATAATTTCGAACAGCCCTCAACCTACTCCGGCAGAGACACAGACTCACTAAACTCATCCGTGCCAGAACAGGGTAAATCATCGCAGATCCACATGGATATCTCGATGAAGGCATCATGACTAACAAAGAGTTTGCTATACATTCAGTAGAGTACAACGCGGCACCAAGCAACACTCACAACATGTACCGCAACACGCTCACGCCCTACGTGGCGGTGGCCGAGCGCGATTCCCAAGCACGACGCGATTCCAAAACGATGCCCCGTTCCTATAGTATGCCCAACGTGCCAGCTCCCCCACCCCCACCTCCGGACAGTCAACCCACCACACCCAGTGGCACACTCCAAAGGAATATGTCCATTGCCGGACCCGTCGTAGGTTGGTAACGATCTCCTATCACTATAACTATAACTATTTGCCTAATCATTTGCTTTCTTCCTACCTTCGACTTTTGGCATTTTGAATAGCCATGCGAGCGCGCAACGACCGCGAGACTTCTGATGAGGCGTTAATGCTGCAAAGCACAATCAACGAGGAGCTGCGTGATAAGCTCTATCAGCGTGAGCAACGCAAGGACCTGGAGATACTTAAAACGCCGATGATCTACATAGATCAGCATTCGACACCTAAAGAAGTCGAAGAGTGGCTACGAGGCAAAGGATTTTCCGATGTCATTGTGGCCAAATTGCGCAAATTAAATGGCGAGGAATTATTTTTACTGTCGCCACATGTCATCGAGGGATATTTTGGGCAGAAAGAAAGTCGTCGTTTGATATCACAAATCGTGCTACAAAAGAATATTTGCGAGGTGAGTGTGTGCTCGTTTCAATTGCTTGTCCATCACTCGAATTGTTCCCATTGCGATTTCAGTATAAAACTCTGCGTTCATCGGAGTTGTCAGCCAAGTTGGCTAAGGCCAGGCAGAAAGTCGACCAACATCCTAATGATCCAGACGAGATATTTTGAAAGCGTCATTCGGCAAATACAAACTTACATTCATACGAGTATACTAGCAGTTTTATTTAAAATTATTTGTTTCTGATGTTATTAAAAAATAAACACCAAAATTTATTGTAGTGCATTGTTTGCATTTTTTGAATTTAAGTAAATGCCCCCGAAAAATGTTATTGAACCAGATGAGTTCAGATTAATTAAAAATATTACGAGCAATAAATAAAAACAGGTTTGTACGCCTTATTTGATTACTTATTAGCCGATTTGAAATACTGAAAGCATAGAGACATTAAAGTAAAGGGGCCTGGAGAGAGATGCGAAGGCAAATGGAAATTTGTTAACGCGTTAATAGGGTCAGTTAATTACGTAAATTGATGTTCACACTCACCGTCTGATTTTACATGCCTGTGAGAGAGCGAAAGTCATGGGTAATGTCAGTTACAAGCAGAGATAACACATGACTTGATTTGCAATCAATCATTATATGCATTTGAAAAGTAGATATTAAGGGGTAACACTAGTCTGCGGTTTGACTAACTTTGGGAGTATGAAAAAGGAAAAGGCTCTATTTTCACAGAGTTTATTCAACATGTATCGAAGTATGAAAAATGTACACAATTTGCTAGATATGAGACAAATTGTCTCTGGAAGAGGCAATCTTTGAAATCGTCTTTTTTAACCCTGCATTACTGTCGTCTATTACACTAACGCCATTACTAACTATGGGTGTAATCCACCCACAACTTTTGATTACCTGTTTTACTTATCCATTGAGGTAAAATAAACAAAAATCAAATTTTTTCGTAATCAGAACATCATAACATGTAAAAACAAAAATTATTAAAAAAAAAAATTATTTATATAAATTAAATTATTTAATTTTGTTAATTAATTTATTTAATATAAACATTTGTTTATGTGCATCATTTAAAAAAAAAAAATATGAAATAAAAAGTTGTATTGGGAAAAAGGCCACATCTTGCACAATATTTAAGCTATGTTTCTTGGGCTTAGTGATTTAGAAAGCTAAAAAATAAGTAATAAATAATTATTTAATAATTTTTTTCGGATCGAGGTAAAATTTTGCGTAAAAACTCAAATAAAAATCAACAATATACCGGCTACTTTTAAAGGTTACACCGTGGGACAAAAATCAAAAAATTTCCAAACACACGAAAAAAATCGATATACTCGCGAAATTAGGGGCCAAATGTAGTAAAACTGCGTTTTTTGTTTTTCTCTCTGACGTCAGGATTTTTTTTAAAGGACTTTGAAATTTCAAGGATATGTTTATTTCAAGGAATTATTTTAAACGCATTGAAGAATAACAATATTGGTATCAAATGAAAGAGAAAAATCCTTAGAATCTTAGAAAATTTAATGTTTTGGTGCAAAAGGACGAAGAGGTAAATGTCCTTTTAACTTTAAACTAAACTTGATTCTTGAATATCCTTGGAAATTTCCAATAGTTTTTTTTTAAATATATCTTAAGGACTAATATGTACACTACTACATCCTTGAATTTTGTCCTTCTAACTTTATTAGTTTAAGATATAAAAAATTTAATGTTATAAAAATTTTGTTACTTATCCTAGAGCATAATTTTTAAGGATTTTCTACTAAGTAAATGGTCTATACGTTATTTAAAAAAATTGTCGCCAAAAAGTGAATAAAAATATATAAATGTATTTTATAAAAAATACTACTTCATTACTAACAATCGGTGTTAAACATCCAGCAATTTTATAACGCCACTACTATCGTGGGTGTAACACACCCAGTGACTTTTTAAAACAATTGTATATTTACATTACATTAAAACTTTATGTTGATTTTGGTTAAAAAATCTATATTTTACTAAGAAATTGAACTCACAGGGTGGATTCCACTCTAATGGAGGGTTAAACTACTTTTTGGGAGGGTAAAAAAAATTACCTTAACATCTACAGAATAGAATTCTCTCCTCTATTCTCTCTAGAAATATTAATTCTTTGTATTATTTCTATTTATCAAAAATCAAAAACCCAATCTATTTTTGACTTTAGCTGCTTTCTCTCCAAATTTGTAAATGTCAACCAGAGTAATTAATTCTGGAATGTGTCACTATACGTTAATAGAACTAATTAATGAAATCTGTGTTTTGATCAAGTTCGCGCTCAAATTGCAATGGGCAAAGGTACACTTGAGACCCGACCAAGTGAGCAGATGATCTCACTTGTTGGTAGAAGCGTGACAGGCCCATCAAGATACGCGCACTGGCCGCTACTCGTGTGTTCGTAAATAATGAAAATGAATTTATGACGACGATAATTGCAGCTCGCTCGTTGCTTTCGTGTAACACAAAAACATTGACAAAATGACCACACGACATCTTACCGAGTTGTTGATGCCAACGTCGGGTTTGGCAACTCGCTCAAGTTTGGCAATTTGTTTCTCAAGCAGGCGGCTTTCAGGTCACTGCTTCGCGTTGCTCATAAAGTGGCGGTGACCATAAGACTCTGCGAGCATTTCAATGCTGTCACTTTTTACTTTATCGGACCAAAATACTAACCTAAATCGAAATTCCGCAATATGCAAGGGGCGGTTTACGCGCCAGCGACACGTACGACACGTGTTCGCCGGAACGCATGCTTCACCTGTCTGCGTACATTTTCCGCAATTGGCGAAAATGCCAGGGAAAGCTCGCAGTTATGTGCAAAAAAGAAAATTGTATGAATGACGCACGTACTGCGTACTCGCAATCAGCGTCGAGTGTGTGTGTGTGGAAGGCCGGTTCCACCAATGAGTTTCCCAGCGCACAGCGCGCCGCAACGAAGCTTTTACAGTGGTGGCGAGCCACTTCGCATTTGCCACGCCAACAACCGTTCGGCGTTTGCTGCTGGCAGTGTACGCGCCCAGGAATTGTAGTGTAATGTCGTGATCGCTTACCAAAAACACAAAATGCGAGCAATCATTTAGAAAACAATAACAAACCCGATTCGTATCGTATCGAAACGAAACGGAATGAATGGCCGAAAGCGAGCGCGGTTCCCAGCAAACTCTCCCCGCATCGGCTGCTGAGAACGAACGGAACTGCGCCGGGTCGAATGGGCTGGCCTGACGTATTGTGTCTGGCTTACTGACTGGAAACTTGGTCGGCTTGGCTGGCTCGGCGGCTGGCTGGTGTGTTTTGGTGTGATTCCGATTCAAATTGCGGCGCTTTGGTTTTTGCGTGCTCGCTGCACATGCGCGCCGCGTCTGCGAGGGATTTCTTATAAATAACCGCGAATTCAATCAGAAAGAGTTAGTTCGTCGTCGTCAGAGTGTCTTGGTTTGTTTGGCTTGGTTTCGGTTTCGTTTGGTGCAGTTGCAACAGTTGCACTGACTACTCGAGTGCAGCTTTCGGCTCAGCGTTTGGTCGTTCGAAAATTCGAAATTTAACGGCCACAAACAGTAAAGCAATAACAATTTCAACAAGCAACCACGCACTGACTGCACTGTTTGCGTGGAATATCAAATGAACTCGGAATGAAAACACTTTGAATAAAATTTAAAAACTACTTCAAGGAAGTGCGACTAGCCATTGGAAAAAATAAAGCATTCCATTGTTTGACTTCGAACTTGAGTGCGAAACGAAACGAGTGTTAAGTACTTGTACGAGCAAGAAAAATAAATTGAAAGTGCTTAGATTTAGTTGAAATTTCTGCATTTCAAGCAAAAATCGCATTTGCTGTTAAATACTCGTAGTTCAAATAAGAAAATAATCTAGATTACAAAGTTTTGAAAGTAAGTGCAAAAAGTTTATTTTATATACAAACATATTGTAAAATTTAGTTTAAAATTTAAACTAAAAATTTAAATTAAAATTTAAAATAAAAACAGGTTCCATCCAGGGACCGAAAATAACTGTTATTTTAAAATTTTCAAATCAAAAAGGCATAACGAAAAAATTGCCGGAGGACTTTTTCAAATATACCATTATGATCGTAATGGCCTCAGCTTCACGAATATTAAACGCCTTTTAAATTTTAGACTTTTACTATACACCTAATTCTGTTTTTACACGGTAGATTGGTTCCAGGAAAAACCGTGTAAAAAAAGACATTGATCGCATGCAAAAATAGGTGATTGGTTCCTTATCTCTAAAACCTATTAAAATTAGTGAAAAACAGGGATACATAAAATATTTAACAAAAATAAAAAAATATAAATAACTGAATAAATATAAAATATTTTTTGGCTTACCTTTTATCTTAATGCGTTAAGATTAAAATAAATGTAACATTGGAAAAACTAATTTGCCTATAAAAAATGTCTTTACCAAATACGTCTGATTGCATTGATAGTTCACAAAATATTAACACATTTCAATTGCTCTGATAAGTAAATTTGCTTGTATCCACAAAAAGGGAATTTCCCTAAATTTGTGATATGAACATATTTCGCAAAAATTAAATTTGACAAACAAAATTTAAGCCCAAAAAATTTTGAATCGTGCTAAATGGAATAAAATCGTGGAAAAAAATTTATAATTATTTTATTTTCAAACCGTGTTAAATCAAAACCGTGTAAAAAAAGACCGTGTAAAAACAGAATTAGGTGTATTATAAAAGTTAAAATTAACTGTTATTTTGTGCCTTTTATCATTTCAGGCAAAAATAACTGTTACTTTTGACTTTTATTTTATCGGTCAAAAATAACAGTTATTTTGTGACTTTTATTTTTTCGGTCCAATAAATCAGCCAATTTGAATTTTTTCGAAGGCCGTTTGACCCACTAAAAAACTTTTGAAACCATTTTTTTCATCGCACAAGTCTTAAAGCTCAGAATGTGCGGTCTGCTGACCGATAAAATAAAAGTCAAAAGTAACAGTTATTTTTGCCTGAAATGATAAAAAGCACAAACTAACTTATATTTTTGCCGGGAAAAATAAAAGTTAAAAGACAACAGTTAAAATCTGACTTTTTTGATAAAAACCATAACCGGTACGGTCCCTGGTTTCATCAAATACGTAAACGTATATATTTGTGCAAATATTAATAGGTCTAGACGAAAAAAAAGGACCTATAGTACATAAAGGGACCTATATTACAAACAATAATAAATATCAAATATTTAAGCGAATTATTTGCTTTATGTTTCAAAATATATTTTTCGAACTGAAAGTCAGGCGCTTTTTCATTGGCAATTTCATATATGCGGATTAGCTTTTTAATGCTGAGTGGGCAGCGCCTGAAAGAAAAATTTATTTTTTCTATATTCAGTTTGCGGTGATTTATTTAACCTAGGATGGGGCCAGATCCCACAATTTCAAAGTATTTGTATAATTAGAAAGCAAAATTAGAATAACCCAGCAAACCAAACGATGTCGAAACGATATAGAAACGATATCGTTAAAGCGAGAATTTTTCTCGTTTCCGAGTATTACTAAAGTGTCTAAAATGATATCGAGAACGAGGAAAATGACGATGTCGAGAATTTCGAAAATCTCGATATCGTTGCGATATTGAAATTATCTTATCCGAGATATCGTAACGATGTCGAAAATTTTGAAAATTTCGATATCATTTCGACATGGTCTTTTTTTTGTTCTCAATAGCATTTTGGATACCATTACGAAAACGTATTTTCTTTCTGAAATAGAAATAAAACGCATATTTTACAGTACTGTCGCATGGCCAGTCCATTATTCAAATCAAATAACGATTATGAGTACACGTAAGCTCGGTTTTAAATGCGCGCACGTTCACGTAATGACAATTTTTCGTTTCACAAAACAAATATTTCATTTGACTTGAAAATATTCAAAATCTTCAAGGCAAAAAATTCAAGCATTATCGAGATAATATCGAGAATTTGTCGCTAAAAATTTATATCGACAAATTGTTTGTAGGGAAATTTAAATATTTTATTTGGGTTAGGAAATATTTCTCCCAAATTTAGATCGATACTTTGATTGATCAATCAATGTAGAAGTGCACTGCATCCATAGTATAATAATAAAGTAGTCTAATAAAAACTTTCCCGCTCAAAGAAAACAACATTTTTTGAAATTAAGTCAATTTTGATGTCTGAAATTTGTCAGTTCAAAAAATGTTCAACCACAGTCGCAACTTCATTCAAATAAAATCGTACTAAAAGCAAAAGGAAAGTGCTTAGGTATATTTTGATACAACTTTGTTTACTCTGCTGATGACTTTTTTGACAATATTGGTCAATCAAAATAGAGGTACATTAGGGGTACTCTCTTTGATTAGACTACTTTATTATTATACTATGACTGCATCTGTGGGCAATAAAATTGTTTGGCACAGCATTAAAACTATCGTCCCGATGCTTGAGTATGAAAACTAGTTTCTTATCTAAGTTTCAATTTGAAAATAATCATTAATTCTATTGCTACATTGCTAACATTTTGCAAGTTTTAATTTTCAATTTACATATTAAAACTTCTCAAACAAATTAAGTTTTCGTATAAGCATTTTACAATTAAAAAAGCCTGAATAACAACAACGAAACAATTCCTAGGCACATTCTCTATTTATTTACACAACATAGCACGGCGGCGTATAAAAGACATTTTTTCTGGTTCATTTCAATATCAGTTTGCTATAGATAGTGGTTACTAACAATCGAAGCCAGGTGGTCGGAAACGTCAGCTAACCATAGTCGCTGCGGTTTATCACGTTTTTTCTTAATTTATTCTTTTATGCTTAAAATACTTACGAATGTACAAATACTTCAGCAACAATGCAGTCGATTTTGTATGATTGACAGCTCCATTAGAGTTGGACTTTTCGGCAATTGTTCGCGTTAGATCACCACACGGTTAAGCTCAGGGCCGAACTCTTTCAAATTGAGCAATTGCCTCTAACAATGCCCATTGATCTGTTTTTCGAATTTGGCATGGCGCAAGCCGTACACAGACGAAAGATATACGCCTAAGAAAGTTCGATTAGCGCGAACTTGATTTATGAAGTAAACAATCAGTTAAGAGTCATTAGGCCGCATGATGCATGAGCTGGGCGGTGATTGAACATTTAAAATCGCTCATAATCCATTGCAACAGCGACAACTGGACCAGCGAGCGCGCGCGCGCGCTACCGGATATTTCTACCGGTGG
Organism: Melieria picta; assembly: GCA_964056695.1. Taxonomy (NCBI): domain Eukaryota; kingdom Metazoa; phylum Arthropoda; class Insecta; order Diptera; family Ulidiidae; genus Melieria; species Melieria picta. The sequence continues at coordinate 140,822,835 of OZ057398.1, forward strand.
GCCGATACGAAAAGGTGTAGACAAAGTCGAGGGAGACCACGCGCTAAATGCTGCCGATTTGGCCGATAATGATCATGTTGATGCATTAATTTGGCAATGAGTGCAGTGGCGAGTGGCGAGCGACTGCCGTTGCAGAAGGCGCGCTTGTCCAAGAGAGGTCACCGTATTATTAGCGCCAACACGCGCAGTAAACGCTTAATTAAGCACAAGTTTGTGTTTACGTTTACTTCGGCAGACTTATTTGAACGGAACGGTGGGCAGCCTGATTTGATTGAGTCATAAGGCGAGGCGCACCGTTCTATGCGTACTGGCATTTCCGTTTCCAAGTGCACTCTTAATTGCTCGATAATTATATAATTTAATAAGTTGTGAGTTTATTAAGCAATATATTGTAGCAGCTTATTTTGTTGGCGAATAAACTGGACTATAGTACACAGCTATGTGACATAGTTTTCAGAAATAAGTATTGCATAACTTAAACTGAATGTGGTTCAGAGACCGCATTCGCAGAAGGTCGCACTTTTAGCAGAATATATCTTCAAGATCGCATGCGGCTTGCTATTTGCATTCTGCTAAAGCCAAACACTTTCGTTATTTGGCCAAAGTCAGTTTGGCGAAACTATTTTTATAATTACGTTTTTGCCTTAACGACCCTTTCACCGTTTGCCGCATATCCGCTGCTATTTCGCAGACAAACTTTTTTGGTTGAGTGAAGGCAAAAGCAACCAACTCGTTGCGACTGGTGGAAAGCGCATGTGGACACAGCTGTCGCAACTCATGGCGTGCGCTTTTATCGCCTGTAAATCATCAGGAGTTTTCCTGCCACGTCTCTGCATGTCAACAAACTGCAAGGGTCAACAAATCATTTGCAAATGCAAGCGACATAATTGTCACGTTGGCTTTTTTTGTCTGTCAAGGACTACAGTCCGAAAAGCCCAGCGCGTTATGGTCTATGAGGTGGGTTTCGACAATTTCTGTGCCTTGACAGCCACTTTACCGTTATCTCTAGACTGGCATATGTACACGTACGTACATATTAGGGATTGCAATCACGGACCAGTTTTGCAATCTCGGGATTTTTTCGGGATTGCATATATTATTTTAAGGAACTAAATCAGACGTCGACGTTTTCAATCAAAAAAATGCTATTTTCGTATTAAATACAAATCTGTGTTCCTACTTTAAAACTAAGAACCAAATATTCATGACAAATAACATCAAAATGCATTTAATTGATAAAAAACTTGTTTAAGTAACTAAGTAAGCTTGTTTAACTAAGTTTTTAGAAATTTCTGGTTGTTTACTTTTTTGTATGAATTAATTTTTGGGATCGTAAGCTTCTTTATTCCCCTGATTTTATTACAGCTACCGACAAATTTTAATGGAAAAGTTCCTAAACAGAGTTAGTGTGTACAAATTAGTACAAAGTATCCGTACACAAACAGAGCTATTGTTGCATTGAAACTTATTCAAACGCCATAGGCAGTGTTATTTTTTATATTAAATAAGAAGATTTGCCTTTTTCGAAATTAAGGTGACAAAAGCAAAAGTAAGATATTTTTATGTTTCGGTGCCGGGATCGGATTTTGTCAATCCCGGAATTCGGGACTGAAATTGTCCGGGATCCCGGAATTCCGGGATTCGCGATCCCGGGATTGCAATCCCTAGTACATACATATGTGTGTACTTTTTGATAAAGCCCCTTAATGCTTAACCCTCCAGTTCCCAAGCTGCTGTTTTTGTAAAAAAATACATAATTTTGAGGTGTAGAAATAATATTTGTTCGAGAAAAAAATTTTAAAACCAATTAGACGCATAGGATGAAAGAAATACAATTTAATTGTTTTGTAAAATTTTTTTTCTGAAAACACACATTACTGTTTTTGTTATCAACGGTTTTAAACAATAAGTAGGTATAATTTGAACGTCAAAAATGTATAAATTCCAATTCATAATTCATATTAAACTACACATTTTATGAATTCAGATTGCAAAAAAAAAACTAAAGACGTCTACAGGCCTTCTTGGGAACAAGAGGGTTAACAATTTTTAAAAACATAAACATGAAAAAATCACCCTTTCGTACCTTACTCGCTAATATTCAAAATTAAATAATTTAATATTAGATATATGCTAAAAAAAGTTTATGTACATTGGTATCTAAATTACTCTTCCTTTCACTATATATCTGCTACACAATAAAATGTAGAAAAATATTCTAGAAAGTTTCGGTTTCGGCCGTTCGGGCATTTTTTGGCCGAAACTGAAACCGAAACCACTTATTTGGGCCGAAACCGAATATTCGGTCGGACACTAACAACTGCAATGTTGGCTTCGGTTCAAAACAAACAAATTTGCACAACGGAGCCATGATCTCTACGCTAATTCGCCAATTTGGGTTAATTGCTGGCGGCACAAAACAATAAAATCGTTTTTACTACGCGCTGCCTGAATGTAAAGAGCACTAATACGTCATCGTGTAATGGTCACACCTTACTTCCTTCACGAATCAAATAAGGGCTCGCCACACACGCCGGCGAATACCATTCGAGTCCGGCCTTAATGTCAAATTTGCATAATTTTTGTACATGCATTTATGATTTGTGAATGGGCAGCAGCTATCCAATGCGGTATTGAGTATGTGGTAATTGCAAAGAAATGCACAAGTAATTTCGCGTTCCATGGCTCTTCCACACATTCTCACAAACCATTTGGGCTGTGCTCACTTGAGCGTGCGCTGGCTTGAATGCGCGTTGCTTTCAGCCGGTTTGGGATGTCGGCATATAATTTGGTGTGAACAATTATAACGTAACGTGGGGTATTTCCTAAAAAGAAATATATACTTAGCTGTCGAAATGCCAAAGTAAAAGACTTGACTATTTATAAACAGGTAGGAGCAAGTTACTAAGTTCTAACTAATCAGAAACATTGGTAGGATGTTTTTCAAAGACTATCGGCTAGAATTCACTATCATGAATATTTAAAAATAAATGTGTCATAAATATAATTTGTTTTTAAGTTGAAAATAAAAAACACGTCTTTAATGGATTATATAAATTTCCTTTCTCCTTTTTTTTTACTGTTTTCTTCTTCAACATACATTGACAAATGTTTTCATTACCTTAGAGAATCGTTTTATCGAGAATCGCGAAATGGTTTTAATTAAGATTTTAACAGAGACCTAAAATAATTACCACATTTTGGATATGAATTGGTTTTTAATTGTTTTAAATTGACAAACGCAAATTAACTGCAGAAACCTAATTTCCACCAACAACTAAACCAACTAAACAATAAAAAATCAATTCATACTCAAACTGTGGTAGGACAACGTAAAAAAAAAATTCTTTCAAACAAATTTTAAAAGCAACGTAAAAAAAGTTTCTTTCAAATAATAGTTATCGGCAGCGTAAATAACAAAACATCATAAATAAGTTATGAAGCAACGTAAAAAAATTTCCTCAAAATAATAGCTATCGATAACGTAAATAAAAAAGTCATAAATAAAAGTTATGAAGCAACGTAACCAAAAAAAATCCCAAAATAATAATAATCGAGAACGAAAAAAAAATTTGTTTTTCATAATAGTTATTATGCAACGTAAAAATTAATTGTCGCAAATAATAATTATAATCAACAAATAAAATTTATGTTGCATTGTAATAGTTACATTGCAATTATTTTCTTAAAAAAACTTATAATAGTTAAGTCCCTAGATTTTAAAGTCCCACGCGTCGCCTTTCGATGCTGTGTGTGATGAATAGGAATAAAAAGAAAAGAAATACTGTCATTGCCTTCTTTCGCTGCGACTTCAAAGAAATAAAACTTTCCTTGCGCAAATGAAGACCCAGACTTACAAATATTGCAATTGTCGTTCAAACAGTTAACCTCAATCACTGGTTGTCGTACATTATGGACATCTGGAATGATGGCAAGAAATGGTGAATGGTGAAGAGAGAAAATCGCAAGCGAGTGAAGCGCAGTGATGCAATGTTTTTTAAAGTCAAGGCCTACTAACGTGTTCCAGTGTGATTGCACTCGAATGAGACCACTTTTGTTTTTCACATTTCGCTTCGTTTCATATTACCAGTTAATGCGACTGGAGCGTTTTTCGTGAACGAAAGCGCCATGTTTACGGATTGAAGCGTTGCGAGAAAGACAAACGGCAACAAGTGCGAGCAAGAGTCCAAGAGCGCAACATTAAAGCAATTTCTTACAGCATTAAACACAAAAATCACTACTGGTGTTCATTAGAAAGCATGGCTAAGACAATTATTGTCTAATGTTGTCGCAAATTAATTTGACGCCTAACTCATTAGCGCCTTTCGGAACTACTTGAAATCTCAATGGTTTGGCATTTGGTTTTTGATTTACTTAATTTTCAATGCAATTGCACAATATGAGGAAATGTTCGTATTCAAGTGTTGCAGAAGATCAATGAAACGCCAAAACTGACACTCAGTCCGAAGAATCGTAAACGCCAATATTGACTGCAACTGTGGCAGCAGCACAGTTGGCTTCAATGAGAAAACCATATTTTCACTGTAACATGGCAAAATAATTTGGCAACTTATGGTATATGTCTGCACTGACTGGCAAATATTCATAAAAGCAATTCATTTTTAAATTCATTTGTTATAAATATCTCTACATACGTGCATAGCTGGTAGTCATGACACTCACAAGACGTATGTAATTTCATAGAAATTCATCTTTAGTAAAACAACTTCACCTACAACTTCTGAAAATTAAAAAGTAAAAACGAAAAACTTTATTATTCGAATTACTTATTTTAAACCACGTGTGTCACATTGCTTTTTAGGCCTAAAATGACCTGATTACTAGTAGGGAAATTCTTTGTAAGGTGCCACTCTTTGTAATGTGCCACCCCTGCTCCATTTTGACGTTCCAGCAATCCAAGCAAAAAAATGCCTACCGTCATTTAAGGTATATATGACAACATCAATTTTAATGTGGTTTTTGAGGGAATAGACGCAATAACACAGTCTGGGTAAAAAAAAGTGTCAAATTTGGTTAAGAAAAAACTTAAAAATAAAAACTGAAGGTTTTTCTTGCGGTGAAAAAGATATCAAATACGTGTAAAAAACTAATGTAAATATCAGTGTTGGACTTAATTTTTAATTGTTGTTCATAATCCGAAATGATATCCGAGCATATCATAAGAGGAGAAAATTTATTCAATCGTCATTAAAATGAATTTAAAGTGTTCTTAGTCAATTTTTCTCTAATCCTATCATGAGGAATAAATTAGTTCAGTTTTGTTTACTGATTTCCATATAATTACCGTTTTATTCGTTACCATTCAATTTGTATTTTGCTTTCGGTCATTTTCTATTCAATTCAAATTAAATTCAATAATCTTTTGTAAATTTTCTAAATCATGCATTTTTACTTGAGATTTCTACGTTTTTAGCGATTTTTTTAGGGGGTAACACTTTACATAAAAAATTTTTTGGGTGTCGATATTTAACACTTTGGGAAATCGGCTGTAAAATTAGTATTTACGAAAAATTCTAATGTGGTGTTTCCTTGGATCATAGCTCTTTAAAGCCTCTTTCCAACGGTATATTAACATTGACGATAAGTTAATTTTCTAACGAGTTATACCCAAAAAAAGCCATGGGGTGGCACATTACAAAGAATTCCCCTAAGTTTAACTTTATTTTCTTAAGTTTTTAAACATTCCATAGTAAAATAGTTAGGACTTTTGAGTTCAAACATATTTATAGCTTCAGTAGTTTTGGTGTTGGTTGTTGCTTTGACTCATTACTGCCGGATATGGATTTAAAATAGAATGTATGCAGAAGGCCTTATTTCGAAAATGGTAAGATGATGTTTTTTTCCTTAGTTAACGCAAATTCCGAAGGTTCTTCTCAAAAATTTAAAGACTATTGATTTTTTACATTAATTAAGCTTTGAAAGTATTTAAACAATTGAAAAATCACAGAAGTACCAGACACCTTGTCGATCATCATATTCACAGTGATTTTGAAACCAATTTATTAACTCGGGAATTTGAAGAACTAAGCGGCAGAAGTGGGTAAAAAATGCTCAATAAAAGTGTAGTAGTTGAGATGTAATACAATTTTTAATGTATGACTATTGTAGATAACTACGCAAAGTCTCTTAGAGCTGATTAGAAAATTAACGTAGTTAAAGCAATGTGAAAATAATATTTTTAATAATAATTTTCAAAATATTCCCATTATTCCGGATAATCAGAAGTTTTGGATATAGCCAAATGCAAATGAGTTTTGATTGCCGTGGTTCCGTTTTACTTCGTATTAGATTCTTATTGTTTAAACCTGATTTACCCTGATTTAACAAAACAAATAAAAGTGGCATTAGCAGCTTGTCTATTGCCAACGACAAAGATGCACGTCCATAAATTCCGCAAATCAAGTTGTAAATTGCTTGCATTGTATTCAGGGGTTTTTTTTTTCAAACTCATACACTCAACTACACACCACCTGTTTTACTGGTATCGCAGGCCAAACCATACATGAAACATGTCGTTTGTACACTTCACCAGAGCAACGTCATCCTCATTGAAAAAAAAAACGGTTTATTTGGCATTGGCCGTAACCCTCGCCAGAAAGCAGCTAGACTCGTTCATCAGCCAGTCGCCGCACATCAATTGCGAGATCAGGAAAATAACAATAATACATTAGATAAAGTTATTATGCGGGAAGCGGTGTTGCAAGAGAAAATAAAACTTGATGTTATTGCCTTTGCGCTAAAGTTGGCTTCAGCGAAAACGACGACTTTCCAACTGCCTACTGATGGCCAATCGTGGGCTTCTCACCTCATTCGCCGCTAACGACGTTCGCGTTGTTTCCGCTGTGGTGTTTCATCAGCGCTACGCACGACACAAAGACATAGCGCACACACATCTGCACAAGACAGCAGACAACATAATTGCCTCAATTTAATTACCGGCGGCGACAAATACCGAATTCATTAAGGATTGAGCAGAGCTGAGCTCAGTGCTGGCTGCCGACGAGCGCAATATTGCGGATTCGTTGCGTCTCAACAATGAGTTCAACCTGTTGCACGCAAACGCAACAACAGGCCGCACACGCGGCTCAACAACACACAATGGCGGCCATCGATTGATGGTGCCGGCATTAGTGGCAATTCCGCGGAAAATTATGAAAAACGCTTACAATATTATAACGTGAATATAACAATCTGCCGGTGTGTGTGTCATTGCCTGTGGCGAGCAATTCGTACGTACTTATTTCATGTTGCTCCGCAATTGCGGCAACTTGGGCTGCATCGGCTGGTGTTTTTTTTTGGAAAATTGCCACAATTACATAGATGAGATAATTTTCACATGCGGCATACAAAGTTGATGGAGTTTGAATGCGTTCGCAGTGCCTGCGAGCTGAAATGCTTCAACTGTAAATTTACTTCAAATTGTAATGAATTAATTTTTTAAATAAACAGCACTTCCTTGGTCGACTTGACATTGTCTGTTGAAAATTGCATAATGAGGGGCGATTGTAACATGGTCAAGGAGATTGTAGACGGCGCAGTTTTAGCGCACCGGCACAAGAAGGAAAGACATAAGAGACAAAAACATGGCTGATGACACACACCCAACAAATTCCGGTGATAAAAATAGTCTTCTTCAAACGGACTTTTCAAAGAGATAAGCATAGTAAAACAGATAAGAGAGCAGCAGATAGAGTTGTCTTCTGATACTGGCATTTATAAAATAATGAGTATTGTCTTTATAATAAAGTTGGCCATTTAAACATTTCCTCTTTTCGGCAGTTAGCGAAAATGCGTAAAATGCTAACCAATCTGATTGACAAACGGCATAATGTATAAAAGTGTTTGATCTAAAAAAAAGTTGGTTTTATGTAGTAATGTTATGAATGAAAAAGATTTTGAATGCATACAAATAGTTGATGAGTATAGACAAGTAAAGGACTCAATTTGCAATACCTTATAGAATTTTTGAAAAAAAAAAATTGCTGCACTATCAATAGTTTCATCGTTAATATAAAGAAGAACATGTACAAATATTGTGATAGGCGACGTTAACCCTAATTCCCAGAAGAGAGCCTCACAGTCTCACTAAAGATTTCAAATGGTGATAAATTCAAAAGATTTCCGATTCCATTATTTTATGTAATCCTCTAATGGAATGTTAGAATTAAATTTAACATTTTAGACAGTTGTTGTACTTTTTAAACAAATGTTTTCAGTAATTTAGCTCATATAAGCCTGACAGTCTCACTTCTGGGTTTACGTTACTTTTAAGATTCTGGGAATTAGGGTTAATAATGCAATTTAACCCATTGCTGCCGGGTCCAATTCCGCCCCTACGATTTTGATAAAATTTCATACACGACCTCTAGAAGTGACCCAAAATGATCAGAAACAAAATTTCAGCTTTATATCTCTGCACGTTGCTGAGATATTCATTAGGTATTTTGTACCCATTACGCAGCAATGGTAGCTTTTTTCCATACTTTGTGAAGTGATCAGCTAAACACGTGAACAAAAGTTGTATTTTTTACAGGTGAGTTAGGAGGCAGATTTTTGTGAAGTTCTAAGGCCACTACGTTTCGCCACATTTTTCACCTCCGGAAAATTCATGATTTTTGGAGTCTGGTAACTCTAGCTAGATGGCGAAATTTTAGGGTAACCTTCACTAGGTTAAGGTAGTTCCATCTTTACCCTAACTATCCCTATCAATGGGTTTGAGAGATCTCAAACATTGACTTTTTTGTGATTTTTTAAAAAAATCAATTTTTATGGGTAAATTTTACCCATTAGGCAGCAATGGGTTAAGATACCAAAATCGGAGCACTTTTATCCCTCCGTAGCACGATTGTGCGCACTTCGAAGTTTTGTGGTTTGAAAAACTGAATTTTTTCAAACAGTAGCCAATAATTATATCGATGTGGCTTGCATTGTGACCCCCTAAGTATTGCAAAATTAATTAGAGTGTGTGAACTGTGGCTTATGGTCACATACGGTTGGCACTTTTTACAAATAATTGTGGCTGTGCAGGTTTTTGTTCAATTTGCTGTTGCATTGTTTTTTTGTTTTTATGACCAGTCAAGAGACAATTTCAGCACCTATGCGAAATAATTTTGAATTAGTTAATTAGCGGAAATTTGGTTTGCTTATTGCGAACGCAATTTCAAGTTTCGTGGGCAATATTGCCACATTCCGCAAAGGTGAAAGGAAATTAGGTGTTGGTAATTTGTTTGCAACATGCATACTTTCTGTTTTTATATTATCTGAACTACGGTTTTTCAATGTGAAGATTTCAAGTATTTTTATTTATGCTCAAAAAATTTAAAACACGAAATTAGAGATTTCAAGAAATACAATTCAGCAGCATACTTTATCACAATGCGGCTCTAAGCTGAGTGGGTATTCAAATCCAAATTCATTGATTTATATTCAATAAAAAAAATTTAGCTGAGCGTGAAATGGGCACTTTATCCATGTAACTCCTTGACGTCGTAAATTTCTCAATTTTATGCAAGTTTTGTTACAGTATCTCACTTGCTTGCTCTCATGACAGCCCGTTGCGCAAGACTTAATTTCCTCTTGAAAACCAGTCTTAGTCATAATATTTTGTAATCAATATTTTGTTTGGTGCTTTGAGTGTGTTCGCTTAGCACCTGTCTATGTTTCGATATTTATGAATGGCCAACTTTTCGGAAGCGCTTTTAAATTTCTCATGTAAAAGTAAATCGTTGGCTATACCGTAGCTGGTAGCGACCCAACAAGTTTAGAAGCCACTTCATTGCGGGCCAATTATGCTAAAGCAAACATGCGCAGCGCCAACAACCTGAAGCATTCACTTGCGTAGCACAACGAATGCAATGTATGTACGGATGTATGCACGTCTGCTGCAGGTGGTTTTATAAAGTAGACCGGCCAACTTTACCGCCGGCGGATGGCGGCAATAAATAAACCGCTACTGCTTTCGCGCATGCCCACAATTTGGGGCCCCCCCCCCATCAACGTCGATCAACTTTGATTCAAGCGTATTTTGTATGTATAATTTATTTTCGCTATACGCGGCATATTGCAGTAATTTATTGCCTAAGCGAGCGACTTAACCTTATGAGATGTTCGCCGCAATAAAAGCAGCAAACTCGTTAAAATGTGTGCTTTAATGTGAGCAACCTCTGCAGCCGCGTCGCAGATCGCGCATTTGGAGCAAATGCAAGTCGTGATGTGTCAAGCGGCCAATAAAAAGGCACAGCGACAAAAAAACCATAGGAGACCGGCATCGACATCGGCATCGAGCGCGCCAATACGGAGGTCGTTCGCAGCATGGCGATAACCCCCCTGTAAAATAATCGACAGAACCACGTGCAACAACAAAGCCAGTCATCACACTAAATAAATAAATACTTGGCAACAGCAGCGTCAGTGACAAGTTGAGAATACAGTTTTAATTGAAAGAATCGAGAGTATATTGCACGCTATGCTCCAGCCGAATGCTGTGCGACTGCGAATTTTCGGAATTGCAGAGTCAGTCGCAGTGCATTTGCTTGCTTGAATGTTGTTTACGTTTTGGCGTGATGCAGTCGCGATAAGAATGTTGGTATTTATATGTATGTACATATTACGAAAACTCAGTGTGTGTGCGCGTAACTGCAGTTTTACGTCAGCGGCTCCATAGAGGACGCGTCGATATGATTGTTATGCTTCGCTGTATAAAGCGTAACATGTCAATTAGGTCTAAAAACAACTGCAATTAAAAAAGACCAGCTTGTAAAATCAATCACTTTATTAGAACAATGATGTGTGTGTAAAAATAGCACAATAACTTCATTATATGTGTTATTGTTGAAAAATGCTAATTTTATCTAACTTCACAATATAAACATTTATGGCTTCTTTTCAAATATTCAACTGCACATGCTTAATGTGCTTCAATGCTGCCTGATAGTGTACTAGCACCGGGTCCACATCCGCAATAACAAATTCGTCTACTTGCTCACTGGCGCGACCCGTGAAGGTTGTAGGATCCAAAATCTCGGTTAGTTGGTCGAGAATTGGTTCGAAATATGGGTCGTTGCGTACACGCTCAACCAAATCATTGTCCTTGCCGTGCTCTTTCACCTGCGCTCCAGCCTCCTGCGACAGCACACGTATCTTCTCGTGACACACCTGTCGATCGCCGCCCGCCTTTACCATAGCCATAATGATATTCTCCGTTGACATAAAGGGCAGCTCTTGTGCAATGTGCCGCTCAATCACTTTCGGATAGACCACTAGTCCTTGCGAAATATTCAACACCGTCATCAACGCGGCATCCGCAGACAAAAATGCTTCCGACAGTGTCAAGCGCCGATTGGCCGAGTCGTCCAAGGTGCGTTCCAGCCACTGGGTGGCATGCGTGTTCGCTGCATTGGAGAAGAGTGTGATCAGATGACGCGCCAGTGCGCAGCAACGTTCCGAACGCATCGGATTGCGCTTGTAGGGCATGGCCGATGAACCGATTTGCGTCGTCTCAAATGGCTCTTCCAATTCTTTGCGTGATGCCAGTATACGCAAATCAGAGCACATTTTGTGTATGGTGGTGCCGAGACTGGAAAGAGCGCCCAATACCTCAACATCAACCTTGCGCGAATACGTCTGCCCGGTCACGGCGTACGGCTTTTTGAAACCAGCAAATTTTGTCACCAGAAAATCCAGTTGCTTCACCTTCTCGCTATCGCCGTTGAAGAGCTGCAAGAACGACGCCTGGGTGCCGGTGGTGCCCTTCACTCCACGACAACACAAGTCCTCGCGACAGCGGCGCAGAGCACGCTCGTCCATTAACAAGTCCTGAATCCACAGGCAAGCACGCTTGCCCACTGTGGTCAGTTGAGCGGGCTGCAAATGCGTGAAGCCAAGCGTCGGCTGCGACTTGTACTTCAAAGCGAACTCTTTCAGACAGTAAATGACGGACGCTAGCCGCGGCAGCAGCAGATTGAATGCTTCACGCAAGATTATTAGGTCGGTATTGTCGCCCACATAGCACGACGTGGCGCCGAGATGAATGATGGGCGCCGCTGTGGGACACTGCTCAGCAAAGACGTGCACGTGCGCCATGACATCGTGGCGAGTCAAGCGCTCCTCAGCCGCTGCAGCCTCGAAGTCAATGTCACGGACATGAGATTTCATTTCGGCGATTTGCTCATTGCTTATGTCCAACCCAAGCGACTGCAATTACAGGTTAAGCAAAGCATGACACATCATGGCCTTGCAAGTCACTCACCTGCTCGGCCTCCGCCAGCCAGATCCACAAATGTCGCCAGGTGGAGAATTTGTGCTGGTCACTGAACAGGAACTGCATCTCCCTGCTGGCATAGCGCGTGCTCAGCGGCGATTTGTAGCCTTCGTTGATGCCAATACTCATTGTGCTGCGATGTAGCTGCCGCGAAATTCAATGCGAAAACAAGTGGAAGTGACTAAAGTCATGCAAACTGTGGGATTTGCAACAACCCAAAACCGGTGCTGATGAAAAAAAAGTCTCCAACTGTCGTCAGCTGATTTTGACGTTGGCCGATTAGAACAAGAATTTTTTCCAACTGTGGAGAGTTGAAGAGTCGAAGGCCCAACTGGAATGTTTAACACTGAACCAATGTGGTTATGAGGAGAGACTTTTGCAATATTCAAACCTCTTCCACATGGTATGTGGTACATTCACAATTTTTGGAAACATTTGAACTACACAACAATTAACTTAAATTAATAAGATACGGTAAAATTGTACTATTATATTTAAATGAGAATTATTTGTTGCTCATTCGATTTCTGGCCGAATTGAAAATGAGTTAAATGCTTTTAAGAAATATGTAAATTGTTTATGAAACTGAATTTGTTATGCATTCAATTCACTTTGCCAATATTAAATGATGAAATAAGGTAAAAATATAAATAAATACTGCATATATTTTTAATTGCTAACAATGACCGCGCAAGCAATTTTATAATCCGTAATGGAAGTGCAATAACTTTAATTTACATGCAATATACGTACATTGTAATTATTTTTACGGCCTGATATTGACCGATTGTGATAGTACATGCTCGCACAAGCCATTAGCTTCAGCTTCGAAGGACACATTGTGTAAAAATTGTGGCTTATGCGTAGACATATATGTTTGTATGTTTTGTGGAATTTACTAATTTATATAAACCGACAACTTTAATTAAATATTCACACACGCTGCATTTAGTGACATAGACTTAATGGGAAGTTGCAATAAATTAAAAATAGATTCCCGCAACTGGAGCATACGTATGAAAAACTGGTATGTTTACCCAAATAGCAAAAGCCCACGTGATCACTTGAATTTATGAGCGCGTTACACACATTGCTAGATTTGCGTGCTCAATATGTAAGAGTGCCGCGAATCCGCACTGGCCACAGTAACAACATAATTGAGGTCAGTCGCTCTAGTCGCAAAGCCGCCATAAAAACCAACCGTGATTGCCACAAAGGATCAGTGGTACAGTTGGCAGCAAATTGCCCCTACTCCATGTTACATGCTACATTGTACATATTAGTACTCATATGAATATTTACTTATGTATAGTAATGTAATGACAGCTGCCACAGCTAATTGACGGCTTTGTGAGACTTCGATAACTGGCGCGAATTTTGTATCGCATTCGAGATTCTCACATGGTCATGCCGCCTGATTGAAACGATGTCGAAAGCAAAATTCATCTGACTTTTACGGGTTTTAACGATTAAACCACTTCACGTTGATGTGCACTTTCGGTGGTTATTATGTAAACATCAATATTTTTCGCCATGTTTTCATGCGGCCTAATACGCACCCAGCACTGCGCTGCGCTACATTTTTGGCCGATCGCAATCGAGCCGTGTGTATAATTCGCATAAACTCTACTGCGCGCACTCGTCGCAGCATTTCTCAATCGCACCGTATACGTTGAGAATCAATTAGCCAGTGGTGGCGGCGCGATGACAACTCAGCCTCGCAATGTGGCTAAGAATTCTGTCGCTGCCGCTACTCCAATTTCTTTAAGTTACGACAAGTGTGAAAATGTCCGAATCGAATGGTGGACAGCCGGACAGTGTATGTTTTTATTCGGCACTTATGTTTTGATTGCATTTTAATGGCATCGACAGCTGTGGCGAGAGAATGTGCGGCTAGCGCACATATTGGCAATGTGAGCACCGCGACACAATTTCGATTGTATTTTGCAGCAGTCGAACATTTCAAAATGCCCAACACTGCACGACACCGTTCTTAACGAACGTTGCATTTAAATTCTGGCCGCAATGCGATTATTAATTTATTGCTCCATATCGTCGCAGTTATTGATTTCGATTGAGCGACGATCGGCGCGCTGATCTTCGTGCATGTCAGTCACTTGCCACCAAAGGTATGAGACACTTTATCAGCCAAAAGCCTATCTGCCTTGAATAAGTGTCGCACCGCCGCACTGAGTGTGCACGTAGCGTAAATTAAATAAGTAAACAGCGGTCTACCAAAGGCCGCTTTCAGCACCAACGATTCAAAATGGCCATTTCAATTAGTGCTCGTTAGTGCTGCCGCCAATGCCGCGCCGCGTGTGTGAGTGCCGTTGTGCATTTCATTTGCGGCACGGCCGACGACAACACGATTCCCTTATGCTCCGAAAAGGCGCTGCCGTCTGGCCGCCGCTGCAGCTGGTGGCACGGTGGCACAGTGGCCGTTGGCTTGTGTTGCAATTCCAAATCAATTACGCGTCTGCAGTGAGCACCAATTACGCGAATGTTCAGTGTTTTCATTTTACGAGGTACCTACTTGTCCATGCGCTTTAATTGTGTCCAAGACTTTATGATTTCTTTTTAATTAAAGTCTTCAATGTGCAACTTGCTACGTCTAAATACCGGACGGACAAATTGCCCGCTATTGCGCCTGCGCTCGCAAGAGCCCGCGGCCGGACCGCGCTGTGAGCTGTGAAATCGCGCGGCAGCAAAATCAATGGACAGCGACAAATACGCATTGTATGCTCCACATTGTGGCAGTTCTTAAAAGCTGTTAATTTTCTTACTGGTGCGTGGCACTGCCGAAGAAAATAATTTATGGAAAAGTATTCTTCAAGTGTCGCGCAAAAAATGTGATTCGACTAATTACATGTTCCGAAAGTATTGTGCGCCGAATGGTGGCGTAGTTCGGATTAAACGCACCCATTTGCAGACGACAAACTCTGTAGCGCCCCCCCGCGTTTTCGCACACTAATCCAATTTTTGTGTTGCTAATTTTGCTCGGAATTGTGTCACACTGCACGCTTTTGCAAGCGCACTTTTCTCCGCCACTTCAGCACACTATCAGCGGCAGCTGCATGCTGTCCAATGCTCCCAACTCGTTACAGCATAACTTATTTCTCGTTACTCGTTTATTGTTTTCCTTCAAAATCACCGTCCAAATCGATTTGAAACGTTAAAGCGCCAAAGCGCGCCTAAAGCTATCCACGTATCTCCGAATGGCGGCAATAAAAAATTGCCTGCGTTTTTTCTGCAGACCACGACTTACAAGGTTTAAAATTGATTTAAGGCCGTTCAGATGAAACATAAAACAATGACAACCGATGCCATTTGTTGGTCTAGTAATGGCCAAGCAAATTCAAACCACAACAATAAAAACTGACTCCGCTGGGGACGCACTGAGCAGATTAAGATATTTCAACGCTCGACCACAATGCTACGAGCACATTTATTTGTGCCTACGACGTAGCCATTGGTATAGGAATAATTTTTTCTTGTTTGTTTGCAAAGTGAAGAAAAATTAAAACCACATTGCATAAATTTTTGAATTTGGCATTTGGCTATCTAATAAGGAAAATAATAATGTGAGAATATTGGGCACTATTTTTGGATAACTGGGTGAACCACCAATGAATTTTAAGAATGTAATAAAGTTAGTGGTTTTTTGTTACAAATTCGAAATGTTCTAAGAGGTTTTACTCACCCTGATAGCTGCCCGGGCCAGAAATGCGTGTGAGGTGCGAAGTATTTCAGATTCGGATAAGATTTCCACACAACAGACTTTTACTGATGTTCACAATGATGAATGACAACAAGAAGAAATCTGCAAGAAATGGTATAGTAGTCAATACTTAGATATATGTACACTAGTCAGAACAAGTTTGCGTACAGGCAAGTCTAAATTATGTTATCATTAATTTTGACTTCAAAAATGGGTTCTCTGTTTACCAAAACTTATCCACATTATTCAACTGCACTTTTTGTTGTGTTTTAGATGTATTAAAACAATAATTTTTCATATATTCGTATTTATTGACAATATACTCACAAAACGGCGCAGAATAAGTTTGCGTACAAAACTAATAACGGGAATTTCCAGTTATGCATTTTATTTTTATTTGGAAATTTGTATTCCATTGAGCAGTAAACGGACTTGTAAATTATTTTTAAACGTATATGTGCTTGAAATTATATAGAAAGCAATAGAACCCAAGCGAAAAAAATAAAAATGGTGAAAAGGATAATCTTACTAAATCTTTCCAAATTGACAAAAAATTTCGTGAAATTAGAGAAACTTTTCGAAGAGCATTTCGCCATTTCGAAAAACCAGAAATTCTTGCTTCTTTGCTACGATCGGGCCATTTTCTTAAGCTACCCAAGCAATAGGATTAGATTGTTTTGCGATGAGTGCATCATAATCTTAGGCTAGGAGTGAGCAGGCTGTGTTGTTTTATTCAGAAATGGTTCCAAGGAGTTATTTACATATTCTAAAAGCTTATGCAAGCCAAGGTTTCAAAATTTTGGATCAGGTTCCAACATTTTTTTTCAACTTTACGATGACCTTAAGGCGCATTGCATACGATGTGAAGCTATCTTTGCTATTAACTGGCTCAAAAAAGTTGAAAAAGTTCATCCCTAGTCACCTAACGTGCATTTAATTAAATATATAAGGGTTTACTTGAACCCTGAACCCAACAACACTCCATCTTCAAAGATATAGTAAACAAATATAACAACAAAACAACTGAAAAACACATAATTTAATAAAATTTATGCCGAAACTTCTGCAGAGAGTTCCAATAAGAGAAGCATATCCAAAAAGTTATTAATTTTTGGACAAAACTTAGTTTAAATTACATTTTTGCTACATAACCTTATCTTGTACGCAAACTTTTTCTGAGGTGAATTCATAACACATTTTGTTTTTGGCCCTTCTTTTACAATTTGGTCAAGTTTTTGTTATTATTATCTTAATAGAATAAGAGAACTGAGTTTATGGAAAAAATATAAAATATTTTGTTTTTGAAAAATTACTTTAAGTGATTTATTTTTCATATGAAAAAACTACGTACCCCTTGTACGCAAACTTATTCTGACTAGTGTATGTAGAGTGTGATCTTGTAACACAATTAACATAAAATTGAGTTTGAAACTGATGATTGACCCAATTGTTCTAATACCGTCACAAATTATGGTTCATATCTACGCCAGTTGAATTGTGAATGTGTTTGTGACTAAAAATATTTAAATATTTTTTCTAAAATAATATCCCTGAACTCAGATTTAATCAGATTTAATACGGTGCCATTGTCTTACATAAGTACAATTGAATGTATACAAACGTAAACTTGCAGCTGTTGCATTCAACCAACCAAGGCATCTACTTCATTCATACCAAACCAATAGAAAACGAAACCAATTTTAAATGAAGCATTTTCATCTC
Organism: Melieria picta; assembly: GCA_964056695.1. Classification (NCBI taxonomy): domain Eukaryota; kingdom Metazoa; phylum Arthropoda; class Insecta; order Diptera; family Ulidiidae; genus Melieria; species Melieria picta. The sequence goes on from OZ057398.1 coordinate 140,840,555, forward strand.
TTTCAAGGCTTCAGAAATGCGTTTACAATTGCTCTTCTAGTTGAAATATTTAAGCCTAATTATTCTAATTTTGTAGCTATTATTGCTAGTTAAATAATGATCTTAAACCAATTGAAGAGCAATTCCGCATTTCAGCAGGAAGTAACGCAATGCTTATGACTACGTAACAACCTCAAGGTTGAGACATTCCAATTTCGTAGCTTATAGAACAAAGGCATACATTGGTATGACGTCCGGTCCATTGACGGTGTGTGGCGTGCGGCGAATGACGTCCAGCATTGCGGCATGTGTTGTGCAGCGGCGTGCAGAGCGCAGGCGCGCACACTCCATCAAATTTACTGTCATTAGTTGCCACCGCAAACACTGGCAACGATCGCTTGATCTACAATCTGTTGTTAACGATAATAATTTTTGTTATTTTCATTGAATTAAGCAAATCACCGCGACAGTAAAGCATACTTTTGCATACAACTGTGCGCAATTCCACAATGGCCAACAATTCGCACAGTCATAGCCGTTGTCAGCTTGCAGCTACTCATATTTACACAATGGAATCGCATCCGCGCCATGTCGTGTCATACATATCGTACATATGCATACCTTTTGGCAACATTACTGTCTGCGGTGTCGACAATTTTTTCGCTGATGTCAGTTCATTGCATTCAGCTTTGCCATAGCGTAGTTTGTGTTTCGCGACCGTTGAACGTGTGTGTGTTTGTTCGCATTTCTTTCATAATTTAAACACATAAACGCAACTGGTCCTGCACAACAACACTCCACATCAAACATTTCCCGCGCGAGCAACTGCAGTCGATGTTTGCACATGCTCGCAGCAGCCAACTGTCGTGCATCACGGCCATGCTGAGATATCCGTTCTGCAGTTGTCGCGAGTGCTGGCAGTCGTTTCAACACGATACGAGTAATTAAAATACTATACAAATGAGTTTGCAACTGTCCGCAGTACAGCTTTGCGCTCGCCTGCCAGTGATTTCCAGCATTTGCAAATGACTTGGCTGGTAGCTACTGTTTGCCGCGCCACTCACACATACACAATTGGGCATTTGCATTCACTTATATGGCATAAGTGCCTCGCAGGTTCGTGCAGGAGGTCATTGCACAAAACTCACAAGCAAACTTTGTGCACTTTTGTTTTTAATTATTCATTGGTTTCGTGTCACCTTAGTGGTACTTCAGGAGTGGGTAGGTACGAGCACTTCTACGGGCCATGACTGTGAGATTAGCTCCCATGCTTTTATATTTTCTTGGTTTCGGTCTTTTGCACACGAAATTCACACACACACCCAATATAAAAAGGCCGACAGTTCGATAGAGATGGCGGCATACATTTCCATCCAAATGTGCCCGCAGCGCACGCTACAAATAAAACGTGACAACGCCTGTTTGATACGCTCACGCTAGCGAAACAAAGGGTACCAGCTCAGGCTCGACCACCAAAAAAATAAATCAGTTAAAAAGACAGCCGCCATAGAGCATTTAAACAATACAAAGCTGCACTAAGTTCAAAAATGGCTATGAAGAGTTTTAAACAGATTAACAAGCCGAAATTGTTGCATAGTTTTGTGTCATCTATACAAGTAATTTATTTAGAAAAAATGTTTAGCGCTAGTATTTGCTCAATATGCAAACTATAAAAAATAAACACCTTTTGGCTACATAAGTTTTTCACTTCTCAAGAGGAAGGAGCTTCAGGATTCAAAAGTTAAGGGATTGGACTCAAAAGGCATTTTCAACATTTAAAGCAATTCAGATACTTAGCCAAGAAAATGTTTCTAAGAGAGTCTCTCACAATAATGAATGTAACTCTAGGTTAGGTTAGGTTATACTGGCTGCCAGCAAGGCCACGCATAGACCCCATTGGGTCCTTAGCGATGCCAGTCGGAGTTCCGTTTAGGTGCGATTAAAGTAGTGATCTTTTAGGATGCTCGTTGATCTCACAAACTTCCAGAGTGGTATGACACCTTGCTTCGAGACCTGTTCTAGTCCTTCAAAGGTCGGCGCTCCTAAGTACGTCAGGCGAGTTCTCGAGATGGCGGGGCATTAGCACAGTAGGTGCTCCAGAGTTTCTCTGCTGCCCACCTCCATGCATTACCTGCAGCTGTCGTCGTTTGTAATGCCCATTCTATGAGCATGTGCTGCTACTAGGCAGTGTCCCGTTAGTGCGTCTACTACGGCTCTGCAGTCTATTCTTGGGAGAGTTAGTACGAATCTCGTTCCTTTTGCGTCGTAGGACTTAAGCATGGTTTTGGAAAACACGCAGGTACTTAGGTTGTTCCACCTAGCCTTTGCTTTCGCTCTCATGCGTTCCTCTAGTTGACCGTGAAGCGCTTGCAGGGGCATCAGTACATTGTTGATATGCTCATCTGGAAGGCTTACACCCTGTTTGGCAATAACGTCCACTTCCTCGTTTCCCTCTATGCCTTTGTGTACGGGTACCCAGTAAATGTGTAGCTTGCGGTTAGCAGCTAACTTTTCTAGTACTTCCCGGCACTGTAGGACATTCTTGGATGATAGACTGTGGGAGGTTATTGTCTTGATGAATGAATGTAACTATAAATGGCAAACATTTATGTCATGTAAACTTAAAATTACTTATTTAGCTAAATATTAATAAATAGTTTGCGGAATTTCCTAATTTAATTAAGGTATTCAAATTTCAATGCTCAATCCTCGCCAATAAATCGTGCAAAATGTAATCGATAATAATCTTGAGATTGAGTACGTGTCATTGATTGCGAAGAATTTAATTCATTCAAATAGTTGCATTAAAATTCATTCACATCAATAACATTCCACTTAGATACCACAACGAAGTGTTGATTTTATACTTGGCGGATTTTTGTCATGTCCACCATTATAATCACATACCTGTTTATGTTAACGCGCTGCTCCACTTGCATGCAGATGTGTGGATGTCGCGCACTTAAGCCGCCAAGTCATGCTGCATGGCTTGCGCTAAATCTGTGCTCCAACTTATCTTAACACCGTCATCGCCATCTCTGTAGCGGGTTGTCTGTCCGCGCATGTCCATTCTGTCCATTCGCCGACAGCTATTGTTGACAATTCGATGCTCAATGCCTTTTTAGGATCACAACAGCGTACACAAGCAAAAGTATGTGTTGCCTTTAACTTTACTCTTTTTCTGTAATGATAAATGGTCAGTTGGAAATTTAGTTCAGTGGGTTAATAAAAAACTTACCACTTGGATCACATATCTCCTGCTTCGATACGACCAACCAGCAGGCAGTCACTTCGGCATTTTGCAGCGCTGAAATGTGTTAATATTGATAACATCTTTTTTAATAAACTAGTTTTTTGGTTACAATCAAATGGAATTCGTTGAATATGCGATACACCATGACAGCTCAATACACTTTTTATAACTATTCATTTCTGAAGTTTACATACTACAGATGTCACATACATAAATAGCTTTGTATGTATAAAATCAATGACTTCTACGCATAAGACGATTTTCAACTTTATTTGAACTGTACTTGTGTACTCCATCTGCTTTCAAGGCCATGCAGTGTTGGCTAAGCATAGAACACTTGTATATCCTGAATTTACGAGATCCTTCTACCTTCCAACAAATATTAAAACTATTTGTAAAACTTGAATTTGAAATTTCTTTGCTTGCAGATGAGTTGGACAGACGGCGCATTTATTTGCTTTCTACTGGCAGTATGTGACACATTTGCAGCCTCTGCAAAGGTGTCATCTACTGGCTACAACATCTTTCACAACGATCATCCCATAAATGCATTTAACGGCTTCCGCCTTGTACAAGGGAATGCGCCGCGTTACCGAAGCCCACCACCACCTCCAACGCTGCTAGCCAGCGACTTCCAAGGGTACATAGCATAGCCAGAGGTTGCTTGTAGATGATGTAATGATTCCCTTTTTTAGAAATGCTGTTACATCTTCAGCGCCTGGCAATCCATTTGCGCAATTCAATCCCGCCTATGGTGCACACTTTCCGATTGGTGGTATGGCCATATGTGCCATGCCTCCGCCTAATTGCCAAAAAACCGCTTATCGAACAATGGATGGTTCATGCAATCATCTTGACAATCCGCAACTTGGCATAGCCAACTCCAGGTATGCTGATCAATACAACTCTGCAAATTTAATGTTCTGATAATGCTTTCCGATTGCAGATATGGCCGACTGCTGTCCCCCAGATATGCCGACGGCATCTCGGTGCCCACGCACTCAATTACCGGCGAAGAACTACCCAATTCTCGTCTAGTCTCTTTAGTTGTGTTCGGCGAACTGGATGTGCCCGATCCAGACTTCACGCTCATCAACATGCAATGGGGTCAAATCATCACACACGACATGAGCATGCAGGCCGGCGGCACTCAATCGAGTAAGTTTCCTATTTGCAGTGGTCTTCAACGCGACATTATAAATATCACTACACCTCCATTCAGAGAAACATCCCACCCGTTGTTGTACCGATGATGGGCGCCTTGTTGGAAGCGACAGAGCACACAAGACTTGCTATGCCATCATAGTGCCACCGCATGATCCTGTCTACTCCCAAGTGGGTACACAATGTCTCGACTTTGTGCGCACACTCACCGACCGAGACATCAACTGTCTGTACAATGAGGGGCCAGCCGAGCAACTGACAGTGGTCACATCGTACATGGATCTGTCTCTGGTGTACGGTAACTCCATTCAGCAAAATAGTGAGATACGTGCTTTCCGAGGCGGTCGCATGATTGTGGAGCAACGAAATGGCGCTGAGTGGTTGCCGTCATCGCGAAATGGCACTGACGAGTGCGACGCTGCTCCACCGGGCGAGGTCTGCTACAGGGCCGGTGATATACGCGTCAACCAGAATCCAGGACTCACCATCCTACAAACGATACTGCTGCGCGAGCACAATCGCATCGCTGATACGCTGGCAAAACTGAATCCACATTACGACGACCGTACGCTGTTCCAGGAGGCGCGTAAAATCAACATCGCCCAGTATCAGCACATAAGCTATTACGAATGGCTGCCCATTTTTCTCGGCACCGAGAACATGTTGAAGAATCGCTTGATTTACAAAGCGCCAGCAGATAGCTACATTAATGATTTCGATACGTCAATCGATCCCTCAGTGTTGAACTCGCACGCCACTGCTGCATTCAGATATTTCCACACCCAAATCGAAGGCAGATTGGAGTAAGCTATGCACTTTCAAATAGTAAAATCTGCAGACAAAGAATAAATTATTTATTACAGTTTGGTATCAGAGCTGCGATCAGTTCTCGGCTCTTTGCGGCTTAGCGATTGGATGAACCGACCCGCCATTATTGAGGTTGGCGACAACTTTGACTCGCTCACCAGAGGCCATGCCACACAGCCCGAGGAGCTGACGGATATCAACTTTGATCGCGAGGTGGGTTGCATTGCACTTTTGTCCATTGCTGTTACGTGCTGACTATTTGCCATTGTTGCGGTTTTCATGCACAGATCAAGCACTTCTTATTGAGACGAAACATGCCATTTGGCGGAGATTTGCGCGCCATCGACATACAACGCAACCGTGACCATGGCCTGGCTTCTTACAATGACTTTAGAGAATTCTGTGGCCTCAGACGTGCCGTCAGCTGGGAAGGCTTTGGCGATTTAATTGATGCAGATGTAAAAAACCATAAATCAAAACATAAATGTTAGTTGCTGTTATTCTCTGCACCCCTTTATTACAGATTATTGAGAGACTAAAATCACTTTATGCCAGCCATGAAGATGTCGACATAACTGTTGGCGGTTCGTTAGAGGCTCATGTGGCTGGAGCATTGGCCGGCCCAACGTTCCTCTGCATCCTCACCGAGCAGTTCTATCGCACTCGTGTCGGCGATCGTTTCTTCTACGAGAATGGCGATAAGCTGACTGGATTCACACAGGGTGAGTTATGCAGCATATTACTCAGTTGCCACAGCATAATCAAATTTATTTCTCTTGCCGCAACTTTACAGAGCAACTGGTAGAAATACGTAAAGCCAGCATGGCGCGTTTGTTATGCGACAACGGCAACCAAATTACGTCAATGCAGCCGAGCGCATTCACCACCATTTCCAAGTCGTAAGTAAACTGCACAGTCGTTGTGCGAGACAAATTGCAAATTGCGTTAAAAATCACGATTGGGTATGTGTAATTTCTATATTCATTTCTTTTTCAGCAATCCTGTTGTGCCATGCTCAGATATTCCACAAGTCGATCTTACGAAGTGGATCGACCAGAAACCATTTGTAGCGGCGACCGCACCTTCCGCTGGTATTCCATTGCACTATGGCAAATGAACGACGTGAGCACGCACGCATACGAACTCCGTATCGGTGTAATTTACTTAGTCCACTTGTTCCCTCAAGTACTATCAATTGCCAATAGTTGTATATTGCACGTTCTGGTGTAAATAAATTCCCTGTATATAAATACCAATTAAAAATAAATGTAACAAAAATTTAAACATACAAATTGTTTGAATGCAAGAGTTCGATGTATTTTTTTAAGCAAATGGTGCGCACATCAGAGAAACACTTTTATTTTTGGGAATATATGATAGAACGAATTAAAACAAAATACAAATACTTTCATGTCGACTTTTGGAACTTAAACGAATTTGAAAATGTAGACAATTCAGCACAAACATGACATTTACGGAGAACTATTGCTACAACTTTGTGTATTGTTCTTAAAAGTTGGAATGAACGATATAAAAAACTCTGTTTAGAATAAAGAACAAAAATTAAATATTAAAATAACAAACACTTTCTGCGCTTATGCTAAATTATTAAAATTTAGACGCGATTAGGCACTATTAGAGCGTCACTTTTGACAAATTGGGCATTTCTTCTACCTCCACATTTTGCTCATTTTCCTTGTTTTGATCTTCATATTTTGAGGCATCGTTCATTGGCAGCAGATCGCAATAGAGCACTTGTTGTTTCCATTTCATAAACAGCTTCAAGTCTTCCATCACCAGTGCGCTCTCGTAGTCAAAGGTCTCATATAGCGAAATGTGATGCTTTTGAGCTTTGACGATATGCAAACCGAGCTCGCACAACTTCTCCAAGTAAGTTGGCCGTATGACACATAATCTGAAACGAGTTAAGGTCATATTACTCATACTTGCAAATATAGTTTTATATGTATTTACGTTTGTCGAACGTACTACTTGTATGTTCATGTGGTACACTTATTCTTTTCACAAGGCTGATTTACTGTGATTTAAATTGGCTAACCGATTTGTTGGACTTTACTTTACTTTACTATACAGCTTTTCCTTACTTATTTAGTTATAATATCTACTTACTCTTCGTCCAAATTATAGAATAAAATTATTTTAATAACGATCAGTATATCTGCATATAACGAAAACCAAATGAATCTCTCCTCATAATTTCCCATTATGTTTAAGTTCACTTCCATTAGTATGTCATAGGACTGCTGTGCGAAATCTAAACAGATTTAATCAGGTTTATCAGAAAAGTGAAATAGATGTTTTCATGTTTTAATTACTTTTTAATGCCAAAAATTTTGCGTATTGTAATTCCGCACGGATGCGACTCTCATAAGATGGCACAAAAAACTGCTTTGCGTGGTAGAACGATATCATGTGAAGTATGTACAGTTCCCGGTCGTCACCTAAATTATACAATTTTAATTAACAATTGATTGTCAAAGAGAATTAGTAATATATGCAAGTGATTGCGAACCATTTGATTGCATTTGTTGCTTAATTTCATCTTCCAAAAGTTGCATTTTCTTCGTGTAAACTGGAAGCAATTCATTGTATTTGACTTTACATTTTGAGCATGTCCTATCTACCGGTGTGAGTTTGGTGATTTTACAATTCTCACAAAATATGCCCAAACGAATGTTCTACAACAGCGGATGAAAGCGGCAAATTAATATATAGTATATACATATGTATGTACAATTTGTTTCACTACTCCTTCAATTTAATTTCTCAAACTCACCGTTGGTTCATCTGCTTTCGGCATCCGGCAGTATTTACATCGACACTTCACATTGAGTCGTTGCAAGAACAGTTGGCGATCTATTCGCGTGTGGCGCATGTAGTGCGCTTTGTAGCAAACCACAAGCTCCTCGCCTTCCATAATTTCACGCAACGTTTTGCCCGTGACTACACCGTTTTCCAGGACTCTGGAAACCACAAAAGAGGTGAGTTCAAAATCTTCTCCAACACTGCTGATTTTTGGTAAGAAACTCACACCACCTCCACATTTGGCACGCATGAATGTCGGAATTTGCTCAGCGTGGTGCACAGCAAGGACAGCACCTGCTGGTGGCAACTATGGCGTATACCAAGTTGGAGAAAATACTCAACGAAATGTAGATGGAAGTGCCGCACAAACTTCTGCACAAAATTGCAGCGTTCCAAGTCTGACATCTCCGCGATACGGGCGCAGACGAACGGGGCCACAATGTCGGTGCTGGGTACAGCAGCAGCCTCCCCAAAAAGCAAGCACTCCGTTGAATTGGCATTGAAATACAATTCAGCAATTTTGTCTTTGTACGTGGAGATGGGGCGCTGTATGCGGCTGCATGGCTCTGTGTGTGTGAATACTTGCTGCGGGACGCTGGTAGCATTCTGTTGACTTCGCGTTTGCAGCAAACGATTTGAGTGTTCCACAATTTCATCCTCATTCACATTGTAAAACTCAGCTGCGTTTACTGCTCCAGCTTGCTGAGGTTTTACTGTGCGAGCCAGGTCAGAGATTTGATCTCGAACATTATCATATCTTGGTTTGACCACATTCAATGGAAAGCTGTACTCAAAATCGAATGTGTTATTCAATATGTGGCAGTGCAGACGCATGAGTATGGCGCCCACGAAGATCAGTTTTTGTTTATGTGGAATTTTTAATTTCTTGTAATATGTATCAATGACGCCGGTCTTTTTATCGATGAAAATTGCTAGACGACAGGCAGTAACTACCAAAGTAGAATACTGCATAAGTGATAGTTTGTGGTAGAGTGGCTCTTTGTTGAGCAGTTTTAAAAATTCACTGTCGTTAGCTTCTAACTCGCCAATAGTTGTTTTCACATTTTCCAGCACTTCCTCTGCTGTTGTTAGTGTGCTGAAGTTTTAATCAAATGTATAGATCTACAGATAAGCCTGAAATTAAAAATACTACTCACCGAAACACCTTGTAACTGAAAATTTGCTCTTGTAGCAAATTGGAAACACGCAAAAAAATGCGAAACAAGTCTCTCGCATCTAGCACAAGCAGTATGAGGTACTTGTAGCCAATACATTCTTGCTGATGCAGCTCCATATCTTTCTCTATGCACTTCAGCGAACAATATGTTTTGTAACGACAATTAAGACAAGTATAAGTCTGGTCGGTGTGCTGAAGGCAAAGTTCACATTGCATAAACGGTGCATTTACACTCTGCACTAGTGGCTCTTCCATCAATACGATACTGTCGCTGGGTATGTCACGGTTGGCATACACTCCGGAGGGTTTCTTCATTTTTGGCTTTTGGTTTCTAATGATATGAATAGATTTAATTTGATAGTTGTTTAGTAAGGCCACACTTACATATAATAACATGCGTCGGACGACAGAGGAATATCTCGGCTTGTATTGAAACCTTTGAAGGGCACACTGGACAATTTGTTTTCATTGACTTTCGGCACAATATTCTCAATAGTATCCAATTCATTTGCAAAATTTGAAATGTGGGCCTCGATTTTCTCTATAGATGAACAATTATTGTTTAGAGATTTTTCATTGAAGTTTAACTTCCCCCCTCTGCTTACCTAAAGTCGTTTTATAAAATCGATCCTGCGTCAGTTTTGCTGCATTAATAAAACGATTTATGGCCGTACGTGCTTAGGTTTTTTTAAGAATGGCATTACCTTTGTACTTGTTATAGGCTCGCAAATGTCGCTTTGTTTTGGAATACTGTCGCATGAGATAGAAGGAAATCACCAAATGTCCATGCACTTCGCACAGCTCTTCGTAAGCTTCCGGGCGCGAGTGAATGTATAGAAACATGGAGAAGTCGTTCGAAGCACCCTGCAGGAGGGAAGATACATATAAGTTAAATGAAAAACCATCTAGTGAATTGTTCTTTTACCTCAAAACAGCAGCGTTGAAAATACCAGCTTCCACGTAGCTTTAATGCGACAGACAATGCCGGAGAATCTCTCGGAGCACGTAGCACAATGGTGTTTAGGAGACGCAAACCCTGAGAAGTAATAAGCACTCATAGCGACGGACGCTTTCGGACGCACTGTTACAATTGAGCTCACCTCCACAATGCCATCACAACTCTTATGGTTAAGTAATTGGTTGACCTGTGTCAATTGCTCCCAAGCTAACGTACAGCTGCCTTTCATATAACTTTCCGTCTCATCCTCCAGTATGGTCAGGTAGATCTCTGTCGTCCTACAAAGAGCTACTGCTGCAAATACACCACTATAACAAGCGTTCAATAAATACGCACTTCACATTGGTCGGATTGAGAGTTTGCTCGAACAGAATGTGCTCGGGCTGACTTTTATCCCAGGTAATTGAGGGCGTTGGCAGCTGCAGCGGTATGCGGTGCATTTTGCCTCGATGAATCTTTGTTACGAGAAGTTATTTCATGTATTTATTTCTATCCGAGTGTCGTACTTTACGCAATAATGAATTTTCCAGATATGCAGATGCAAATCAAACTAAAGTAACGGTATTTTTGAGAAGCAACTGAAAAAGATGCACAAGAGTTGCCAGCTTCCTTTGCGAATTATACGAGAATGGGAGAGGTGCAGCTCAAAGTGTTCACATGAAAAAAACCCAAGGCGAAATGTGACATTCAATGGACTAGAATAGTTTAGGGAACAAGAGCAGAATAGCGTACCCTCGTGAAAAAAAAAGAAAAATTTGGCTGTATAGAGCTTGTTTTTGTGAATGTAACAAACTAAAAATTTTGCCTGGCAAACGCCTACAAAAGGCGCGGCACGGGGTCAAAGTTCAAAACTATTATCAAAATAACTCATTTAATTTTCAATCGATTTATACGATATGGATATCAAACGAAAGGTCTCTTTCATACCTTTATTTTGGTGTACCACATTATATACTTTATATATACGAGTAACAAATTATAAGCAAAAAATATTTTTTTTTATATAAAATTTACAAAACCCGATTTTTTTCTCGAAAAACCTCGTTATTAAGGTACAAAAAAATTTACAATATATTATTGCGTGTGGAATTTTCTTTTCAATGAAATATAAAAACATACATTTTTGTTTTTTTTCAATGCGTGTTTTAATTTTTTCTAAGTCGACTCCTGGTCCAAAACAATTTCGTAATCCCCTTCGTTATCATTTTCTGGCAATGAAGACTGAAGGGTTGTACAAAGTACCTGCCAGTACGTTGGCTATCTCGTAAGCAATAACCTTCATGAACGTAACTTAAAAAATAACCCTCATGGGAGTAACTAGGGGATCAGGTTCAGTAAGGAGCGTACAGTATTTTTATATTCAATTCCTATGATTGTAAAATATCGCGCCTAAGCAATAACTTTCATAAACGCCATTTCAATATTGCAGGCAGATTCTTTTAACTCAATTTAAATTGAAATATAAAAACAAAAACAAAAAAATTTCAAATGTTCTATATTTCATTGTAAAGGGAATTCCGTAGAGAATATATGGTAACAAAGTTATTACATCTTTATTATGGGTTTTTTCGAGGAAAAAATCGGATTTTGTAAATTTTGTATAAAAAAAATATTTTTTGCTTATAATTTTTTACTCGTACATATAAAGTATATTATGTGGTACACCAAAATAAAGGTATGAAAACGACCTTTCGGTTGATACCCATATCGAATAAATCGATTGCAAATTGACTGAGTTTTTTGGATACAAGTTTTGAATTTTGACCCCGTGCCACGCCTTTTGTAGGCGTTTCCCAGGCAACATTTTTAGTTTGTTAGAATCAGGAGCCAAACTTCTCTGTATAAGCATACTTATTAATTTTTTTCACGAGGGTACGCTATTCTGCACTTAAGCCTAGTTTAGTTTAGAGTAGAACTGTATAGAACAGTATTATTATTACTCGTATTATTTATTGGAAAATAATAAATTACGAACCAAAGTTAAAAGTATCAAAGTTTTAGCAACATATGCCTTCAGCTGTGTATAGAACAGTAGAACCCGGCATTTTGTTCGCTTTTGTGACGCCATTTTTTTTCAAATCCGCAAAAAAATAGCGCTGTTTTAATACCATAACCGTTATGAACCCTCGGTTATGGCCAATAGGTATGAAAGATTGGTCGCATGCCACGCCTCCATCTAATCACCCACTGTCCAATATCATTTTGGAGCCAAGTACGTGAGGAGGGGCGGGGGGATATACGGATATAAACTTCCGGAATTTAATATGTTTTAAATATTTTAACATGTTTGTGTTTTTGTGTTATGTTGTGAAACAGCGTAGCGTCACAGTAAACCGTTGCTTCGTAAGCAGAATCGTTTTCAAGTAAAGCATGTAGCAGCGGTTGCGGAAATTCTATCTGAACGTGATAGTCATCTAAACACCTTGCAGCAATTTTTCGTAGCAAAGCAATGGCACGCGCCCGTTGTCAATTTTTTGGTGCATATAAAACAAGATGAGAAGATTCTGCATTTCGCATTTCGGAAGTAGATATTATTGTGAAGTCTTACGGTGATGGCTTGGTGTCGAATATTTGCTCTCTCGTTAATCACTGTTGCGTTGTCGGTGGATGGCTTTAGTTCAAACTATCACAACAGATGGTAAACATTTATTTTTCTTAATAAAGATTTGGAGAGTTAAACTGAACTCCTTGTAGTCCTCACGCAAGATTTCATCGAGGCTTCGAACAGTCGGTTATAAGCGTGTCTCCTGCAGCAGCTGCTGCTTTCGCTGAAGTGGACGCTCATAAAGCTGTCAAAGCCCCTAGTTTCTCTATGAACACAATCGGTTCCAGCCTGTTTGACATAATCGCCAGCTCGGATAAATCCGACAAGCTTCAATGCGCGGCTTATCCACCGAATTGCGCCAACAACACGAAGAACTATTACTATCGCACATACGACGGTTCGTGCAACAATTTGCATAATGGAATTAGTGGAATGGCTAAGGCTAGGTATGTTGAAATTTCATGCATAAAAGGTAGGCAAAATTAAAAAACCCATAAATAGCATAACGGTAGAACGTGACAAAACAAAAAAAAAACATAAACTTGAAAGAAATATTTTAGTTTTTCTCAATGTGAATTGTAAACGACTAAATTGTAATTAGATGCTAAAAGTTATCTTGTATTTCTATTCTCTACAAATAATACATTTATTGAATTTTATCATCTCAGGTATGCACGCATGTTGACGCCAAAATACAGCGACGGCTCATACACCCCAACGGTTTCAATCACTGGTGTTCCGCTTCCAAATGCCCGTCTAATTTCGTTGGCCCTGTATGGAGAGAACACTTTACCGGACGATTTCCGGACAATGGCCAGCATGCAGTGGGGGCAACTCGTGGCGCATGATCTCAGTCACTTTGCCAAGAGTGATGCACCCTGTAAAATATTCATTGAAGACATTTTACGGGCGCTCTTTATAGTTGATTTTATGCTCTTTTTTTTTAGCTAATTGTTGTGCAAATTTTGATAATAAGCATTGTTATCCGATTGCACTGCATCCCCATGGACCGATTGCATTGTCTTCAGCGAAGCAATGCTTACACTTCGCTCGCAGCAACTCTGATGCCGACGCTATATGCTCTCCCAGTGGGCTGCCGTACAGTGAAAAAATATCTCTGACATCCGCTTATCTGGATCTCTCGTTTCTTTACGGCGATTCGCTGGAACAAAGCCGCAAAATTCGCCAATTCAAGGGTGGCCTAATGAAGACGACGTTGGCCAATAATCGTGAGTGGTTGCCAGTGTCATCGAATGCGGACGGCGAATGCGGCGAAGGAAACTACCAGTGCTACGACATACCAGACATGCGAAATCAGTTCACACCCACCATAGCCGTACTGCACACGATCATTTTGCGCGAGCACAACCGCATAGCAAGCGTGCTGGGCGAATTAAATCCCCACTACTCGGACGAGCGGCTGTTCCAGGAAGCGAGAAAAATTAACATTGCACAGTACCAGAAGATCACCTACTATGACTGGCTGCCGCTCACCATAGGCCATGCCTACGCCTACGAGAAAGGTCTGTGCCACTATGGCCACAGCAGTGAGTATGTGCACGACTACGACGCATCGGTGAATGTGGCACCGTATGCCGAGTTCGCAGCCGCAGCTTTCCGATATGCTCACAACCAGATCCCCGGTTGGTTTTCGTAAGTACTTACATTTGCTATTGATTGGTCTTTGCAAGATATTCATTATCCCGCACTACCTGTAGAATGGTCGGGCCGGATCGCAACTACAATCGCACAATGCGCTTGAGTGACTACTTTGAGCGCCCGGAAAATGTGAATTTACTATCTGACGGCGATAACTTCGACTCGCTTATACGTGGCATGGCTACACAGCTGCAAAAAAGAGCCGATAGCAACATCGACCGAGAGGTAAGTTGCTCTGTATATCGCGTCGTCGTCTATCTTCCACTCACATCCTTGTCCAAACTACACTCTCACAGATTAAACATTATTTGGACCGCAAGAGCTTTGAAGAATTTGGCGCCGACTTGAAGGCCATCGACATACAGCGGGGTCGCGACTACGGCCTTCCGTCTTATAATGATATGCGGCAGTATTGTGGTCTGGCGCGCGCCTTCGATTGGTCTGGTTTCTTGACTGAAATTGCGGCGGATGTAAGTGGCTGATATTACAATGCATCGCTTATAGACGCTTTAATTGAACAAACAAATATTGCACTTTCAGAAAATTGCAGTGATGCAAAAGTTGTACGCTTCACCAGACGATGTGGATTTGGGTGTTGGCGGTTCACTGGAGGCTCATGTACAGGACGCGATTCTGGGACCAACATTTCAATGTATCATCACAAAGCAATTCCTGAAAGTTCGTGTGGGCGATCGCTTCTTCTTCGAACGGGATATTGGCGTTGGTGGATTCACAAGATGTAAAATTGCATAAAATTCTGTTGAAGGTAGAAATTATTGAATAGTTCGTGAACATTTTCAGATCAATTGGCTGAAATACGCAAAGCGAGTCTGTCCGCATTGTTCTGCAACAATGCCGACTTCTTGCAATCAATTCAAACGAACGCATTCGTCTTCCCAAACACACGGTTCGTAAAAATCTGTCTGCCTATGAATTTGTCGGACTTAATAGCATGCGAATAATTTTTTTCATATTTATAGAAACATACTACAAAGCTGCAAAAGCATACCACGAATTGATTTGAATAAGTGGAAAGCGGTTACACAACAGGCCGCTTATATGTCGTAGTTATTGCCTATTGGAATGCGGCGTATATCATATAAAGTTGGACATGAAATTATTGGTGTATTCTATTATAAATTCTAACGAACCGTTCTCTTCTTTAACGACATATATCCCATTTTCTTTGATACTAAATGGACCATTAAAACAAAATTATTATGTAAGAGTTGTAAACTCAAATTTAAACTGAATTGGTGCTTGTTTTTAAGTGGTAGAATGGCGATGGAAAAAAAACTACCGATATTGTTTGGGTGTGTCTTTGTTTATTTCGTTTAAGTCGTTGACCTTAGGCAATGGCGAATAATCGAATTGTCTGAGATGGTTTGGTTGTTGGTTTTCCAGTTGTAGGTTCTTCAACTGCTTCATCGTAATCCTCACATTCATCTGCGGCTGACTCTTCCTCGGCATCGTCATCGAGATTATTTTCAACCAGTCCAACCTCCTCGGTGAGATCATTCTTTATACCTTGTCGATGATGGTTAAATTGTTGTTCAATGTCAAATTCTTGATTTTGTTGGTTGAAGTCAATATTGAAATAGTTGCGAAGTGAGTTAGAGCTTGTAGTGTCACCGCCAAGTAAGTCGGCGTCTGGGCCCCAGCCCATCAACGCTGGATGGGACCATCCGACAATTGGCTGCGGCCCATACAAAGCAACGGGACGCTGTTGAGACTGGATGCTACTGTCGTGGTGGTGGTGGTGATGGTGCTCCTCTTTCTGTTGAGGCGTAGTGCTGATAGGTACAATAATGGGTTGCTTTGTTCTTTCCTCATGTTCCCTTTCATCATTTCGGAACCATGGGTAATAGTGTGGACGACCGTAAGGAGGACCGTAAGGAGCGAATAGAAGTGCGTTGGGGCGTCCATCCTCGGGAGGGTCAACAGGTCTTCCTCCATTCCCTCCTTTGTTACCATTGTTACCAGGCTTACCATCGTTACCAGGGTTGCCTTGAGGACCTTGGTCACCCCTTGGGCCAGGGCGCCCTCTATCTCCTGGCCGCCCTGGCATACCAGGTGGACCATCATGTCCCCTATGACCAGGCCGGCCTTGTGGGCCAGGAGGTCCTGGTGGCCCCGGAGGGCAGTGACAACGATGTGACGGTCCAGATGGAGAACTAACGGGCACATACTGAGTAGCAGGTGATACACTAATCACTCGGGCAGACTCCTTGTCAATGTTTTCCTTTTTAATGTCGTCTGCGTGCGAAACCACAAGGCAACCTGGAATTGATCAACATTTTAAAATCTTCCCTCAACCCAACGCAAACACAATCTTACCGAAGAGTAAAGCAGTTAGAAGCAGCTTCATTTTGAATTTGTATCTGATACATTTCATCGGACTGCCGCTTCTTTTATAAGCACTTCTGCGAACACTCCTCTTTCGCGCACATAATGTCATTGGACTCCTAAACAAAGAGAACAACCTCTGAACAAAAAAGTTCAATTGTAACAGATTGGAACCGTTATAAGTGGTCTCTAAAATATAATGTGAGAGATATTTGCATATATCATTCACCTTTCTTTGCTAATCCGTCTTAGCATTTTCGGAGCGACGGAACGATATGTTAATCGAACTGGAATAGTAAGTCAGAGTTTGTTCACTCTCACTAACGAGCCACTATATTATAGGCATAACCATAAACATAAACATAAAGTAATGATGAAATTATTTTTACAAAAGGTTATACGATTTCGGGCTTCAACTTTATTCATTTATTGAAATTCAGGAAAAAAATGTGTAGCATATTCATTCACGAAATAGAATATACTCGCAGTGAGTGTTGCGAAGGTTCAAGTGATCTCTCCGCCGGCACTTCATCGCCTTTGTCATACTCATCCTCATCCTCCATCACCTCTCCGTCTTCTAATAAATTGTTCATGACATCTTCTCCAGAACCGCCTTCATAAATTTGCTCTGCGGAATAGTTTTGTTCTTCATTCGTTTCTTCATTGGACTGTTTTAACATGTTTTCGTATCGTGGCTGGTTGGGGTTGCCGTTGCCGCCGTCGCCGTTGCCGTTGTTGCCATTGCCGTTGCCGTTGTTGCCGTTGCCGTTGCCGTTGTTGCCGTTGCCGTTGCCGTTGTTGCCGTTGCCGTTGCCGTTGTTGCCGTTGCCGTTGTTGCCGTTGCCGTTGTTGCCGTTGCCGTTGTTGCCGTTGCCGTTGTTGCCGTTATTGCCGTTATCGTTACTATTCGAGTTGCTGTTGTTGTTGTAATTGTTGTTGGTATTGTTTATATCAATATTGTTGTAGTTGCCCGTATAATTGCCAGGCTGCAAACCGGTCCAGCCCTGATATGGCCAACCGATTGGCGGATACATTGGATAATGTGGCTGTGGATAAGGATATGGATAATGGCCGTGTCCACCATTTCCACCGTGTCCACCATTTCCATTGTGTCCAGCATGGCCCCCATGTCCGTTATCTCCTTGCCCGTGATTGTGGTGATGGTGGTGGTGATGGTGTTCCTTTTTTGGTTTTGTTGGCGTAGGAATAGGCAAAAATATGGGTGGAGGAAGTGGTCTGTGGTATTCTTGATGATGGTGATCATGATGATGATCACCATCGTAATGGTGATACCCATGTCCTATGTGGTGTCCACCATGTCCTGACGGTCCAATTGGTCCAGAAGGGCCTAGGGGTCCGGGCAATCCCGGAGATCCATCATGCCCTTTGAGACCTTTTGGTCCGGGATGGCCCTCATCGCCTTTTGGTCCGGGATGCCCTTTGCGGCCAGGTAAGCCCGGCAATCCAGGTGGACCGTTATTTCCCTGGTGGCCTGGATGACCGGGTGGACCTGGTGGTCCTGGCGGTCCAGGCGGCCCAGGAGGGCAATGGCAATGGTCTGTTGAGCCAGGATAATACGTTGGAATGGGTATCATTTGAGCTGGATTTCCCGAAAGAGTGATCATTCTTCCGGTCTCCTTAACTTTACCGTCCACATTCTGCGCATTGCAGCTGAGCAGAACGTAGCCTGCGCAAATTGTCAATTGAAATTTGAAGGATATACATCTGTATACAATAAGGAAAGCACGCCACTCACCGATCATAAGAAGACTGCGTATGGCTGCTCTCATGTTGAAATTCAGTTTGAGTCATGTCTCGATAAATGCAGTTGCTTTTATAAATCGTTTGAGATGTTTTCTCTGCCAAACTTTTGACTCTGTTCCAGATGAATTTCAAGAGCGATTTTAATGTATGTATGTAATGTGTATCATTTAACACGTTATGAATGGCGCGACTAGCGCCGAATAAATTTGCATTTCCTTCCTATTTATTGTATTTCTGTATGCAGATCGTTGCTAAACATCATTTTACAATCACTTTCACTGGGAACATTGCCAACACAGTTGAGAGAAACGTTTTAAGATTCTCGTTACTTCCGAGACCTAGTTTCGAACAAAAGCGCGAACTCTCCCAATGTTTGATAGTTGGGTGTGTCATGGAAATGAAATCTTAATACATACTTACATGCTTTGCATTCCAACTTAATTGTGTTTGAAAGATATATATACATAGGTAAAAATCTATATAGTTCAGTCCTAGTCTATCGTATTAGGTCGTATCGCTATAAGAAAGTAGTGGAATTATAGTAAAGTAATAACAATAATTAAGGAAATAATAATAATTATTATTAAAAATAGTAAAATACATCAGGTACGACCTGATACCTGTCGATAACTGATACATTCTTTCTCTAAAAACAGAATAACTAAATAGGTATGTAAGTGTGTCATAAACTCATAGAACAGTATGCGAATTTATAATATACTAGCAGGGCCCCGCGGCTTTGCACTCAAGTTTGAAATCAATGAGGTCCTTTTTATAATAGGGGTACCGGTTAATTCATGCGGTTTTCTAACAGATGGCGTAACTTGATTTTGGGAACAGTGATTCTCACCTTTCCAAATATGTGTTGGAAAGCTATTGTCATATAGTTTCAGAACCAGTATGTGTCATTTAGCTGAAGCGTAAACAACAAAACTTTTTTTTACTCTGAAAATGTCGAATTTTGTGCCGAATAAAGTGTTTTTGCGGGGAGTACTTCTTCATTACTTCAATATGAAGAAAAAGGCTGCCGAAAGTTATCGTACTTTGGTGGAAGTGTATGGTGTGCATGCTCTAGCTGAGCGTACGTGCCAGAAGTGGTTTGCACGGTTCAAAAGTGGCAATTTTGACTTGGAGGACGATGAACGGCCCGGACAGCCAAAAAAGTTTGACCAGCTGGGTGTGATCTATTATGAGCTGTTGCAACCGAATGAAACGATCACAGGGGAAGTCTACCGACGACAATTGATGCGTTTGAGCCGAGCACTGCGCGAAAAACGGCCGGAATATGAACAAAGGCACGGCAAGGTAATTTTGCAACATGACAATGCTCGGCCACATGTTGCACAGGTCGTCAAAACCTACCTTGAAACGCTCAAATGGGATGTCCTACCCCACCCGCCGTATAGTCCAGACCTTGCGCCATCCGATTACTATCTCTTCCGATCAATGCAACATGGCCTGGCTGAACAGCACTTCTCCAATTATGAAGAAGTAAAAAATTGGATCGATTCATGGATAGCGGAAAAGCCGGCCGAATTTTTCAGAAAGGGTATTCGTGAATTGCCAGAAAAATGGGAAAAAGTTATAACTAGTGATGGACAATACTTTGAATATTAAATTTGTAACCATTTTTTCACAATAAAGCTTAAATTTTCAAAAAAAAAAAGCACGAATTAACCGGTACCCCTATAATAATGCCCAATCTATTCTTCCAGTCGATGGATGCAACCCAGTTTCATTAATCTGCAACTTATAGTTTCAAAGTTACGCGGAAAATTTAAGTCACAAAAAATTGTCCACGCCCCTTGCCCAACACTCATCAAATTTTACTAGTAGAATGACACATCTATGGGACGACGGTATACAAAATTTCTATGATGTCTGACTTATAATTCCCAAGCTATTTCATATTACAAATTTGGGTTGTATGGGCGGTGCCATGCCCCTCGACCAATTCCCCACCATTTCCCCTAGCGAAGGGTACGACTAAATTGTAAGTTTGTGCCAAATGTCATTGATGTGTGGAATGTAGTTCCAAAGTTATTCAAAACATTTGGGTGGCCCCTTGTCTGACGCCCATACAATTTAATCACTAGAACGACACACTTAAGCGGTGGCCTGTATTAAATTTCAACGCTGTCTGACTTATAATTCCGAAGCTATTCCATATTTAAAATTTAGGTCG
The DNA here is from genome assembly GCA_964056695.1 of Melieria picta. Taxonomy (NCBI): domain Eukaryota; kingdom Metazoa; phylum Arthropoda; class Insecta; order Diptera; family Ulidiidae; genus Melieria; species Melieria picta. The sequence goes on from OZ057398.1 coordinate 140,861,218, forward strand.
TATTCGCACTGTGTGGTTTACCGATCTTTAGTCAAGACGAACACTCCGTGAAAGATTCAGCTCAATCGGCCGTCTAGTTTTTGAGTTTTAGTGTCGTGTGACCAACAAACAAACAAATAAACAAATAAACAAACAAACAGACATTCATTTTTAAATATGCATATATAGATATAAAGTTGTATGCTTTTAACTGATCCGGAATTAATATAAAACTTTCATACATATGTATGTATGAAATAAACAACAATCAGAGCAAGTTAATATAGTATCTTCTTTAGTCCCCGATAGAAGATCTTCTAAGGAAGATCCATACATATACTGATATTTATTCAGAAGTAGGTAGATATTGTATTATATCTACATATAGACATTCATATCTGCTGCCAGTTTAAATGAATTGTCTTGAAAATACATATTTCGACATAGAGAGTATGATCCTCTAAGTTATGTTGTATGCATTATGTTTTGTATACCCATGAAGAAGCTCCGAACCTAGGGATACGTCCTTTCCTTCCATAGAAAAGTGAATCCATTACTTACTTACCTTCAACGCCATTTGATATACCGTGAAATCAAAAATATATCAAATCTCTAATTTAGATATCGTATTAACATTTTCGTGGAGACAAATCTTAAGGATTTGTTCTTAATTTTAGAATCGGTACTGAACGTCGTTAAATCACATTTTGATCTAGCATCCATTCATAACCATGATTAAAAAAATCCGTTTTGGTTAACAGAAAATTCGAAACCAAAATATTGGTATATTATACTCGTCATCCTCGCTGAACAATATATCAATAGTTTTGTATCGTTTTTCTACAAAATAATAAAAACGTCTGCAGATTAAAACTAGAAAATTTTCAGTATTAAGAAAATGTAGGTATGTTTTATTCTTGACAAAAGCGTTTAGTTCAATATATGTATGTATGTATTCACAAATTCGATTATAGCAGTGAAGGTTTCAGAGATCCTGCAGATCTCTCCGTGGGCACTTCTTCGCCTTTGTCATCTTCATATTCAACCATTTCTCCTTCGAACAAATCGTTCTCGTCTTGGTCTGCAACATCGTTGTCATCCAAAACTGACGAGTCGTCTTTGTCTGGATGCTTCTTTTCATTGAACTGTTGATGTGTTTTTATATCACGTGGTCTGAACATATTTATATCGATATTATTCTCTAATTGATTGTTGTTGGTATTGTCAATATCAATGTTGTTGTAATTGCCCGTATAATAGCCAGGGCGCCAACCGGGCCAGCCAATTGGCGGATACATCGGATAATGTGACTGTGGGTAGGGATTTGGATAATGGCCGTGCCCACCATTTCCAACATTCCATTTTCCGTTATTGTGGTGATGGTGATGGTGTTCCTCTTTCGGTTTCGTTGCCATAGGAATGGGCACAAATATGGGCGGGGGATGTGGATGAGGTTGATTGTGATGATGGTGGTGATCATGATTATGATCATCGTGGTCGTAATGCCCATGGCCTTTGTGATGCCAACCATGTCCAGGAGGGCCAATTGGACCTGTTGGGCCTGGGGGCCCAAGTAATCCTGGATAACCGTCATTTCCACTAGGGCCCTTAGGTCCGGGATGGCCCTTATCGCCTTTTGGTCCGGGATGGCCCTTTTTGCCAGGCAAACCTGGCATGCCAGGTTGGCCGGTGTGTCCCTTATGACCTGGATAGCCCGGAGGACCCGGGGCACCCGGTGGTCCAGGTGGTCCCGGAGGACAGTGACACTGATGTGGAGAACTAGCGTAATACGACGGCATCGGGATGACTTGCGGTGAACTCTGTCCAAAAGTAATCGATCTAACGGTATCCTTATCCGTAGCGGACGCAATCGTTCCTATGCATCCAAGCAGAATGCAACCTACAAAATAAATTGCAATTAAAGGAATGCGTGATGAAACGTTCACGAGAAGCTACCAACCGATGCTAATAAGACTGCGTACGGCTGCCCTCATGTTGACATTTAGTCTGAGTTTTATTCCGACAAGTTCAACTTCTTTTATAAACATTTTGCTCAGGTCTGAATTGTGGCTATTTTAGAAAGATCGCACAACGACGTCGTATGGAAAATGGATGTAAATAGAAAAGCATGGGCACCGAGTGAGTAGCGCAGACAATGTATAACTGAATAAATTTGCACTCCCCTGACGAGTTGTCAGATTTCACTCAGAGCACAAAAAACTGTGTCACACATTATTTTATGCACAAGTTTCGCTTTTAATGGTAGTTGAAGAGCATTCACTCACTTTCGCTGAAGATCGTAAATTCAGTTGAGAGAAACGAGGTTAAATTGTCGTCAATCTTCTAGACATAATATTGAACAGAGACATAAATTTATTGTTTGATTTGATAATTGGATAAGCCGCGCTTCCAATCATTTGAATATCGATTATTAAAGATTCCCCAATTTGTTTATTAGTTGATGCAAATATATTGTGTTGTTTGTGTGCACTTTTATTGAAAATAAAAAATATTACAAATAAAAGCATGAGGGAAAACAATATCGAAACAAGAACAATTCATATTAAATTAGAAACACAATGCCATCGGCTACCATTACTTGATTATCCTCGGTCATACGGTGCATCGCGGCAGCAATTTCGCCGTGTGTGAACTCTTCCGCGTTGTTCTCATTGATGGCTGCGGTTATGCGTGTCAGTGAGAGACTCTGCTCGCGTGCCTCGCGGAACAGTCGTTGCAAACTGTTCTTAAAGACACCCAGTCGTGCATCGGATATGAACGGAGGCGATGTGGTCGTGGTGGAACTGCCGGCAATATCTTCGCTGTTCATTGGAGTTTCTGATTGCAGGGAATTGCTGGGTCGTTGTGTAGTCAGCGAACGTCTAGTGTCACGTCGCGTTAGATCGCCGGCATCTGGAGGAGGCGCTTCGATTTCATCGTCAGTGTCGTGCCCTGCGGCCGTCGATTCCTGCACGGCTGCAGTGCGGGTGCGTTTGTTGCGACGAGCGGGCGATTTTTCACCGTTTTCAGCGTCCTCCTCGCCCTCTTCGCCGGACGATGCACCATCACGTCGCCTTTTATGTCCCTTTTCTCTCTCGAGCACCTTCTTGAAGTAGGCGAATTGCACCAATTCGATCGCAGCACTGGCGTCGTCAACAGTCACAGTTTTGGACAATCGTGCACGTGCATGGGCCGTCGCCAAACGAATCAGCGTTTCCAGCGTACGCGCCGTCACTGGCTGAGTGCGTGCAACATCGAACTGGACACTCTCCTGAGATCGCAGGCGAGAGTACTCCGTGGCAATGGTCTCGCAAGCTTGCTCGCTAAGTTTGGGCTTCATGCACTTGGCGATATGAATGTACTTCCGCATGAAATCGACGGTGAGAATCTTGTCATGGCGCTTACGTGATTTGCCATGAAGTAGAGCGTCGTATTTCTCGTAGATTATCGTATCCTTCTTCTGCAATAATCAAATTCGTTTTTAGAACTGGGTTTTAGTATTCTTCCAGTGTTTTCTCACCTCATCAGAACTTGACGCAAACGATAGCGAATCAGCATATGAGCTACCCATCGATAGTGGTTCGCCATCCGCCTCTTTCGGATTTCTGTAAAAACGCACAGAAGTTGCATTAAAAGCTGATTTGGCATTAATGAAAATGTCTCTCTTACCGATAGCGATGCATACGCACTACATGGTCCGAAATCATCTGATCAACATCGCTGTCTATGACGTCCAGCATGACAAACAGTAAGTCAAAACGTGAGAGCAATGAGTCCTGTAAGCCAATGTTCTCCATTGGCGTCTTATATTGATCGTACTAGAAGCACAAAACAAAAACAATCATCAACCAAATAGAACCCACAAGCGTCATAATACCCACTCTGCCATAAACAGGATTGGCGGCCGCCAACACCGAACAGCGCGCATTTAGCGAAGCATGTATGCCAGCCTTGGAGATGGTGACTCGGCCCTGCTCCATAACCTCGTGAATTGCCGTGCGATCGATGTCACTCATTTTGTCGAACTCGTCGATGCAGACTACGCCGCGATCGGCCAAGACCATCGCGCCAGCTTCCAGCCGTCGCTCGCCCGTCTCTTGATCGGTTGTTACTGCCGCGGTCAAGCCGACACCACTAGAACCGCGACCCGTAGTGGCGATTGCACGCGGTGCTGTGTTCAACACATAGCGCAGCAACTGCGACTTCGCCACACTTGGGTCGCCGATCAACAGAACATTGATGTCGCCACGCAGTCGCGTGCCATTGGGTAGCACCTTTTCGACACCGCCAAGCAGCAGGCAGAGTATGGCACGTTTCACAAAGGCGTGCCCATGTATGGAGGGTGCGAGACTTTTGGCCAGCAGGTCGAAAATGTCATTGTTCTTGGCTAGCCTCTTGCATAATATAACGTCTTCACGACTGATGTCCATGTTGCTGTCTTTGCTCAGTAACGAGATATTATTCGCCAGCAGCACAGTGCGAAATGTACCCGACGTGTAGCCGCCGTACTTGCCCGGTAGACAACGGTAGTTGCCAACTATCTGCACACGATCGCCCGGCTTGCAGCGGTCAACCAGGTCGTCGTCGCATATGATATCGACTGAGCGCGGCAGCTGACCAGCAGGTGCCTTCTCGGGCATCTCCTGTATGGTTAGTGACTGATGGTCTTTGTACACCGACAGCCCGAACTCAGTCTCTAACAAATTTCCTTCATCGTCTTTGGTGGGGTACATGGCGGTCGTTGGCATCGCCTCGAATGACGTCAGGTCCGTGTACTTTCGTTCCAACACCTTGCGGGTCGTCGGGCAGTAGTGCACACTGCGCACAACTTTGGGGTGTATGAGCGAAACCTTCGTGACAATGCCCTCCACACAAACGAGGTTACCTAAATAGCTGGAAAAACACCAACCGTCGTAAATCTTCAATATTTATATGATTACTGACTTACGTTGAGGTCAACGAACGCGGCGTCACATGGCGATTGCCAAAACATCCCTCGAAACCCACAAAGAAATCCTCATGCAGCTTGGCGAAGCTGGGGTCCACTGTGGAAACGTACTCTTTGAGGGCACGGCCGAATGCCAGTTGCTCGTCAGACGCGTGGCTTAGCAGCCCTAGCGCACGTTGCGGATTTTTCCGCTTCAAGTCGTTGATATTGACTATCAGTCGCTGGCTCTTCTCTGCCACCATATCTTTCACAAGGGCCGAGTAGATGCTTTGGTCCTCCTCATCGTCCAGGAAATCGAGATACTCCCGCTGTATATCCTTGATGTATTGCTCAGCATCTGTCATCCTTGACGAAATTTATACAATTCAAACACAATAACCAAAAAACAACTCAATATTAAACAAAAACCAGGTTGCAGCCAAAACTACAAACAAACATATGTATGCCGCGAGATTCTTCACCAATTGGCGCGAAAATTGAGTATTCTGTGGTGCAAAACCAAAACAGGGATGTATCTGAACAGGCTGAATTCTACTTGACAGCGGCATTATTTTACGCAAGCATTTATATATATACAGATTTAGAATTCGGATAATACGCACGTTTTTATCAAATAATTGAATATTAAAAATAAATATAATATATGTTTATTGTTCCATTGGATTGTGTTCGACATCACAGAAATACAACTTATATTGAGATTTGTAATTAGTCATGTATGTAGAACATCGCCATAGGGCAACACAATTACGAGTCATATTGTTGATTTGATGAGAGATTTGCAACCTTAAATTTGCTTTTAGAAATTATTTTTATTTTAACATTCGAGCTTGGCTATGAGCTTGTAATCGATAAAATCTTAATTAAGAGTTTGATATATATTTAACTAAATTTAGAAAGATGCTTTCAAGTACCAGCAATACTTAATGCAATATAGCGAATTCTTTAATATTGACAAATTAACAGTAATATACAACTTTAGAAGTGGCAAAATCACTTACAATATAATGCACCCATCATGTTTTAAGTAAGTACGACAACATTGGCTCGGTGGCGAGCACTTACGGAATTCCGTCATCAGTGACAGTTTAAAATTTTCGTTTCTTCGTTTTACGAATATTCGTGTGTGGAAGAATACAGAAACAGCTGATGCGTCGTCGTGTTCTTTGCTATTTGAGGGTAGGCAAAAAGCAAAAAAATTGCTGCTTGTTTTCAATAAAATATTAAAATTCTGTAAGCAAGTCCAGTAGAGGAAGTAAACTAATAAAAAATTAGGCAAGATGGCGTACAATTACGAGGAGATGAGTTGGACAGGTGAGTTCTCGATGGAGAAATGCAGGAAGTTGGATTTCTCGGCTGCACAGCCCACTGGTTGGCATCTTGTCAATTAACGTGATTGGCCCTGATGAATGTACAATTAGTGCAAATGCGCTTTTCTGAAATGGGGACAAAGCGGTGCTGTGAAAATTGAACAAGTTATCCGTGTTGTAGATGTACGCGATCTTTTTCGAAAGTGGCGGGAGGACAATGAACGTCGCAGTGACGACGTGGTCCAATTGTGGGAGGCCGTGCTCGAGGACCGAGTGCAGAAGACGGGAAACGAGCGACATCTTATACTAGAGCAGGTGATACTGGCGGGGCTGGACACTGCTCGCATTGATATTGTGACCAAATGCATAAAGCAGTTGAGCGCCGAGTTTCCGGGCAGCATGCGGGTGATGAAATTTAAGGCCATGCGGTTAGAGGCGCTCGAGCAGTACGATGACGCTATGGATGTGCTGGACGAAATCATTGCCAAAGACGAGACAAATGCGGCACCACGCAAACGTAAAATTGCGATCCTGAAGGCAAGAGGACGACGGGCGGATGCCATAAAGGAATTAACTGAATACTTAAAGAAGTGCGTAAACGATGCGATGCTCTGCACTAGTCACGTGCTTATAATATTTTTGCTGCCAACAGATTCATGTCGGATCAAGAAGCCTGGCAGGAACTGTGCACTTTTTATCTAAGCGAAGGCGACTACGCCAAGGCCGCCTTCTGCATGGAGGAAGTGCTGCTGCACAATCCACACAGCCATCTCGTTCATCAGAGACTTGCTGAAATCCGTTACTCTATGGTAGGTTATCAGCACTGTTGTGTTTATTTACCATCGCATTTAAGTCCTAAATGTACTGAAAATTGTTTGTGCAGGGTGGCATGGATAATATTGAGATTGCCCGAACACATTACTCCCAAGCGATCAAACTGAATCCGAACAATTTACGCGCTCTATATGGACTTTATCTCGTGAGTGGGAAAATGAAAAATGCACTGCTTTCGATGAATAACGTATTTTCTTTATTTTCGTCTTCCAATGCAGTGTTTTAGCTATATTGCCAACTCGAGGGCATCGAAACGCAAAGATGCACAAAAACTGGCACAGCTCGCAATAGATCAGGCCACCGCGCGTACCACCCAAGCATCAAAAGCGGACAGCAAGGACAAGTTGTTAGCGGTCCTGGAGAGCGCATTCGGCAATATGGAAATTAAATCCAATTGACACGAGTCGGCGGCGGCCGAGCATTGATAGTCAGCCAGTTGTGCGCGTATAAATGTTAACACGACCCAATTTATACACATCCCTCTAAACTGCATACATACACACTTACATACACACATACTATATACTATATGATCCCTTCGAAATGTGACTAAATGTAATTAGTAATTGCAACAATGACTTACTATACGAGTCGCATTTAATTTAAATTTCAATTGTCGTAGATATACATAAAAATTCACTTCTGAGGGCTAGACCACTCGTGGGATCGGCTGCCTTGGTCTTATCTATTTGATATCTAAGGAATTTGTATGTGTTGTGAAATGATTTTTCAAACTTAAGTTTATGCATTTATTTGCAAATATGGAATGGGTGGAGAAGGATTGGCAAAATATCTACTGTATTTTTAAGTTATTAAAACAAATACCAAATGTTTTTGTCTTGATTCCATTAAGATTTTTTTCAAAGCATACATCGATTTTCTGAGTTGAGTAAAGAAGCCAAAGCCAAAGGTATGCCATGTAAGAGGTACTTCAGCTCAGAAATGCTAAAGATCAATTCCAAGATGCAGTTTGGTCGTATTGCTTCAGAAACTTTACCTTCAAGTCTTGCTTTGGATAACATTACGAACAATTTTGAATAATGAACCGAACTACAATGCAATATATGATACTTGTATAATGCGTGGAATAAACATTGAGTACATACATAATTTATGTGTAAATGTTTATAGGTGTATATGTGTACGTGCCATAAAAGATACTGGCAGCTAATCCGTATGGCGATAAGGTAAAGTCGCCATTAGTGTTTTCAGCTGCTCTTGGCATTGTTTGCACTGAAGCTTATAAATGTGTCGCTCAAACTGTTCATGGATTTGACATTTGTGTGCAGTCCTTCGGTCAGCTGACGCAGTGAATGCCCTACACGACCCACGAAATTCTCGAGCGGTGTGCGCTTGGGTGGTTGCGTTGGCACCAGGCCAGCAACGGCCACACCATCAAAGTGACTCAGCTGTGGCAGCATTTGAATGACCCACTTACGGTATTCGCGCTCCTCGGCGGCGGTGACGCCGTTCAGTACTGTCAGCCCAACGGGATTGCACATCATCGAAAGGTGTTGCAGATTGGGACAATGCGTCTGCAGCTTTTCCAGCCAGTCGCCAATGTTGATCAGATTGCAGTTGTTTAGCCTATGAAAAGTTGTTGGAGAAATAAAAGGAAGAAATTATTGCATACATGCAAAGAGTTGATAGTCGATTGTAATGGCTCTAACCATAAAATACGCAGGTGCTCCATGGCGGGCAGACTGGAGCAATCCAGGTTGTAATTGCGATCGAGTACTAGCGTCTGCAGATCGGAAAAGTGTTTCAAGAACGACAAATTTCCAAAGTTGTTACAGGTCAAATCCAGAAACTGTATTTGAGGGGCGATTGTGGTGATGATCTCTGTGGGCATCGTCTCCAGTTGGCCGTAGGCGAGGGATATACGTTTTTCGTCATGCACAATGGTACAAGTAAACTTAGATCTGTTAACAAAAGGAAGAGGTTTTTGTAACTGTTAATGATTTTTGGATTCAATAATACCTACGATTTGCTTTTGGTTGCCATGCTGCTGCGAGAATTGATAAATGCTTCGGTTTTGATTGGTACTAGTTTTGCAATTTGTCTTGTTTAAGTTGTAACTGCGCTGCGGAAACAGATCTTTCTTGGTGGACTGTAGCGTACGCACTGATGCCGCCTGTGACTTGAAGTCGCACTTATGTAGACGCAAACATTTCTCTACCTGGTCCTTGATATGAGCTCGGTGTCTACCTGATACAAAAGTGCTTCATTTAGCAGCCTTTTTTCGATAACGCCTCCTTGGATGATTGCTTCCTCGATTTATTGTGGTTGGAACCATACCGGAATTAGCGAATTTCGAGTTAGCCAGGATTTCGAAAACAGTTCAAATATTTTCACATACAATATCTGTTTGGGCTTGAAAAACGCCTTCGCAATATGTAACCAACAAAAATTTACCTGTTCATATCTTTATATATAAGAAACATATATGTCAGAAATTCATGTACAGCAAAAACTAATTTCAAAATTTCAAAATCAGATTGTTTGAAATGATTTAAAGACAGAGATTTTTTAGATATCTAACTTTTAGGGTATATTAAGCTGTAATAAACGGTCTCTATACCTGCTTTTTTCTTTTTCGCTTTAGAAATATGTACATGTTTTTGAAGTAATAAATCGATTAACAGTGAGAAACCCTAACGATAGACTTCCCCAAAGTTGGTTCTGTTTTTCCGCAAACATTTTTATTGTTACTTGGAAAGTAGAAAACGTTGATTAAGAACTAATAAGAAGGCATTGGAAAAACATTTGGAATGACACGAAAATGCAATAAATGCCATAAAACGAAAACAGCAGCAATTCAAGCCATAAAAAAGGATCGAGTTTATTTGCGGCTGTTTTGGCCGCCTCATTACTCCTATGCACATACGAGTTAGTCAAAGAAAATATATAATATACGTATACAATAGTCATATGCGTGCGTATGGGTGTGTAGGTACAACTTGTCACTCTTTCCCCTTGAAGCGTCTGGACACTAGTTTATTTTCACTTATCATGGGTTAATGTACGTGCTTATCGAAAGGAAAATACAGCAGACTATTTAGTAGCAGTAAATTATCTACACAGATGCGGCATTGGCAGCAACACGAACAGCGGCATCGAGTTGCCGCTGGCGCTGCTAAACGCGCACAGCGGCCGGTTAGGCGGTTAGGTGTCGGCACTCGCACTAGGCTTGCGATAAGAGTGTTGTAGTGTTGTTGTTTGAGCCTGTTGCCACATGACGGCCAACATGAAGTGAGGAAGCACAAGGGGCGGCGTTCCGAGCGGATGCCGGTGACGTACTGATGGTGGCTAATCTGAATGGCATTGTTGTCAGTTCGTGGAAGAACTTAGATACGATTTTTTCCTTCGCTTATTGAGGCGGAAGAGGTCCTTGAAACTAAGCGTTGGCGACGGCTTTTGACTGTGGTTGCCGCTGTGCAGTTTGTTGCTGGACGAGGACGATGGCGTGCGGCTGCTGGTGCTGCTGCTGGTCGGATTGTAACCGTTTAGCGGTGCGTTGCGGACGCAGCGTGCCATGCCGTCAAGATACTCCAGATTGGGCAGCACCTGCAGAATGTATTCGCGGTAGTCGGTGACTACGGAGGTGGGCGCCGGCAACTCTGTGGGCGAGTGTGGGGTCAGTGTGCAATAGTTGAAGCTATTGTTTATGCCCGGATTGCCCATGATCGAGAGATGCTCCAGTGAGGGGCACTGCACTTGAATGCGATTTATCCACTCGACCACGTTCGAGATGTTGCAATTGTTGATCCTGCAAAAAAAGAGGCAGACAAGCGTTTGAAAACAATTCGAATGTTGCAGTAGTTCGGAGGCAATGGGCTATTACCAGAGAATTTTCAAGTTGGGCAAGTAAGGCAGCGTATTCGCGTCCAGCTGATAGTTGCGATCCAAAATTAAGGTGTGCAGCTCCTCAAAGAACGTGAGAAAAGCGATATTCTCAAAGTGATTGTAGCTGAGATCCAGGCATTTGGTTTGTGCGGCGAATCGCTCCGCAATGCGTCGCGGAATTGTGCGCAGATTCTCATAGGCCAGCGAGATGCGGCCGTTCTCTTCAAGTATGTTGTCGCCGAAGGAATCGTCACTGGCGAAGCTACTGGTCGATATGTTGCCGCTGGCTGAATACGGCTTCGTCGATATCATTTTGTGATAATCGTAATAATCTGCGGCACTCACGTCGCTATAGTCTGACAAACTGTCGAACGATTGCTGATTGGCGCAATTCTTCAAGATTTCGTACAGTTTGGAGTCACTGCAATGACCAGTGCGTATGTTAAAGCATGAGAAAAATGTGTTTAATTATTGTTAGCCGTATATTTGTTTATGTTTTCAACTAAACACTGTTCAATTGATCTTCATCTAGATTCATGATTAAATAGCAAACAAAATTTAGAAGGGATTCTAGGTCAAAAAATGTTTAACCCTTTCGCTACAGGTTTTTACTGGGGAATGTTAAAATTTTAAATTTTACGTCTTAGGCTTTTATGTGGTTATATTAGCAACATTCCATAAGAAATTTTTTAATTTTTATACTCGGACCCTGTATTTTAGAGTGTTTTTCTATGAGAGCAACCACATCGTTGTGGCTGTAATAATTACTTAAACATAAAACTTTTTACGCATAACGAAAATATGAATAAAAAAAAGATTATCTAAATTGAAAGAAAACGTCAAATTAAAAAGTTCTCCAATTTTTTCTGCTTCTTCTTCCTTTACTATGTCAAGATATACCATTACAAAAACGTGTATACTTCTCTTCTTTAAACTTAAATATTCAGTTTATTAATTTCGTATTTTTCCTAAAACTTCAAACTATTCTAAAGACCAACAAAAAAATGTATTCTTGCAACCATAGAGGATGCAGAAGTCCACAAAGTAGCATGTTGCCATATGGCAACAAAATAGCGAAAGGGTTAAGCGTTTTGTTGTTTTCTAAACTCACTCTCTAACATCTGTGCAATACGTGTTTATCTTTGTTCTTTGAAACTCGAGCTATAAATTTTCCTACCGCGAATTGCAGATAGCAGGTACAGCAGTGCGTATTCAACCTTTGTATGCTTTAAACAGGGGTTTTCCCCAAAATCCCTTTACCCGAAAACTGGTTGTACGACTGAACAATAAAATGTTTATTAGATTTTTTCACATCAAGCCACTTTGCAATTTTAATGTTGTTTTTATATTTTGAAATTATTGATATTTTCATGCACTGCACCTCGATGCTCTCCCAACCAACCGACCGAGTTACGTTATTATGAAAACTCACCGAAACCTTTCAGTGGCAATTTTAACAAACTAACTCCATGAAAAAGTATTAAAAAAAAGGAAACAACTAATTATGGAAATTTACCGCAACATTGTCGTCGACCGTTAGCAACAATGCAATAAACACTTGATAACAATATCAGCCCGAAGGAGGACAACTATGGTCGTTGCAGCACAAGAGCCCGTCCCATTTGCTCAAGATACTTTTATGTACTTAATCTACTTTGAACGCTTTGCACACATCTCAAATGCCGCACCGTGTTCGAAGCGCGAAGCTGGACGATAGGCGGCAGACAACAGACGATTGGGTACTCACCAAATGTCGGTGGTGCTCGACAATCCAACGGCATCGGTCATATTAGCTTGGCCGCAACTCAGTTCAACGACGGCCCACAACAGTCGGCAACTTATGGAACACGTTGGCGAATGCCGTGTCAGGCGAAATTTGTTTACAAACAAAAAACCAATGATAACGCAACTAAACAAGTAAATGTTGATTTATTAAATGCGAAAAAAGAATTTCACTTTCGACAGGCGCAACTGATGCTGCCTGCTGCCGGCGACTCAATAATTGCGCTGGCTAGCGGCCGGGCAGTGATTCAGTGGTGCAGTGCTGCGACGCTGCGTTGGGCGTCAAAAAAATCAAAATTGAAAAATGTAAAGTGAGAAGCGCACAGTACTACACGAAAGGTGCCTGCGTCGTTATCGCAGTCTGAAATTGTTTTATTTGTTTATTTCGATTGCACATGCACCCGGCCGCAGCTCAATTCGAGGTCCATTGTCACTGCACTGTGTCGCTGTATTGCTGTGTCCCTGCGTTACTGCTCGACTGCGAGCGTTCGTACCCGCACTTGCAGGCGCTATCAGAAAACGTAGTTGATGTGCGGTCGGGGCTCAAAATAGACTGGAAAGACAATCAGCGTCTGGAGTGGTGGCAAGTGGAAACGAGTGCCAGATTGCGCCCAACGAAGAAATCATTTACATACTCGTATGTCAAAGCACACTCACACTTATGTTATATATGAACGTCGAAATGTATTGTACAATACATGGCTATGTTTCTTGTTGCTAGCATTATTTCTTTTCAATTTGTTGTTATGCTGGTGCTTCAGCAAATCTTACATCTTCATATAAAATATTATAACTATGTATATACGCAAACAAAGTGCGGCTATAGCGCGCGGCTGTGGGCGTGGAGGCTGCTGGAGAGATGTTCATTGTTCTCATTTGCCGTGTGTCGCACATTTGATCACTCTTATCACTGAGAGCAGTCATTTCCACTGTGCGCTGTGCGCTCAGCATCACAATTCCAGCAGGTGTTCCCGATAACATTGTCGGCCCAGTCCACAGGCAGCACTCATCCCGCCCGCACTGGATGTGCGTTTATTTGTTTTGGGTTTTCGCAAAATTTGATTACACCTACAAAATCGGAGCACGCGAAACCGACAAGTTACACTGCACAACAAAATCAAATTTTTTTTCGTAGGACATTTTAGTACCAATTTTGAATAAGTACGAAATAAACACCTAACACATTTTCAGTTTTGGCTTAATTCTGGCGTTCAAGTTAATTTCTGAGCTTTGATGTATTCAGAGACCTACAGTAGAATTTTATGGCGAATATTTTCGTGGTACATTTTGTCCTTAAAAAGTCCTGTTTTACAGAACATTTTTGGCATTTTAGAAAAAAGGGTCAACAAATAGGAGCTACAGGGTTAAAATGCTCCACAAAAAAATTGTTTCGCAGTATTTTACATCAAATTGCTGAACACATCATATACCTAAAATGTGAGGTTACATGGTTTTCGTATGCCGATTCACCATAAGAATGTGCAAAAAGGGGAAAACTTTAACCCCCCAAAAAAAAAATTCAGACGTCAGCTTTCAAAACGCCGATACACGTATATTTTTTTTTGGCCCCCTCTACCAGAATCCGTTGTCAGAACCTTGTTATTTTTTTTGTTGTACAGTGTTATTTGAGTTGTTTGTCTATGTGCGTGTTGTAGTTGTTGCGGGTTAACTGAAAACAAAGGATGCGATTGCGGTCTTCTATTAGTTTTCGATTAGAATGCACGAGAAGCGTCGGCACTACCGCTATCGCCGACAATAAATTGGCGTTACACCAAAATGGTATGAAGACCAAAAACTCAAGAAATGTCACCGACTAAGCACAATACTGATCTCATATGTAGCTGTCAGATATTTGTTCTGTTCTAAGTATAATTCTACCTCAAAAAAGTTATTTTGAGGCCAACCATAGTGAAATTATTCAAGTAAACCAGGTAGAATGTCGGTCTCTTTTTTGTATGACAAAAAGAGAGAAATAATACTTACTCATAATACTCAAAAAAATTAACCCTGAATAATAGACAATCGTTTCAAACTTGATGGGGTTTTAAACAAAATTTAAAAAAATTCCAAGAAAATGCTAGGAAATCGTTGCTGTATTGGCACATGTAACATGCTAATTTTTGTAGTGTCCAGCGTAGTAATGTATCACAAAAAAAGTGATCGATAGTGTGGGCTGCACTTCAATGAATCAGAGATTTGAGGGGTTTTAGGTTAATGCAATAGAGAAACTCTTTGACAAAATATGTGTCATGTTTTTTTTTCTATTTATGAAGAAATATGAAGCCGTGTCAAAATCTGGTCTACTGTATACTGTGAGTCTAACAAAGACCTAAAGAGAATGTGAAGGCCTACAAACCACATCGAACTTACAAGAAACTGAATTGAGAATTGGCTCAAGTGCTTCATCATAGACCTACTTTAAAGGTGTCAAACTGACTTTACTTTCTACGTGGGTTGTAATTTGAAACTATGGTCATGCCATTCGGAACTTTTTGATAACGTCGACAACTAATAAGCCCACTCGATTTGTTCGTAGGGGATCGGCAATTAGTTTATTGCACTTCTTATCACAAGTAAACAGTTTTATGTTTACTTAAACACGCACGACACTTAATTTAAAACGTAATCACATTAAATTGAGTACGCTGCTAGTTTTGTGTTTACACAAAGTCTTCAGTGGAGTGAAAATTCATATTTGCATAGGTAATATTGTAATAATTGAAAAGGACTTCAAAATAATTTTTAATAATTATTATATCCTATAGTCAGTAATGACATTTGTTCATTGGCTAAATAAATAAATAAATAAATAAAATGTAATACTCCGGTAATGTGTGAAAAGTTGCTTTAACGAAAACCATTAAAACAAAACGCTCAAATAGTGAAATTTGTTTCAAGCAATCGTGTGTGTAATATCATAATTAAATGTTATGAAAATGATGTTTTTTTAAAGAAAATTATTTGGAGAATTTATACGTTAATATTTCAGAGACAATGGTTAGTTCGAAGACTTGCAGCCATCTTAACAATGCACGCATTTTCGATGATATATTTTTCCCAGAGAAAAGTTGTTTGTGATCACCGGTGATACGGTAGTCTCAGAGTAGAGATTATTAAGTATTCATTCGATTTCAACGATTTGAAAAGAAGTTCTCAAGCAATACTTTTTTAGGCTGGTCGCTATTGTGAGATTAGTAATTTTGAAAATTAATACTTGGCATAGTGAAATCAATAAAGTGTACCAGGTAGATGACGTACACTTATTTCTCTGAGTAGCAATTGTCAAAGTATAAATTTATTTGTGTCAGTTCGATTAACCTTTATTTTTGTTGTCGCTAAAATAGCACAAAATTTAAAATTGACTTTCAGTACTCCAGAAATATATATTTTTGTAATGCATTTTATGTTAGAAAAACATAGAAACTGCATTGGCGGTCGTTTTTTTGCAGAAATAGCACGTTTTTCCTGGCATGTAATTGCGTTTTCTGTATCGGTTTTGGTGCAAAACGTATTTTCAAACAACAATTTATTTTGAAATTTTTTCATACAGACGGGTTAGGAACTCTGACATTTGTCAGCATAATGACAATAACTGTCAGAAAAGAAGTGTACGATGAAGAGAGAGTTCCTGCTATCTGGCACACTTTATTAATTTCACTATTATACTTGGTACCAAAATCAACCTGATCTTGCTGCGTTCAAGTCTCAATATAAAAGAATAACAACCTGACAATATTCTGACTAAATAATTTCCAACAAATGTTTGACACTATAAACAAAATATTGCTTGATGAAAAAATTGCCATTGCTCTCCAATCGTGAGGGCTCCACTTCAGCAGTGTAGCGTGCCGTGGTTCGAGTAATGGAAATCCAAAAAACACAACATTATGAATGTAAAAGCTCTTCAATGTGTAAATACAATTACAAACCAGTGAAATTATTTACATACTCACACAGCGTATTTCTATGGCAACTGCGAGTAGCTGAAAAGCTCGCTCCACACACATTCGATTTGCCAGCGACGGCCAGCGCCACCACACAGCCCAGTCAGTCTACGCGAAGCTCGTTGGCAGTGGTCATTTCTGCTTTGCTGGCCGCTGTTGGTTCGGCGCCATTTCTTATGGTAATGGGCCGCAGGGTGCAGCAGGCGCACGCACACACACACGCACAGACAGAGAGGCAGATAGACAAGTGGCCGCACAAATATTGCGGATCGATGTTGTGGCACGGAGTGGGGCTTCTCCGCAATTGGAGAGGCATTTGTCCAGTGCGTAGAGGCGTTTTCCCCACACCTACCAAATGCTCACCGGCAGCAGCTGGTGGCTACCGTGGCGTTGTTGTCGAGTGGCGCGTCGCGGCGTTACGGTACTCGGTCTGGTGTAGTTTAGTGTGGTGTGTGTGTGTGTGTGTGTGTGTGTGCTGTGCTGAGCTGGCGACGCTTCTATGCTCGATAGAGCTGGCTAGCAGTTAGTTAGCTGCAGTGGGCTCGTTCGTCCGGTACGCTAAAAATCGTTCGCTCAGTGCGCCCTGGTACGTGTTTAGCGCGTTAGTGCGTCTTTTCGCTGCCGCCCTGCTTGTTTACTGGATGGCTTTTGTTTTGATTGTTATTGTTTTGATTTTTAATTCGACAACATCAAGGACAACAACAACAACAATTAGACATAAACAAGAGCGCTGAACGCTGTGCCAGCTGCACAAAGTGTCTACGAGAAGATTCTGATTTCCAAAATAGTATTTCGCATATGGTTACGAATGATTTTCGCTTCAAGCCAAACATCGCCAGACATCAATACAAACACACACACACACACACACATCCCACGGCCCCCAGCCACGTGAACGTTAGATTCGATTTGGTTTTCTGGAAGGTTGCTGGCCGCTTCTTGTCCATTTGCATGCACAGTTGGAGTTCTGGCCGTTTTGTTGTCGGAAAATCCGAACGCCTTGGAGTTATCTATTTATTGTACCCATTGCGCTGCAAACGCCAGCGACAGTAGCGAAAATAAGCAATAAACTTGAATTGTTGCCGCTTGGACTGTACGCAGCGGGACAATGAGCCACGCGATATTTGGTCGTGTGGAAGGGGGAAAGTGGTCGGTCAAGTGGTCATGTGATAGCGTACGCTGGTGTTTGCCTATGCACTTGTTCGCTTGTGTTTGTGTTGATGTGTTGGCTGATGTGTGTGTGTGTGTATGTGTGTGTGTTTGGTATCGAGTTATAGCCGAATCGGTGGCCAGTATCTATGGGAACTGGTATCGATTTGATTGCATACGTTGTCAAGTCGGTTGATAACGATTTTGTACTTTGTAGTTCAAGTGCGTCGCGGTTAACCTCAGTGTCACTACAATAACAATGCCAAACAACAACAAACATATTCAGTCAATGAATTTCTAGTAAACCAAATACACAATGACAATGACAACAATAACCACAACAACGACACAACTTATTTCAAGTACAGCAACAAAACAGTGCTAGCAACAATAATACAAAAACTGTCAGAATAGGCAGAAAGCAAGAAACATTTTGCCTGGGTCAGAGTCCACATTCGCATACTTCCCAATTACGATTGCTCGCTATCGCATTGCACGCCGCCTGCAAAATCCACCCGAACAATGCGAAAAAGCCATTGAGCCGAGCCGCCGAACAACTGAGTGAGTGACTGAGCGTGCGAGTGACTGACCCTGCATATCACCTCACACCACCACAGTGCAAAGTGTCCAAAATAACAATAACATCAACAACAACAATAAGAACAAATAAAAACCAACAAAACACATGGACACGTTGCATAGTGCATAGTCAGCACTATTTCTTCACCAGCAACAATAGCAGTGATCCAACAAACAAAAAAATCGACAAAACAAAAACAAAACCCCAGCTTCAGCTTCAACTTCTGCGCGGCCCCTAACGTCGCGTCACGTCATTGACACGCTTACGCTGACGCTGGCGTTATCAGCACACAAATTCGCACGATCACAGAGCGACACAAAGCAGGTTCGTATTCATGCACACGTCGAATGGGTTGGTGCGGGTTTGGGAGCGGGCGTTGGGGCTGAACTAAAACAACGCGTGTGCGTGTACGTGAGTTGTAGCACTTATTCGGGCCGCCCTTCCATGAACTTGTCTCTGGTCAATGCTGGCGTAGTTTGGCCACCCGCGAAACTAAATATAAACCGAATACACAAACCACCACTCACACGTGTGCTCAAGTGTTTGAGCGCCAACTAGTGTGAGTCAACAAGACGGTCTGCCGAATGCTGAAGAATACTTTTAGTTGAATGTTTAAATTGCAATTATGAACTTGCTATCGTTTTCCCCCGTTTGCAGTAATTGCTTTCACAATCAACTCGAATTGCAATTAGCCGATTCGTAAACACAGCGAGTGCATAAACCTTTGGACACGTAAAAAAACTTTTCCTCAGGGACGAGCGAGACTAGAAGCAGTATTTGTACGTAATCACCGCTGATATATTCGTATGTTAGGAGGGGCTTTTTGATTTGTTTTAGGGTTACCAGCTGATAATAAAAGAGGCGTTTGTTTTAGGAAGAAATGAAAAATAAGAAAAAGAAATGAAATATTGAAATTCATAGAAATTTTCAATACGTTGTGTAAGTGTGTTTTGATGAATGTCTTAAATTCTCCTAGTTTTTACTTGTAAAATGTCATCGCGAAAAAATTGTATGTTGACAGCTCAAAACTAATGCCAAGTTTACACATTTACCTCTTGTTGGAAGATACTGTATCATGTAAATTGATTTATATTAGGTCTGTTTGGAAAGATTTCCAGTAAAAATTATCTAGTAAAAATTATCAGGAGAGTAAGCGAGCTTACGCTCCCAAAAATGAAACTATCCAAAGAAGTAAACAAACAGGAATTTGTAATAATTTGCAAGTTTTAAGGGGGGAACTACCTTTAGAGGCCGAAAAAAAGGTAATTTTTACAGTCGATTTACAGGGAAATGAAAACAGTTATTTTCAAATCAATATAATATATATTTACAGTGATGTCTGAGGTAAAAAAAAAACATTTTTGTAAAAGTGAAAACAGAAATTTAACAAATTTTTCAATGATTCTGTAAGTCATATCGCCGCTGACATCGTAAATTGTGTAAGTGATGCTGGCCGCAATTTTAGTCTGAAATAAAAAAAACACAAATTTTCTTACTCGAGAGGGTTTTCTATCGTCGATGAACTAAAATTTTTACGAAATTCGAAAATTAACCCTCTAAAACAGGCTTCACAAAAAAAAATTAGGATTTTCACAAGAAATTTTGTTATATATGCAGTCAAAAAATGTCTAAAAATGTTTTGTTTTTTAAATCTTTAGTTTAGATAGAACAATTTTTTATGCTCTTTAAAATGAATGCTAGATAATGAAAATCTGTTCATTAGTCATTTTATTATCACTTACACAATTTTGAAAAACATGGTTTCGAGAAAATGCCGTTTAAAGTTTGCTCGACGCTCGTTTAAAGCTCGGCGCCAGTCATTTCCGGGATGCATCTCTTCCACAATTTCGAGAATTACCTTTTGAAACTTTGACACGATATTCTAAGGCAATATACCTATCGATTAAAACAATAAAAAAAAATCGATTTTTTGAAGTGTCTAAAGGTAGTTCCCCCCTTAACTCTTGGTTGGCACATATTTTGTCGTAGATCAATGATACTGAGTCGTTTTAAGTTTTACAGTTTTAAGTTAAACCGCTGCATGTTATCTTCAGTTTGTTCAAATGACTCAGCCATTAAGTGTTATTTATGAAATACTAAAAATTTCAGTCAAGGTCTAAGATATGCAATTACGATAAGTATTATGTCAGCTAAAACGTGTGCATATTTATTGTTTATTTAATGTTAATTAAGGCTTAGGCACTGAGAAACCGAGAAATTGAAACTCTCACCTTTAATCGCTATTATTATTATTATGATCAACGTAATAGTGTATGGCGAGCCTAATCAGCTGACGCGGATAATGCCCCGCTTGCGATTAAATAATGTGTCTAGGCGTCTTTGTTCTATCTTTGCATTAGTGTGATTTAATTAAATTTTATTGTCAGAACGTGTACACATTTGTGTAGGTGTATGTATGTGTTTATGCTTATATTTATAGTTAATAAGCCAATAAACGAATAAACAATGGAAAATATACATTTATACGTTTATAAGTATGTACAATCAGGGGGAAATAAATTACTGTTAATGTCATTGCAGTTTAAACGCTTATTTTATAATGCCGCACAATAGTTTAGCTCACATTCGGACATTACCATTGCACCTATTCTTAGCTCCTCATCAATCGATTTTTGGGGCTCACTAATTGACTTAAAGGTTACTATACGTACATATTTATGTAGGCAAACACATGGTATAAGTGTAGTATGTGTTGGGTGTGAATGGGTGTGTATGCAAATTGCCCTGACAACTTTAATCGATTTACTTAGTTTGCATGAAACACGAAACACGAAACACGAAAGCGTTGGCCACATGCTATGCGGCCGATATGAACTCGAAAAGAAAAGCTGAAACTTTTGGCAGAAGAAATAACAGAGGTTGTCTTTGGATATATGTAAAGTAGTAATAGCTGTTTCCATTTATTTACAAAATTAAAAAATTTTGAACATAAATTATTCCAATTGAGTTGAAAGAGTTGAGCAGAGAGAATTGTGAACTGAAGCCGGCCAATTCAATATCCAATATCCTAATGGGCGATTCGTCCTTACAGTAGCTGCACATTATTACTACACAAAAAATTGTATTTGTAATAGATTCGAAAGAGATTTTGCAGTTGCAATAACATGCGTCAATAAAAATTTGAATGTAGAAAAAAGACAAAATCCTACTTTTACATTTGCATTGCGGCAGTGGTGCAGAAATTTATTGAATTGAAAAACAAATCGATTCATGGCCAAAAAATAAACATCTGTGCATTTATTGTTCAACACCGCAAGTCGTAAATGAACATATGCGTTTGAACATATCGCCCACGAACGTGCCGACATATAAATAAACACATTTCATGGTATGTAGAATTGCTCGAAATCTACGCCGAATACTTATTCTATTTACTTCGATTCAGTTTACGCGCCACGCGTGCACTTGTACTTTTGTATGTATTTATATTTTTTTATTTACATACATATATGTATATGTGGTCAAGTACTACAAGCAATGCGTACAATTGATTAAGTTTTGTGTCGAATTTCAGTCTTTAGAATTTCGCGTACAGCAACAATAGTACTCGTACAGTGAGCGATGGGCGGCGGCAGACTGATATGTTTGTTTGTATGTAGGGACGTCAGACTGGTGTTCATTGTAAAAATTAGCTGGAAGTGTTGCGAGTAAACACACGCATGCAATTTCCTGACAAGTCCACACTGACAAGTTCTACGTGATAATGAAATCAATTAGCAACAATTGTGCTTATATGACAATAGTCACAAGTATGTTCAGTCATACCGTAAGTAATACTTTTTAGTCTGGCAATAAGAATTTCAGCAGATAAATTCATAAATGAAGTCGGGCAGTAGATCATAATGACACAAAATCTTACCATAATCATTGAGGAGTAAAGTTAACCACCAACCAAACTCAATCGTTAATCGACATTTAAAAGCTATTGAGGAAGACTATAAAACGGAGTATTGGGTTTCGCAGGAGTTGAGAGAAATGTATGAGGAATTAAATACCAATTAAATTGTGAAAAAAATAAAATGGGTGATGGAAAAGGATTCCTAGAAACTTTTGTTGAGTTTATTGGAGTGTGAAAGGAACTGTAAGCAGACAATTCAATCAAACTATTGATGAGAAGAACTATTCATCAGCTTTTTATAGTGCGGTAGACTGTAAAAACCACTTTTCGAACCGAATGGAATAATACTCCATTAAATTAAATAAACAATTTTATGATTGAGACGACATTGCCTAAAAACCTCCAGTGACGGAAATTGAAATTGGAATTGAAATGATCAAAAGTTGAATTTTTTCTTAGTTCTTAAGGTTCAGACTCCTCGAAATTGTTGAGTTCATTTATTTAATTACTCACTTTACTCTCAAAACTTGGAGTCATTAGATTCTTTATTTACGTAGTGGTCTGCCAAACCATCTGAATATCGTTCTGGTTGCTTTTATTCATTTAAGTACTTATTTATGAGAAGAAATCTTAACCCTTTCGACCCCAAAGTTGCCTGAGAGCAACTTCACCTATTTGTTATCTTATAGCAAAAGCTACGATTGATTTAGGGGTTTAATTTAAGTAGGCACCAACAAATTAATATTTTTAGAAGTGACTTTAAAGCAAATTACAAAAATTTTACTGTTATCCCCAAAATAATTTCCAAAAATTTGCAGCGAAAGCGGGAAAGTTTGTGTTCTAATTGAAGTCTATGAATTGGGCGCGTTTGATCAAAACCCTATTTCTTTTATAGGGGAATTCTTTGTAAGGTGCCACTCTTTGTAATGTGCCACCCCTGCTCGATTTTGACGTTCCAGCAATCCAAGCAAAAAAATTCCTACCGTCATTTAAGGTATACATAACAACATAAATTTTAATGTGGTTTTTGAGGGAACAGATGCAATAACACGGTCTGGGTAAATAAAAGTGTCAAATTTGGTTAAGAAAAAATATAAAAATTAATTACTGAAGCTTTCTCTTGCGGTGAAAAAGTAGCCAAAAACTTATAAAAAACTAAGGTAAATATCAGTGTTGGACTTAATTTTTAATGGTTTTTCATAATCCGAAATGATATCCGAGCATATCGTAAAAGGAAAAAATTTTTACAATGATTTCCAAAATGGCATAAAAATGTAAAGTGCCACCTTTTTTTCTTTGTAAGGTGCCACCCCCCTTTTTTCATTGTTTTGTGGTCCTATATTGGTAAAATGCCTTTTTGTTGCTTGGAATCGTCATTAAAAGGAATTTAAAGTGTTCTTAGTCAATTTTTCTCTAATCCTATCATGAGGAATAAATGAGTTCAGTTTTGTTTATTAATTTACATACAATTATTCGTTACCATTCAATTTGCATTTTGCTTTCATTTTCTATACAATTCAAATTAAATTCAATAATCTTTCGTAAATTTTCTAAATCATGCATTTTTACTTGAGATTTTTACGTTTTTGGCGGTTTTTTTAGGGGGTGGCACTTTACATTAAAAAATTTTAGGTTGTCGATTTTGAACACTTTGGGAAATTGGCTGTAAAATTCGTATTTACGAAAAATTAAAATGAAGTGTTACATTGGATCATAGCTCTTTAAACCCTCTTTCCAACGGTATATTAACATTGGCGATACGTTCTAACGAGTTATGCGCAAAAAAGCTATGGGGTGGCACCTTACAAAGAATTCCCCTAATGGTTAAATAAAATCAAAAAGTGATAATTTTCTATTTTGTCATAAATATTAAATAATTTTTCTGTAATTAAAAAATATTGATACAAAATTTATTTAACCCGTTTTAAGCTAAAATTGTTCAAAAGTAAACCAGCTCTAGAACGCTAACAAAGAGGAGTGGCGACTTTAAATATCGTGTGCACACTTCTTAGGTAAATGTTTCATGATTTAAATACCAAAAATTAATATCGAGACACAGGGTAAAATTCGGGGTCGAAAGGGTTAATATTGGACGATTATTCAATTATATGATATATATACGATCGGTGGCGGTCAAAGCACGAGGCTAATGAGGCAAATGCCTAGGGCGGCATATTGGAAGGAGCGGCAAAGAAAAAAAAAATATTTGAAATGGGCGCCAAATTTCGGAAAAATATTGTCTTTAAGTTGCATTCATATAAATATTTCCACATGTTCATTATTTTTTGGAATATCGATCGATTTGTATGAAAAAAATTTGAATTTAAACAGATCACAGGTGGTTGATAATTTTTGTATGTATTTATTTAATTTATTTAATTTTATTTTTTATTTATTTTCGTATGTATTGTATTTATTAAAATTTAAATAACAAAATTTAGGGGCGGCACTCTGGCGTTTTGCCTCGGGCGGCATATAAGCTTTGTCCGCCACCGTATACGACAAATCTTGTCTGTCAGTCTCGCAGTTAAAGGCTTGACCGATTCTTCTATCGATTTTCAATTTTACAGATCGAAATCGAAAAGATTTGATTAAGATTGTTTTTTGTTTTTCGTGAAAAACTTCTCCTATCGCTCAACGGCTGTTTTGTAAATGTTAAAATTGTTGTTGCTTTATTATTTCTGCAGTTAAGATCATTTATACACATACATACATGAATAGATATATAAAGATGTTGATGTTGAAATCGGGTTTACGGGTTGCATAGAGTTCAACTCTAATGAAAAACCAGCGAAGTATTTCCTTAACTTATGTGTTTGTGTGCACATATGTAAGACTTGACAAAAAACTTGATTGCTTTTCATGATGAACCTAACACTATGTACAGTCACAAAAATGCATTTTTGTTGCATTTGTTATTGAATTTAAAATGCATTTTGAGGCATTTCCAGCGTTTGACTTGATTTACAACATAAAAAACGTAGCAAATTACGAATGCTACACTGCCGTAGCATAGTTAGACGTTAGACGGTGGCTATAACCGAATCAATAAAATTAAGTGCCGCATGCAATTAGCATAAGTGGCCGTAATTGTGAAAGCTTAACTAGAATCGAAAAGCTAAAAACTGACCATGCAATGCGTCTGATTGACTCGGCTTGTCTATGTTTATATACATATGTACTTGGAATACATATATATGTATTAATATATACTGTATTAATATATGCATACATATACTTGTATGTATGTAGGTATATGCAGGCATATATAAATGAAAAACACATCAAGTATTGAGGACAATAACATTAACAAAAACAACCACAACAATCAACCGCTGTCAACAATAATGTCGAGTTGATAATGGCGCTCGCGTTGATAGTCCCCCAAAATGCGTATGTGGGACAATTTTTGCACTTCATTCACATCTTTATGCGGCAAGCATTCATAAAGATGATTTTCACACTTCGACTATAACGCCATATCCACATACATACATACATACATGTGTAAAAAAAATAAATTTTAGTTGCAATATTGCTTTCAGCAGTTGTTGTTGTGTGCTACTTATGTTTATAGTATTTACAAATACTATTTGTATAATTATGACGCATTACAACTAAATAAACATTATTAATTGCGCCTAATCGTCTGTTTTTAGTCATGTAAACATTTGATTAGTATTTTCTAATTTTCCATTTCAGATTTGCTCTTCAAAATATTAAACACTAAAAAAGTCAAAATGACTGGAACAGGTAATTATTATTTTTGTATTATTTCTTTAATATTTAATATGTTCGTATATATTTTATATGTATGTACTTATTATTTTTATGCAACGACCTTCACATGTTTTGGGTGAAAGGACTTTGAAAGCGACTTCCCTTTGAATTAAATTCTGTGTCTGCTCAGTGACACACATATGTAGTATTTCATTGGGGGAGTCCGTACTCGGCTATTGAGTTCAATACCATTTGGAACCATATTAGTCACTAAAAAGATTTGTAAGTAACAGATATTTGGGATTGGTCAAAACCTCCCTTGCGTGCGCCACTGGGTCTACTGATATTTTAAATTTAAAAAATTTATAAATTGACTACTTGGGTACAGTTTTTGTATATACAGTATAATCTCGATAATTCGGACACTCGCTAATACGGGCATCGCGATAATCCGGACACGTAATTGATTTCTATTGTAGACTCTGTAATCCGGACACCACAGATTTTATTTAACTCAGACATCCGGACACTCATTTTTGTTTGATTTTTTACGGGGAGTCCCCGTTTTCTATTTAAATATATGTTTTCATAAAATGCAAGAAATTCAAGTGACAACCTATATGCTTTCTCTTCCTGTCGTATTTGCTGGTTCAGGTGTGAAATAGGAGGTTGCATAAATTCAAGTGGTGTTAATTATAAAAATTGTAATTTAACTGTGTAAACTACATCAAATATTAACCCTTTCGCTATTTTGTTGCCATATGACAACATGCTACTTTGTGGACGTCTGTATCCTCTATGGTCCCAGGCATTGTCCCTACCCATTATCATTACATACATCCTCTATGGTTGCACGAATACATTTTTTTGTTGGGCCTTAGAATAGTTTGAAGTTTTAAAAAAAATACGAAATTAATAAACTGAAAATTTAAGTTTAAAGAAGAAAAGTATACACGTTTTTTTAATGGTATATCTTGACATAGTAAAGGAAGAAGAAGCAGAAAAATTTAGAGAACTTTTTAATTTGACGTTTTCTTTCAATTTAGATACTTTTTTTCTTAATTTTGGCTGAAGTAAATGAAGACATTTTCAAATTTTCGTTATGCGTAAAAAGTTGTATGTTTAAGTAATTATTACAGCCACATCGATGTGGTTTCTCTCATAGAAATACACTCTAAAATACAGGGTCCGAGATAAAAATTAAAAAATTTCTTATGGTTGCTATCTTTTCTTATGTTGCTAATATAACCATAGAAGCCTAAGACGTAAAATTTAAAATTTTAACTTTGCCAAGTAAAACCCTGTAGCGAAAGGGTTAACAATGGCACCTATAGTAAAAACAAAAACCTAAATTTTAAACGTTGGGCCAGAAAAAAGAAATTCTAAACAAAATAAGTCGAGAAAAGTCACTTCGTCAACTGTCAGTGGAGTTCAATTCTACAATTTCTACAAACATGAAACAAAATTTTGTCAAACGAAAATTACTAATTTCTTTCAAAACCCTTAAAAATTTTTATAAAATATTAAAAATGAAATGCTTAAGAA
This sequence comes from Melieria picta, assembly GCA_964056695.1. Taxonomy (NCBI): domain Eukaryota; kingdom Metazoa; phylum Arthropoda; class Insecta; order Diptera; family Ulidiidae; genus Melieria; species Melieria picta. Next base: position 140,888,714 of record OZ057398.1, read on the forward strand.
AAAATAATTATATTCCAATAAAAAATAATATAATAAGTTTCATTTGTGTTCTGCAGTATTTTTATCGATTTTTTTGTAATCTTGGTAATCCGGACATTTCGATATTTCGGACAGTGTTTGGTTTTCAATTGTCCAGATTATCGAGATTATACTGTATAATATTTTAAAAATCATGGTTTACTCTTTCCACTCCAAGCATGCTACACTTTCTTTAGACTTGAACATATTTGGTTTTGAGTATAAATCTGAAAACTCTAGCCCCGGTAGCAAACAGTAATTTAAAAATTGAAGGGTTATTAGTTTCATAGTGAAATTAATAAAGTGTGACAGGTAGCAGGAACTCTCTCTACATCGTACACTTATTTTCTGACAGTTATTGTCATTATGCTGACAAATGTCAAATTTCATAACACGTCTGTGCTGCATGAAAAAATATGTTTTCGGTGCCGAAAGCTGATGTTACAGAACAGAAATGGGAAATAACCTGCAAACGACAGCTTCACATTCTTTCAGGTTCTTTCAAGTCTGAACATTCTGTAATCAACTGTTTTTTATAAACATGCAATTTATTTGCCCTTAAAAAGGTACATAATAGTGTTAAAAAGTAGTAAGTCAGTATGGTGAAAAGGTTTTCTTTTGATGTATACCAATGTTTCTGCCATATACGCGCATATAAATATATATTTCTGGAACTTTCAGTATTCATTATTCAGTATTCAGTATTAACTTTTAAATTTTGTACTATTTTGGGGGCAACAAAAATAAAGGTTAATCGAACTGACACAAATAAATTGATAGATTGACAATTGCTGCTCAGAGAAATAAGTGTACGTCATCTACCTGGTACACTTTATTAATTTCACTATGATTAGTTTCAAAGTTACTACAGAAGTTCATTGACTTCAAATCAGCGTTGAATGCTGCACATTTGTATTTTGAAATGATTGGTTTACATTTGTCTATTATGAAAAATGGAAAAAAGTCTACAAAAAACAAATCAATGAAAATCTGATAATCCATTCTGTCAATCAAGAAGCTTGCATATTTTATATTCCAACTCATGGAAATTCCGAAATAATTTATTGTTAAAAATTTCCCTACATGACTAATTGAAACAATAGTATGAAAAATGCAAAAAATACATATGTAAAAAACATATGAAGTGTCTCAAAAATGTCAAAACGATTTAATTCAAATCTTCATTTACTATCCCACATTTCGCTTCTTATCTCATGTGTAGCAAATTCTTTTACCGAATTTTGCACTGTCATATGAAAACATTTTTGAATTAGTTTCACGTATTTATTTTTTTTTTATTTTTATGTAGTTAGTCAGTAAGACTTCTTACATTATGTTTGAGAGGCTAAAAATAAATTACAAATATACATACTTATTCGCATATTTTTCGCTTTTGAATTATTCGACTAAACTACAGTTTTTTTTAAATTTGTTTTTAGTGCACGATCCCAAATGGAGTCTGGAGCGACGCGAGTCGTCTGGCCATTTAGTGTGGCGAAAAGAGTCGCCCAGCTCCAAGGTGCGTTTTCGATTCGACGTTGAAGTGTTAGAATTCGAGAAGCAGCCACACGAAGACATCGAACACCACGACGACGGCTTCTCAATTAGCAGCATATCGTCGACGGTCGTCCTGTGCGCTACCTGTGTCGCTGCCGTAGCTGTTAGTGTATTCTTGCCTTGGTATTTGATGGAAAAAGCGGCGGCGAGCTTATGAATGGCGATTCGATGTTGGCGTATTCGATAAAACAACATGACAGTCTCCAGGGTTACGCCATTCGGCTCTAATGTAGATAGTTATGGACTTCAGGCATTAAGCGCGGCTTATTAAAACATACATATATATATATATACATATATAGCACGGTATTACATAAGTTCTTTAAGAGAACTCTTAATCGTAAGCTTAAGGTTTGCAAAGAACTAAAATGCATATTAGATGCATTCGTTCATAAGTTTAGCTTAGGTGTGTACAAACTTGTGTGATAAGTCTGTGATGAATAAAGAAATCTTATAATGAAATGATTTGTATATTCCAAATAAAATATTCCTTTACGTCCTTCGACTGTACATATGTATGTATATGCATGCGAATCTATTCTGAGAGAAATAAAATGTTTTAATTACATATGCAAATGTCAAAGTTTAATTCTATATGAATTTTTGGAACTTGAAAAGAGGGCTTAAAGTAAGTACTTAATGATAATAATGAATAAGTATTACAACAACAAATTGTAATAATCGTTTAGACAGTTTCCAAGAATCATATTCGAAGCCTGGTTATTAAAACTGCTGAAATGCTGATGAATACTATAAACATTTAATACAAATCTTAGCTCTACATTTCTCTCTTTTCTTTCATAATGTGACATTTGAACTCTAATGTTACAATAGAACATATTCACGCATTTGTGTATACGTAACTGTGGTGTCACTATTATTGAATCTGTACTGTCTGTCTTTTACTCCTATTTAAACCGCATGCGGGAGCGCAGTAAAGTGACATTCATCCCTTTTTTTCCTTGTTCACCCCTCTCTGGAACATAGGGCCTCCACATGACTCTTCCACGTTACACGATTCTGGGCATTCATCCCCTAGTGAACGCCATTTCCTGTTTCGTGTCGGCAAATGGCGCTTATACGGCGGACGTTCAATGTGTCTGCAGCATCCCTTAATCCAGTTTATGGCCATTTGCGTGCACACATCATGGCAGATGGCTAAGTAGGGTTGATTATGGCAAATGCTCCACAGGAGTGTTGGTGGTTGATGACTCATCAGCAAACTGCAAGCAATATAAACGGTTTTCCCTAATGGCCTCACACATCAAAATGGCTTAATTGAATCTTCCCTTCAAACACACAAATTAATTTTAAATTTAATGCAGACATATTAAAACAAGTGAAGTTCAAAGGTGCTGCGCTGAAACTAAAGCTTTCGCTCACACCCTGTGCACGGAAAGTGCGTTTCACAGTTTGTTATGTTAATACAGTTTGAAAGGTATTGAATTATGAGCAAATGCAGGTTTGTTATACATGATCAACAGCTATGAGTGCGGCAGCATACGTTAACATTGTTGAAATTTAGTATTGAAACTATATCAATGCGTTTGATTGTCGTTTTGCAGTGAATAACCAAAATAAATAAGATATGAAAATAATTTTCATTCTTTTGCGTGAGAGGATAACATGCCCAATGTTTTTGTTAACTATGAAATACGTTTCTTTTTTGGTCCAAAAGTCTCTTTCAAATGTTGAAAATTTCAAATTTTTGAAAAGATTTTGGCCATGGAGTTAACCCTTTCGCTATTTTGTTGCCATATGGCAACATGCTACTTTGTGGACGTCTGCATCTTCTATGGTTGCAAGAATACATTTGTTGTACATTGTTGGTCTTTAGAATAATTTGAAGTTTTAGGAAAAATACGAAATTAATAAACTGAATATTTAAGTTTAAAGAAGGGAAGTATGCATGTATTTCTAATGGTATATCTTAACATAGTAAAGGAAGAAGAAGCAGAAAAAATTAGAGAACTTTTTAATTTGACGTTTTCTTTCAATTTAGATACCTTTTTCTTTTAATTTTGGCTGAAGTAAATGAAATTCAAATTTTCGTTATACGTAAAAAGTTTTATGTTTAAGTACTTATTACAGCCGCCGTGGCTCAGTTGGTTAGTGCGTTGGACCGCGAGTCGAAGGCAGCGACCCATATTACTGCCTGTAATAACACCTAAAAAAAAATAACGGGAAAACTCGTTTTCTCTTTCGGTGGCTGTCCTCTCAGCTGGAAATGGCAAACCTCTGAGAGTAAAAATTGCTTATGAAAGAGCTCCCAACCTACCGTTCGGAACCGGCATAAAACTGTAGGTCTCTTCCACCGGCGTACAAATTCACACGCACAACACGGGTGGTTGCGGGAAGCTAGGCTTTAGTCTCGCGTAAGCGGGCTGTCGTGCCAGTCAATTATTAAATTATTAATTATTACAGCCACAACGATGTGGTTGCTCTCATAGAAAAACACTCTAAAATACAGGGTCCGAGTATAAAAATTTCTTATGGAATGTTGCTAATATAACCACATAGAAGCCTAAGACGTAAAATTTAAAATTTTAATTTTCCCCAGTAAAAACCTGTAGCGAAAGGGTTAACTTTGAAACAGCTTAATTTCGTCACCGGGCTGTCGTTCTAGTTGGTTATAGTATGTATGTATGTATGTATGTACAGATAGTGCTTAAAGATAGTGGCTTCAAAAAACCAACTGCCAACAATTTCAGACAACAACTTACCGCCTTTTTAAAAAGTTGATTGATGAATCTTTTCTTTTTCTGGTAACCCTACCTACCCTTTCTACCCGATTATTTCGTCAGAATCTCTATAACCTCCTTAAATTATTTCATATTTTATTGAGGAATCTGTTTTTTTTGTTGCCATATATTTCATATTTATCTTTGAAATGGTTTCAACTTTACAGCCTTTGATTAGAAAAACTGACATAAAACTATACAAACCTACTCACATCGCACCTACCGAAGACTTTGATTCGATAACAAAACATTCGAATGAAAAATTAGAATGACAAGTTTTGAATGAAACCTTTAGCTACCCGCTTAATACAACCGTTGATGGCTTTTCCGCTTACGAGAGTGTTAATTAAAATCTGTGCTACTTTTAGTGAATTAATTGGCCCGTGAGATAAGACTTTAATTATACTCCGACACTTTTTTATGGCATGACGCTTCCACGGAGAGAGAGCAAACATCGCTGCCCGTTGATTGTTATCAACTTTGAGCCTTCTTATCATGGAAACATCCAAAGTTTGTGTGTAAATAAATCTTTACGATTAACAAAACTGTTCTAATTGTATGTTGTAAATCTTCAGAGGCGGCCAGAAGTATTTTTGAACTTAATAAGCCGCTCGTAACGTTTGTTTACAAAAGATTTTAACTTATTTTCACATCAACTCAATTCAAATCATACACAATTATATTGATTATCACTTGCAGCCACATCGACGACGTGCAATACAATGAAGTACCTACAATGCAGTGTTCGTTCATACAGTTTTTGTCATACATATTCCATGGAATAATTTGCCCAGAAATCTAAACGATAACAGCGCCAGATAAGAATCTCATTGCGGCTTTCGATATTTATACGATCGCTCTCCGCACAAACGGAATCAGTTAGGTGCTCACTCCAGTCGAGCGCGCACGCAGAAACAACCGATCGGAGCCCCAAAGCGCCACACCAGCACCACAACAACACCACACCGTCAACACTTTCGATTTCGTTGCGCGTTGTCGTCAGTTAGTTGCATTTCGAAATACGTCGAACAGGTTTTTGTGCCCAGCCGCTTTTGTCCATATGTGAGCCGGTGATTCATTTATACAACACTAATAATTGAGGCGATAATGCCAATTGTTCCAATGTGGCAAACGTCACAAAGTCGAAACAAAAATAAATTCATTAGCCATTGATAAAGTCGCATCGAGCGCCGGTGCTGGGTGCGCGCAAATAACTCAGCTAATTGTTGGACGCGCATAAATACCGATAGCAGCCTTTTGGAGGCTGTGCTATGCAAATCCAGTTCGAACGCAGTTCGGTGCGGATTTCAGTGGTCGATCGCGACGCGTTGATTGAATACTTAGTCGGCTATTTGCATGCAATACGCGTCCAGCAAGCGTCACAATTCGTTTAGCAAATACCTGCGTGCAGTGTGGATTACTTAAATCTAGTGTCTCTTCCAGATACCGACTGACCGATTGGCTGTGGAAATGAATATCACCAAACTGTCCGAAACGCCTGTGTCCGACTTGGGCTTCGGCGATAAGGTAAGCGCACCAGAAGTGGTCTAGCGAGTTGTTTTTGAAGAAGCAATCGCTTTCGACTTATCTGTGGAGTTGAACTATCGAAGGAATGCGAATTGATTGTTACGAAAATAAAAATAAACAAAAACGATTGAATGTCAAAAGTGATAAGAGTTGTTGGAGAAATTCCGTTATTAAAACAGAGGACTGAATGGATTTATTATTTTCACATGTGAAGTGTTTAGAGCGTTGAGGAATGTTGCAGCTTTAAATACGAACGCTGCCAATACCAATGCCAAAGCTACCTTCTTAGCAACCTAAAGTGAACCCTCTGAAGTTGAGCATTGAAATTGTACTGAAATTTGTTCAAATATTGTCAATAATTCTGTGGTCAAAAGCAATAACCGCCTAAGTCGAAAATTGCTGTTTCGAGCAATCTCGTTTTTAAGTTTTGATAAAAGTAGTAACGCGAATATGTTTTTATTAATAATTTTTTTTATTTTAAAGTTACAAACTCCCCGATTTTACACAAACGTAGAGCACAGTCAAGGGAACATGGTGGCATCCATAACTCAATTTCTTCTTAAGTCGACTTAAGCGGTTATTGCTTTTCACCATAGAATTATTGTTGTCAATAAAAACTGCAATGCCTTTCCTGTTTCGCAATGAATGCGATTAGATGTCGAAGTGAAATAACTCAAGCAAACAATTTGTTGGAATTTGTTGTCAAAATCATTTGCAGTCATCATCATCTTATCAGTTTATGGAGTTGATTAAGGCGCAATCGAACTCTGCTATCAGGCACTGAAGACGTTCCAACGAATATGTGCGATTGCGACTCAGCGTTTGAAATTCAGTTAAGAATATGTAGCAACAATTCAAATTCCGAAGCAACGATCCGAATCAATTTTTTTATATCTGATTTTTCACTTTCAAGTGTTATTAACCAATTTAGTAGCAATACAACATTTTAATGTTGACAGCTTAAGCAATACGTACATTTATAATTAATCGCAAACGAGAACTGATCGTTTGTTTTGGGATATTATAATGTGTCATTGATAAAAATTATCAAAAAACTTGAAATACTCAGATTATGGTCCGATTGCAATGGTCAACAACAATTTTGTCAATTCTGTCAATATAAAATATCTGATTTTAGGAAAATTTTACTCTTTTTATCTGCTTATTGTACGCAAAAACCAAACTTTGGCAATGCATTTAAATTTTCATGGGTAAAATTTTACCCATTAGGCAGCAATGGGTTAAACCTGAAATATAAGTTTTACTTTTCAATTGTATCACATAAAGTTGGCAATATTAATCGAAATAACTGGTGTTAGTTTCATAGTTTGAATTAAATCGACTTGAAGAGAAAAAGTGAACGCAATTTTGTGTTATTGTTAAATAATTTTTTTATTCTTCTTCACTTATATTATTCTTCACTTTTATTTTATATATTTATTTTTATTTTCAATGACTTCATGATTAAATGATTCTGTTTTAGGTTCTGTTTTCTCCGAAAGCAACAAAATTTATTCGGAAACTTAAAAACATATTAAAAAAAAGAAAAAAATTTAAAAAATTCAAAATCAAAATATGTAAAACTATTTTCCAGTTAAAAAAAATTTTTAACAAAAACATAATAGAGGTAATGATTTACAAAATCTAATTAACATTAATATTATTAAATAGAAAATGAAGAGACAGAATAGATTTAAAAAATTTCATCGATTTGAAAAATCAAATATCAAATGTCCAAAGTTTGTGGTAAGAAGTAGAAAATTACAAAAAATTACAAAAATTAAAATTAAAAATAAAACAATTTTCCAGTTAACCCTTTCGCTATTTTGTTGCCATATGGCAACATGCTACTTTGTGGACGTCTGTCAATGCATTTAAAGTTATTCATATTCATAAAACTAATTTAAAACAAATAATTGCCTCAGAACATAAGAGATACAGGGTGGACCATTTAAGATTTGCCGAAATTCTGAAGTCAATTGGCCGCCTTGGAGCTGCGATTTAAGTCGGTTGGACCTTTTTTTGTGGGGAGCCGTAAAGGACAAGTTTTACGCTAACCATCCAGAGACGATTGAAGCTTTGAAACATGAAATCGAAGTTGCCATTCAGGAAATTCTACCCGGAACAATCGAAAAAGTACTTGAAAATTGGGTTGACCGAATGGCGTACTGTAAGGCCAGTCGCCAGTCATATGAACGATATCGTTTTTCATTCTTAAATAACAAAGTCTAAGCTTTGTAATAAAACAAACAAAAAATATTCATTAGTTTTGTTTTTATAACCGATTCAAATTCCAAATCTTAAATGGTCCACCCTGTATGTAGAGCAAAATATGTTTATAAAAAATGTTTAAATGAAATGTCTTTAGTTTTATGATATTTTGAAGTTCTCTTATCAGTTCCCAAAGATATTGTAGTCTCTCGTAATTCTCTCATTGCGTTGACCTCTGACAACAACTTTCAAATTCTAGTCCAGGACACTTCAGCTTGTTCAGCTTTGATTTCAGAAAACTTAGGAAAACAATTTTTGATAATATAGAATTGAATCTTTACGAGTTTTGAAGTCAAATTGCCTAATAAGGCCTAATTCTTTATGCAAAGCAGGTATCTTTGCTCCACTTGTAAATCTCGTTGTACAATTCTTTCTTTCGTCAACACTTTTCAATCTATTGTCAGGTTCGTTTACTTATAACCAGTTCAACTGACCGTATCCGAGTCAACGCTAATAAAAAAGTATTGAAAATAATAACAAGAGCGTAGACAACTTCAAAGCTGGAATGAATATATTTCATACCTTAATCTCGATTGCAAGCTGTACGCACGTGACACGAACGTAACGCGCGAACCTGTTTACGCATTAACTTTGTCAATAGATAAATGTCGTAACTGCCTAAACGAAAATAAAATATAGCGAGCTTAAACAATTTTCGTCATAAATTGATTTTTTTTGGTGGTTGTTTGTGTTTAGGTCTCGTGATGTTTTTTCTCTGCTTTCGTCATTTTATTTTGTTCATATTTTCAACAGTTAATTTGGTGTCTGTGCTGACAAAGCTGTGCACACATTAAAGGGAATTTCGTTAAAAAGAATTTTGATATTTTTTCAGCAAAGTGCATGAGAGAGTTCAATGTCAGCCAAATACATCGAGCAGCTGCAACTTGGTGCAGCCGTAACCAACTAAAAAACTTGTCGAAAATTGAGCTTTTAGAGATCATTGAGGATATATTTGTAGTCTACACCCTTTTCCCCCTGTTCCACCTTTTGACGACCAATTTAAAACCGTTTGGAATTTATTTATTCTAATTTCTTAATTCCTCTGGACGCTATCTTCTGCGTCATACATGCATTTTTTGCAATCTATTCGCCAGCTTCTGTATTCACATCTCCGCATGTGCTCGTCATCAGCACTTTTATGAATGATAAAGGCGCCAAAGTGCTTTGCATTTTTCGAAAAACCGTATTTTTCCTTGTGCCAGCAACCATTTATTGTACAATATTAAGATAACATTGGCACTTTTTAGTCGGAAAAGCAAATGTTTGCCACATTTAATGGCCGCCCATGTGCCAAGGCCCATGAAGGTATTCTGCTGCTGCCACATTTAGTATGAAACATAATGGGATATCGCACCAACGGCAGATAAGTAAACAGCATACGGTCTTGGGCATGTGATCAAATTTATATTTAATTACTAACTCACATTCAGACGCGTTAAGGAAATTTTTGTAAAATGCGGTGCCAACATTGTCAAATGATTATCACAACAACACTAAACGAACAAATTATTTGCATGGCAAATTAGAGATGCAAATAATTCATTGTGGCCATTTAAATTGGGCGAGCGATGTACTCGCCTGAGGACGAGCTGCAGTTTCGTTGCTAGATGAACCCCAACGAATCGAACAGTTCGATTGAGCAATTTTGTGCGAGAAATCTCAAGTTCTGGCGCAGTTTTCATATAGTACACTCGAACATTTTATGATCGGCGCAAATTTATTGTCGGCATTCACGTGTAGTCGCATGTATGCACTATGTAGTTGTCCGTATTTAAATGTACATATGTATAATATGTATGTATGTGCAAGTGTAATGTTTACATTGCGTTGCCATAGCGCGCGGTGGCAATTCATTTGAATGCGAATAGACCACCGCACGATAGCTCATCTGTGTTAATTACATAAATTTGCAGGCCATCGTTGTTGTGTTCCTTTGTTGGTGATTAATACTTGTTGGCGTTTGATAGCATTATCTGTGAAATATGTTCCAATTGACTTGCTGCCACACCACTTCATTCGCTTTTCCATTATTCCGCATTGGCACTTGGTCGATTTGTCCCTATCGGAACGTGTCTACAAATGCAGAAAATGAAGTTGATTGTTCGAGATCAGAGTGCATGGAAACATTAGTATTGAATGAATGAATGAATGAACTCAATTTTTGAGTTATAAATCACCCACATGTTGTTAAATTTTTGAAGCCGAATTAGTGAAATTGTTGTAGAAAATTTGAATTACAATGTAAATGAAATACATTTTTGTAGGTTAGCATCAACTTAGCATCAAATTTTTGAAGCCGAATTAGTGAAATTGTTATAGAAAATTTGAATTACAATGTAAATGAAATACATTTTTGTAGGTTAGCATCAACTTAGCATCAAATTTTTGAAGCCGAATTAGTTAAATTGTTATAGAAAATTTGAATTACAATGTAAATGAAATAAATTTTTGTAGTTTAGTATCAAGTTAGCATCAAATTTTTGAAGCCGAATTAGTTAAATTGCTATAGAAACTTTGAATTACAATGTAAATGAAATACATTTTTGTAGCTTAGCATCAAGTTAGCATCAAATTTTTGAAGCCGAATTAGTGAAATTGTTATAGAAAATTTGAATTACAATGTAAATGAAATAAATTTTTGTAGATTGGCATCAACACTAAATAAATAATTAATAATAAAATAAATAATCTAATAAAATATAAATAAAAAATCTATCTAATAAAATCTAATAAAAAAATAAATCAATAAATAAAAAAAACACATTGCTGGTTGTTTAACCCTGGAATATTAGTTTTACTTTTCAATTGTATCACATAAAGTTGGCAATATTAATCGAAATAACTGGTGTTAGTTTCCTAGTTTGAATTAAATCGACTTGAAGAGAAAAAGTCAAAGCAATTTTGTGTTATTGTTAAATAATTTTGTTATTCTTATTCACTTATATTATTCTTCACTTTTCAATGATTTCATGGTTAAATGATTCTGTTTTAGATTCTGGTTGCTCCAAAAGCAACAAAATTTATTCGGAAACTTAAAAACATATTAAAAAAAAAGAAAAAATTAAAAAATTTCAAAATGAAAATAAAACTATTTTCCAGTTGTTAACAAAAATATTTGTAATTAAAAACATAAAAAAAGGAAATGATTTACAAAATCTAAATAACATTAATATTATTAGAATAGAATAACATTAATATTATAGAATTTAAAAATTTCATTGATTTGAAAAACAAATATCAATTGTCCAAAATTTGTGGTAAGAAGTAGAAAATTAAAAAAATTACAAAAATTAAAATTGAAAACAAAACTATTTTCCAGTTATTAACAAACAAATTTGTTGATAAGAAAAACATAGTATAGGCAATGATTTACAAAATCTAAATAACATTAATAATATTAAAAAGAAAATGAAGAAAAATAACAGAATTTAAAAATATCATCGATTTGCAAAGTCAAATATCCAATGTCCAAATATTATTAAATAGAAAATAAAGAGATAGAATAGAATTTAAAAATTTCATCGATTTGAAAAGTCAAATATCAAATGTCCAAAACTTGTGGTAAGAAGTAGAGAAGGACCAAACCTTTCATAACTTGGATTCATTAACGAGTCAGAGAAATTAGAAAGGCTTGCAGTTTTTTTATTACGATAAACTTGTGTAAGCTAAATTTTATGTTTTTCATATTATACTTAGATCTATTGGCTTTCTAATAAAATATTTGTTTGCCATGTCACGCCTTCCCTATTAAAGTTGGGCGCCCATTAAAAAACTCCATTTCTTAACTTTTTTTAAGAGTACTAAAAATAACTGGACTTGTGCAAAATCCAAACAGAATGATTGGAAAAACAAAGTTAGTTAGTATTACAATAAAATACGGTTCAGTTCACATGGGCCATGGAGGGCGCGAAAGTGTTAAGGTATCATGGCACGTTAGAAAGGAAATTTTTCAGCTCCTTTATTATCAATCTTTTTGAAAATTTTGTACAATATATTGAAGGTTTAAGGAACACAAACAAATTTTTTTGTTTTGTTTTTAGTATATTGTCTCTTATATAGGTGGAGCTGAAGTCGCGTGGAAAAAAACACATCCTCCATTGCGGACACTTAATCTCCGAATCGGCTAATCTGAAACAAAAAAACAAAAAAGATTCATAATTATTAAGCTTTCGATACAGGAATTCACCAGAAAAATGAAAAAAACGCTAAAAATAAAAGAATAGGAGCTTTTAGAAAAAAAGTGTCAAAAATTGACTGCGTTTTTTTCCCCCAGAAAAAGTACTTTAAAATAAAAATGTTTCTTCAATATTGTGGTGGATTCTTGTAAAAATAAGTTAATAAAAAGAACTAAACACATTTTTTTTAAATCGGCCGAGCCAATCCGGAGATTAAGTGTCCGCAATGGAAGATGTGTTTTTTTTCTACGCGACTTCAGCTCCACCTATATAAGAGACAATATGCTAAAAACCTTAAACCTTCAATATATTGTAAAAAAATTTTCAAAAAGATTGATAATAAAGGAGCTGAAATATAAATAATTTTGTAAATAATTAAAAATTCCCCTTTCTAACGTGCCATGATACCCTAAAAAAATTAATTTTCAATCAACGTTTATGGACAAATTTTCTGTGCCTTTTTTCACCTAATTCCTCCTCCTATTACAAAAATTGTAAAATAAGACTTTTCTCAAAATTTTGGTACGAAAAGGTTTTCGAAAGTGTTATTCCTTTTGTCGTAAGAAGTTACTGCTTCAGATATTAAAGCGTTTACAAAGTTCAAATATACATATTATTGGTAGGAGACACATTAAGCGCTTAGTTGGTCAATTTATATACGTTTATGAGTTTCCTTAAAACCTACTGGAATATAGCACGTTAATGAACACTTTTCGCTAATGAACATGGTTTTCACGCAGGACTACCAATTCGTTCCAAATGAGACCTAATGGACCCATTTTCGGCTCTCTTGCACGTCACCACATGAGAAATTATCTATCAATGGTAGAATGAGTTATGCCGTAGTACCTGCTTTGGTATGCTGTCATCAATATAATACAGATTCCTTGAGCTTACTCTTACCTTCGATAGTAAAAACTAGCTAAGCTAATGCTGAGTAACTTTCTTCAGAAAAATTTGTTGAAGTTTCTAGATACTGAATTTTGAAAAATATTTTAATTAATTTTGTGGATAAGAAATCAAGTGAATCCAAGTCATATCAAAGCAATAGTAAAGTCACTCGGAGGAACAAATTACTTGTAGATCATTAACTTCAAGGCGTTAGTATATTACAGAAGTAAAGTTTGCGTCTATGACAAATCTTCCTTAGGGAACTTAATTTGCTTACTTACTTACTTACTTAACTGGCCATAACAACCCGTCACTTGGTTACGGCTTGCCAATATATTTTGCAACATTTTCAAATATTATGTTCACGAAGATGTTATCAAAACTTAGCTGATGGAAAAAAACAATTACATCACCAACATGTGCGTCAAATTGTCAGCTTACTGATAGATTTAGTTGTCTATATCGCAGCAATCGCAATGTTGCGCGACTTCCTTTGTTACCAACAAACGTTGTTGTTGCGGGTTTTCGATTTAATCTTGCATAAGTCATTTTCTGAGTGTGGCTGCCCATTGAAAATCCACTCTCGAGTGGTGCGCTATATGAATTCTGTAACACTTTGCTGTCGGCTCAAGTGTTTGCTTGACATGAGTATTCTACTTTATTAAAATCTTTTTAAATTTCTGCAACAAAATATTGCAAAAACATTTAATTTAACTTCATTTCTAATTTATGAATTTTTACACATTGCTAATACGAATTACATAAACATTTGTTGTACAAGTTTTAATTAGCAGATGTGTGCATGTCACTCTGACGGCTGAACTGTGGAAAGTCAGAATTTTACAACAGTACTTAAAGCACATAAATTATAAAATAAAAACCACTTCTAAGCACGTGACCAGTTGTCGGAAAGCAATGAATTACAGATAATAGTTTTTACTTATTGCGTTATTTTTCACAACATTAGTTAACTTTCTTCCTGGTAGTAGCAAAATAAGTATTATTTTTATGGGTTAGTTTTTATGATTCGTCATGATTGTTCTGTTTGTTTAATTGCTTGTAAAAAAGTTCAAATAATTATATAGCAATTTTGACAAATTAGCTGATTGATTTTGATTTTTAATTACTTGCAGCAGGAGGCCAACCAGCCAAGTGCGCTGAAAAAGGCCAGCATGACGAGAAGACGTTCCTCGGCCGCCTCTACCTGCTCGTTCAGTTCGAGTAAGTTTTGGTGTTTGATCTTTCGCAGACGTCATTTGATGAATTGAAAAATGTATTTAGTGTGCTTTACGGGAAGCGAGGACGAGGACACCACTTCGCCGCGCGAGAAGAAGCAACGCAACAGCAACGGCGGCTCCGATTTCTGTGTGAAGAACATAGCCGGACAGAGCTCCTTCGGGCGGCGTGAAATCGAAATTGCCGAGAAGGAAATGCCCGGCATTATGACACTTCGCAAGCGCGCCGTCGACGACAAACCGCTGAGAAATGCGCAAATCGTCTGCTGCGCACACTGCAACGCCCAGACCGCTGTGCTCATCGAGACGCTGATTGAGCTGGGCGCCGAGGTGCGCTGGGCAGCCTGCAACATTTACTCCACACAGGTGAGTGACGCCAAAAGTCGCATTGCACATTGCATTTTTATTGTTCGCTGTGCGGTTGTAGAATGCGGTTGCAGCGGCCTTGGCCGAAGCCGGAGTGGCCATTTACGCTTGGCGCGGCGAGACCGAGGAGGACTTCTGGTGGTGTCTGGACAAGTGCGTGAACGCGGACAACTGGCAGCCGAACATGATACTGGACGACGGCGGCGATGCTACGCACCTCATGTGGAAGAAGTATCCGG
Organism: Melieria picta; assembly: GCA_964056695.1. NCBI lineage: Eukaryota > Metazoa > Arthropoda > Insecta > Diptera > Ulidiidae > Melieria > Melieria picta. Next base: position 140,903,734 of record OZ057398.1, read on the forward strand.
ATCAGTTCAAGGCAATCAAGGGCATTGTGGAGGAGAGCGTGACCGGCGTGCATCGCCTGTATCAGCTGGTGAAGATTGGAAAGCTCAATGTGCCGGCGATCAATGTCAACGATTCCGTGATTAAGGCGAAATTCGATAACTTTTACTGCTCGAAGGATTCAATATTGGACAGGTATATATACACGATAGATCAAGAAAACGAGAGGAATCTAAAATGAAATTTTCCAAAAATCACTTTTCGTATTCTGTAGCTTAAAGCGCTCCACGGATATTATGTTCGGCGGCAAGCAGGTGGTCATCTGCGGCTATGGCGATGTGGGCAAAGGCTGTGCTCAGGGCCTGCGAGGTCAGGGCTGTGTTGTCTACGTAACGGAGATCGATCCCATATGCGCTTTACAGGCCAGGTAAGAGCAATCATTAAGCTTACTGAAAGTGACAGTAAAATGTTTTTTTTTTGTTGTTGTTTGCAGCATGGATGGTTTTCGTGTGGTTCGTCTGAACGAGGTAATACGTTTGGTGGACATTGTCATAACTGCGACGGGCAATAAGAATGTGGTCACTCGCGACCACATGAATCGCATGAAGACTGGCTGCATTGTCTGCAACATGGGTCACTCCAATTCGGAAATCGACGTTGTACGTTACTCTCACTGCCAACACTAGTGCACACAACTTAGTAACCAAATTATTGACATTACTTAAAACAGAATAGCCTGCACACGCCCGAGTTGACTTGGCTGCGAGTGCGCTCTCAGGTGGACCACATTATCTGGCCCGATGGCCGAATGATCATACTGCTGGCTGAGGGGCGTCTGGTGAATCTGTCCTGTTCCATTGTGTCATCATTTGTCGTTTCGATTACGGCCGTTGCGCAGGCCTTGGCCCTGATTGAGCTCTACAATGCGCCGGTCGGTCGCTACAAGTCCGATGTCTATTTGCTGCCGAAGAAAATGGGTAACAAAATTAGTGGCCCACAGATGATTTTAATATATAATAATTTCAAAATTTTCATATTTTCTCGTACAGACGAATACGTCGCCAGCTTGCATTTGCCTATATTGGATGCTCACTTAACGGAGCTCTCCGACGAGCAAGCAAAGTACTTGGGCCTGAACAAGGCTGGACCTTTCAAACCCAATTACTACAGGTGAGGTGGCAGCTCGCACACATTTAACTTATGCTCTGAGTTAATGTTTTTATTTTTTTAGATATTGAACAGTATTGAAGGGTGGCTCACTGCAATAATGCATACACCGCGGAACGGTTTTCGAAGTTCATGGATGTTGTATGATATTTGAAGGCGTAAATGTATTTTTCTGCTTAAGTTCGCATTCGATTTGATTTCTGTTATTTAATATATACAATAAAGTATAGAAATACATGTGTTCTACATCAATTGTAGTAACAAAAATGTTGTATTATATTTATTGCTAATGCTATATGGACGAATAGTGGTTAAAAATTTATAAAAAAAAAGCCATTTTAATTGTTATGATCCAAATTTAACAACAAATGCTTATTTTAAGTGATAACGCTTCTTTATGAGATACTCGAAAAGCAAAACTATTGGAGTTCATTGTAATCAAATAGAAATTCAAATATTTGGCGGCCACTTCCAGTAAATTTGCGGCATTTGCTAGCACTCATGATGCAAAAAATAATAAAAATAAAAAACCAATGCATTAAATTAAATAACAGCATAACTGGTCAAGGTCGTTGTTACACGATCACAAAAATGTTAACAACAGCAAAACAGCCGCTCAGAGTGTCTGGAACTTTGAACGCAACAATTACTGCAACATTGTTGCGCAACACAAATGCTGCTGTCAACTTTTTAGCCAAGACACACTTCTGTATCCAACAACTATTTGAGGAGCATTGCCACATTTAATATTAAAGACACAAACCAAACTGATAAACATACAGTGATGCCAGACAACAGTTCGCAAATGGTTATACATAAAATGTTTGAAAGTATTTTGCAAACTTCTTTATGGATGTGCTGCGTATACATATCGGTCTATCGTAAGAATAAGATGTTAAAAAAATTGCTATGCTAGTAGCACTAAATTTAGCCTTGGAATTACTAAAAGCATGTTATATGCAAGCAAGAAATATGTTTTGTCATTTATCTTATACTACGTTTACATTGAGCCCAAATCCATCATTTCAAATGAGTCATTTCAAAGTGTTTACATTGCTTCATTTGCATTTTGTGTGGCAACTAATGTCAAATGCTCAATGCTCATGTCCTCTTACCGCAGCTCATAGATCAGCTCCTTTCCGGTTACTGACTAAAGAATTTGTTGCTTTTTTGCTGCCTCTATGTTCTACACACTGCAATATTTGAATACAAATATAGTACATACCTTACATGCTAAGAATATTTTACATACTTCAAGCAGACGAAAATTCCCATTCAAAATTTCCATTTGGATAATTTTCGTTTGTATTGATTTTGAACTGTCAAAAAGAGGTAAAAGCTTTTGAAGTTTTTAAAAGTGCCTTCATTTTATGATGCGTTCGATAAAATTGGTCATGTTTTATTGTATTTGCTTCGTCGTTTTGTTGAAATGAGTCATTTCGTAGATTTGAATTTGTATGGGGAAATGCCTGATTTGGCTTCGCATTTGAGAATTTTGGCACAAATCACGCATTTGGGCTCAATGTATTCGTAGTATTACATAGATTTATAGAAATTTGTTTGCTTTACATGCAGTGCTATCGTCCCTGATACGAGAAACGGACTGTTTTCGGCGGCTTTATTTATGCAACTTAAAAACAATTTTTATGAAAAGTTAAATTTTAGCTATACAAATTATAGCTATCGACTCCACGTTTCATAATGTGAACAAGACTCAATATAAAATTCGAAAGGAAACAATACGAGCGTCTTACAGGTTATTACAGATTTTTACAAAAAATGATACAAGTGCTACCAGAAAACAATTTTTAGTTTTCTTGAATATAAAATGTTTCTGAGTCAAAAAATGTCTCTATGAACGCCGCACAGTTCGTGAACAGGGAGAGTCTTGGAGAGTCCTTTTAATGGACTTAAAATACGAAATTATTAACATCTGTGCTGCGACCATTTTGTGCAGACAGAAGATGATGCGGGTTCAGTAAAGCTGATTCTCTGCCATGAAAAATTAGCACAATGCATTGATACACTTAAAAATCACTACAAATTTTGTGAAAATATCGAGACTACAGAAAATGTGTAAAATCTCTAAAATAAAAAATCTAAAAAAATAAAATCTCGCTATAAAGTATTGAAACAAATTACATTGATAAAATCTGTACTCCCGAAAACCTGGCACTCAACTTCCCTCTTCTTATTTTATCTCTCTGGTCTATAATTCTTTGTGTACAAAGTTTTTAAGTCAAACATTTACTTTACGTAAATCAAATATTTCGACACACAAGCTGACGTTTCTTAGCAAAATGCTATTCGACATCTTCTTCTTTAAATTCATTCTTTCACATTAGGCCAAATCTTAATATTCTCTTTCGTACTCTGGGTTGTTTTTGTTTTATTATATTTCGAGTTTTTGATACTTTCGTAACGACTTCAATGTTCATGATGGTGAAATTTTTCCGTTTTATTGCCACGCCACGAAAAATAAAAAGAAAACTGTATGCGTTTTCCGAATAAGGACGAAATGCGATATAACAACAGCATCAGCAAATGGGAAACAGCAATGGCTACAACAACAACAACAACAACAACAACAACAACAAGAACCATAACAATAATAAAGCAAGCAATAAGAATATAAAAGCAATACCAATTCGTATCCTGACTAAGCAGAAAATCCATTTTACGAGCGCCGATGATGCCGTTGCTGCCACCGCTGCCGATGCTGGAAACGATGGTGGCTGGTGGTGGTGGTTGGTGGTTGGCGCAGCGTCGTGTTTGCTGTGTGCATGCGGCGCGGTGCGGCTGTTGGGGATGCTGGTCGGAGTGGCGAAAATTCGCTCGGGGCGTCGTATTTTCGATTTGATGGATTCCATGAGTGCACAGACGTTGGCCATAAAATGGAGGGTGCACTTAAATTCAGCGGAAATGGCGCAGAAAGCGACGGACGCGCGGCAAACCCAATGTGCAGCTGATCGAAGAGGCGAATCGTAAAAGTTTTTCCATTAATGTTTATGGCAGAAGCGAAATTTCGTTTTTCATTTTCATTTGGCAGCAACATTGCACGCAGTGGGGCGAACGACAAACGTCCCACGGACCCCAAGAAGGTGCGTGATGGGCGGTGGATCACGCGAGTTCCGCTCAACTGAAACGCTAAACCAACTTTAAAACAACACAAAATTTATCACACTTGACAAATACAAACAACAACTACAATAACATTACCCAAACAGTAGCAGCGTGCAAAACACACTTCACCTCACACTCGAAACCATTCGAAACTGTCGATCTTTGAATTTCGCCGCGTTCGCACTTTAACAACGAGTAGAAACGCCGAATTGTTGTTCTTGCTTATGAGCGAATGCAAATTAGGCGTAAGGTGTGAGTTGTGTGTGGCTGCGAGTTGTACGCATTCAGTGCGGTGCGATTCGTTTGGACACACCGCCAGCGGTTGGTGCGTCTGTTCCGCACCCTTTCAACTTGAACAATGTCGAGTCCAAATATTTGTGCAGCAGCGTTTTCGATCGAATGTCTCGTATTTTTCCAAGAGGAAATCGAAAGTTTTTACTGCATGCCATAAATTTTGTAGCCGGTTGTATCGAAGTCAAAGTCACAACCGGAGTTCGGGCGATTGGCCCAGATTAAATCACAATCCGTCATGCCGCGCCAACTGTCCGTTCGATGAATGTGCAAACGCACGCAAAAGTGTGAAATTTGTTAACTCCATGTGTGCTCAACCCACATGATTCTGACTCACCAAATGGTTTGTTTGTGATGCCTTTCATGTACGCTTGGCTTGGCCAAATTGAGGAAAGAACGAAATCTTATTGATTAATTTATAGAAGCAGAGCTGTCAGTTCTATTGTGATGATGCTGCACGTAGTTGAAACTCCAAGACTTTATTCATCAAAAACGGACCATTTGCTGGCCTAAGTGTGTCTTTTGGCCTGAAGTGGGACATTAAATATAAAACGCCAGATGGGGCTATATTCAGTGTGTATTATTATATGAAATACTTCCGTATAGTGAACTTCTATATAATGAAGTTCTCCGTATAATGAATTAATTTCAAAAACACAGCTTTATCGTTCTATTCTAAGTGCATTTTGATCTCCTTATAATGAATTTCCATTAGTGAATATTTCTCTACAATGAATAAAGTTTTAGTTGAAAACTTCGCTTTCATTCGTTTTTTGTCTCCATATAATGAATTTTTCCATGCTATTTTCTGTCACGCATATTAACAACACTGAATACCGAAAAAAAGTAAAACATATTTAGGGGAACCCCAGAAGAAATGGCCAGTGAAGAAGAAATGGCGGATGCGGTGTTACCTACATTGGGACGAATTTCTGCTTCTCTTAATGTACTTCGAACCTTTGTGGAGATGAAGAGCAACGTACCGAATAATGTTTTTAAGTCTCTAAATGTATAAGAAGGCTTTGTTGAGGAAGAAAAGTGGAAGGATGTAATCCAAACTAAAATACCTCATTATTTTAAATAAAAGATGAAAAAAAATCATAATTTCTATATAATGAAGTTTTTATATAATGAAGCTTTTTTCTGGTCCCGTGCGAATTCATTATAGGGAAGTTCGACTGTAATAAAATAATATTATATAATATAATATAAAAATAATATAATATTATAAAAAAAACTAATGTGACGTTGTTTTTTTGAGCCAGAATCAGGCATTTTCTTTAAAAACAGGCCATGAAACTTTTAATGTACCGAGGTCCTGAGGTTAGTCCTTGTCCCTCGCAAAAATTTTATTCATTTGTTGCACTGTGTTAGGTTAGCCTAACCTGCACTGTGTTATATTTAGTTTCGATATCTATCTAGATAAATAGATAGATAGATTGATTCTTTATTAAATTTTTTAAATAACAATAATAAATAATGTACGACAGGGGCGTAGCCAAGGGGGGGGGGGGGTTTAGGGTGTCAGAACCCCCCCCATAGCCTATAATTTGTCAACATTTTCAATCACAAAAAGGTCTTTTCATCTTTAAATATTTAAAAGAATATTAACAAAACCCTTTTTTACCGAAACTAATTTGTTTTTTTAATAGTCACGTTTAGGCTTAATGCAGCGATTTGCATGTTCTAAAAACATGTCTAAAGAGTAGTTTAGTTCGTCGACCGGAATGTCCTTCAGGATGCCGGTACAAGCCTTTTGGATGGTTCCTACGTTCTCTAAACGCTTTTTTCATCGGCAAATGCATTCTTTGAAAAGGTGAAATTCGCACGGTGCCACATCATGTGAAAACAAAAAAACAGTCAAAACAAGTGTCAATAGATGGGATGGCAACCTTCGATAGTTAAAATGCAATAAATTTATGCTATTGAGATGCTTAACCTTCGCCTTACTAAAGATGATCCCAGGCACTTCCGCCGCTATTTTGAGTAAAACTCACAATAAATATATAATAATTTATACAGTTTTTTCATACTTCAGTATTTAGTATCTTCCTCTGGCGATAGTTCGTATTTCGAAAAAAGGCCTAACTTTAATGATTTATTTTGAGACTATGGAAAGTATTAGAAGATTTCTTTCCAGAGGGTTTATTGAACACATAATGAGGTACGCAAAAAAAAATGTATCGTGAGTTTTAATCAAAATGGTAGCGCAAGCGCCTGGGATCACCCAGATACATTTGTATAAAAAATGACAAAATTCAAGTTTAAACATGAACAAAATTTCAAAAAATATTTTTTCATGTTATTGAAAGTTACCTTAAAATTTGTGCAGATATTAAACATGAATATTAAAAAGATCACCCGGGTGGGTATAAGTAAAGCGAAGGTTAAATCCAATTTCAAGAATTTCAATGAAGATTTTGGCTTATCTTTTATGAATTACCGCCCAGTTAACACGTTGGTCATCATTTATGTTCTGACAATCGTTTTTAAATTGCTTTTACCATTTATGAACTTCACCACGGTATAAACAAAAATCACCAATCATTGGTCCATCAATTTAAATGCTTCGGTTAAAGCTTAAACATTTTTAAAACAATAGTTAATATTGGATCTTTGATCGATGCACATTTTTGTACGATGACACAAACATACTTCCACTTCAGATGAAATAACTTCGCTTTCAGTCCACCAAATTTCATGAAATTTTTACTGAAAATCAGGGAAACAATTTCGTTTTTAATGCATTAAGTCACATAAGCCACAACAGAATGCCCTATTTGGGGAGTGCACTTTACTTTAAAAAACATGTAATACTAAACTGACAAAAAATTTTTTTAAAACCCCCCCCATGACCAAGTTCTGGCTACGCCCCTGATGTACGACAATGACTTTAAAAAGTCGTCTGTCAGAAAAATAATTTACTTTACAATAATAGACAATTGTTCATACATATATAGAGAGTTAACAATATTCACTTACAATGAGACTCCTGTATTTCAAAGCATCAGTGACATACAAAACAAGACAATTCCAACCATTTAACCCTATTCCATTTAACACATTCACAATTTCATCATCATTTAAGAACAAACTTCCCAAATATCTACATCTAATTATTTTCAAAATTGGACACCTACCCAAAAAATGATATCGATATCTATCTATCTGCATACTAATGAAATTATAGTATAGCTTTGAACTATGTAAAAGATGCAAAGCATTTAAACTCGGTATGGATTTGCCACTTGGTGATTCCCTTTTATTAAAAAAATAAACTGATAATTCACATACATAACTTCAAATTCAATCCGTATGTATCAGGGACCGAAAATAACTGTTATTTTACAATTTTCAAATCAAAAAGGCATAACGAAAAAATTGTCGGTGGACTTTTTCAAATATACGATTACGATCGTAATGGCCTCAGCTTCACGAATATTAAACGTCTTTTAAATTTTATACTTTTACTATAAAAGTTAAAATTAACTGTTATTTTGTGACTTTTATTTTTTCGGTCAAATATATCAGGCAATTTGAATATTTTCAAAGGCCGTTTGACCGACTAAAAAACTATTGATACCATTTTTTTCGTCGCACAAGTCTTATAACTCAAAATGTGCGGTCTGCTGAGTTATATTTGACCGAAAAAATAAAAGTCACAAAATAACTGTTATTTTTGACCGATAAAATGAAAGTCAAAGGTAACAGTTATTTTTGCTTTATATGATAAAAGGCACAAAATAACTTTTATTTTTGTCGGTAAAAATAAAAGTTAAAAGAAAACAGTTAAAATCTGACTTTTTTGATAAAAACCATAACCAGTACGGTCCCTGGTATGTATATATCTAGATAGATATATCTTAAAAATTGCAGGTTGTACAGTTTGTTCTACTTAGTCAAGACTGTCTACCGGAAGAATTAATTGGATGTTGGAAAGGCAATCGGCATGAAAACATTGCACAAAGTAGATAGAACTTAATCCTTTGGTATAAGTTTTGGTTTAGTACAGAAAAATTAAAAAATTGTTTTGGTATAGAAAAACCAAAATACTTAAAATAGCCTGAAAGGCTGCTAAGCTTGCTCGGAGTTATTTTGTGTAGCTTTCCCAATGTATTGGCTCGATTTTCAGCAATAACTTTTATTTAAGATTTTATGTTCCTACCATAAATTTGAGACGGCACTGCACTTTTTATGTTAATGCCTATAAGTTGAATTGTGCTCTGAATGATGCAATTACACGGGTTCTAGTTGAATTCAATAATTTAGCATTAGATAAGAATCCTTTATTTGATTTTTCTCTAAGTCAATTTTCCTTTAAAAAATAATTACTCTCCTATTTTTAAGTAATTTATGTGCACTTACTAAATAAGTGCATTTAATTGTATATCTAGTCCGTAAGGTTGTTTAACCATAGACTCAATAAACAAATATAAATTTCGCAAATTTTAAATTTAACAAGGAATTGTTTTGAATTAAGCGATTACACCGTGCGACAAAAATTAAAAAAATTTTTCACACCGGAAAAAATCCATATGGGCGTGAAACTAGAGACCAAACATAGTAATACTGCGTACTCAAAATTTTGAAGGGGATACAAATTAAAAAAAATATATGTATGTATGAAATATTTGATATGTATATCAAATGAAAGAGGAAAGGCTCAAGAATTTAAACAAAATTAATGTTTTATCTATGTGTAAAAATATCCGTTCTCATTGCTTTTTTTCAGTTGATTTTGTATCTTTTTATTATTTAAAATACTGATACTCAAATAAATTAGAATTTTTGTACTTCCGCTTCCGCCTTTTTTTAATAACTTTCGAATTAATAAAGTTAGAGTAATGAAATTTTGACACATGATCAGGGAGATTTGGGGTTTTAACATACTTACTTTTCAAGAAAATTCTATGTAAATTTTCAAGGATTAAAATTTTCAAAGGACCTTTTTCATATCCTTTTTTTCAAATAGATAAAAAATTAATTTTATTTAAATTCGTGAGCCTTTCCTCTTCCATTTGATATACATATCGCCATATTCTAACGAGGTTAAGTATTTTTTATATTTTTTTTATTTTTTATCCCCTTCAAAATTTTGAAGTCCTTTTAAAAGGACAAAGGATGTAGAAATGAAAAACTGAGTACGCAGTATTACTATATTTGCTCTCTAGTTTCACGCACATATAGATTTTTCCCGGTGTGAAAAATGCTGTCGCACGGTGCTACTGAAACTTGACCGCTGGCTGCTCAAAAGTCGAATCAGTGTAAAACTATTTGACGTTATGACATTTTAGATATGAATTGAGGTTGAAGATATCATTAGAAAATTATCGTCAAGTTTAAACTTGCTATATCTGTTATTATTCCACCTCACCATAAGTCAAATTGACACTTATTGAGATTTACACTAAGTACTCCCTGGGCTTTTTTCAGTAGCCTGACATGATTATTTTGCGAGTACGAACAATTATGTGAGAGATGTTTACATGATATTTCGATATTAATAAAATCGCCCTTATAACACTTTGATATAAGTTAGGTTAGGTTAAAGTAGAGGCTGTCTTTATATGAGACGCATTTTGGTTGTGATACCACAATTTCCACACGTTTGAAAAAAAAACTTTGATATACATATCATTAGTGTCCGACCGAAACCACTTTTTTGGGCCGAAACCGAATTTCGGTTTTTTTTTTAATATTCGGCCGAACCGAAACCGAAACTTTCTAGTTGAAATAAAAATCACCACATCAAGCATCAAAATCACAATTTTTCAACAAACGAATTTTTTTTTTTAAGTAAATAAAGAAAAAACAAACAAACATAACATACTTAAATAAATAAATACTTATTAATAAAAACAATTCTTTCTTTTTTTCAAACAAACATAAAAAATCACCCTTTCGCCCTTTAATATTCAAAATTAAATATTTTAATATTATATTAAAAAAAAGAAGTTTATTTACATTGGTGGTATCTAAATTATCTTCTAAATGTAAAAAATATTCTAGAAAGTTTCGGTTTCGGCCGTTCGAGCATTTTTTGGCCGAAACTGAAACCGAAACCGAAACACTTATTTGGGCCTAAACCGAAACCGAATATTCGGTCGGACACTACAAATCATTAAAATTATTAAATTTCAGAAAAATCATCTCTTGTTTTTCTCATAAGTTTTGAATTTAATGGCAATAACTTGAGTTGCCGTTTCACCGACTCCAACTGCAATCTTTATTAATTTTTTAAACTCAATAACACACATACGAGTATGTATGTCTGTATGTATGTGCAAGGCATTTCGCAGGCAAATATCCGCCGGTGTGAATTCTCGGCTCGCAGCCGCGTATACGCGTGCGCGTGTGCTTAGGCACCTGCGTCGCTTGTGCGCAGACTAATGAGGCCTCTTTGAGGTGACGACACTGCGAAAGTGTTTGTTTGTCTTTGTGGTTAACGAGATATTTGACTGCAACGTTGCTTCAGTTGTGGGTTTTGCTGAATGGCCGCTGCCTCGTCGTCGCCGTTGCCGTTGCCAGTGCAACGTTCTATCGTCCGTTCTATGCAGCTGATGCCGCCGTCGCTCTTCGCTCTTCGCTGTTCCGTTACCAGGAGGCGAGTGTGCACTGTCAAAGGGTGTTAAAATGTTAGCACCATGCCTTTGTTAACACAGAGCCTTGTTTGCTGATCCTATTAGGAAATAATGCCGGCATTATCATCTGCGTTAGCGCGTCTAGTCACACTTGATGCGAGCGCGAGTGCGTCTGTTGAAAATATTTTGCACTTTTAATTGTTTCTTCATACAAATTGTTTTTTCGCAGCATACACACAGATAAAAATGTCTCACAGACTTGGCCAACTGCTGCTGGAGATTCGCATAAAATCTTTCAATGATCTATAAATACTGAAACTGTGCTACATACGAATACAACTGAAAATCGCCATCAATTTTAATGGCGAAAATTTCGCTTTCAGCACGTCAGCCCACATATTCGCACATAATAAACTTGAACGCCTCCAACAAATCATTATTCGCTCATACTGCGACTCATGCCAACTTCCGTTTTACAAACAGCAAATTGCCGCAATTTTTTCAACTTAAATGGGTTTATGATGTGTCTATTGTTTTACGCTTCAAAGCCTGTTAGCACAGAATTTATGCGGCCTGTAGGTGTTGGTGCTGGCGATAAGATGTGTAATTTTTTTTTGTCTTTGTGCTGATTTCAACTTTTTACTGTGCTCAATGTTGATTTTCCTTAACTGTACTTGAACAGTTGAAATGGGTGGGAAATGCCACAAATGTTTGTCTATGTGCGTTTGTGTGTGGAATGCTTGAACTGACAGTATGTGCCACAACGGTTGATTGCCTTAAGGTTCAATGCGACTGTGCGGTTTTGAGGTTCCTCGTGATTGGCTCACAGGCGGGGAGGGTGCAAGTAACGAGTAACCTGTTAAATGTAACAATTTCGCATAGCGCTGCGCGCATGTCCTCGCCAACAGAGAGTCCCAACATTGCGTTAATTGCAGTGTTTCTTAAACATGCCGAAATTTCGAACTTTAACCCTCTAGTTCCCAAGTTTTTAATCTTGTTAAAAAAATTACCAGTGATAGTTTTGTGGTGGAGAAACAATGTTTGTTCGGGGAAAAAAGGCGGGGAAAGAGAGGCGTGATAGAGGGTGTAGAAAGTAGAAGGCCTAGAGGCCAGCTTGGGAAACCAAGCCAAAAAAAATCCCATATGAAAATTTGTTTTTGAAATAAAGGACTAGGGGAGACTAGTTCTCTCATCTACCCCCGCGGACTATGCCTTAGTATAAATTTTTGTAGTGACATGATCTTTTTTACATTACGGTGTACCAAAATTTCGGTTCAAATTGAAAAATAATGCTTAAATAGCGAAAAAATATCAGCAATGACCGTTAATTATTTACGCTTTTCATCCCAAGCAGGCCCACAGACACTCTAGGGTTCGGGTTAGGTAGGAGGAGTGTAACAGCTTTTTCACATTTTTCTTTTATTTTCTCAAAGAACACATTAACAGCTACCTACCAGTAATTTTTTTAGTGTTATTGATGCTCACAATTTATTTAAAATAATTTTTGTTTCTGACACAATTACAAAAATAATTATTTGCTTACTTTCTCACGAAACTTCAACTTTCTCTTACAATTACTGCCGTTGTGCATGTGGCAGCGTTAACTGACTACATTTATTTTATAAAATGGAGATTCCTCTCTCCATACGTGTAAAATCAGCTAGAAAAATCATAAGGTGTAATTTACAGAATGTTTTTAAGCTTAGGATGTCTACAGGCCTTCTTGGGAACTAGAGGGTTAAGTTGAATGTAGCTGGAGATTATGCTGGTGTTCTTTGAGTTGTTTTACTAATTTAATTTTTATTTAAAAAATTAATGAAACTACGATGATAAGTTAGGTGTAAGAGAGGCAGCTTGCTGGTATTTCAGCAAGTACGCTCGGAGGTCTCGAAAGGCTCATTGTGATTCCGAAGAGAATGTAGGCAAGCCCCTGTCATGCAGTGTTCGATGTTGGCTAAAACCAACCTGAGCGTCCTCCAGTAGTGTGGTACAAACTATGCCCAAGTCTTCTAGCGTTCTGTCCTCCTAGATAGTAGTGGAATATGGTATAAATCAAAGGATACTCATTTTGGAAGTGCTGCACAGATTCAATTTTCTGCTCATTCTCGCAGCCATGACTGTTGTCTCGATGGGACAAGATACGATGAAGTTATTATATCCCTATTTCAAATATCTTCGGAAAAAAAAGGTACAACTATTCTGAGATTCATGAATGCTCTTTGGGGAAGGCTTAGGCATAGATTGTTTCATAAACTGATTCACTTAATCACATCTTTTCACTATCTCATGCAAATGGATTGGAATTCTAATTCCACGACCTCTGCACGGGCAGAAAAGGAGGCCATGAATGTGTAGAACATCTCTTGTGTTCAGTGCTGGCAAAATAAATAATGTTTTTGGGAAATAGTTTTGTAGTCGGCTACCGATCCTACAGAAGGCAACAGTACGTTTTTTCTTGAGGGTAGGCAGGAAGGCTACAAGTCTTTCATAGCACTCAGTCCATTTTGGACCATTGTACTATTGTACAGTACGTTTACTATTATTTGAAGGCTTAACTCCAAATTATTAAATTTTTCGCGTTGCGAAAATGTATTAACCAATAAATCCCCCCCAATTTTTTCAATTTTTGCAATGGGGCTTGGACTGACTCTACAAATCCCCCCTTCGGTCATGGAACTGCTCTGAACTGAGTGCGAATGCGCCAAATTTCGTTGACTTCCATTTCGTGTCTCTACTGCGACACTGTGCGCATGCTCCGCCAAACCGCCAAAAAATGCAAACCCAATTTCGGTGGATGGAATGGTCATGTGTGTGTGTGTGGTGCGTATGTGTTGGTGCCAAAGTGCGAAGAGCATCACACATGCAACCCAACCCGTAGACGCTATGATATACAACCACCGTCATATAATGTGTCGATGTTTGGTTTATTGGCCTTTTTTGCCATTTCCACGCTGCGACTTTTGGGTGTGTGTTTGTGTGTGTGTGTTTGTGTGTGTGTGTGCATGTCTTCTTAACTTCAGCTCATTATGTTGCGTATGGATACTACGTCTACGATGTGTTCCTTCGCCCCTCTAAAATCGTTTGCTATGCCTCTGCCTGTGTTGGCTGCCTTGTCGCAGTGCTGCTCCAGCCCAGCCAGTGTAGTTATTGTTGTTGCAGCTGCTAGCACTGTTGTTGGCAGCGGCTGCTCGGTTCGGCCCAGCACAGCGCCGCACAGCACAATTCCAGGAATCTAACAACAATTCACACCCAAAAGAAAAGTCGCACTTCATTCACCGCTCGAGCGTTTTCCGATGACGAACGCATCAAAGCGTTGCCTCGCAAATCGCACTTCGTTCATTGCCGTTATCGCAGTCGCAGTCGGAGTCGCAGCAATCGCACCTCACTAAAAGCCACAATTCGCCATTTGCCATTCGCCTTTGATTGGCATTGCCCAATTCGACAGTCGGCAGATTGTGAACTAAAACCGGATTACGGCCGCACTACACACCCGCACGCCCTGCACCCGTCCTGGCCAAGTGTTGCACCAATAAAAGTGCTCAATAAAAATCGGTTCCAGCGCTCGACACAATTGCGAGTCGGCTCCTCGCTCCGCGACTCCTCGCACCGTCGCTGGCAGCGGCCATTTGTCGTGTGCAATTTCAGAAGCGTTTCAAGCGCCGATTTTAACGCCTCGTCGGTAATTGAACTGAATCAGCAGCATAATTGTTTATAGTGCATAATACACTTGCAATAAACTTTATCGTTCGCCATTAACAAAACAACAATCGCAACAACAACAGCGCCGGCAACCGAAAAACATACATAATTTAATAGAGGCCATCGACGAGTCGCTTTATGTTTTGTTGTTATTGCATTCGGCGGCTTCGAGTCGAATAATTTGAATACTATAGTGCGCGCTATAGGCGGCCCGTGGAACGTGTTTGTGGTGCCCCGCCAGTGCCGTCGCCCGCCATGGCCGCTGTGTGCCCCACCGCTTGTTTGCAGTCGGCGCAGTAAAGTGTTTAGTGTGTTTTAATTTTAAAGCCAATTAACATTGAATTTTAAGTGCACGCGTTCGTGCTGGTCGGTGTGCGTGCGTGTGTGAGTGCGGAGTTCCCAGACGCATGTCGGCGTTCCATGGTGATTTTATTCAAAAATTGGCTGGCATTAAGCGGGGTAAGTGGTCACACCTGTTCAACCATTTAACGCACCGATAGCTCGATGACTTTTGTCAGTTTCGTGTCACTTTGTGGAGAATTTAAAGTGGGAGAAACAGCTACTGTGTGGGTTTAATGTCTTTTTTGTAAGCCAATAATTGATAAAAATTAGGCTTTTATATGTTTGGTGATTTTTCCTTTAATTTACATATTTGTGAGTATTTTTTATATAAGCCAAAAAAATTTTTGATACGCATGTGGAGAATAAAAACTCTATTTAGTTTCATAACGCAAATGTTGCTGAAACAAAAAACATAAAATTTTAATTAAATAATTATTTATGTTTTTCTTCTCTGCGCCGCCACGTAATTGGGGTCGTGCATTATTTTTAAATTTTAACGATAGAATGGGCAACAGGAAAGCTCCAAATACAAGGCTAGTACCAAATGTTTTGAGGAAATTGCATTTCTTTTTAAAAAAAATTACAAACGATACTAAAAGGGACTTCACTATTATACGATTTTTAAGAAAATAATTGCAATGCAACTATTACAATGCAACATAAATTTCATTTGTTGATTTTAATTATTATTTGCGACAATTAATTTTACGTTGCGTAATAACTGTTATGAGAAACAAATTTTTTTTTCGTTCTCGATAATTATTATTTTGGAATTTTTTTTGCTTACGTTGCTTCATAACTTTTATTTATGACTTTTTTAATTTACGTTACCGATAACTATTATTTTGAGAAAATATTTTACGTTGCTTCATAACTTTTATTTATGATTTTTTTTTCATTTACGTTGCCGATAACTATTATTTTGAGGCATTTTTTTTTACGTTGCTTCATAACTTTTATGAAAGCATTTTTTTTCGTTGCCTTACCATATTTTGAGTATGAATTGATTTTTAATTGTTTAGTTGTTGGTGGAAATAAGGTTTCTGCAGTTAATTTGCGTTTGTCAATTTAAAACCATTAAAAATTAATTCATATCCAAAATGCGGTAATTCAACGTAAAAAATTCTTTTTTTCAAAATAATCGTTATCGGCAACGTAAATGAAATAAAATCATAAATAAAAATTATGAAGCTATGATAAGTTATGATAATAGTTATACGCGGCGTAAAAAATTTCTTATTGGGAAGAATTATTATAAAGCAATAATTATAAAAATTTCTTAAATTAGGGCAATTTTTTTATTTTCAAAAATATGGATAATAATTATGTTAGGTCTCTGGATACTAAAACAGTACCTACTAAAAAATATCTAAAAATCGGTTTGTTGAGGAGCTCACTGAATTCCTTTACTACATAAGCATGTTTTGTACACATTGGAATATTGTATTTTTTTTAATACAAAAAATGTGTTTTTCTTCCACAAATTCTTACACAAAATTTCTTATTAATAAATTCAGTTTTTTTTTTCAAATACAAAAAACACAAAACCATAAACCTTTGATGGGTCATTGATGAACATTGTTGTGGCCAAATGTAGCGATTTCAATATATTTCAAGAAAGGCAATTTCAACAGACATATTTAAAAAAAACACCTTTTTCATTCTCTGCAGGAAAAACTTTTCTGAGACTTTAGCCGTAACCACTTCTTATAAGGCTGCTATAATTTGTTTTGGAGATAATTTTCTATAACTTCAATGCATACGATTTGAGTTTGAGTAGCCAAAAGATCTGAATTAGAATCTTAAATCCGATTTTTATATTGGCTCCATCAATAAAATCGAAAAAATCCATACAACAATTTTGTATGATTTTCTATAGTTTATCATGATTTTATTGGAAAAATTAAAAAAATATAGCTTAAAATACTGTAGGACTGAAGATTTCGAGTTGTTGAAAGTTAATTTTTTTTGGCTGTTTGCTCATTGTTTGGCTCGGGCAAATTATTAAAAAATTTATTGTGGTTAGAGTGCACGATATATTCCATCTCCGTTGAATGGCATCAGCAGATTGATGGTTTATAAAAAAATGTCTTTACGTTTATTGGTTTCCAATATCTTTTCAGATATCTTAGAACAGTTGTTCTGTAATCAACTTTTCTTGGTTTCCAATTTGATTTATTTTTTGTGTTTAAAATTATACAAAACCAAACAAAATTTTTACATTCACACAGATATTCAAAAATTACGATTATATACGATTTAGTTTTGGCAGGGTTTTGCAGTCAATAATCGGCCCTAACAAAATGCATTGCTCGGACGCCTTACGCAAGACCCGGCAAGAACTCGGCGTATGAAATATTTACAAAGAAAAACTTCTCACGTTGCTTATTTTGTATTTGTCATAAGCCACCTTCCATTAATTTAGTTAATTCATTCAAAGGAGGTTTAGTCCTCTAAAAGCCTTTGGGCTGACAACAATTAAGGTTACGTTAACGATTAGCGGTTAGTTTGAAGCCACTAATACCAACCGTTGTGATGCTCGAAAGTTTAGTAAATGGGGCCTAGTCAAAAATAGTCTCTGTAACTTTGAATAAGTTTAACCAATCCGTGTGACCATTCTACCCAGATTGCCAAGCGTTCTAACATTAAAAAATTGCTGGCGCTTGTTTTGAAATGTTGCTCAGATGTTATTCGTTTTGCCTCCGCAGAGCTTCTACCTTTGTTGATAATGTCTTCATGTATTGAATTGAGGTTAGGCATTTTACCAATTGAATAATTTTCTAAACTAACATTGTTTTTTATTGCACTTTCCATCACTGTGCGAGATAGCAATTAATCTGTACAGCACGCACAAAGAATCGCTTCAATTTTGCAGCATTCAGTCACGTAATCCGCCCAACTTCCGGCAGCCATTTCTATGTGTTTTTTATTGTGCCAATAAGAAAGATTGTTGCCGCGATCCCACGGTTCCCATGCTCCAGCATGGCTGCGTAGTCAATGCGGTCACGTAGCAGCGGAAACGGTGGCACTTGGACCACTTTTAATCCGGCGCTGCAAAATGAAAGCCACGCGCACAAACACCCCCAACGCCGCCAGCGATGCGTCGTCAACACAGCCATTGCAGGCGCAATGGCGTCTGCCGTCTGTGGTTCGGTGTGCGGGTGTGCGGGCGTGTCAATGAAATTGCTTGAGCGTGCGCACGCACTTTAACGACTCGCACGCCTTTGTTGCAGCGGTGATGGCTGTAGCCTTAAACCGTTATTGTTGTGTCGTTGTAGTTGTTATCAGAAGTGCGCCATAAAGCGCGCAGACATTGTGCGATTGCAGTGTGTATTCGTCATGGCTGCTGCCCTAAGGCGTGGCTTATGACAGCCGTAAGTTGCTGTGTGCGCGAAAGCGATGGCAATATTACTCGGGTTTAAGGGGCGCATTGTCAGGCTTGCCGTGTTAACTTTATTGCAGTAGTGCTCTTGTTGACTACACAGTTCACCAAAGTGCGGCACAAGTTACAGTGTTGCATGCGAAATGTTCGAATGCGGCATTTGGTCTGAAAAATTAATGTTCAAACTTAAGAAAGTCGTTGGTGTAATGTTAATGAATAGTTATGGCTTGAATGGAGCAAGTTACAGCTAAATTTATGTAGTCTGGCGTACCAATTGGTAGTGAAAATAATTGTCATGTTTTTCTCTTACGTTATGTTTGCTGCAATAAAATTAACTGTTATTGGCATAAATTATCTTAAAACTAAGTATTTGTATGAATTATATCGCACACCCACTACAAAAGTGACACAACTCAACACTTTGAATTTTTCAGGAAACGCAAAAAACTGTGATGAGCTGAATAAACATTTTTTTAAATAACGTATAGACCGTTTAGTAGAAAATCCCTACAGATTATGCGTTAGGATAGGTTACAAAGATTTTTTTTTAATTTACACTAGAAAATCCCAAAATTTTGAGTTGTGACTTTTTTGATGATATTTTAATTCAATAATTACCGAATTATTTGAAGTTATGTCACTTTTGCTGAATTTAATAATTATAAATGACAGTTAAAAAGTTGAAAGAAAAATTTTGAAAATTCGAAATTAATTTTCTTATTTGAAAATATATACTAAAATTGTCACAACTTTACTTAAAATTAACTTCAACAAAAATGTATTTCGTCGAAAGTGTCACAATTTGAATTAGGACTCTTTTGCATTGAGCTGCAGCGATCAAATAGCATCAAACTTCTCGACATGAAGAGAGACCTAACTGTGTTTTGGCAACAGTTAACAACAACAAAATATACTGAGCTTTTGCTTATTGGTAGATAGATGCCTTGTGCACAGTATTAACACATAAATCCGAAAATTAAAAATTTTGAGTTGTGTCACTTTTGAAGTGGGTGTGCGATATATTTTATTTTCTCATGATATAAGAAAAAATATATTTTTTGATTTTAAGTATATTACATGCAAATATTAAAATTTTTAATATTAATTTTGAATTATTAATTATGAATTATTAGTAATATTAATTGCAAATAATATGTTTATTTAGTTTCTCGTAGGCAGTAAATATAAATTAAAATATTAGCTTTTGGTTATGGACAACCTTTATGAGTTCCCAATAATTGTTTTGGTATCTATGTATGTTAGAAACATTTTTTTGCAATGTTTTCTTGTGCTTTTAAGAAACGTCTTAGTGTTGTTTAGTACTGACTAATTAATTTGATTGATTCTAGCACTTCGCACGTGATTGTTATAGTTGCAAATAGGGTAACGGGGTTTTAAAGCAATTTTAATTTATATTTTAATTAATTTTAATAAAAATGCAACTCCAACAACATGGTGGAACGTGGAAGAATTCGTGACGATATTTTTAGTTGCCTAAGACTGACTGAAACAATAAAATTAAATTTTTTTTTACATTATTTTGTTTAGTTTTCTCGTGATTTTCTATTAGCATTTCAAAAACGAATATTATTCTCTGCCACTTGTATGCGTAATATTATTCCGTAATATTATTCCTTCCTCAGCATTAAATTTTTAATTTATTTAGGAATTAAAATAATATTTTTCGTACCCATATGATTTACGCTTTCATTAACCCTGTTAAAGCATTCTTGAGAAATATTCTCATTGGGCTGTTATAAGAATTAGCCCAGACGCATTTATATAACAGTTTATTAGTTCATGTACATCTATCAAAAGCATTCTACAGCGCCATCTACCGACTTGTGATAAGTTTTGGTAACATAGCCAAGTTCCGAACCATTTGCTTCTGCAACACCACCTGGCGCTTGTTGAGTGCTTACACTGTCGACAGCTAGAGGGCAGCCGGTGTTGCAAGGAGGCGGAGCCAAAATTCATGATGGCCGTCATGAAGTGTTATGGCCGACATGCGCACTCCGATCCAATCGCGTCTCTCTCTGTCTCTACATTTAGCTGAGTTGAACTGTTCGCTATGCTATGTGGTCTGACCGGTTGGCGGATGAAGTGCATTTGTTGTTGTGCCAAATTAACTTTAATTTATTTTCAACACAATGCCAAATATATTTGAATCTATTTAAAGTAAATATAATACTTTCACTGGCGAGCAAATATCTATTGGTGAATACGAAGAAGTTGGAAAATTAAAATATACAAATTGAAAAATTAAACTTTATGCTAAGCTTTGTTCGAATGTCGAAGCTTACCGTCGGTAATGGTTTGTAAATAAGTAGTTTTTAATATTTGATAGACTAAATATGAACATGAAGGTTGGACATTGAAGAATTGTTGGCTTTGAGTTTATTTGCAGCTTTGTTGAAAATTTGACAAAAACAACAACGCAAAATTTGGTGAAACGGTGAAGTTTGAAATTTGGGCAAAGCGAAGGCAATGGAGTTTTGTTCATTTATAAATTTATACATGAATAAAAAGGTTTTACTGAGTTTATTCTGATTCCGAACGGTGCATTGGAAGCTTTTTTTAATAGACAAGATTACTTTTAGAAGTTTGTCATTTCCTGCTGAGAGAGCAGTCTTTGAACTACAAATTGTTTTCTATACAGTGGACGTCCAGTATAACGAACTTTCCATTTTACGAATTTTAGATTTAACGTACGGCCAAATTTTTTCCATTGATGGTTCTATATTACGAACAAAAGTGAAATTTGCTATTCGATATAACGAATATTTATGTTGTTTTTCTCCCTTCGAATTGTTTTTATTTGAGCATTCACATTCTTTACAATAACAATGAATATTTGATTTCGTCAAGTGAACGGTACCTCAATTGTTTTTGTTTTTGTTACGTTAAAACTTTCAAATTTACGTCAAGTTACCAACATTTTCAAATTCTGTTTGTATGCATTGCTGATCATTTTCACAGGATTTGTTTTGCGTTCGGTCGGCTTTTTTCTTTTAAAAATTAAAATTTCAATAATCAATCAAGAGAAATTGCCATACAGAAAAGTTTACTTGCGGTAAAGAGGCAATCGCGCATCGTAGACTTTTTGACTGTACATACATAGAAATATTTGTATTTTAAAAATGCTGGAATAAAACAAGATATTTGTTAAAAAACTGAATATCTGAACCTTATTTCTTTAAGAAAAATGCTTTAAAACAACAAAAAATTTCGATCGATTTAATGAATTTTTCAATTTAACAAATTGGGGGTACAACATAAGATTCGTTATATTGGACGTCCATTGTACTTTGATGTGCTCTACGTTGGGGATTCGAATCTGGGGTCGAACGTTGCGCCCGACATGCAGTCCAGTACTTTACTCACTGGAATTGGCTGGCTGAACTATTTATTTATTTATGTACAAATTGATGTGTAAAAATAAATACTTACCAGCGTATTCCTCATCATTAAAGTTTTCGTGGAGCAAGGGAGGAAAATGTTTAAAGTATAATAAAGCGAATGATTTTAATTTTAGAACGGACAAAATTGATTTCGACTACTAATTGATTGATTATTTTAGAAATGATTGCTCAGTGTTGTTGTTGTTTAATATTTTGTGTAAGAGAGTACAGCGATTATAGTCAAATGCATTGCTTTACTTAGGTGGACAAGTATGTTAATTTTATTATTACTTAGACCATGAAGCCCATTGTGTTGTGATAAGAGATTTTCTTCAAAGATGCCTTTCAAGTTCAAAAACTAGAGGTTTTTTTTTGGTGGCATCTTCGCCAGGACCACTAAGCAGCCCAGGAATAATTGTTTCATTGTTCAGAAGCGTAGGTATTCTTCCTAGCTGGTAATTTTCAGAGGAGATCAGAATGCAATCTTCGTCTCTGCAGCCTTTTTACACCAATCGCAGTCTGTCGGCATGTTGAGCAATAAGGCAGTATTCATCTATGATTCAGATCGCCATTCCAATGAAGGCTTTGTTCAGTAATGCAAATTCTTCGCATCTGCTCGTGGGCCGAATCTGTCTTACTGTGTTGAGTTTCTGGTCTTGGAGCCATCTCGTGTTTGCTGTTTTGAAGTATTCAGTTCTTAGTCTTTACTATGTTACACAAGTCGGTTTAATTTTATTATAAATTCAGTATTTTTTATATATTTGGTATTTTGAGTTTTACAATCTATATTCTATGTTTTTCATTCTGTTCATTGATTTACTTTATTTTATTTTATTTTATTTCATTTCATTTCATTTCACATTATTTTATTTTATTTTATTTTATTTTATTTTATTTTATTTTATTTTATTTTATTTTATGTTATTTTATGTTATTTTATGTTATTTTATTTTATTTTATTTTATTTTATTTTATTTTATTTTATTTTATTTTATTTTATTTTATTTTATTTTATTTTATTTTATGTTATTTTATTTTATTTTATTTTATTTTATTTTATTTTATTTTATTTTATTTTATTTTATTTTATTTTATTTTATTTTATTTTATTTTATTTTATTTTATTTTATTTTATTTTATTTTATTTCGAATTGAACTTTTCGTGTGATATTGATCCATTCACTGCTAACAAAAGAAAACCAAGTCATGCAGCTGCATCAATGAGAAAGCAATCATTTCATGCATCAAGAGATCACTTCGTCCTGCACATATCGATTACCAAGACCGGACTCTGACTTCGACTTGAGCCATTGCGGGCACTGTTAATGTGCCCAGCCATATTCGCACTTTCCTCGTATTCCCATTTTAACGATTATTGCCCATGTTGTGAAATGCGTTGCGTTGCATTGCCAGCGATGCAAATGGGGAAAACTGCGGGCCGAGCGGAATGCACGCGTGAACGAAGAGCCGGTCGCGCACTGGGCGATCTTATGCAATAGTGCGATCGAGTTGTAAAGGATTGCTGTGGCTGACCTTGAAGTGTGCAAGTGGCCGTCGTTGATGAAAGTGGAGGCAGTTAAAGGCTTCGAGCCATTACTCACAAAAATGCGAAATATCTCGACCAAGGACACTTGCCGATTTGTTGATTTACCGGCTTTGCGATCAATGATGCTTTGAACAGTTGAAATGTTGCACATCGACAACAGTTGGCCGCACGATGATGCTGACGGTCAGTGTTAGTGCGGTTGTCTTAAGAGTCGATGGAAGTTAAAGATTGCGCGTGCGTTAGAAACTCTTCAATTGATTGAAGTTTTAATGACACCAAGTGAAATGGAAGTTGTATAAGTTCAAGCCGCACAAAAAAATAGCATGAAGTGTGCTCTGAGAGATTGCGTGTTTTATGAAGCAAAAATGTGAAATTTGATTTTTGGATGAAAGGCGCGCAGCGACCATTTTCCGCACCACTGCGCTCAGCTTACCGTCATTAAGAAGCTTAATCCCTTTGCAATTTTATTTGGCGGCGACTTCTCTCATCCAGCCCACCCATTGCAACTGCCTGCAACGCCTCACGGTCATTAACTGTGCACGGCAGTGGCTGTGACGACACAAGCCGCCGAAGCAGGCGGCAGCAGTCACGGCATGCCAAGTCCAAAGAGGAAATTAGAAAGAAGAGTTCACCATAAAAGCAAATCGTTGCACTTTCATTTGTGGATTCGGTCCAGCACGCCTCCCATGCCACTCCCCCGCCGCCATACGTGGGGTCGTAAAATGCCGTTTCGTTGCTTTCTTCTGCTCGAGTTGTCCGGTGCCGAGGGTGATGGCTCAGCTGCCCACAGAGCGCGCAGACTTGCAGCATTTCCGCCAAACCGATTTCGTTTTATTTACCTCCGCCCTCGGCCATTTCTGTCGTAACTTGAACGCATAGTAACCGAAAATGGAGAAAATACGAAAACGTGAAGAAATATGCTGAGACGAAGCGTAGGAAAATCTTAAAAAATGCCATAAAAACTAAACGAAAGCTTCCTTTATGCGTTTTTGCGAACGCGATATAATCCTCCGGCTCCCATTCTTGGACAAACTGCTTGGACGATTTGTGCTGCGTGCGCAATTTTACAACAAGTTGTTGTTGTTGTATGAGGAATTTGGTGTTACTGCCAAATGTAGATAAGTTTACAATTGTTTGCATCGAATGGTTGAATGGGCATCAGCATTGTTTTTGTTCTTATTTGAATTGTCATTTCTACTCTGCGAATCGAACGACGAAAATCTCAATTTCGCTGGGCAGTTAAACGTTCGTTTGGTGGCTGTTTGTTGGTTTTTATGACAACAAATATTTCAGAAGCTGCGCACGAATGATTTGTGGGTGATTTTAAAGTTATCACAGATAACAGAAATTTGTAGAAATTTATTAAATCATTTTTGGTATTTTTAACTTTCAACTATGAAAGCATTTCGATTGCAAGTAAAAGTTTAGGTTAGGTTCGTGCGTGGAACTTGGTAGCATTGTTAGTGCGTGCAGTGAGTGCCAGGACGAGGAACATCTTTGGTACCTGCGTTTATGTCAAAAGTTAAAAAGTTAAAGTCCTGTCTCCAATAAATCATTTACTCTCTCTGATGAAGTTGAGGAACTACAAAAATATCACTTCTACTATTTCTGTTAGGTCTGTGAGGAAGCGTGATTACAAAAACAAGAGTCGCATCGACTGTAGTGACAGTGAAGAATTGAATCCACCTGCAGTTTTTCATGACAACTTATGCAGATGTGATAAGCAGGGAAAGGATTTTGAGGACCTAAAAACCTATAAAAAAGGAAAAATAAAATAGCAAAAAAGGCACGGAAAAGGCACTAAAAACTGCCAAAAAGGCAGAAAAAGGCACTAAAAATTGCCTAAAAAGGCAAAATAGGGCATTAAAAACTGTTAAAAAGGCAAAAATAAGCATTTAAAAATAAGAAAAAAAATACTAGAAAATCTAAAAAAAGGGGGAAACGGTATTTTTTTTTTAATAATTTTATTTCATCTGACGTATGCAACATACAATATTTATACCTCGTTTTTTGTAAAAGAAAAGGAACATCAAGGTTTTCAAAGATAGTTTAAAAACTAAAACTAAGATATTTTAATTGAAATGTAGGCACATATTTTAAATTCATATTTTAACTTCTCATATAAAAGCATAAAAGCCGTACTTGTATCACAAAAAATAAATAAAAGAAACGATTTCAGCACCTCTCTCTTTGCGCTAACCGAACTTTTTTATTTTTGGCATATTTTTTTCTTTAAATTTTCCACTGCACAACAAAAAATAACGGCTTAAGAATGATCAAATCAATGTAAAAACAGCGATAAGTTAACGAAATTGCAATGTTGCCACTTAATTTTTTTTTAGTTTCAAGGTATTTTTGCGAAACAAAAGGGGAAAATATTAAATCGAAAAAAAAAATAAAAAGGCGCTCGACAAATCTTGAAAAAGGCATTTTGTGGCATTTATAGGTAAAATAGGCACTAAAAAAAGGCATTTATGGGTGAAAAAGGCAAACTGCCTTTTCAAGGCAAAAAAAGGCCAAATAAAAGTGGTATATATCTAATCAGGAGGACCTAATTGGTGCTCATTTTCAATCAGAAATGCTCTATCTAGCAGGAAACAAAAAAGGCAATTTCCACAAAATCCTTTCCCTGGTGATTACAAAAGCAAGAGTCGCTTCGACTGTAGTGACAGTGAAGAATTGAATCCACCTGTAGTTTTTCATGACAACTTATGCAGATGTGATAAGCCTTGAAAATATTCTTAATGCAGATTATTCTTTACTATTGCTCTATTCTACACATTCTTCAACGCTTTCATTGCATTCCAGCCCTTTACCCATGATACAAAAAATAAAGGTAGAACCGCTGTCAAATTTTTAGACACTAAACGTGTTTATTGACGTTTTTCGTATTCGTAAAAAGCTTGAGTCGTGATGCCACTTAGATATAATATTAAATTTGTGTTATTTAAGGTTTAAAGGATTTTAAGATTTGTTCTTAAATAAACACGGAATATACCTTTCACTGTGACTAATATATTTTGGGCCAAAGTATAAAAATGTTAATGCGATTTCAACAGCAGATAATTCATTGTAGTATTAAAAAAATGCTCAATAGATTTTCTAACAACAGTACGATAGCACATTTTCAAAGAAGAACGCCAAAAAAGTGTAGTGTCAGATGTGCAACATGGTGAAGAAGAAGCAAGCTGAGAAGAAGCATTGGCTCTACCTTTATTCTTTGTATCATGCCTTTACCTCTGATCCGTTAACACTTTAAATAATTCTTTTATATTGAATTCTATCATCTTAAACATAAAAAAATTGATAAGGAAAGAATGTAGAGTGCCATCAAAGTTCATTAACATTTTTTTTTTGAAAAAACCACATCGTAAATTATCTTCGAATAATGTCTCGTCGCTTGCTAATCCCCAACATTACTCTCTTCGATTATAGAAAAATATTTATAAAGCATTTGTTAAGTATTTTTTAACGCGCATATTCTACGGTAATTTTTATTTTAACACTCACGAGGTGCCTTTTTGCACCTTGTCGACCTGTAACATCACAACATTCAATCCATTAAAATTAGCATAGCTTTTGTATCGATACGATTGGTTGCTGTTATCGTTGTTTTCGTTTTTCTTGTTGGGCGGAATTTCGGCTCGAAATTAATTTAATGGCATTTTAATGGAGTATAAATTATTTTGAAAAAGTTTCAATTTGAAAATGAAAACTAAAAGGCCAAAAGTCCAACATCGATCCAATAAAAAGGGCTATCGTTTTTAATCTATTTTTAAAAGCGACGCCGCCATTTTATTCTCATTCAAATGAGCGCCGCAATCTGATCCCCCCAAATGCGCGTTCGGCCGGTCGAGGCACAAACGAACCGAAACGGGGTGCGGTGCAGCGAGGAGCAAAAACACTGGCAGGAATTTAGGGCCTCGCCTTTTTACGAGACGCGTACAGCCGCCTGTACAGTGCCGTCCGGTGCGATGTGTGTGTGTGCGTGCGCGCAATCCGACGCAATCCAATGCAGTCCAACGAGGCGACCAGCAGCCGAATGTGCCGAGATTGTAAAGCAGATTTTAACTACAAGTATCTCAGTGCTGTGGTTGTTACTGTTGTTGTTGGTGCTGCTGTGGTTGTTTCCCTCTTTTTGACCATTTTTATGAGTTGTCATGTGTCAAATGAAAATGAGAATTTATGTGTTTGTAATTGAACACGGAGCGACGGCTCAGCTCCCTCGATGCTGGCCCAGATGGGGAGCGGAGTGGCCAAAGGAGGAGTTTGCATTGCGAGATCTGAACCAGCATCGCCGTCAACCAGTGCGCTCGGCCATTTTTGTTTTCGACTGACAACTGAAACCGAATACCAGTGTGACCACTTTGCGCGGCGGCAACGTGCACTGCCGGCCAAAGCAGATAATGCATACAAAGCGCAGACAAAAAAACCGAGAAAAAAGCATCGAACACAACAGCCATAAATCGGGCAGATACTGAGACGCATTTACATAAATTATACCCTTTTTGTGCAGCGTCTCGTTGTGGCCGTCGTTGTTGTTTTTGTTGGTGCATTTTCAGCGTCGCCCGCCACTGGTCAGCGCGTTACTTGAGACCAGAAATACGGCTCCATTTTCAGGATTTTGTTGTTCTGCTGTTAAGCTGCAACCGCATTGAAATTATGCGCCGTGGCATGTAACGCCGGTCGTTAGTCGCCAGTCAGCCTCGTTTTGGGCGTTGGGTGTTGGGAATAGCTGTGCGTCAAAGCGACTGACATGAAAAAACGAAACACAACAACAACAATAAGAAGTAGAAAATACGACACCGCCGCAGATCGCATAGCACATAAATAACATCACATCACAACGCAACGCAACGCACCGCACACCTCTAACTCTGTGAAATGCTGCGGCTGTGTGCCCGCACATTCGCCTACAATGTATGCGGTGAAATACGACTACGCGTACCAATGCAACTGTCATGGTGATTGTGGCTGTAGCTGCGGCTGCGAATGCCCATTATGGCTGAAGAAAGTCGTTAAAACTGTGTAGATGCAGATAGACGTAAATAAATAAGACTTTGACGCGCATTCGCTTGGAATTGAATTTTTGTTGAGATTAAATTTTTCACTTGAAAATGGCGACGGTTGGCGAAAATACGAAATATTTGAACTCAACAAATGAATGAACATGTATTTCCAAATTTAAATTTTCGTTTTTGAAATCCTTTTTCAAAAAGAGAGCACTTGGAAACTTGATTCGTCCTTATAAACTGTGTATTTAGTTGTATGTTTAAATCTTCTTCGTTAGCTATTTTTAAGTGATTTCATTATTCGGATATTTCTTATTAATTCTCATGATGCCATTGATCTTTTATATATACTTACCTATATATAGGAGCTTGCAGCCAGTACAGCATTTCTATCTCTTCAACGCGGCTTTTTGATGAAATAAAAAGTTTGTGAATTATTAAATTTTTATTTGAGGTTTAATGAGATAAAAACTGTGAGGTATACGTTATGAATATATCAATAATTTCACTGTATAAACATTACATTTTTCTGTCATCAAAGCGTCGACTTCGAAGGGCCGAAGAAAGAACTTTAAGAAGTTCTTAGCCGGTCAGCAAAGTCGAGCGTCTCTTAGTACGCTCGAGTCAAAGGCAAAACTCACATACCTTGGCAATGAAGTTTTCTCATTTAGAGCATCTGAGAAAAACATTGATTGTCGAATCAGTGAAACCGGTGAAAATACTTTTTGATTATCTAAGTCAAAGATTGGGATTATCAACCAATGAGCTTTCAATGCGGCCGCACTGTTTTACTTCGAAAATAATCAGTTGCTCAATAGACCTCGCGAGCTCTGGAGGCGACTTAACTTGAGTTAAAAAGTAGTTAAAAGCAGAAAGTAGTCAAAAAGCTATGACCAAGAACTGAACTAGATGGCGCTCAGGTGTGTTTGATGCTCTATGCCCTATTTGGAATTCGAGGAAGAGATAATGATGATCTAAAATTTCACTCGCGTAATTCTGTGCGCTCACATTAAAAGGCTTAAAGTTTCGAGGGTGATCCTTTCTATAGTGTGAACTTACCACATGAGGCTTATTTTGAAATCAAAAACAAAAACTCGCCCCGTAATTTTTATTTTGTGAAGAAAAAATAAAACTGAAAAATAAATTCTCATTTTGCAAGTGAAAAATAAAACTAACCGCATAATTTTTATTTTTCCCCCAAAAAAAAAACTCAACAAATAGTTTTTATTTTCTGATCAAAAAAAAAAAAATCAACAAATAATTTTTATTCGGTGAGCGCAAAGTAAAAATAAAAAATAAGTTTTATATGTATTTTGATCAAGGCGAATTCATACAGGTGATAGCGTAAGGGCAGCAACAAAATTTCAATGTATTTTGTTTTTGTTTTCTAGGTTTAGATTGTCAAAATCAGCCAATCAGAACAAAGCTTTCTTTTTTCATTTTTAAACTGTCACAGTTTTACACAGGCATTTTGACAATCTAGACCTTTTCCACCACAAAAAAATCAAATCAGCTGATTGAACGAGGTCACCTGTATTAATTCGCCTTGATTTTGATTTTTATTTTTAGCTTATAATTTTTACTGTCCCTGTTAAAAACACATACATACATAATAAAGTCCTGCATTAATATATTCATTTTGGTGGCTACACTACTGTACATACTGTACGGGTACTTGGTATTCGAAGAATGTGTACAACGAAACGAATAGAAACGAGAACCAGCGAGCGTCGTTTCTCGTTTCTATTCATATTCGGTGAATAGCGAACACTGCAGTGCTCGTATTCGGTGAGAAGCGAATACTGCAGTGATCGTATTCGGTTATCGAAAACTTTGCGAAGTATTCGAAGAGCTGTACTCGTATTCATTCGGACCGGTCCGCAGAGATGAAGTGAAGTATTCTATTCAAAAGCATTTGAATGTTTTCGAATAGCAAAAATGCATACTCGTGCAGGACTCTAATAAATAAGTATAGCTTTACCTGTTTCATTAAATTTCAAACTCTGTGCAATATTGCTGTCAATGTTTGTGGTTTGAAATCACGACTTGACGAAAGTCTAAATGAAGTTACAACCTTTTTCTTCACTCTACTTCTCAGCCCTAAATTCATTTGCACATATTGGCGTGTGAATGCAGAGTTTAAACTTGAAATTATAATATGTAGAGCATGCACATCCCGACACCCCAACGTCCGTCTGCACGCCCTGCGTCGGCTACAATTTATCACCGTTTTCAACAACTACATTTTACGTCTTAATTAATGTAAAGTCACTTCGTCAGCTACCCGCCGCAGACTGCACGGCCCCGCACTTGCAGCAATCACAGCGCGCTTCAGCCCGGTTTTATTTGTCGGTTGGCAACATTGTCAAACGGTAAATTGCACTTGTCTTCCTTTAAAATTTCACTTTGTATATGTACGACTCGCTGGGCGGTTGGCCGTCGCGCACAGGGCAGATTGAATTGCTGCTAAAACGTAAACTACACCGCATTGCAACTGCTGAAGCGGCATTAACAACAACAACAACAATAGCAATTCATGGCAAAAAGAACATTAACAGTAAAAACAATAAAGGCAACTATGACTGCAGTTTATAAACACGACAACTCAGTGACTGAGCGCTGAGCACTCGCACTTGAATTTTGTACGCCGCCGCCGCGCACTGGGCAACTCGGGTCTGGTGCAACACTCAACAATAAAAAACTGTTATAGTCAATTAAACAAAATAATAAAATTGTTTACTGGCATTCTGCAGCGCCACTGCCACTGCCACTGCCAGTGTCAGCTTCAGCATCAGCGTCAGCGTCAGCATCAGCGCCAGCGCTTCCTAAACTGTGACGTTTTCGGTAATAATTCAGCGGCAACAATAATTCGTTTACTAATGGCCGCTGCCACTATGGCCGCGCGTACTCGACACCCGATGTGCGGCGGTGCGACTGTGTGTGTGTGTGTGTGTGTGTGAAGGCCGGCTGCTGCTGCTGGGATGCTGTCATGGCTTCCGCCACGGCTGCTGCCAATGATAATTATTATTATTATTACGATCGGCATTAAAATCACGATGTCGATGCCGACGTCGACGGCAGCGTTGAATATGACGACTGGCGCGCTGTCTGATGCTGCCAAGCGGGGCCGGCGCGCTTCTGTGCTCATTCATGAAACGCTTATGCGCTAATGGCCGCCGCAGTTGCGGCTGCCGATAAATCACATAAACTAATTTTCGATTTTGCAGACAATTTCGCTGATGAGCAAATTACGCGGCAGCACTGAGTAAATACTACATAATTTCCGCACATAACGCCGTTACGACTGTGACAGCGCTCTTACGACTCGCTGGGCGCATGAAGGAGGTGCGGCGCAACTGTTAGTTGTGCAGCAATTCCAGCTCCTTTTCCTATAATTTGGCTGTTGTTTTTGTTGACGCCGCGGTTGTCACTCGTAATGTCGTCGCTGATGACAACTCCCGTCCGCTCACTCGCATTGTTTGCAACATAAAATCCATTCTGAGACTACGGCGGTAAATGACATTTTTTCTTTGTAGCATAAAAATAACGAAAATGTTTTCATTTCATGTCGACAAACGTAATTTGAATGCGGCGAACGCTGCGCTCGCCAAGAAGATAAAAACAAAGTTGCCGGGACGAAAGGGATGCCAAGAATGTCAGAAATAAAATATTTGCTGTTGCCTTTTATGGGCCGTTAAAAGTAATGCAATTTGCATATAAATTTGATGCTTGATTACAATGAAGAGAAGAGGAGACAGTGGGCGGAGGGCGTTGAGTTGAGTGTGGCGTGTGGAGCGGCGGCTGATGTTGTTTGTGGCATTAAGTCTTAAGCCAGTCTTGGAAATCTGTTGCATAATAAATTCGTTGACTGCCTGATAAGATTTCGCGTGTGATTGGGATTATTCGAACACTTTTGATGGCAATGGTGATGAGTGCAGCTAAACAATTTGATGTATTTTTTCCCATGGTTAAACTAACCAATGGACAGGGGAGCTTTTAGGTCAATGAGCAGATTGTATTATTATATGAGGGCATAGTGCAGATAAATGAATGAGAAAACTAATTTTTGCCCAATGCGATAGTACTTTTGATTTGTTAAAGGATATTGAAGGGATACATTTGTGAAAGGACCGCACTAACAAATTTTGATTCTGAAAGTTCAAAAATTTAAAATTAAGTCAAAGAGCGAACATTTTTGGATAAAAAAATGAAAAACTGAGTATACCAGGATACGATGATCTTTATGACCTTTAGCTTCATGCTCATATATATATCAACTTTTAAATGGGTCTCGACAAACATTATGTGTTAATGTGGACAAGTATTAGGGCATCAAAGTTATTTCTTAAGTCTTGTTTTTTGAATAAAACTAATAAAAAATTTGGTTTTCAGAGTTGGCAGGAAAAAGACGCCAATAAGACTTTATTCTTGATGGGACATTTGCAGTATTTTTCTCATGTCAGTATGATCTGGCACCCATATATCAAGTATTAAAGGATCTCGATGTTATAACTTCAACAACTGTAAATATTAAATGGAATTGAATTGCATTAAATTGAATTGGATCATGCACACTTTCAGTGGAACAAAAATAATATTTTAAAAATAAATGAATAAAATTAAATAAAATAAAATAAGTAAAATAAAATAAAATAAAACAAAATAAAATAAAATAAAATAAAATAAAATAAAATAAAATAAAATAAAATAAAATAAAATAAAATAAAATAAAATAAAATAAATAAAATAAAATAAAATCAAATCAAATCAAATCAAATCAAATCAAATCAAATCAAATCAAATCAAATCAAATCAAATCAAATCAAATCAAATAAAAAAAAATAAAATAAAATAAAATAAAATAAAATAATAAAATTAAATTAAATAAAATGTAATTAAATAAAATAAAATAAAACAAAATAAAAAAATAAATAAATGAAATTAAAAAATTTATTAAACATTTATCAGCAAATTACGTTAAACATTTGTGTAGCAAATAAAATAAAATAAAATAAAATAAAATAAAATTAAATAAAATTAAATATAATAAAATAAAACAAAATACAAAAATAAATAAATTAAATAAAAAAAATTATTAAACATTTATTTTTGGTGTCGTTTAACATTTGTGTAGAAATTACAACATGTAGCTCTCAAAGCCCATACAATTAATTATTGAGTAAGATTTCTGATTTTTGGTGTCTTTTACAAGTTTAGCTATTTAGCTATTCTTCCTGTAGTTCTTGCTTGCCACAATTTTTTCGTTCGATTTAAATTAAAAAAGCATAAAAATTATACGATTTTGTTTTTACTTTAAGAGCAAAAGTTATGTTCATATTTTCTGAAAAATATCTCTAATTTAAACAAAGTAGTGTTGAAAATTTTGTTTTAATTTTATTGGTTGTTGTGGTCGCATGTGATTTTCTTCATAAAAATGGAAAACGGGTCACTCAAATCGAAATCAAATTTTATTTAAAATGTAAAGGCGAACGTGTCTCGCCATGTAAAAGCATTTCTAATTTGTGCCAAGCCCACTCAAATCGAAATCCAATTTCAATTTCAATTTGAAATCCACATCCACATCCATATAGTCAGCCTTCGGTCAGAACGAACCGGCGAGCAGTGCCGACAAAACGCAATGGGAGTGTTGCTGCCTGGCCTGGCTGCGTCTGGGTGCTTGTGCGTTGGTTTGTGTGCGTGTGCGCGCAGCAATGGCAGCCACCAATGTATAATGTTTGTATGTATGATTTTTCTGCAGCCATGTTAGTGCCGCACAGTCGTAAATTTTGGCTGTCACTTTTTAATGGAGCTGCCCTAAATTCATGCCACAATCAGCAACAGCACAGCCAACACACTGCGTCCGTTGGCGGCCGACGTTGACGCTCCCCTGTACGCGGCCAGGCCATAAGTACAATGCGATACAATACGATACGATGCGATGTGATAGACGGAATTTGGTTATGGGTGTCCTTCGTTTCGTTTTGCTGAACACTGGCCCAAGGAGTGGAGACCGAACAACGCTAAAGAAACAACACAAGATTGAGAAAGAAACAAAAAGGAACAACAACCGATAATTTATAAGTCGTAAAATGTTTCGCATGCAGACAATGAAACAAGCAAACGGCAACACCACTGCAACAGCAACAACAATGACAAGAAATGTGGCAATGGTTGGCTGCCATGAGAGCATGCGGCCATGCGACTTTGGGAGTGGATACAATTTCCTAAATGAATTTCCACAACTGCAGGGAAAATGAGTTCAACGGCAAGTTGGACAGCGAGCAAAGTGCGAGTGTGAGGGAAATAGTGCAGGGAGGGTGGTCGAAAAACAGAAGCGCAAACATTTGCCAACACATGAAGGCAGACGATGCACTGCGAAAAATGATGGTTAGTTCAACAACTAATAGCATTTTGTTGTTAGTTTTTGGGAAACATTAGACTTTACACTAAGTTAAATTTATTATAAGTTTATTTTTGTTCACATTTAACTTGATAAATGATCTGTCAGATCACAGAAATGCACCCAAAGTCGACTTAAGGATTTTAATATTAACCCTTTCGACCCCGAATTTTACCTTGTGTCTTCCTTTTGGTATTTAAATCATGAAACACTTGCCCAAGAAGTGTGCACACGACATTTGAAGTCGCCACGCCTGTTTGTTAGAGGTCTAGAGCTAGTTTACTTTTGAACAATGTTAGCTTAAAACGGGTTAAATAAATTTTGTATCAATATTTTTTAATAACAGGAAAGTTATTTAATATTTATGGGAAAATACAAAATTATCACTTTTTGAGTTTATTTAGCCATTACTAAAGAAACAGGGTTTTGATCAAACGCGCCCTATTCGTAGACTTCAATTAGAACACAAACTTTCCCTGATATCGCTGCAAATTATTGGAAATTATTTTGGGGATAACAGTAAAATTTTTGTAAATTGCTTTGAATTCACTTATAAAAATATTAATTTGTTGGTGCCTACTTAAATTAAATCCATAAATCAATCGTAGCTTTTGCTATAAGATGGCAAATAGGTGAAGTTGCTCTCAGGCAACTTTGAGGTCGAAAGGGTTAATACTCATTTGCTCGTTTGCTCTTCTCGGCAGAGATCATGAATGCTTCATTTCATGTGCACTTTTTTGCACATTTTGTAGCATCAACTTCTTTCAGTCAGGTTTTCATTTCATATTTCAAGTTACTTGAAATGTTTTCTCCGTGTGCCTATTTTCATACAAACTCCTATAAAAAGTGCACAAATTGTGTAAATAATAAATTCGCAGATGACATTTTTGCCACGACGACGAATGAGCGCAGACGACTTGGCAAGGAAACCCAAACGCAGACGCACACAGACCAAAGATTGAGGAGCGAGAGCGAGCAGCAGTAGCAACGGTTGCGTTCCCCGGACGAGTTTATTGCATAAACAAAGGGTGGTCTATTTGCACACCAAAGTCGACAACAATTTCGCGAAATAAATTACCAATTTTGAGCTGAATGCGCCGGGCCGGGCTGTAAATCATTCGCTGCAATCGAATCGGAGCGTCATCGCATGCGCGCAGAACTTTGGCATCGCTGGCCAATTTTAATGAAAACAATCGCAATCGCAATGGCAGCAAAAGAAAACATAAAATCGCAAGAAGAGATGGGAAAATCGCTGGCTGCAGTGAAAGGTTAGGCTGCCGGTACGGTTATGGCTACGGGATATGAGCCCGAGTACAGTTTGATGACTAGATTCCTAATTAAGAATTACACGCTGCATGAAGCCAAAGTGTTTTCCTCGTATCACTTTAATTAAATTCAATAAAAAGTATACCATTGGCAGTGGTTGGGGGGCCTGGAGAACGGGGGGACAGCGATGACGACGGCAGTGCATGCAGGCTGTGTGCGCCGCTTGCGAGCAGCGTGGCGAATGGCTGCGCATGCAGTGCCGAACAGTAGCCACGAGCAGAATTGAAATTAAAAGCCTTCGTTCGATTCGCGAAGGTTCCAAAGCAAAGAGAGACAACAATAATCGAACATAGCATAATCGAAAAACGAAACCTGTGCCCGCGGCCGGCAGGCGAGGGGGGAACTCCCAGCAGTGCATCACACAAACGGATGCATTAAAATCGGTTGGCCACTGACTCCATTTGAAGTGGAATGCAGGCATGCGAATCATTGCTTGAGGTCGAGCGGATTTAACGGGGAGCGTGAGCATCAGCATGAGACTCCAATCTCTCTGCGAATGCACATTATCTTTTGCTAATTTTATTAGTTTTACTTGCAGTTGTGGGGTCAACAAGTCAATTATACTCCGATTTTAATTTGATTTTTAAATACAAGAACGAAGTCGAAGGAAGCGAGAAAAAAGTTTAATGCACACAACAATGCGATGAGTAACGGCTGGAAATGATGCTTTAACGATATAACGTTTTACAGTTTTTTTCACAATTTTCAATTCGAACACACACATACGCAATTTTATATATGTGTGTACTTCACTTGGCTACGGCTTTGTAAATTTGGCTGGATGCAATTATTATATGAATTTCTGGCATTTTCACACACACCAACTTACGAGAATGTTTGACAAGCTCAATCCACTATTATTTCGGAAATTTTATTTTATTTCAAAAAGAAAACAAACTAAAAACTCATTGTAACTTAACCCTTTCGCTATTTTGTTGCCATATGGCAACATGCTACTTTGTGGACGTCTGCATCCTCCATGGTTGCAAGAATACATTTTTTGTGGGTCTTTAGAATAGTTTGAAGTTTTAGGACAAATACGAAATTAATAAACTGAATATTTAAGTTTAAAGAAGAGAAGTATACACGTTTTTTTAATGGTATATCTTGACATAGTAAAAAGAAGAAGAAGCAGAAAAAATTAGAGAACTTTTTAATTTGACGTTTTCTTTCAATTTAGATACTTTTTTGTTTTTAATTTTGGCTGAAGTAAATTAAGAAATATTCAAATTTTCGTTATGCGTAAAAAGTTTTATGTTTAAGTATCTAATTATTACAGCCACAACGATGTGGCTGTGTAAAATACAGGGTCCGAGTACAAAAATTAAAAAATTTCTTATGGAATGTTGCTGATGTGACCACATAGAAGGCTAAGACGTAAAATTTAAAATTTTAACTTTCCCTAGTAAAAATCTGTAGCGAAAGGGTTAAGCGTACAAAGCACTTGAATCTAAAGAGCAAAAAAGCATTGCAGTAGGAAATGCAGCTCCTCATTTACCCCCTCTGGAGCTATAATAATTTTAAACATTGTTCTGGACAATGACCTTGAAGCATCTTTTCACTACAATCGAATGAGAGTTTTACTTTGGGCAACAGAGATAAATGAATTTCATTCAATTTTAAAAGTGTCCAGGGAAAGGAAATTTTATCGTTCTCCAGTTTGGAAAAACCGAATCAAAACCGAATCAATTATTTATTTTATTTATATGCCCTGAGTTATATAGATTTTCGGAAATATGTGAACTTCTTAGTGTGCAAAGGTCTCAGCAAAGTGCATCTAACAGCCCTCAGTTCAAGAAATTCTCTTATGAAAAACTTTATAACTAAAAATGTCAAACAAAATGCATTTATTTTTGATTGGCCAAATGAATTGATGAAGTTATGTATTAACACTAGAAAGATCACAAGTTTTCCATACCTACAAAGAATACTTATTTTATCCGCTGATATCTCGAATTGTAATTGTAGAACCCTAATTGAAGAACTGATTGTAGAATCAGATAGAAAATAAAAGTCATCAAAGCAAAAGTTAATAGAAATATTCAAGAAAATACAAATATTTAAAAATGAAAAACCGTCAAAATAACCATAACAATGGTATTTCTAGTGTTAGAAGAATATTTTTTAACATCGCAACCTAAAGGAATTTCAATGTGTTTTCATTAACACTTGAATGCCCGACAATCTGACATACCTAAAATGCCCATATGTAGTCATTTCGACTACATTATTATTTACTGACTTGTTTTTAATTTATTTAGTTTTTATTTTCTTATGGTTTACAAAGAAAATTCATTTAAATATAATGGCGTACTTTACACATAAATGGGATAAAATGGAATGAAATTTGGAATTTGGAATTTGTGAATGAATTTTGTGAGTGAATTTTGGATTGAAAAACTTGGGAATTGTCACAACCTACTACGATACGAGTATTTGTTTTTAACCCATTAAGCCCTGAGCGTTGCGTTTGCGCAACGTTTGGGAATTTCGCTATATTAAGTAATTCATAAAGACAAAAGACTTGAAAATGGGTAGAATTGGATTAGAATTGATCGTTTTAGATTCTGCCATACTCAAATTTCAAAATTATTTAAATATTCATACGTTTTTTTCGATCCAAAGTCAAAGGTTTTTTTTGGGGAATTTTTGAAATTCAATCAAAAATACTTATTCTTCAAACCTATCAAAATCCCTTAGTGGGCTGCATTTTGCAATGCTAAACTATTTAAAAATAAGTTTTGAACATTTTTTTTTAAATTTTTTAAACAAAAAATATGCTTTATGTTTTGTGTTGCGCGAATGCAACGTTGGGCCTAAACACTGCCAATTTTCATACAACGCAACGCGTGAAAATGTCAAAATCCAAGCAGCTGATATTTTATTGGCACATTTTATTTTCCGCAAATGTTTGATTTTGTTTATTTGTGTAATGTTTGCGAAAAACATGACAAAAAAAAACATGATATAAATGTTTTGCTTGATTTTTTTTCTTGATTAGGTCAATTAATAAGATTGTGTAAAATTTTATGGAAATCGCACAAGCCTTTCTGGGGTCAGGTTTTAATGGGTTAATATTTGCAATTATTTGAAATTTTCATATTTTGCAATTGAAGATGCATAGTTGTCTATTTAACAGTAAGATTTGCTGAAAATTGTATATAGGTAGTCAAAATGACTACCATTAGGCATTTAAGGTAAATTTTGCAAAATTGGGGTAAAAAATTTTTTTACAATATTTTTAATTTATTTATTCCATTTAGCTTTAAAAATTAATAAAACTCACGTAAGATATTTTTTTAGAAAGCGATGCAACAAAAGTTATTTACAATAAAAGACGTCAATGTAGTCAATATGACTACCTTGGGCATTCTAGTGTTAAGCTTAAATACTAAAATTTGTTGCAGCAGAAAATTTTGAGTTTTCTTATAAGAATTTCATTGTTGAATTTGATTTATGTAAAATTGCATATATAATTTCGTCAAAAGCCTACAATGGGTTTCAATGGCCTAAGTTCGCTCCTCTCAAAACAATTACAACTCCCTAATAAGTATTTGTAGATATTAGCAAATATTTAGTGTTTATTTTTTTAGAGACAGAAAAAAAGTACTGCATTTTATGCTTTAATCGCTGTGAAAATGCTCGCATTCTTGCAATGAAAACTGTATTTTTAATTTTGCTGTGGAGGACGTTCAGGTTGTCCGAGTTGTTGTGGTGAGAAATCGTCCACGTAAGTAGTCCAACCGCATCCTCTCAATGCATATTTGGTTGGTTTATTGGAGCTTGTAGTGTGCAGCGACCATTAAACGCTCCAGCGTCAGCGCGTTTGAGTGTTGCAGGAACCTGTTCCCGGGCCGTCTTCTTCCTGTGCTGGCCCGTGCCGGCACGCTGCGGGCCGCAGGAGACGGCCCAATATAGCTCGGACTCGCCTGCTTTGCAATTTCACTGCTCCACTGGAGTCACGAACATTGGCATTGAAAATTAAATTTCTTGGAATTTTCCGCTTCAATCATGACGACCAGGAGCGCTGTCGGCTCCACGCCGCAACCGCAGACACACACCGCCGAGTCGCGCACTGTACCGCTAGCTTGTTAGTGTTTAGTTGGAATTTGCAGCATGAGTGCCAACCATTTTGCACGCCGGCATCTTATCAGCAAGTGGGCAAGCGGCTGGGGCGCGCTGCGGTTGCGGCTGAGCGAGCATGGGAATTGGGAATAGGCGAGCATAAAGTAGAAATGCACAGAGCGATGCAAGCAAAACTCGGCATTATTCTTAACTAAAAAATAAATGACCAACAAATATTAAAACAAAAGAACAAACATAAATGAGTGGAACAATAACAAAATGCCAGCGATGAGCGAAACGCGTGCAGCGGAATGAGGTGAGGAAGTAAATATTTGCAAAGGATAACCTTGACCAGTTTGTGCTTGGCGCTGCAGTGAATTGTTGTTTTACAATTCGCACACAAATTCCACAAATCGGAAAATGATTTTTGAGTGCAATTCTGATAACTGAGCACTAAGAGAAAATCATAAGATTTCAATTAGTTTATACCAGGAAATTTGTATTTTTGGTGGATCGTTGTAAATAATATTTTTTGGATCAAAAACGTCTTCGCTCATTGAATTTGACAACAGAAATAAATGCTCCATACTTGTGGGCAGCAACCAATTGACGCAAGAAATATGTATTAATTTGTGTGTGTGTGTGACATTTGATTTGGTTGAACTCAGAGTTTACAATTTGAGCGGCAATGGCAGCCAAGCGACTAAACCCTCACAACCAACCAGTTAAGGAAGAGCTCGCGTTGGCAGCGTTGCTGGTGAGGGACAACAAAAATAACAACAACAACAACAATGAAATTCACGCAGCAAGTGTAAATCGTAAAAAACGCCAAGCGACGCAAGCAGGAGAAAATCTCAAACAAGTGTAGGGTTTCCGCCGTGGCTGTTACGAGCGCTGCCGCCGCCACCGCCACTGCGGCACTGCGGCTTCGTTCACATTCCCGTTTACGTTCACATTCACATTCGCGTTCGCATGCTCGTCTTTCGCTCGCGCCACACACAATCAGAGTTTTGGAGTGTTTGGAGTCAGCGTTCAAAGCATTCTCGGCTCTGCCAATCAAGCAGCCAGCCAACAAGCCAGCCAGTCAGGCAGGCAGTCAGCGACTTTTACAATGGCGTTTTAGTGCCATGCGTCGTCATTGTCGTCGTCATCATCGCCGCATAAAGTCGAAATTGAAATTGCGGAGTGTGAGCCGTAAAGCGAGCGAGCGAGCAGCGAGCGCAGTCACTGGCGAACAGAAGCGTCCTCCAACGGCTAACACGGCCACATTGTCGCATCGCACAAGCGCTGCAATTCGATTCGATTCGAAGTGCGTTCGTCGACGATTTGACTTTAATCGCGCCGAGCGGCCAGCTCGCCGAACGCACAACGCTCAACTGATGAACTCTTCCGCCAGCGGCGACTTGTTGTTGCCCTTCGCTCGGTCGATGCGGTCGCTGTTGTTTTATTTGGCGTTTGGTTGTTGCCGCACGGGCCTCTGTGTCGCGAATGTTTATGAGCGCGTATAAAAGTTTACGGTGACCATAACTGCGCTGGTGGAGTGCAACTATTTAAACTGTTTGTGATTTGTGGCGTTTTTATGACGGCTGCACGGCTCCTCGTGCAATTCCGAATGCGCCAAATAAATATGCGCTAAATAATTAAATAAATAAAACACAAATAAATCTAACCAACAAAAAAACAAACAAACAACAACGACAACAACAAAAAACAAACAAAAATAATGTTAAACACAAACATATGAAAAACGTGTGCGTTACTTTGAAGTGCAGTGTACCGATGGCGAAATGACGAAATGTGCCGCGCGCAAATGTAGATGAAAAAAATAAAAATAAATATATTGCTGACTTTACGATTACTGCATGAAAGTGACAGCTGAGCTATTTGCGTTGTACGGAGCGGCAGAAGGTAAGTGAAGCTGGCAAATGTAATTGGAGTGGAAACAATTTCGGGACAAGGCAATATTGCGCCACATTGCGTTGTGGGTGGAGGGGAGGGGAATTTGTTTTGTTACAGATAAAACATCAGTGGGAGTCCATATGGACATTTATGTGTATATTTATGTACCATGAAGCGATTTTCGAAAGCCGATATTATTTTGAAACAGAGTTCATATGAATTGTAAGGTGTAGCACATTTCCAATCAACTTCGGTTTTCTCATGTTACGAGTGGGAAATCGCTGACTTTGAGCTTTGAACGCTGAAGAGTTTTACTGTAAGATTAACTACATTTCAGGTCGTTGATTTTTATTGTTTAAGAGTAGAAAGACCATTGCGGTCATTTTGACGGTTTTTCATTTTTAAATATCTGTATTTTCTTTAATATTTCTATCAAGTTTGGCTTTGATAACTTTTATTTTCTTTATCTCGTTCTACAATTAGTTTTACAATAAGGGTTCTACAATTACAATTAGCCAAATCTGATATGTACTTACTTTTCGAGATATCAGCGTATATAATATGTAGTCTTTTGTGGGCACGGAAAACTTGCGGTCTTTCTAGTGTTAAGAGTTGCAAGCAGTTAAATGAAGCTTTTCGAGCTTTCTCGCTTGCAGTGCCTCATCAAACCTTACAAACTGCCTGGTTCCAGCGTTTAGAAATCATAATGTCGTATAATACAATGTGACTAGGGCCCCAGCAAAACAAACAATATCGAAACGATATTTTATCGTTTTCGAGTATTGCTAAAGTGTCTAAATTGATATC
Organism: Melieria picta; assembly: GCA_964056695.1. Classification (NCBI taxonomy): domain Eukaryota; kingdom Metazoa; phylum Arthropoda; class Insecta; order Diptera; family Ulidiidae; genus Melieria; species Melieria picta. The sequence goes on from OZ057398.1 coordinate 140,946,752, forward strand.
GAGAACGAGAATAATGACACTATTGTCGACTTGAAAATTTTCAAATTCTTTAAGGAAAAAATTCAATCATTATCGAGATTCAATCATTATCAGATGTCGAGAATTTGTCGCTAAAAATTTATATCGAGAAATTGTTTGTTGGGGTCGAATTAAATTTTCCAAACAAGTATTTGTACAAATTGAAACTTTCGCCTCAAAGAGCAGACTTTTCAGTTCGAATTATGCTTACAACTAGAAATTCGAATAACTTCTATAAATGTGTATGCATGAATAATCATAAAGTTCTTCAATTATTATTTTCTTCACAAAGATCTTTCATAATGAATTTCGTGACATTTTTAAACTCTCAGCTTACAACTGTTATTGACAAATAAAAGGTAGATTAGATAAAACAGACCACTGTGGATTGCTTGACTAGTACACCCGGGGACCTTAGAGGCCCATTGTGATGCTCACAGAGCGTGTGGCAAGTTGCACTTATCCTCTCATTTGACAAGTAAAAACTTGGAGGCAATTTTGGGCAACAGGTAATTTAAGCAGTGTAACCTTTGGCTACCTAAAAATCCAGAATTTAGTTAGACTTGTTCGCACATCGAATCGATTCAAGAAATAGCAAAGTTTAAATGAAATGAAAGCCTTCTTGCTCAGCTATAGTGAAATCAATTCATAAAATCAGTCAACTTATCAAGTTAACAAAGTGAAAAGTCCAATTCGTGTTTGTTCGACCAGGTCACCTCAAAACATTTCCGCAAAACATTTCTGGGAGTGTGACTAAAAATCGAGGATTGAATCGGGGACATCACAGATCAGTTTGCAATGCATTTCTCAGAAACAATTTTAGGAGAATTTAAGTTAACATATCACACACAATCAGTGGCGCACGCATGATTTTGTTTCGGGGGGGTTTCGTGTAACTTTTTTGAGAACTTTGAAATAGAATAAAATTTAGATGTATGAATCTACAGACTGAGATCCAAAATATGTATGTTTCCCCTACCTGACATATTTTGGTCCTGAAAGTTCAAAATAGAAAATTTATTTAAAGGAGACAATTTTTCTCTTTTATTTGATACCCATATCTTCATTATTGCACAACCGCAAATATTTTAAAAATATTTGAAATGTGTATGTCCTTAAAATTTGTAAGTCCTTTAAAAATCACTTTGGGTCAGAAAATGAAAAACTGACTATGCCAGGTAAATGACCTCTAGTTTCACGGCTATATCAACATTTGGATGGGTCACGGTGTAATAAATGTAAAGTTGGTGTTTTCACTCAGTGCATCATAACTTTGTCATTTTTCTTTCGATTCCATTGATGGTAGGCTTAATATTTGCACAAATAATATATTTTTTATCTTAGGTCTTAAAACCAAAGGAAATAATTTATTTTATCTATAAAAAAAACATTCAAAAATTTATGATTTTTGAAAATGGGCGAAAAATTCACTTTTTTACAATTTTCATCGTCAGTAATTTCTCCAAATCTCATCTGATTTGGACAATCTGTATATCTCTGGAAAAGCAAGGTATTATTTTCTGACCGACGGACATCTTGTGTTAGTCGGATGGTTCGTTTACGATATATGTGCTCATAACTGAATCAACAGGGTAAAAACTGGGTTTTCCAAGATTTGAAAACGCTTCTAACAAAAATTTTTTGATCTTCAGTTTCGTGTTCAGCGACCCAAAGTTAGTCTAGAAAACACTTTTTTTATGTGCATTTTTTGTGTCGAGTAGTGTTATTGATGATTGAACATATATGCGACGGTTTTAAATTAAATGTCTGTACTAACTTCAAAATATTTCGGGGGGTTTACCCCCAAACCCCTCCCCCCTGTGTGCGCCACTGCACACAATGCGGACATTTGCTGATTGGGTGTTGATGCAAGCAAACTGATTGCATCTGCGGCTCTGAAAACTCACTAAAATAATGGAAAAATTTCTCCTACCACAACGAGTGACAGTTTAGTCGGGTTTTGGGCTGGCGGTGTATCAACAATATTGGAACTATTTTTTTTAAATACAGCCAAAAATGCAGTTCATTTGTTAAAAAACGTAACATGATCACATTTGACCGATTTTGTGTTCTATTACTAACCTCAGTACGCACTGTGAGTTAAAATAAAAATATTATCACTTTTAACTGAATTTTTTCTGTTGACTTAAGATGGCATTTCTTGTATTATATTAATTTTTCTAAAGTAAATAAATTCATTTCGATTTTTATTTACTACCTCAATCCATGAATGAATACGTATAGAACTCGTTGGAGACTTTGGATAAATGAGTCTGCATTGTAAAATATGTTTAAACAGTTTTCTAAATAATCATGAATTTCCATATTTTGCACAATTTTATTCTGTAGTGTCTTGCACACCTGTCGGCGTTTGATGTAAATTCATTCAGCCTGAAAAACGCTGTCATTCAATATTCATTTCAACCACAACGCAATCGACCAATGCCTTCGATCGTTCGCTCATATCGCAAGAGGCAGAATAATGCGTTTAATTTTCGCTTAAGTGCGAGCTAAAGGCGGCCCCGTCCAGCAGTCGTGAGGGCGTGCAGGCGAGCGCGCATGTAAAAGCATAACAATTTACATGTAGCGCGGCACGCGGAGTCTGTGTTCGCGTTCTCCATTCATAGTCGAGTTGGTGGCGAGCCTTTGTAGTCGTAATTAACATGCGAGTGCTCGTTCGTGCGAATGTGTCTGTTAATTGCTGCGTGGAAACACATTTTTGCATTTTCACAAAGGCCGCGCAGATAATGTTCAACGGGCCCACGGGCGGCGGCAGCACGGGGCGCGCGTGAGGTGCTTCTGATGTGCTGCCAAATGAATTGAATCATGAAAATGTTAACAAGTCGCTTTGTGCAGCGAGCAGCCCAGCAGCATCGAACGTGTTTGTGCGTAGCCGCTGCCGAAAGAGGATTTATAAATATCGAACGATTAGAAATTGGGTTAAAAATATATCATACGGATGGCGTTGAGTGCGAGAAGCGGCCGCCTAAATTAGAAATTCATTGCAATGCAATGATTGGAGTCTTCGCCGAGCAGGAGCTGACTAGTTGAGTGTTGAGTTGGGCGCGGGCACAGCTGAGGGGCGCACAGTTGGAGGCATGAATGCATCCTCAATTGGCGATGAATGGATATGAATGCGATAAAACAATAACTCAATAAAATTATGGTGCGCCCAATTTTCTAACAGCTGGCCATAAACATTTATGGCCCGTTCTGCCAGTGCACACTTGGCAGAATTAAGTACTCGTAAAATTGAAATTAAATTATAACAAATGAGATACAAGATACCAGATACAATGCAGCAGCAGACCGCCGACGCTGCTGCCATTAATATTGTTGCTCCTGGTGCTGTTGCTGCTGCTGTGGCTGTGGCTGCTGTTGCTGTAATCGTTAAATGCAGAAAATTGATTAATGATTTTATGAGCGCGGAATGATTTCAATTGGACTGAAATTAAATAAACACATATAAATATATGCGATATAGGAAGCGGAGTGAGTGCACGTGTTAAGTGATTTCAATTGACCGTTTTGAATTCTACTAAAGCCCATACGAAGGGATGGTCAAAGTTTATTTGGACGGAAAGGGCTTTGAGCCAAGTTAACTGTGTTGAATGCGATGCAAGACTTGTTTTAACAATGCTCAATCTGAGTAGTTCTTATAGGATAATTGAATCTCTGCAACTGAAAAGAGAGAACTGCAGTAATTGCCAAGCAATTGTCAGAACTTTCCAAAAGCAAAATATTCTGAACATTTAACTACATGAGGAAATACTCGGATTATTTTGTACATGAGTAAATGCCTCAGACCTGTGCCTCAATGTGGCAACTTAGAGTCAAAGCAGCTGGCAACTCTATTAACCCTTTCGATACCGAATTTGACCCTGTGTCTTGATATTACTTTTTGGGTATTTAAATCATGAAACATTTTCCTAAGAAGTGTGCACACGACATTTGAAGTCGCCACGCCTCTTTGTTAGAGTTCTAGAGCCAGCTTACTTTTGAAAAATTTTAGCTTAAAACGGGTTAGATAAATTTTCTATCAATATTTTTTTGATTACAGAAAAATTATACAATATTTAACGAAAAATACAAAATTATCACTTTTTGATTTTGTTTAACCATTATTTAAAAAACAGGGTTTTTGCAAATTGTTGGAAATTATTTTGGAGATAACAGTAAAATTTTTGTAATTTGCTTTGAATTCACTTCTAAAAAAATTAATTTGTTGGTTCCTACTTAAATTAAACCCATAAATCAATCGTAGCTTTTGTTATAAGATGACAAATAGGTGAAGTTGCTCTCAGGCAACTTTGGGATCGAAAGGGTTAAGTTGAAGTTGAACTGTCGAACGAATCGGTTCATTTCATAAACAGACCAAGGCCGATGGGTTTCACCTAAAAATAAAGAAAAATAAATATTTAAATATAGAAATATAGAAAGAAGGATCCCTGGGGACTATAAAGAGTGATAGTTGCATATATTGTCTCTTTAAAAAATTGAGCTCAGCTCAATGATTCCGGTCCAACCGACAAAATCGGATGTCAACTCTACGCTGAGCTTGTTGTGTTTCTTGAATGCAATATGAAGAATCTGCAGAGAGGATGGACCATGAGAGAACACTTTGGAAGCAAGTGTAGTCGGACGAGATTAGACTAGTCCTGGATACATATCTATATATACTAGTGTGTCCAAAAAATAAGGTGACATTTGAATTTATGAATTATGAATTATGAATGCATTATGAATTCCTTCCGCCGGGCCAAACAGTAAACAAGGAATATTATTTGAACGTTATGCATCGTTTGCGTAACGCTATCCGCCTAAAAAGGCCGGAATTGTGGAAAGACAATTCTTGGTTTTTACACCACGATAATGCACCATCCCATACTGCACTCGTAATTCGTGATCATTTCGCCAAAAACTCAACCCATATCGTTCCGCAACCACCGTATTCACCTGATCTGGCGCCGTGCGACTTCTGGCTGTTCAGCAAGCTCAAAAGACCGCTCCGGGCACACCGTTTTGATACGATAGAGGAGATTCAAGCCGCAGCGAAGACGGAACTGAAGGCCATCCCGGAAAGTGACTACAACCAGTGTTTCGAAGATTGGAAAATCCGTTGGCATAAGTGCATTGCATCGGGAGGGGATTACTTTGAAGGGGATGAAATTGATTTGGAAGAATAAATAAAGAATTTTCAAAATAAATACAATGTTAAATTAAATTAAACGGACCAGCCGATTCTCATGGGGTTTTTTTGTTGGATTCGCCTTAAGTCAGTTCGGGTTGATGGGAACAGAAAATTCCGGAAAATCTATTGGAAAAGTCGAAAAATCCCTGCCATGTTTGAACGCGAATTCTGAACATTTTCAGACGATAACTTTGAGACCATAAGTCGCACATTAATTAAATTCACTACGAACTTACTATTTCATATCCTTCGGCAGAGGGAATGGGGTGAGTATTGGACGAGGGGGCGTGGCACCACCCATACAAGCCAGATCTTAATGGAATATTTTCGAAATTGTAAGGCACAGCATTGAAATTTAGTATAGCGTCGTCCCATAGATGTGTCATTCTACTGGTAAGATTTGATGGGCGTTGGATAAGGGCCGTGGCACATTTTTAGAGACCCAAATATTCAGCAAAACAACGAAACTAAGTAGGAACCTACCGTTTATTCATATCTTTCGACAGAGGGAATGGTGCGGGTATTGAACAAGGGGGCGTGGCACCGCCTATACAAACCAAATCTCTAATATAGAATATCTTCGAAATTGTAGGTCGTACAACACTGAAATTTAGTACTCGGTCGTCCCATAGATGAGTCATTCTACTGGTAGGATTTGAAGGGCGTTGGGAAAGGGGCGTGGCACATTTTTTGTAACCCAAATATTTTACTGAACTATAAGTCGCACAGCAATGAAACGAAGTACGAACCCACCATTTTCCCTTTTGACAAAGGGCATTGTGCGGGTATTGAACAAGGGGGCGTGGCACCGCCCATTTAACTTAAATCTGGTTCAAGCGCATTCCATTTCTTTACTGAAACTTAGCAGCAACATTGCTGATTTGTAGGCCTCGATTGCGTTAATCAGTAGCTCCTCCTCTTCCTTTAGTTGGCGTTCTTCGTCAATTTGCATCGCCATAGATTCGCCATCTCGCGTATTTCATTATAAAGAAAAAACAAATGTTGAGCGAGACAAAGTTCGCCGGGTCAGCTAGTCGTTTAATACGAAAATCATGCGAATTAACTTGAAAGCAACCGAAAAACCTGAAACAACTTTGAGGCCAAGGTTCAATTATTTAAGATCATTGAGCACACTATGACTTAATAATGATATGGGAGATGATATGATTCACAAGATTGAGGGCAGTGTCACGTGTCAAGTAGTGATAATTTTGGTGTCTACGATTTTTAATATATAAGACCCAAGTATGATACTAACATCTACATACATAGAGATCGGAGTATAAATTATCATTAAATAAATACTTTAAATAAAGATCAAAGATCAGTATAAATAAATATAAAAATTTAAATCCAAACAGTTTTCAATAACCTACAAATACGAATATTTAAGTAGTTGATTTCAAGCTGGTTTTAAGCTGCCACAATTATTGCATTTCGGTACATTGTATCGACAGCAAAGCAGACACAGGACTCATAGTGCTTCGCACACCACATTGCCAACACCAACCCAAACACAATCACACTTACTCGAATATTTTGTGTACATCCGCTTTTATGTGCTTATCAGCTTCCGTTTGCTTTGAATGCTCCGCTCTGCCAGCTGCGCCTTCAGCAGATGTTGTTGTTGTTGTTGTTTTTGTTGTTCGTTTCGTGATTAACCTTTCGAATTTGAAAGTACAAAGAAATGGTTTTTCCATTTGGCAGCGAGCAGGAAATTCATTCTCCCCAGGCAGGGTGGATATTTTGCGAGTGTGTGGGGTGAGTCTCCACTCCTATGCGCACATATCGACAAGGCCCACCGCTGTGCATAATTTCCGGCGCTGCCATAATGGATGCGTGCGTGTGCGTGTGCGTCCGGGCAACAGAAGCCAGAAGCCAGAAAAACGCAGCAATGGCTGAAAGGCCGTAAAACTCGCAAACAAAAAGTAATATTTTAGCATGCCTTCAGTGGTTGCTGTTGCTGCTGCTGCTGTCGGGGGTTGGAGAAAGTCCTCTGAAAGTGGAAAAATACATAAAATATTTAACCCCCATTCGCAGGCGAAAAAAAGGGCAGGAACGTTCGCCTGTTTGGTATTAGCCTGCCGGGCCGGCTGCTGGCACCCGGAGTGGGCGCTGCCGCTGAAATATGGCGCATAGTAGTGGCATCAGTTTGGAACCATGTCGGCATGAAATTTAATTGAAAAGGGGAGCACACAACTACTGCGGGGTCGGCGGCAATCGGAAGCGGTGTTTGGTTTCAGTCGGGGCTAGTGGGCGCCTTTAAGTTGGAAATTGCGAATTTTTAATGCATCGAACTTTGATACTTTAAGTGAACACACGATTTCATGTGCTGCGGCTGTTTCAATGCGTTTCGCTGAGCAAGTCAAATAAAAATGTATTGTTATTAAGTATTGGATAGTGATGGGAAAAAAATTCATTAATCGATTAATGAATCATATGATTAATTGAAACAGAGCGCTTATTAATTGCAATTAATCGAAAGAAATGGAAAATAATCGAATAATCGAATGGTTTTTTTAATATTTTAACTTAACCGTGTAGTTTTAAAGTATGTTAGTATGTAAATTTTTACCAATTGCCTTATAAAAACAATAACAATGAATTAATAAATGAAAATAAGTACATATCAAAGGAAAAAATATATATTTGTATTTTATTTGTTCATTGCAGAGTTTTGATATAATAGTTTTGACAGGCGCGAGATCGTGAACCTGTTCCTCTTTTCAGTGGCAGTTGCACCTGCCTTTGAAAAGAGGCGCTCTGCTGGTACCGAAGTTCCTATAAGATAACCGTACCGACGAATTATTATAATAAAGCTTAGGGTACACCGTTCGCATTTCTGAAAACGGGAGCATTCAAAAAAAAGCTAAGCTCGTCCTGAACTTGGGTTAGGTCGTTCTCTTTTTTGCGACATTTGTGAGCCAGCGACTTGTGGTGGGCCCATATCGCATCAAAGTGTCCGTCTCAAGCTTTTATTTTGAGCGAAAAAAAATGTAGTGATACGTTTTCTTTCGATTATTTTAGCATCTAATCGATTAACGTTTCGATTAATCGAAACCCATTTTTCGATACAATTAAATCGTGAATTGAAAGAAAAAATCGATTATTGTGTATCAAATGATTAATCGTCCCATCACTAGTATTGGAGAAACTGGATGTTTTGTCGACTTAAATAATTGGCAACATTTATGTTGTGAATGCGAAGTTTTATGCTGTCGAAATATATTAACAAGGCTTTGTTGTTGATGGAGTCTGAGTTTTAACCAAAGATGTGAGCACTTAATCATAGAATTTGACTCAGTAAGTGAGGGTTTGAGCAACAGTGGTTTTTGAATTCAAAAACTCGTTTCGAAAAACTATCGATTTTTTATATTTTTTAACTTTTCGATGTCATGTGAATCAAGGAATATGGTGAAAAATTACTACTGTGTGGTATTCGATCGATACTTTATTCGATTGTTAGATTCGATATTGTACTTTAATTTCAAGAATGAAGTGTTGGTTCTATTCGTTTAGTTATACAATTAAATTTAAATAATTAAAATTTGTTGAAGTTCAGTATGCACAAGATTTTCTGTAAGCTAAATTTCATGAAATTTAAAACAAATAACAATTATGTGATAACTATGTGTGGGTACCTATTGTTGTTTTGTAATAAAAAGCTGCCAAATAATTTACAACACGGCACCGACACGACTGCATCTGTCAAAATATAGAATCAGAACAATTGTACGGGAACGATTATTTTGACGACACGCATGTCGCTGTCGAACACAGATGTCGCTGTCGCCAAGCTTAGAACTAGACTATTTCGTAGGCGAGAAAACCAAAGCAATTGGTATCACTGCTTAAATTGGCAACATCGATTGCTTGTTTGCATACTTTGCTCAGCTGTTTCATGAGCCAAATGTGTAATATTTGCTATTTTTATAAATTGGAAAATTCAAGCGTCACAAAAAATATGATTGTTGTGCTGCTGCTGCTGCCGCCATCATTGTAATCACGTTGCCAACTACACCGCGACCATTGAAGCCGACGCCATCTTGCTGTCGCGTGGCCATGTCGCTGTATGAGTGTTCGGGGTATGAGTCAACTGAAGATCGCCTGAACTTCAACTCCATCATTAGTTAATCCCATTAATATTCAATAAACTTTCATTAGTTCAGTTCAACTGATCTCAACCAACGATATTGATTCGAGGCCATACTCAATGAATCCAATCAGTCGCAATTATTATAGACTCAACCAATCGTTAGAAATCACACTTTCACTGCCTCGAATGCCAAAGGTGAAGACAAATGCATAGAAACGGCGGCGGTGATAAATTTCATAATTGACAACTGCAAACCGGGTGACCGGCAATGGGAGAAATGCCACCGATGTCTCCCTGTTGTTGTACTTTGCTACTCGTTGTGTTCTCTGAGTACACAACTTGGCGCAAGTAATCCAACGAAAATTGAATGTAAAATAAAACAAAGCATAAAATCCATGGGGCCCAAACAAATAACAACAACAACAGTCACAACAACGAGCAAATCGCACATGCAACGAAACAGCAAAAGCGTGCGAAAGAGAGCGAAATATGCGGCGAGAAAAAGACGAAAGTTGACGCAGGCGGCTGGCAGAAGAGAACGACGCAGAGCAGCGCAGCGCAGAATGGGCGCAGCGCGTGAAACTGGGAGGGCGAGTTTTTGTGTGCAGTCGCACAGCTTCAGATGGAATGAATTTTTCAAGGGTTCGATGCGTCGAATTGCGTATACGCAAGGATACACAGCACACGCGCACACCGACACTGCCACTCACACCGGCGCCGAAAGTGACACTGTGCGGCAATGCGGGCATAGGGCGCGGACAGCGCATATCCGCCACATGACGGACCGCTGCGGCGGGGCTCGTCGTGGCCGCCGCAGTGGAGTCACGCAATACGATGCGAGGCGAGGCGATGCGGATAAAGCGGCGCGCCGAAAAAACAGGAGCCCGGGAACGCACAGCGCCCAATATGGCAGCCATGTGTGTCGAGCATGGCCGCGGCGCGGCTATCAGACGACGGGAAGGGCGGCCGGCAGGCAGGCAGGCAGTCAGGACAGTGGGAGAGCGCGAGAGCGGCATTAAGCAGCCTTCTTAACTTCGGCTGCGCGCACATCGCATACAAAGAGCAACGGCGAAAAGCGACGATAAAGAAGAAATAAAAATGAAAAAGCAAAACATAAGAAGGCACAAGGAAAACACATTTTCCAACCTCAACGAGTTTTTACAGCGAATTTTTATGGCATTTGGTCGTAAACTTCTTGTTGGTGTGGTGCGGCGCTCCGTTCGCTCCGTGTGAAACTGAATCGAACTGAACTGAACTCAACTCAACTGGACTGCGTTGAATTGAATCGAACCGAACTGAAGTGAAGTGAATTGAAAGCTCTCCACGCGCAACGCGAGCGTCCGCAATCCGAACAGAAACGCCTGGCGCGGCCATAAAGGCAACGCCGATCGTCGTCAGCGTCATCAGCGCCGCTGTCGTTGCCGCTGCCGTCGTCATCGTTAATTCCACATCCATCACATGGACAATAGATAAATGTCTAATACAACAACAAAAAAAATTAATATCGTAATTAAATAACAATAGCACCAGGCTACAGAAGTGGGAGTGGCGTCTGGTCAGTGGAAAAAAAATCAGTTAAATTAATTAAATTCAGTGAAAAGTGACACAATTCGCCACAAGTCGAGTGATTTGGAAATACATAAATCAAAGGGCAACATAGGTGAATCAGTGCGAGAAAATTGTGTAAAGAAAACAGTTCATAATTTTGGAATTTTGCGCCGCTGCCAGCGCGCGAGTGCACAACGAGAGTGTTTTCGTTCGCGGGCGGCAGCCACTGCCGCCGCAACTTTGTGTTGCATGTACATTTCGCAACTGGATAAATTTTACGCACGACCGTCGCTTAAAATCGCCCACACTGCTGCGCGTAGTTGTCATTAAACGTCAAATTTTAACTTAAAATTTAATGAGCGAAGCGCGAAGGCATCAACAACTCGTAACTGGCCTAAACTGAATTCTGAAGGTCACTGCAGCCGTCGCCTTTCGCCAGTGCCGCAGTGCAATTAAACCCTTCGGGCACCGGGAATCGCTTCAATCGTTTCGGCGTCCCTTTCACGTGAGTACTTTGCCAAAAGTGTCATTATGCCATAATTATTCAGCAACATTTCGTTTGGCTGCAATCAGTCTTTGTGCTGTGCGCGCGTCACTTTGCTGTGCATATTTCCAGCGTTTGACTATTTGAAAGTGTTAATTGCTCAAGGTCAATTGTCGGACACAGACAGCGTTTATGTAAATTGCATAGTCACATTTGAAATTGTTCCGCTGTGTCGTGTGTAATGTTGCGTCCAGTCGCTGTGCTGTGCTGCGCTGTGTGTGTGTTGGTGGTAGAAATGTCGGTGTAAATTATTGTAGAATTTTTATTGCTGGACAAGCCTTTTACCCAGACATTTTTATGCTTCACGCATATAGCGAATGTCGTGCTATTTATTTAAATTATTTCTAACGGCTTTTTTTGTTATGTTAGCAACCGAATGGTACCAGAATACCAATTGGCATATTGTAACAAATATGACAGATTTTAGTTGTGAGAAGTAACGATTCTTTTGAAAGCGATTACTTAAGTAACGATAGTTTAAAGTTAAGTTTAGTTTTGAGTTTTATTTGGTATTTGAGTATTCGGGTAAAAGAGTCTATGTTTTGTTGAATATGTTTATGCTGAACAGTGCCCAGTAAAATTTTTCTGTTTGAACGTTGGTATTTTTGGGGAAAGTTAAAATTTTAAATTTTACGTTTTAGGCTTCTATGTGGTTATATTAGCAACATTCCATAAGACATTTTTTAATTTTTATACTCGGACCCTGTATTTGAGAGTGTTTTTCTCTAAGAGCAACCACATCGTTGTGGCTGTAATAATTAATATACTTAAACATACAACTTTTTACGCATAACGAAAATTTGAATATTTCTTCATTTACTTCAGCCAAAATTAAAAAAAAAAGTATCTAAATTGAAAGAAAACGTCAAATTAAAAAGTTCTCTAATTTTTCTGTTTCTTCTTCCTTTACTATCTCAAGATATACCATTAAAAAAACGTGTATACTTCTCTTCTTTAAATTTAAATATTCAGTTTATTAATTTCGTATTTTTCCTAAAACTTCAAAATATTCTAAGGACCAACAAAAATTTTATACTTGCAACCATAGAGGATGCAGACGTCCACAAACTAGCATGTTGCCATATGGCAACAAAATAGCGAAAGGGTTAAGAACAATTTGGTTTTAAAAAATTGGTACAAAATCATTTGTTATATTTGCACGATTTGGTTAAAAAAAATGGTATAAAAGCTTTCCTCTAATATTTGCTATGCAGAAAGTTGTTTTAATCTTCACTATGTTTTTTTTAACAGTTTCACCAAGCAGTTTTGGCCAGATGGCAGCGGCTTAGAGCTTTGGGTGTTAGATCGATTTCAACACCAGTCGCAGCCGATTTTACTTCCCTGCGCATAATATTTAACCCGTAACTGCTTTTCGTCTTTATTGACACCATGTGAATCAATCTTATATTTAAATGAAAGGAAGTTTTAAGTAACTTAAAAAAACAACAACAACAAACTGATAACAATCTTTGAAAAAAATATTCCTTGAAGAATTTGATTATGGTTAGCAAAGAAAAAATTTATTCCAAATGGAGATTTGCTCCAGAATTTTTAATACAATTTAAACAGATAAGAAATGTAACGGTATGGTATATAAATCATTCTTATTGCACATATGCAGTGTTAGAAATAATGAAACTGCATTAGCTTAGTGCAAAAAATTAGATACAGTCACAATAACTTTAGATACTCGACCTACGCGATAGTAATTAAATTATAAAAAAAACGTAATTCTAAACATGATGTGATGTGGTAAAAGAATGTAGTGTTTAAAATGTCTAAATATAAAATTTATTATTATTAAACATCTAATTTTTCTTAATTCCTCAAGCAGTAAGGTGGTTGGGGTTTTTGTTTATAAGATCTCGATTACAATTCGTGTGCAACTATGATACAATTAACAAGTTAGACTAAGTACGGAGAGCCACGAAATTGTCGTAAAATGTTCTCATTGAACTGCTGCTGTTTACATTTATGAAACCTCACAAGTATGAAAAAGTTTATTTTTGAAGCAGAAAACTTGTACCTATATATTTCTTCAAATTTTAAATTTATATTATAAATAGAAAATCGCTTGCAATATTTATATTTTTTCCTATTTTATTTTGAAAGACAATACTGCGAACTCCTATTTGGAAAATACAATCGGCGTACGCAAACAACAAATTTTGGAGAACGCTTTCCGTACTTAGTTTACCTTGTTTATTGTATCTTAGTATGTAACATTAGACACATACAGTTTCGTGCAATTTTAGAACAGTTCTCACCAAGCAAAATGTGAGAAATAGGCAACAATCGTCAGTGGCAACAAATTGGCGACTCGCCGATCTATTAGCAACGTGTCCCGTAATTTGTCACATGCAACAAAAAAAACAATTATGTACTGTAACACTTTGTTTTTCAGGACTTTGAAATATCGAATTGAACTATGTTTTGTATTTCAGTGAAAGTGATCGTATTTTAAAAATGTTTATTCATTCGTCGACGGTTCATTGATCAACAACATTGATTCAAGCTCAAATAAACAAACACAAAAACTATAAGTATGATGAGTTAAGGTGCTGTGCGAAAAAAGAGCAACAGAGAATGTGCCAAAATAATACAACAAATATATAATTTGGAAAATATTGAGCCAGACGATTCCAAAAACAAAACAAAAAAGCCATGCATTGCGGAAAATATAAATTCTGACTTGTCTAATGATAATGATGTATTTATTGACAATGAGAGCAACATTGAATATTTGTATGCAAGTAGTGATGATGAAAGAGCTTCAAATGAAATTCCGTCCCAATCAAAACTGACTGAATTTTTATATATTCATAATTTTCCAAACAACATGATGTATTTATATTTTAACATAGACGTCCAGGCGATATGAAAACGACTCGTCCAGGCGATATGAAAACGACTCGTCAAGGCGAGTTGCTTTCGGCGGACGTTTTAGAGCGACTGGTTATAAGAAATCGATACGCTGGCGATATTACCGGCGATAAATTTGTTGCCGGGGGCGACTCGTTTTCTTATTGCCGGCAACAAAAAATGTCTGGTGGGTTGTAGGAAAAGTGTTAAATATTTTTAGTTGTGGATGGGTAAGAAATTTTGAAGAAAATGACAACTAAGCAAACCGTCCCCCGTTATAAAATAATAAATACTACCCCAAAAAAATTGTGTCTATCTTAAAATTTTTACTAGGGTACTGCAAAATTTTTAGTGTTTAGCTTCTAATAAGTGCCACGTGTAGTCGTCGGGTCTTCTTCCATGGTTGAAAACATAACATAACATTAAAATATAACCTCACCAACCAGCCGATAGCCTCAGATGTTAGTGCTGCTTTTTTAAATTTATATATTAATCAAATTATTGCATAATGCATAAATAAATAAAATGTGATGTAATTTTATTTCTACAAGAAATACTCGGCACAATTCAATTTGTGTGTGGTGCACAGTTTGAAGATCACTGAATGTAGCCATTCGATTTGAGTTGTGTGTGTGGGAAAATGTTCAGCGATAAATCAATCTGACCAACCAGTCGACTTTATTGTGCTTTTAATTATATGCAGCTAATTAATTTCTGCTTAATCAAATCAATGTCTATTGCTGTCGGGGCACTCGCATCGTCATGCTAAGCCAAAAGTTAGCGGCTGGGGGGTGGTGCCGATGCAGCAGCACCAGCAGTTGGAAGTCGAGATCGATGTTTATGCGGCCGTTTCATTGGCGGCCGTAAAACGGCGCACATCAATTCGCACCTCGGCGCAATCAATGAAACGGCAGCGGCCAGAGCGCAGAGAGCAAATACGATGAGCGATAGCAAGTGAAGAGCTGCTGGCAGTGCTGCCAAAGTGCGGCAAAGCGCCGTAAAAATGTCCTTCAAAAGTGCCAGTGCGCATTAGTAGCCAATAAAGTGCGGCACGATAAAGTTACCAGAAGATGCATAAAACTGTGATAAGAAGAGGAAGAACACCAAAAAGTAGAGGTATAGTTGGAACTCTAACTGCACACACACACACACACACACATACACGGTGGTGCGTGCAGGTTCTTCAGCAGTCGCGCACGTTGAGTCCTTGCGCGACGTGCCCACTCATAATTCCTGAGGTGTTAAGTGCGCTCGACGCTGCCGTCTTCAACAATGCGCATAGTTATAGTCGTCGTTGTTGTTGCGTTCATTGTTGGCGGACGGTTTTATTGTTGCGTAAAATGGTCGTGTGCACCTTTTGTCGGGGCGTGAGTGTGCGCGGATTTATTGGCCACACTAAAACCATTATCGCCTGCTTTGCATCGCTGCGAAGGTGGTCGGCGCGGTTCCGCCACGCCGCCATTACTGCGCTCGGCGTAACGGTAATGACTGCAATAATTTCATAAAATTGTGCGTGTGGCAGTGTGCGCGTTGCAGCGACGCGGCTCGCGGCACCCGACGGCTTCGATGCGTCGTTGCTGCCGTTGGCGTTGGCTGTGGTTTCGGCATTTGATAGTTTCGCCGGTTTTGATGACTGCGGTGGTGTTAATGTCTTTATGACACCGAATTGGATGCCATAAATTAATTGCGAGATTTAATTAATGTGGCAGTGTGCAGTTGCTGCGGCCGAAGCGTGTAAACGAAGAATTTAAATATAAATTTTGGGTTATTTATGAAAAGAGGCTTTTAAATTTATTAGGCGTAAATTATGACGTGGGACAGTTGACCTGCGCGGCATAGAAATAAACATATAAAAATGTCTAATCTGCATATCAAAATGTTTGCTTACTATATAAAAATAAAAAAAAACTGTTTTACATGAAAATCATCGAATTAACTCACTACTAACAAACCCCATACTCAACGATATACGGTCACTCCCAGAAGTGAACACATTTTTTCTCGCCAGTTGGTCATTCCCAGAAGTGAACACATTTTTTCTCGCCCGTTGGTCAAGAAAGGCAAAAAAAAGAAATTTTAAAATATGGCGTTTAGCTGCGTTGCCCAGCATGGGCGACCAGCAGGGAATGTCACAAAAGGAATTAATTACGAATTCCTCATCAAACCCGTTTTGGACCTTTTTTATGGCCATGACTGTTGCTGCCTGTGGACAGCGCTGCCTGTGAAATGGGAACGTTGACATGCGTACGAAGCGCGACTAGCGGCCATAATGTTGGCACTCCACCCGCTGTGATATAAGAAAACGTTTTTTTTTTTGGTTAAAATATCAGTTGCGGCCATATTGGGTCGCTTTGCTAGGTAGTTGACTGTGTGGAAGCGAGACGGGCGTTGTGTGCGAGTGAGATGCCGCACCGAACACCGAAATATTTCATGGCGCTGCAAGTGCGAGCGACAAGCGCGTTGTGGCGATTAGGGTTGCCAGACTGATAAAAGTATCTTACAAGTTTCTTGGATCTTAAACTAAATGTTGGGAAATTTTAAGAAAAAGTTATTGGAAAATTGTTTAATAAAAAAAATAATTCTATATTTAATTCCAATAATAAAAATTTGTTTAATGTTGAAGTTGATTAAATTCCATTTTAATGTTTAGCAGATTTACTCGGATGATTTTTTGCTCTCATGGGCAATAATATAAGAAATTAATCAATTTCCGAAAAGTAGACTGCAAAAGTTTTGCAGTTCGCAATGGCCAAATAACACTAGAAAGGCCGCAAGTCTTCCGCTTATATCCGCTGATATCTCGAAAAGTACGCATCTGAAATGTAATTGTAGAGGCCTAACTGTAGAACTATTTAACTGTAAAACCCGATAAAGAAAATCATGAAAGCAAAAGTTGATAGAAATACTTAAGAAAATACAGATATTTAAAAATGAAAAACCGTCAAAATGATCGCAATGGTCTTTATAGTGTAAAGTTGATTTAAATTGCGAATATTCAATATGGAACCGAAAAATACTTTCTCATAGAGTTTTCGATTTTGCATAAGCAATACAAATCCATAGACATTATTCCATTGCGTATAACAATAAATCGTAATCAATAAAGTTAATCGAAGTTGAACTGCATGTATGAAAATATTTTAATTTACTAGTGTCCGACCGAATATTCGGTTTCGGTTTCGGTTCGGCCCAAATAAATGGTTTTGGTTCCGGTTTCAGTTTCGGCTAAAAAATGCCCGAACGGCCGAAACCGAAACTTTCTAGAATATTTTTTACATTTTATCAGTGTTGCCAATCTAACTTTTTTGCGGCTAAATCTAGCCTTTTCTTTTGTCATCTAGCCGCACAATTCGCGAATTAGCCGCTAGCCGCTAACCTAGCCTTTTTTGAATTTCCCGTGGCCTTTTCTAGCCTTTACTATAATCCAAAAAACCATAATAGAATAATTAAAAATCATCATAAAAAATCTTACAAAGTAAATGCTTTTCAACACTGTTTCTGAAATTTAACAGAACTTTCATGACATTTCACAATTTTGAAATTACCGATGATATTATTAAAATATCTGAAAACGGTGCTGCATATAGGGATTCTGATGCCTCTGATGACGAGGAAGTTTAGTTTGAGTTGTAAGGAAGAAACTGTTTTTATAATACTATGTAACTAAGAGTCAAAACCAAAAAACGAAAGCAAAATCGTTCAATTCACGGAACGGCATTGTTACCAAGCGGTTTATATTCTCTTTAGATTAACAACGCTGATTAACAATTTTGCCATTGCAGTTCAATAAATGCAAATTGATCTGACGAGAAGTTAAACTATTCTTTTTTATAATACAAGACAAAATATTTGGTTTCATAACTTCAATTTCTTTCCTACAGAAATTTATTCCTTTTTTCATTCTTAAAAAAAAAACACCAAATCGTTTTGGAAAATCGATATTTATCGTTTTTGAGCAATAAAGTTTCTTAGTTGGAGTGTATGCATTGTAAATGTGTATGAATTGAAATTTTGTGAATTGTTATTGGAATGTAATATTTTTTGTTATTGTATTTATGTATCTAAAATACGTTTGAATGTAAGTTTTTGATGTTGATTTTATGTAGCACCAGCAGTACGATATGTATGTGCATTAAAATGTTTTAAATAAAAATTAATATAATTAATTAATATAAAAAATTAGCCTTTTTCTAGCCTTTCTTTTAAATCGACAAGCCTATTCTAGCCCTTTTTTTTGGTCATCTAGCCGCTTCCGCAAAAATATTCTGGCAACACTGCATTTTATTGTGTAGCGAGTGAACAGATAATTAGTGCAGCCGATCAGATATATAGTGAAAGGATGAGAAGGAGAATTTAGATGCCACCAATGTAATAAACTTCTTTTTTAAGAATATAATATTCAATTGTTTAATTTTGAATATTAGCGAGCAAGGTACGAAAGGGTGATTTTGTTATGTTTATGTTAAAAAAAAATTAATGAATTGTTTTTATTTATACCTAAGTATTTATTTATTTTATTTATTTATTTATTTATTTATTAATGTATGTTTGTTTGTTCATTATTTACTATAAGTAAAATTCCTTTGTTGAAAAAAAAATGCTTGGTATGGTGATTTTTATTTCAACTAGAAAGGTCGAATATTAAAAAAACCGAAATTCGGTTTCGGCCCAAAAAAGTGGTTTCGGTCGGACACTATAATTTACACATTTATTTGAAGGCTCCGCTGCCCATGTGGCATCACTGCATGTTTGTTTTTGCTTTTGTTGTTTTGCCTTTCCACTTTTTGGTGGTGATTTTATTGAGTGCTTGTGGTTGTTGTTCTTTTTGTAGATTAGTATAACAGATTAACTGGAGTCGCCTTTGCTTGCCTAGTTAGCGCTGCATGTCAGTTGACAGCGGTTACGGTTTGGCGTGCAAGTATAACAGTTATGTATGCCGGTTTTACGGTTGTTTGAATAATAAAAAATTGTACTGCTAACAACTGCCAATGCAATGGAATGGCATGCGCAAAGGTAGTGCGTCAACATAACCAGATTTTATATAAATAATTTAAATTACTTAAAATATTGTGTGCACACAAATATTTGAATATTTTTTTCCTGTTGGGGTTTTTTCATGGTTTGTGTATAGGATAAATGTTACTGTTACAACACACCGACACCCGCACGCATCCGCTTCGTGCGTGCAGTGCTGCTTCTAAATCTGTTTGGCTCTTTTCACTGCTTCGCCGACTGTCTGTCCGGCTGTTGGTCTGCCTGCCATTTCAAGCCTTTCGCATTTTACGAGCTAAGGTCAAAACCGCACTTGCGCCATTTATGGCCGTTACGTCGTTTGAGTTTAACGTTTCTTTAAATATTAGACAACAGATGGCGCTCGGTGTGCTCGTTAAGTTGCGCGATGATGAGAAGCCAATCGCTATCGAAGTTAATAAGCGCCTAATCAAGCGATTTAAAGAGATTTCTTTACGTAAAAATATTTTTAATGAAGTGGTTTTTAAAGAAGTACACCAAATAGGGGAGAAGAAAAAATTATAAGTTGTTCTTAAACATTAGTAGGAATTAAGCAGATTTTATCGGAATTTGTAAAATTTTTTTAAATAGAATTGCAATCAATTTTTCTTCTTCAAATGATTTATGATTTTTATGTATTCTTTTGCGTTTATCTGTGTGCTCTTTATATATTTCTTCTTCGTTCTTTTTATATTTGAATTATTTCAATTGTGGCCCACTCAAGCAAAGTTTTTATCTAGTAATGTTTCCCATAAGTTTCTTTGGTGCCCAGAGGTTCAGAGGTCCAGACTTTCATTTGGGCTTAAACTGAAAATAGGGAAAATAGGGTGAATTACGTACCGAAGAATGTGTGCCACACTTCCACTCATAGCACAGTGATTCGACTCCATACAACCGCGGGACAAAATTAGAAGGAGTAGTCCATTCTTCATAAAATTTGGTATACTAGTTAATCACGGTCTGCTGAATTGAAATCTCTATTTTGTTTTTCTTAAACTTTTATAGTTTGGCAATGTCTGAGACTTAAATTTGTAATTTTGGTCATTTTTGGGGAGCTATAGCAACGAGTGTGTTAGCTAGATTTTTCAGATTTTACATTTAATCGGTAACGTCAACATTGATAATTGCAAAGAGTACCAGAAATTGTCTAAGGAGCCTTTAGTTTTGCAATAAAAACGATAATAATAGACGTATGTTTTGCTTTTTTGCAGTTTTCTCAATTTTTCATGCTGATTGCATACTTTTAGGGATGACAAAAATAAATTTTGTCGAAAAATAGGCGTTTAGACCACTTTTTAAATTGAATTATTTTCTGAGATCGGAAGATATCGGAGGATGTAGTTACATTATCCGACAAAGAAAGAATGCTTCTTAAAATAACAAAAAAATCCAGGAACATACTTTCACATACTTTTTAGATATTTCCTCTAAGTTTTGCCAATTTTCAGATTTTTAATTTAGAAAAATATTTTTAATTAAAAGTGATGTAAAAGCCTCAGCTTTGCCAATTTTAAGAAAACATTAAAAGCGAAAATGGCCACATCATTTCTTAATCTATATTGAAAGTTTTAGCAACTTCTTGGTAACCATGTATTTTTAGAATTTTTTTTACTCAATAGACTAAAAAACAGAAAATATGTGTTTGCAGCTCTTGCACGCACACTTATTCATTTTTGGCACAGATTTTTTGGGGTTTTCTTAGTTGGAGTTTTACCTTTCAAATGACATCAAAATCGTTATATTTTGAGACTATAAATTTTTTGAATTTTGTCTATGGAACGAATCACTGTGCATAGGTCAGAAAAAAGCCCATTGTGAGTGCCTTCATATAGACGGAACATAGAATATCCAACTGTCTCTTCATCAAACTGTTTTAAAAAAACCAATTTGATTTCTTAAACGGCATCGGAGTTGCCGTATAGGTGGACAGTGGCATAGGAAGTGTTAAATCGTTTAGGTTTCTTCTTTATCACCGCAAATTCTGCAGGCATCACTGGACTAGACGCGCCATTTTATGAGCGTAGACCCTCTTGTGATGACTTCGGCGATAACATAGCAAGATGTGGTCTTCTTCATGGAACATTCAATGCCCCTGTATGCTCTCCTTTGAATGTTTAGAAACAAAACAGAGATCGGAGGATGCATAGAGTCGCCTATGTCAGTGTTGA
Source organism: Melieria picta (assembly GCA_964056695.1). Taxonomy (NCBI): domain Eukaryota; kingdom Metazoa; phylum Arthropoda; class Insecta; order Diptera; family Ulidiidae; genus Melieria; species Melieria picta. Next base: position 140,968,189 of record OZ057398.1, read on the forward strand.
CCAGCCTGAAAATATTAAGCGTACCTGAAAACATTGGCTGAAAAGACAACAAAAAGAATTACTACGAAATTTTCTATGAGAAAACATGTTGCTTCGTTCGCTTTCAACAAGTTTTTATATGTACAAACAAATACCAAAAACATTCCTTCGATAACAAAAGTTTCCTTATTAAGTTATTTGCGAGTATCTGGAAAGTAATAATCCGTGCAAGGAAAAGTTCTTTTGGCTAAAGTGTCCTTGCGTAATTTCAGAGAAAACAAGCAAATAAGTTCAAATCAAAGTTACGCAATCTTGCCCAACTTTCCGAAAATCCAATTTCGTTACACAGTGAAGCGAGGCGACATCGAACATCCAAAATCTGATGACGAATTTCGTACTTGCGTCTCGTCGTGCTGAGATAACAACATTATCGACATCATCCAATTTGGGCAGAAGACAAAATGAAAGTGGACGAGTCTAGAGGAGATAAAACGAAATTAAACAAGGAAAAGGACGAACGTATAGAACGTGAAGTGTTGTTGCATGCAGCAAGCGATGCGAAGCAAAGCAACACAATCACAGAAAAAAATATAGTAAAAAAAATGAATTTTCCGCTTTCATTTCCCTTGTAACAAGCGACGAAATGGGAATGAAGCAAAAATTGCTACAGTTGTTGCCCTTTGTCGAGCAATGCTGTCTCCACTCTACGTCAGTGACAGGCAGCCGCCTGTTTCTTATTGTATATTTGTATTAAATTTTTTGTGCACTTGTTGTTGTTGCTGTTGCTGCTGATGATGCCCTCGGGGACATGTCGACAATCTTGGAAATTGTATTTGTGTATCTGTGCGCATCGGCAGCGGCATCAGTTGGTGTATCTGCCGCTGTTGTGGATGGTTGTGCTGCTGCTGTGGTTGGCGTTGTTGTTGTTGGCTGTATCGACGGGCCGGAAAGTAGCAAGAACAAAAAAAAAACGATGATTTCAGCTCAATGGCGGGGGAGACCGAAATGGAAATGGCAGCGTCAGCCTGCAGGAGCGGCAGCGCCGACACACACACACACACACACACACACATACATACGCACACGCACAAATAATGTTTGTGGCGCGCGCAGCATTTTGGGCTCATTTGGAGCGCAACGACGTTTTCCGGCGCGTCGTGTTCCACGTTTCTGCTTCGTTTGCATTCCCTCCCCTCCCGCCCCCGCCCATTGATTTTCAAATCAAAATGGGGATGCCGCTCAAAATTTATGATGGAAATGTGCGCGATCTCGAGTTGCCGCCAGTTGTCGTTGTCGGCCAGGCGGCGTGTCGCTTCTGCAGCCATTTCCGGCTGAAAATATTTAAAAAACACTTTTGAACAACAACATTTTGCCTGCTCGAATTCAAGCCAAGCGTAAGGGCGCTCTTCCGCCATCACGCACTATCGAGCACGTTGTGCAATATTGCGTCCTTTCGATGTCTTGCCCCCCTTCGCCGCCCTCTTCCATGCCAAGTCGCTTCAATTGCAGCCGCCTGAGAGCAGTTCCTGGTGCCGAATTGTCAGTGGTGTCGTTTCGTATCGTTTGGCTTTGGTCGCTTTTTAGTGGGCGCTGCTGCCATTGTCTTGGCTAGCATTGTTGTTGTTGCTGCTGCTGTTGCACATTATCACCTGCCACATGTGGTTGAAATGTGTTTTTGTCATTTTATGAGCTGCTTGTTAGAATTTTTAATGGGGCCGCGCGGGGTAATGCGCATATGGGCGCATTTGCCTATTCCATCAGCTTAATGGAGTGAAAGTTGTGCGCGCCAAGGACCTTTTGAGAAGGAGCACAAAAAAATCTTGTAGGATGGCAAATTGTAAGATTGCATGGGTTGGTGAAAGGGCGCAGTTTTTGCAAGAGAAATAAAAAATATTATTTCTTAAGGGAAGAAAAGCGTTTGTTGATAACACTGCACAACAGCATGTCTGTTGCATGGAGTTTTTTACATGAATCTGAATCGTTTTTCCACGCTGTTTTCAAAACCATACTCCATTTTTATGTAACAGCTCTAGTTTTCGCAAAAAATGGGCGTGTCACTTTTTCGAATTTTCCTCGACTTTTTTCACGTTTTCCACTGTAATTTCCGAACCAATAATCCTATAGACATGATTTTTATATCGTTTCACTTACAACATTTCATGTCATCTTTTCTGACATTAATCAATTTTATGCGTTTTAAATTGGCGTTGTAATATGGTTTCAAAGTATTGAAAATAATGAATTTCAAGGCGTTTTTTCTGATGGCGAAAATTGTACAGATGTTTCATAAATCAAGTTACGAAGTATATGAATATCTTAAGAAGAAACATTAAGCAATACAACACAGCAAAATTATTTGGCGGAATACACATTCGCATCGAAATAATAGCAAAAATGTACCATAGTCATTTTCATCATTTTTCATACTTTTTCCTTAAAAAATTAGGAGCCTCAAAATATGCAAAGTTTTTTATGTTTTTTGTTTCGAGCACTTCAAGTTTTGTTTTTTGCTTGTATTTCAGACTATAAATGCAACATATAAAAGAGCATATTTTGAGGCCCCTAATTTTTTAAGGAAAAAGTATGAAAAGTAATGAAAATGACTATGGTAAATTTTTGGTATTATTTCAATGCGAATGTGTATTCCGCCAAATAATTTGGCTGTGTTGTAATGTTTGATGTGTCGGCTTTCGTTATACACCTAACTCGTTAATTGATTTACAAAAAATGTGTATGTTTTTGACCATCAAAGAAAACGCCTTAAAATTCCATATTTTCCGAATTCGAGGTCCAATTACCGCGGCATTTTAAAACTTATAAAAATAAATGGCATCGAAAAAGAAGCCGTGCGGTGTTGTTAATGCAATAAGGTGAAAATCATGTCAATCGGTTTTTTGGTTTAGAAATTACGATCAAAAATATGGAAAAAGTAGAGGAAAACTGAAAAAATGACACGGTACCTATATCTCACTAACTAGAGCTGCTAGAAAAAAATCTGAGGATAGATTCGAAATCAGCGCACCCAAATTAGTAAGAAACAGTAGAAAAACTCCATGCAACAGAAAAAAGTGTTTGTTTTGTTGTGCTGTGTAATTGTTGCAGAAATAATCGTTTGTCAATTTTTATTTTTTCCTTAAAACAAGGCGGCAAGTTCTGATTACTAATTCCAAGTTCTGATTTCAGTTTTTTTTGCAAAAATTAAGTTTTATCTAAATAGAATTTTTAAAGAATAAAATATGTTTTAGTCATTTTCTGCACCAACTGAAGTGGTTTCGCATTCAGTGTGCGCCATGTTTGTTTTGTTATATGCAAATATTTGCTGAAAATGTGTAGTGCGGCTCCTTGTGTATCCTGCGTGGAATATTTTAAAGTCAGTGTAAGTATATACAACGCAGGGACCCAAGTGAAGGCGTCCTGCTGGTGTATCTCATTTTCGGCTAAGCCCTTTTCGTGCCTCGTTGCGTCTGCTGTGCGCTTTCCACTCCAGCGAAATGAGTTTTTTCCGCTTTGTAACTACTGGCTTGCGGCGATGGCAGCAGCAGCAGCAGCAGCAGCCGGCAAATTGCGTCGCAGGCACGCTCGCTCGCTGGCTGGGATTAGTTTGGAGCCAATTTATTTTATGCCTCGAGGCAAACATTTTGTTTACTTTCTAAAACATTTCAAATATTCGCATGAATGACAGCAGCGGCGGTAGCGGCGGGCGAGAGTCGGCGTTCATTAACTGAATTTAGAGAAAATGGCAATGCGATGCGCGCAACGATGGTGGAGCGTTGGGCTTAGTTGCGTTGAGGGTGCAATGGGACTGCCAATGTGCGCAAATGCTACCCTCCGAAAATAAGCACTTTACAATACGCACATTTATACAAACAACAACAACAGAAACAACAATGGCAAAAACTTACGCCAGCGGCAAACGGATAGGGGGGGCCGCCCATTGTAGGCCCATTGCCTTTTTAGCCGGGACGCAAGTTATGCAATCAATTTTAAACGAATGGCAAATGGCGAACGGGAAATGGAGAATGGAGAGCGTGGTGCGGCGGTCGGTTGCGCCGTCGAGTGAGTGGGTGGGTGGGTGTGCGTTGAAATCAGAACGAAGCCCGGCTGCCGCCCGGTTTTAGCGCCTGACGCGGTCTGCCGCACAGGAAGTGAAACGCTGAGGGCGAGTGGCGGGTTGCGGGTTGCGTTAGTTGTAGCTGTTGAAGCCTGCATAGGACGAGGGGAATGGGGGGGTTGCGAATTGTGCGCGTGATGCTCGTTTTAAAATTGCGTGTTGTTTGCGCACGAAAAGGGTGAGCTTTCGTGGGATAAGAGCGAGCGGCGGCGCGGGCCGGGCGAGGGAAAATGATGAAGTCAAAACAGAAACTGCGTGTGGAAACGATTACGGAAAGGAGACCGACGCCAGCAAATGTTTGTGGCATAAATCAAGCAGTAAGGCGCAGGGAAGCGGGCCCAATGCGAGCAGTGTTTGTGCAACTGAAGAGTGAGAACGAGCGACACACAAGGCGCGGCTGACTAGGCGCAGTTGACAGTTACGCAATGCGTACAGTGAGGCCCCATATTGATGGCCAAATTTGATGAATTTCAATTCAATTTGGATTTTGGCATTCTAAACATTTTTCTAAAAATCTTTCTGAAAATTTGCTCCACTTGGGCTCAACTAGGCGCACGGCTGTGAAGACGGCACTGTAAAAGCATTAGCGGGCAGACGTCACAACCACGTGGACAGCTGTCCGAACTCAGGGACAGACAATCGACCGCCCTGCACCTTCTGCTGCGACTCGACACAGGCTTTGGCGAAATTAAGGTGTTATTTATTATGAGGAAAATTCCGCGAGCCGCTGTTGGTGTTTGATTGTTTTCGGCTGTTCTCTGTGACATATAAAATGCGAATGATTCGAATGAAATACATATGTAAATGTTGAAGCGGAAATGTTGCCTGTGACAATGTTTGCAGTGCAAATGTCGTTCTCGACGTAAACAAAATGGCGGGCAATTAAAATTTGAAATTACATTTCCGAGCGTGCGTAATTTCCTCGAGGAATTTCATTAAACTGTTGAGGCGTTGAAGGGGCTAAGGGAAAGGGTTGCGTTTTATTTGTTGTTTGTTTAATTGCAAAACAACAAATTCCAACCCAAAAAACGGAATTTATAATTAGTGTGCAAAAGTATTTGAATTGGTTTCTGGTGCTTTGTTGTTGTGTTTGTCGATAGTACAACAAGGACTGTGGGTTTTTATTCGAGTTTTGCAAGACAAATTCTTTTAATTATACCAGCATTTAAATTTTTTTCTGAGCATGTCTTTTTATATTTTTATATGTTTTTAATATGAAAGATCTTTGTAATTTAGTCATTTTCCAGTCCTGTGAAGTTGAGGTTTTTAAAATGTTTTGTACAAAATACCAGAAATTGATTTAGTATCTAACTTTAAGGTATCTTTCAAACAAAAAATTGATATAAAATAATTTTTTGGTATAAAGTAGACATTGGCCTTCCAGAGGACCTATGTATGTGATCGTTCTTGTCTTCTTTTATACATAGATTGTTTATCCTGACTGACTGACTGATTGATTGGTTGATTTATCATCGCCCAGCCCAAACCGCTGAAGCTACAAATATGAATTTTGGACTGTAGGTACATCTTGAAGAATTAACCTTCGCCAAGACGGGATTTTTTGAAATTCGGGGTCTAAAAAGGTAAAACTTGGGTTAAAGTGTTGTATGAAGAAACGTGATTTAATAAACATATTGAATTTGAACTTCCTGAAACTATTCTAGATCGAAACTTATTCGACACGTATTTTATAATTTTTCGAAAATCAAAATTTAACTAGCCCAACAATGCGTTAAGGTTTATTTACGGAAAGACAAACAACACGAACCGATGGGCCTATTGACTTCAACAATTGTAAAAATAATTGAAATAAATAAAATGAGACACCTGTTTCTCATTATTTTCAAAATCGAAATCAATCTGGATCAACGACGGGTTAAAAGTATGTATGGAGAAAGAAATTTTGCTGAGCCCTTTTGATTTCAAACTTTGTGAAAGTACTTCAAATGTAAAATAACTCGATAAGTAATTTTTCTGAATATTAAAATTGGACGGGGTCAGCGACGGGTTAAAAGTTTGTATGGAGAAACTGTGAAATGAAAAATATGAATTAATGGGCCCACTGACATCAAACTTGTGGAAAGTACTCTTTGTGAGAAATAATTTGACACGTGTTTTTCATTTTTTTGAAAATCAAAATCTAACGGGGTCAACAATGGGTTAACAATTTGAATGGAGAAACAAGATTTATTGGGCGTTCTGACTTCAAACTTATCAAAAGCAGTTCAATCGGGAAATAATAAAAACGTGCTTTTAATTTTTTTGAAAATCGAAATCTACCATGGTAAACCAAGGGTTAAGAATTTGTTTGGAGTAAATGTGAAAACACATGATTTAAAGGGCCTTCTGACTTCAAAATTTTTAAAACACTCGAAATCAAAGATAGACACATGTTTTTTTTTTAAATCAAAATCTGATGGTCTCAACAATGGGTTAAGAATTCGTATCGGGGGAAACAGGAGAGCTTGCGTGCGAAGCCGCAGGGCCAGCTAGTGAGCCATAAAAATATTACATCCTCTTACAAGTAGTACATATATCTAAGATTAGTAAATATAGGATACTTATATACATTGTTCAGAAGATGTTCAGCTTACTGAGACCATGGAAACTTAAAATTAAAAAATGAATTTAATTCCAAAGAAATTAAAGGTATTCGCGAACCCATTCGATTCCGAAATGACGCCTTATGATGTACCGTTATATATATTTGACACGCCAGCAAGGTCAACAAAAAGCGGTTTGCTGATAGTCCTTATAAATCAATTCGTCCTCGGAACTTCAGTAGTAGCCTTTGGACCCGAGGTGGTGGTTCCATGTACATAGGTCTTCAACGTTGAACTCAGTGTTGCCAGATACCTTAAATGATTTTCTCCTAAATCTTAAAAAATAGAGAAATTTCCACCAAAAAGTAAAAAAAATTTCCTAAAATATATACGTATAATTTTTTTTTAGTACAGCCTTTTTTATTCATCTTCAGCTTAACAACAAAAACGTAACAAAACCAGAACATATAACAAATTAATTAAATAAAAAGTGCCATTTTTGGCGGGATTTCACTGTGACAGCAATAAGTGAGATCGAGATAGAACGAGGTTACATTTTGTAAGCTTACACATTTTTAACACAATAGGGTGCTTTGAATATTAAAATAGTTGCCAAAATATGTTTTGTTGCCAGTGTTCCCAATAGATCATACTTCGTTATCCAAAAATCTCCCAAAAATCCACTAAGAATCCGAAAAATCCCCTAACATAAAATATAAATCTCTTAAACATTCTCCTAAACAATTCTTCCTCCTACAAATTCAGGCCAAGAATCTCCTAAATCTAGGAGCAAATCTCCTGATCTGGCAACACTGGTTGAACTGAGCCCAAAACACAGATATCACCCAAGTTTTGTAATATCTCAGGCGTGCCAATGAAGATCTATTAATCCTTTTAATATTTATTCGTTACATTATGATTTTTGAATAGACTGTTTATAAATTTTTTGACTTTTTTATATTTGAAGTATTTTTTTAATGTTTTTTATTGACGTTGTTTTATTCATATTTGTAAGGACTTAATATTTGAAACTCTCGTGACTTGAAGAAGGGTGGCAAAGGTCGTTAAAAAATCGATTTTTGGAAAAAGTTGGAATAACACTCAGACGAGTGTTTTACCAGCTCAAACTAGGAATAGAACCTAGAACCTCTGGTGTGAGAAACCAGCGCACTATGTATTCGTTACAATATGATTTTTTATAGACTGTTTTATAATTTTTCGTATACTTTTATATTTGAGGTTTTTGAGGTTTTTTGTAGAAGTTATTTTATTCACAATTGTAAAGTCTTTTATATTTTAAACTCTCGTCACTTAAAGAAACACGCTTTGGCCGTATTTAAAAATCGATTTTGGTAAAGGAAAAAGTTGGAATAACACTCAGACGAGTGTTTTACCAGCTCAGACTAGGAATCGAACCTAGAACCTCTGGTGTGGAAAACCAGCGCATTATTTATTCGTTACAATATGATTTTTTATAGACTGTTATATAATTTTTTGTATACTTTTATATTTGAGGATTTTTTTGAGGTTTTTATTGACGTTCTTTTATTCATATTTGTAAAGTCTTTTATATTTTAAATTCTCGTCACTTAAAGAAATACGGCCAAAGTATTTAAAAAATCGATTTTGCTGAAGGAAAAGTTCGAATAATACTCAAACGAATGTTTAACCAGCTCTGACTAGGAATCGAACCTAGAACCTCTGGTGTGAGAAACCAGCGCACTACCCGCTGAACTATCGAGGCCGAGGCCATAATACGTGACACATTATTCTTTAAACCATCTTTAAATAAACATAATCGAGGCAGATTAGTCTCCCGACTGCAAACAGATTTTTTTAAAACAGATCGCTTGCGTTAAACGCACTTCTGATTCTATTTTATTGACTTTATAGTAAAGTTTTATTGGTTCGCGCCAAATTCCGTTCAAATTTCATGGATCAGTGCTTTCAGCAAGATTTCGTGTTGAAATTTAATTTCCTGCACCTTGCAGCGAGCGCACACGAACGGAATTAACATTTCAGAAATGGCGTAAAAGGATTTCTGATTCATACGCGTTGCGTATGATTTATGGCCTGCGATAACTTTATATCTAAAAAAATACATTTCTGCCGCTCGCTGTCGGCGGGGCATGGGGCCGGAACATATTCATAAAATTAGCTGCATATGAATAAAAAAGGCCAATACACAAGCAAGCGCAGGCGAAAAGCAAGCGACTACGTGCGGTAAATTCTTATGAAGTCTCCCCTTGTTCCCCCAAAAGCACCAGCCGTCGTTGTGGCCGCCTCGGCAAAAGGTTGCACCCCATTCAAAATGAAACAAAAAAAAAAAAAGAAAATAAATCCGAAATGCTGGATATGAAAGCAGAAAATGAAGGAAAATCTTATCTGAAACCCCATCTAAGCTCTAAATGGAGAAACGACGACGTCGAAGGGGGTTAGTAAGGGGGGCCGGGGGCATGCAGAAGCGCACAATAAACATTGCAACGCAGCGAACACTACAGCCGTCTGTGCGGGTTCCCGGTGCCCGGTTCCATGGCCTCATTTGGTATGCGGCAGCCATTGCGTGCGCGCTGCAAACACTGGCGACGGCTGAGGCGATTTGCTGGCAGTGGCGACGGCGACGGCAACAGCGTCGGTGTCGTTGACGAAGGCAGCAGTAGCAGAGGTGTTGATGGCATAACACATGACACCGCCGGCATAAAATCCACCATCAGCATTTGGGGCTTCACAAAGGGCCTCACGTCACGCTGCCGAGCCGCGCCAGCCAAAATGGTGTCCTGCCAGCGTGGAGGCAGCCGAAATATCATAATAAATAAATTTGAAACGCATTTGGAATTTGTGAGCAGCTCACCAGCAGCCAAAAACCTTCGGCTGCAACGAATCGTAACGTTTCGCTGCGACGCTGGCGGGGCAACAATTTAATTCGTTGAATTCCGCGCGCTCGTTGCGCATTACAAAAAAAAAAAATGGCAAAAACTAGAAGAGCAGAAAAATTCAACCACAGCAATAATAATAATAACGACACGTTGGAAACTAGCGCAGCGGTGGTGGACGGTGAAGGTGCTTCGGGTCGTGGCTGCAAAATCCACCACAAAAATGCGGTTTCTGTTTTTTTTTGTTGGACGAAGCACTTTATTCGCAGCGCAACAACACACACACCTATACACATACTCCTATGTGCGTGTGTGTGTGTGTGTGTGGATTTAACGTACCAGCCATGCAGCCACGACTCGAGCAACTCGGGACGACCTGACAGCCGCCGCGCTTATCCGTTCCATTATTTCGATGAATTTATTGGCAGGCGCGCTGCTTTGCCGCTTTTTGTGTCTGCCAGTGCGCTTGCGAGCCTTTCGGTCGACGAATAATGCCGCAATCGTGCCGCAGGCTTTGGGTTGGGTTATGTTGTGTTCCGAAGATGTGACTTGATTTTGAAATTAATGAAATGTTCAAGTTTATCTGGCACTGACGGTTTGAGTGCACTAAGGCGCATTTATTTCAGTTGGTTTCTTTTATTCAAAGTCTGCTGCAGTGATCTGCTGCACTGAGCGAAAAAATGTGATGAATAGAATACAAATCAAAGTCAAACTAAGATCGATCGAACATACTTTTAGACTGATGAATGATTATACTCGTAGTTTACTTTAGTTTATTTTATTATTGAGTATTGAATGATTATTTTTCCGCAGTTTAGAATGATTACATAAAGTTTTGATGTGAATTCGGCGATGCTGCTATTTCACCAATGATTTTGGTATGAGGACATAATTAAACGATTGAATGTCTAAAATGGATTTGCAACTGTTGTAATGCTCAGTAATTAAAATCGTTATTTTTTTTAATTCGGTTACTTAAATTTCAAAATTACACAAGAAAAATAAAAGTGCTAGAACATTTGAAAAGCGTATAAACTCAATTTGACAGTTGAAAAAAGAGGAAGGAAAAAGAAAAAGCACCGATCACGTAAGAAAGGAAGGTTATTGTGATTGTTGATTGTTTTGTGTATCTTACACCAACAATGGTTATAAGATCAGATCAGGTTTCAGATCCACTGTACTTGAATATTGATATATGTACATTCATCACACCTTTCCTAAACGAGACGTAAAGGCAAACATTTGATTGATAACACCGTGCGACAAAAATTAAAAAAATTTTTCACACCGGAAAAAATCCATATGTGTGTGAAACTAGAGACCAAATATAGTAATACTGCGTACTCAGTTTTTCATTTCTACATCCTTTATCCTTTTTAAAAGGACTTCAAAATTTTGAAGGGGATACAAAAGAAAAAATATATAAAAAATACTTACCCTAATTAGAATATGGCGATATGTATATCAAATGAAAGAGGAAAGGGTCAAGAATTTAAAAAAAAAATTTGAAAATGTTAATCCTTTATATCCTTCAAAATTTATATAGAATTTTCTTGAAAAGTAAGTATGTTAAAACCCAATATCTCCTTGATCACGTGTCAAAATTTCATTACTCTAACTTTATTGATTTTGTATTTTTTTATAATTTAAAATAAATTAGATACTGATACTCAAATAAATTAGAATTTTTGTACTTCATTAGAATTGCAGCTTCCGCCTTTTTAATAACATTCGAACCAATAAAGTTAGAGTAATGAAATTTTGACACGTGATCAGGGAGATTTGGGGTTTTAACATACTTACTTTTCAAGAAAATTCGATGTAAATTTTCAAGGATATAGAAGATTAAAATTTTCAAAGGACCTATTTCATACCCTTTTTTTACAAATAGATCAAAAAATTAATTTTATTTAAATTCTTGAGCCTTTCCTCTTTCATTTGATATACATTTCACCATATTTTAACGAGGTTAAGTATTTTTTATATTTTTTTTATTTTTTATACCCTTCAAAATTGTGAAGTCCTTTTAAAAGGACAAAGGATGTAGAAATGAAAAACTGAGTACGCAGTATTACTATATTTGGTCTCTAGTTTCACGCACATATGGATTTTTCCCGGTGTGAAAAATGCTGTCGCACGGTGTAATAGATTACACAGCACAACAAAACAAAAACTCTTTTTTTCTGTTGCATGGAGTTTTTCTACTGTTTCTTACTAATTTGGGTGCGCTGATTTCGAATCTATCCTCAGATTTTTTCTAGCAGCTCTAGTTAGTGAGATATAGGTACCGTGTAATTTTTTCAGTTTTTCCTCTACTTTTTCCATATTTTTGATCGTAATTTCTAAACCAAAAAACCGATTGATATGAAATATCAACAACACCGCACGGCTTCTTTTCCGATGCAACTTATTTTTATAAGTTTTAAATTGCCGCGGTAATTGGGCCTCAAAGTCGGAAAAAATTGAATTTTAAGGTGTTTTCTTTGATGGTCAAAAACATAGACATTTTTTGTAAATCAATTAACGAGTTAGGTGTATAATGAAAGCCGACACATCAAGCAATACAACACAGCCAAATTATTTCTCGGAATACACATTCGCATTGAAATAATAGCAAAAATGTACCATAGTAATTTTCATCACTTTTCATACTTTTTCCTTAAAAAATTAGGGGCCTCAAAATATGCTCTTTTATATGTTCCATTTATAGTCTGAAATACAAGAAAAAAACAAAAAGATTTTGAATTGCCCGAAACAAGAAAAATTAAAAACTTTGCATATTTTGAGGCCCCTAATTTTTTAAGGAAAAAGTATGAAAAGTGATGAAAATGACTATGGTACATTTTTGCTATTATTTCGATGCGAATGTGTATTCCGCCAAATAATTTGGCTGTATTGTATTGCTTGATGTTTCTTCTTAAGATATTCATATATTTCGTAACTTGATTTATGAAACATCTGTACATCTGTACATCTGTTTGCCATCAGAAAAAACGCCTTGAAATTCAATATTTTCCTACTTTGAAACCTTATTACAACGCCAATTTAAAACACATAAAATTGATTGATGCCAGAAAAGATGGCATGAAATGTTGTAAATTCAACGATATAAAAATCATTTCGATAGGATTATTGTTTCGGAAATTACAGTCGAAAACGTGAAAAAAGTCGAGGAAAATTCGAAAAAGTGACACGCCCATTTTTTCGAAAACTAGAGCTGTTACATAAAAACGGAGTATGGTTTTGAAAACAGCGTGGAAAAACGATTCAGATTCATGTAAAAAACTCCATGCAACAGACATGCTGTTGTGCTGTGTTATAGAATATTTTAAAAGCTTGAGCCAGTCCATTGCTTCTGAAAAGTAGGAAGACTGGGTATCTTCATTCTTCAAAAGAATAAAATTTTCATATTCGAAGCAAATAGCTTAAAGCGCCTAGAAAAGTAGGAAAAGATATTTGACTTCCAATGTTGGGTTTTAGACTCTTTATTATAGGGTTTGTTATGCCTGGAAGAACGCATAGTTGATTTCATAAGCTATATACAAGTATTTACGATTTCCACTGGCCATTTGTGAATTCTTAACTGGTTCTGGAGCTAACTAGCTAACAGTTGGATCTCTTGATAAAGGAGAGCAGATCCGAAATTTCCACTTTTGCCGCGCAAGCCATGTCCGCTAGGAATCTCGCCTCCAGGATACGGAGTCTGCGTTCCTGCAGAGCCGCGCAGTGGCATAGGAACCGGTTGTTTAGAATGCCTCCTGTCAAAGGCGTTGGAGTGTTTTAGCTAAGAACTAATAAGAAAATGGGCGTGTTTTGCTTGTGATGAAAATTTAAACTGCAATCAAAATAATCTCTACACAATTTGTATTTCTTTTTGTTCTGTCTGCCGGTCCATGAATGCAAGAAATGCAAGAAAGTATAGAAAATTCTACAAGTTGAAAGTATTATAGGATCGTATTAATTATTCTTTTATATCTCAAATGATAATAATAAATATGTATGTATCTATTCCCAACTGGGAGCAATATTGAATGCAGCTGGAATATGCATATTGAGGCTTTTTTTATCGCCACTGCGTTTTTGAATCCACCTGTGCTGGCAAGCAGTGCTCAAAAGAGTTCAACACGTCGGCCAAACTGCCAACCAGCCAGCTGGCTATCGGTTTTAGCCCTTTCGTTCAAGTTGTTGGTGTTGTTGTTTTGTTCGGCGCTCATGCCGGGACGTTTGGTTTTTTGGAAAATATCGTGTAATGAAGTTATTACGAGTTTTAATGTTGAAATTTATGCGCAGCCATTAAAATCCGAGAAACACGTTTTCGGAATATTTTAACAATTTTCAGTGTTGCCTGTTGTGTTTTTGTAGCAAACTGTTGTTGTTGTTGTTTTGTTGTTGTTGACGCTTACATTTTTCTTCGGTCTTTTTCTCTTATCGGCGGCACAATTTCAGAGAAGCGTTGGGCCTCTGCTCGTACCGAGGCGTTGGCTGCGTTCGTCGTGGCTCATTTGCATTTTTTTATGTAAAGTGTAAAAGCGCAATCAAAGAATCGAAAATGCAATCGGCTAAATAAATAATCAGTTGGCCAATTGGCGCATTCCCGATGCAGCGAACGCAAACGGCGACAGGAACGTCGACGGTAACGACGCGACGGCACATTGCAAATGGAGAATGCAAGAACTGCCTATGCGAGTGCTATGGAAATTGTGGTTGTTGTTGCAGTTAACTGCTCTGCTAACTGGTTTTCGAGTTTGGCCTATCGCGCAGCTGGCCAACAATGTTGCACAGTGCGTTTTCCTGCGAGGCCAACATTGCAGTTGCAATTCGGCTGGTGTGGAGTAGACGGGGGCCACTGGCTGGCGCTGGCCACTTGTGCCGCGCACCACACCAATTTAATTGCAAGCACTGCGATTAGTCGCCATCCGCCGTTGCTGCTGTCGCCGTTCGTTCGCCACATGCGTCGCGCAGCATGTGGAATCGCAGCCAGTCGAACTGGTTGGCCGCTTGGCTGCTTACATAGTTGACTGTTGTTCCGGCATTCACTGCGGCTGCAGTGTGTGTGTGCTTGATGCTGTCGATGGCGTTGTTATTGTTGTTGTTGAAACGGCGCAGAGGTGCAGCGTGAATTGCGTTTCGCGCACATTTGTAATTCAATGAGAATTGCACGCGACATTGTTGCAGGCAAAAATATTAATTGCATTTTATAGGCCTTGCTTGACGCATTTGCATTTTAATGTCGCGCATTAAAATCGCAATTTACAATACCCACGCGCTGCACTCGGCCGGGCGCGTTGTTGCAATGCGGCGTGCAACACGCGCGCTCGCTGGCGCTGTCGCTGTTGCTGTCGCCGCGTGCTCAACTCTGCCGCCCGCTTCACGCGTGAGCGATAAGCAGTGGCAGCATGCACCGCGGCAGCTTACTTAAAGTTGGAGTTCGACGGAGTTGAATTGGAATTCTGGCACTAACTGTTGACATATTTACAGCTGTGACGATTGAAGTGGCAACGTTTTTCTGAAATTAGATATTTTTACATAGATTCAAAGATATGTATTTTTACTAAATTGTCTATTGTTTTATTCACTTAGCTGCAGGGAAGCCTTAAAGGTGCTTACAAATTCTATTTACCGCGAGAAACCGCACTACAACTACTTGCTTTATGACTCCTAAAGGATCCTTTTGCAAATGAAATTATTCATCTATTACATAAAGAGAAAAAAAAACTTAATGTATATAGGAAGAGATAGGATAAGAAAAATTTCGAGTAATAGAAGCAACACATACACACATGTTAAAATTTTTCCAATATAGGTTGATGTAGGATCGATCTGCTGAAGCTCTGCTCAAGTACTCACTAAAGGCTTAAAGGAAAAGAGGACACAGGAAGGAAGAGTGGGTGAGAGTGGTTGAGTGAGATAAAGGAGACACTAGGAGCTTACACTTCCTTTTGTGTAATTTACCTGGACTCAGTGGCGCACGCAGGATTTTGTTTCGGGGGGAGGGTTTGTGTAACTTTTTTGAGAACTTTGAAATATAATAAATAGATGTATGAATCTACAGACTGAGATTCAAAACATGTATGTTTTTCATATTTTTGGTCCTGAACGTTCAAAATAGAAAATTTAGTTAAATGGAGACAATTTTTCTCTTTCATTTGATACCCATACCTTCATCATTGCATAACCGCAAATATTTAAAAAAATATTTGAAATGTCTATGTCCTTAAAATTTTAAAGTCCTTTAAAAAGGACTTTGGGTCAGAAAATGAAAAACTGACTATGCCAGGTCACTATGAATGACCTCTAGTTTCCCGTCTATATCTACATTAAGATAGGTCTCGGCAAAAAAAAAGTTTTTCTCGCCAATGTAAAGTTGGTGTTTTCACTCAGTGCATCATAACTTTGTAATTTTTCTTTCGATTCTATTGATGTTAGGCTTAATATTTGCACAAATAATATATCTTTCATCTTAGATTTTAAAACCAAAGGAGAAAATTTATTTTATCTATAAAAAAAATTCGAAAATTTATGATTTTTGAAAATGGTCGAAAAATTCACTTTTTTACAACTTTCACCGTCAGTAATTTCTCCAAATCTCATCTGATTTGGACAATCTGTATATCTCTGTATATATCTCTGTATATCTTCTGACCGACGGACATCTTGTGTTAGTCGAATGATTCGTTTACGAGATATGTGCTCATAACTGAAACAACAGGGGAAAAAACTGTTTTTTCGAAGATTTTTCGAAAACGCTTCTTAAAAAATTTGTTGGTCTTCAGTTTCGTGTTCAGCGATCCAAAGTTAGTCTAGAAAACACTTTTATTTTTAAGTGCATTTTTTGGGTCGAGTAGTGTTATTGATGATTGAATATATATGCGACGGCTATAAATTAAATTTCTGTACTAACTTAAAGATATTTCGGGGGGTTTAAACCCTAAGACCCTCCCCTGTGTGCACCACTGCCTGGACTCCTTTACAAATCTCAGGCTATCACCCAGGATTAGATTGAGTACAGTACAGTACACAGAAAATGCCCTTTGCCATCTACTGACTTTAGACTTTAGATTACGTAAGTGGGCGTCATGGATTATATAATTCGACTCTGAGTCGAGAGTTCCAATATTTCCTTCTCTCTTAGTTTCAGAAGGAATTTTGCTGCCATCTGGTTAACACACAACACTTGGTACTTGAAATATCTAGGGAAGTTATTCAAACATCAGTGCTTCCTAAACTGATCTCGAAAGTAGTAATCGATTGCAATAGACACAGGGAGAGATGAACGAATCTTTTCAAAACATATTTATGTATAAAATTATTACAGAAATAATTTCTTGTCCTTTAAAATACTTCTTCTCAGATGTGTATGTTTGAAAACTTGCTACATGTAAACAAAATTTTATCATTTTGTCGTTACACAACAAAAGCACAATTTTGTGTTGCACTTAGCCAGCATTTTGTTTACATAATTTCTGTCAGTTTTTGGCTTATCAGTAAACATGAAATGAATAGATTGTGCAGAGCCTAAACCTTCTATGAAGAATTTCATCTATTTAGGTGGAATGACAGATTGACATATCGCACACCCACTTCAAAAGTGACACAACTAAAAATTTTTAATTTTCGAGTTTATGTGTTAATACTGTGCACAATGCATCTATCTACCAATAAGTAAAAGCTCAGTATATTTTGTTGTTGTTAACTAGTGTCCGACCGAAACCACTTTTTTGGGCCGAAACCGAAACCGAATATTCGGTTTTTTTTTAATATTCGGCCGAAACCGAAACCGAAACTTTCTAGTTGAAATAAAAATCACCATATCAAGCACTTTTTTCAACAAATGAATTTTACATTAAGTAAATAAAGAACAAACAAACAAACATAGCATAAATAAATAAATACTTATTAAAAAAAAAACAATTTATTCATTTTTTAAAAACGTAAACATGAAAAAATCACCCTTTCGTACCTTACTCGCTAATATTCAAAATTAAATAATTTAATATTATATGCTAAAAAAATAAATTTATTTACATTGGTGGCATCTAAATTATTCCTCCTTTCACTATATATCTGCTACACAATAAAATGTAAAATATACTCTAGAAAGTTTCGGTTTCGGTTATTCGGCCATTTTTTGGCCGAAACTGAAACCGAAACCGAAACCACTGATTTGGGCCGAAACCGAAACCGAATATTCGGTCGGGCACTATTGTTAACTGTTGTCAAAATACAGTTCAGTTCTTCATGTCGAGAAGTTTGATGAGTCCTAATTCAAATTGTGACACTTTTGACGAAATAAATTTTTGTTGAAGTTAATTTTAAGTAAAGTTGTGACAATTTTAGTATATATTTTCAAATAAAAAATTAATTTCGAATTTTCAAAATTTTTTTTCCAACTTTTTAACTGTCATTTATAATTATTAAATTCAACAAAAGTGAAATAACTTAAAATAATTCGGTAATTATTGAATTAAAATATTATCAAAAAAGGCACAACTCAAAATTTTGGATTCTCTAGTGTAAAATAAAAAAGTCTTTGTAACTTATCCTAAAGCATAATCTGTATGGATTTTCTACTAAACGGTGTATACTTTATTTTTAAAAAATGTTTATTCAGCCCAAAAACAGTTGTTTGCGTTTCCTGAAAAATTAAAAATTTTTTTTTGGGTGTGCGATTTGTAAATTTTTATTCGTATCGAAAGATACTAAAGACATTTGTCCCCTCGATATCGAAAGGTGTGTTCAAATGTTTTTTTTCTATTTTAGAAAACTATCCAAAATCTATCAAGACAAATGACTTTGACTTTGACTTTTGACTTTAAACCCACTACAAATCGAAGCCATATTCTGTTGTTGTCTCTAAAAAAAGAGTTGATTTATTTCATTTCATTCAACTACATGTCACATTTATGGCTTTAAATACATGCCTGGTCTCAATACAGATCAAACAAATGCAACACTCCTTGTTTGCGTTCATCATTTTAATTCCATTAACATTTAGAATAATTTGTTGGACATGTTTTCTCCTTGTTTGTTGTTGCCATTGTTGCCATTTTAATAGTCAAATTTGAGTTTTTCAAATCAATTGGACTTTTCAAATTCAAATGCCGCGCTTTATTGCCAGCTTTAGTGGCATTCAATCGTCTTTCGAATCGAACTGTGTGGCGGCTGCGAACGACCTCCCGAAAGTTCACTGTCGCTGCATAGTGATTTGATTTGATATTAAGAAAGCACAATGCGCAACGGCAAATCAAACACGTCGCACACGTCACGTCACGTCTGGCCCCCGCACTCGTGTGTCCCTTCAGCGATGTTGTGCGGTGCTGCGGTTTGCAAATTTCAAACACAATAAAATGTATTAAAATGTGTAGAGAACAAAGCACAGCAAAATGAAGCAAAAGCGAAAGCAGCAACAACAATGCCGACTTGTATTGTACAATAATAATGACTACAATAAAATGTGTAGCCTTGTCGTCGAGTGAAGATGGAAATAACATAGAAATAAAAATAATAAAAACTCACTGCGGCAAACTTCAAACGGCCGCAGATTATGAACAACGCTTACGGACACTGGCTGTGGCAAAAAAAAAAGCAAGTAGTATAAAAAAATGTTTGAGCCAACTGGAAAGCGCCAGCAGCGATGAGCTGAAGGAATATTGAGCGAGTAGGCGCAGTTTTACGACGCGCATTGATTAATAATTTTCATTAAACTCTGTTCGAGGCTCGGTTTCTTACTCGAACTTGATCGACCGACATGGCCACCGCCGGCTAGTGGGAAGTTCTGACGCCGAATGCGCTGCAAACGATGATTTAATCGAACTGCTGCGCGCCTGCCCACCAGTGAGACTGCGTCATTAAGTCAACCAACGCGTTCGAGCTGCGTTAAAAATTGTTAATTTATATGAAAAAAAAAACAATCACAAAACGACAAGAAAAAAGGAAACAGTGGACTGGCGCGACCACAAAATTGGACTGAACGTTGGTTGGACGCAGTCACCGCCTTGTTGTGTCTTATCGTTTTGTTGGTAGAGATCTCGGTTTGTCTCTCCAACTGGGTGGCATCTTAATTATTAAATTAGTGATTTTGTTTTTTGTTTTGTTTTTGGCATCTTTGTGCGGTTGAAGCCGAAACAGGTTGTCCGATTGGCTGCGTTTGGATTCTCTCGTTAATTGCTACAATGTGTTAAAAGTTGAAATTTATGTTTTAATTAGCATGAAAATGAGCTCAAATAAATAAATAAAATACCACAAAAATGAGTTACTGTTGGCATTGTTGTTGTTGTTGGTGCATATTGTTTTAATATAACCGTCAAAGCATTTTATGTTGTTTATTTAACATTTGTGTTTTTTAATTTTCTCGGCTTTGGCTTTTATGTATTTTAAAAATTCGAAAATTCACAAATTCAAATTCATGAAAATCGTGCGCCTTTCAACAATTCGCAGTTTATTCACCCTTCACGCGTTGCAGTGTTTACACAACATTCAGTTTTTGTGCATTTTACTGCGCGCTGTCGGTGGTTGTTGTAAACATCGTTTGCGTCGTGTTGGCTGTGTTAAATGCTGCCATTACGCTCGAGAAAATGGCCAAGAGAATGTTTGCGCGTCACCCAAGTCCCCATTCAAAATGAGAATTCTTTGAAATACTTTACCCAAATACAAATGCACCAAAAATAGCTGCAAGCAATAGAAAAAGAACAGACAGACAGACTGCTCGTCCGACGTTCGAAGTGAGTGGGGTCCGCGTGCATTGGTTGCCCTACACGAAAAGACGAAAAATACGAAAAAGAACACTTGAAAACATAAAGTCGGGGAAAACTGACACCCAATGAGTGTTGGCGCATTGGTTTCTAAACAAAATGAACGCTAAATAACTGCAACGATTCTGGAATCCAGCTGAAAGATGAACAAACAATTAATAAACGAAAACATGTTTTCTACGCGAAGATATTTTTGTTTGGTGTTGAAATATGCGGTGAAGGAACATGAAATTCAAGTCATGGCTCGAGGCTTTTCGTTTGTTCGTGGTTGAAGATTCCTTTCTTTAGATTTGGCTCTAATTATTTTGTGTAGTTTATAAAGCAAAGAGTTGAGTTGAGTTGAGTTGAGTTAACACTCAATACTACAGTTTTGCATCATTCATAATTTTTCATAGTTTTTTTTATTTTCTTATTGATGATTATTGTTCCTATTTAATATTCTTTTACACTCCGAGTTCCATTATTTCGAATTCTTGATGAAGTGAAGTTCTAATCTACGCTTAAAATTTTAGTTTTGAATCAGTTATTCCAAGCAGTCAATAACTCAAGCTTAGCGGTTCACAATGGGTCTCGGTAGTATTCAAGTGGAAGTGTTACTATTACACAAGAAGAAAACAAAAGAAAATTTTATATAATCTAACTGCCAAGTATTAATGTTAAGAATTGAATCCATTCCATATTATCAAAGTCTTTCTGTTGAGGGTTATTTTTCCAATATTTGGGAATTCAAAGTGCATTTAAAATTAGTTAGCTCTCCGAGTCCAGCCTGGACTTCATTACAGTTGAAATTATAGGTTTGCCGCCTGGCTAGCTAACCTGACCGTTTGATCAAATTTAAGGACATACACATTTCAAATATTTTTTTCAAATATTTGCGGTTGTGCACTGATGAAGACATGGGTATTAAATGAAAGAGGAAAATTGTCTCCTTTTAACTTATTTTAATTTTTAACTTTCAGGACCAAAATATGTCAGGTATGGAAAACATAAATGTTTTGGATCTCAGTCTGTAGATTCATACAACTAAATTTTTTTCTATTTCAAAGTTCTGAAAGTTCAAAATAGAAAATTTAGTAAAAAGGAGACAACTTTCCTCTTTCATTTAATACCCATGTCTTCATCAGTGCACAACCGCAAATATTTGAAAAAAATATTTGAAATGTGTATGTCGTTAAAATTTTAAAGTCCTTTAAAAAGGACTTTGAGTCAGAAAATGAAAAACTGATTATGCCAGGATACTATAAATTACCTCTAGTTTCACGTCTATATCACCATTTGGAGGGGTCTCGGAAAAATAAAAAAATTTGTTCGCACGGTGTAATAAATGAAAAGTTGGTGTTTTCACTCCGTGCTTTATAACTTTGTCATTTTTCTTTCGATTCAATTGATGTTAGACTTAATATTTGCAAATAATATATCTTTCATCTAAAGTTTTAAAACCTGAGGAGGTAATTTTTTTTATCTATAAAAAAACCATTCGAAAATGTATAATTTTTGAAAATGGTCAAAAAATTAA
Source organism: Melieria picta (assembly GCA_964056695.1). Lineage (NCBI taxonomy): Eukaryota > Metazoa > Arthropoda > Insecta > Diptera > Ulidiidae > Melieria > Melieria picta. The sequence goes on from OZ057398.1 coordinate 140,989,962, forward strand.
ATTTTTAAACTTTCATCGTCAGTAACTTCCCCAATCTCTAAATCTGATTTGGACAATCTATATATCGTTGGAAAGGTTAGTTAATTACCTTCTGAACGACGGTTAGCCACTTGTGTTAGTCGAATGGTTGGTTTACGAGATATGTGCTCATAACTGAAATAAGAGGGGAAAAACGTGTTTTTCGAAGATTTTTCGAAAACGCTTCTTAAAAAAATTTTTGGATTTTCAGTTTCGTGTTCAGCAGCCGAAGATTAGTCTAAAAAATACTTTTGTTTTTAGGAGCATGCGATGAACCCATTTTTTGTCGGGTAGTGTTTTTAATGTCAGCATCGTCACTCCATTGTTTTCTACTGATGAAACGTATCTAAGAAGTAGTGGCTGACTCTGTATGAGACGAACTTAGTCCTCTATATGAGCCCATTGTGATACCACAAATTCCACCCGTTTGAAATATGTATGCAACACTGTTTTTTCAACATGCGTTACAACACACATTTCAAACGGATGGCGGAAGACAATTTCGTTTCACTCTTGGAGGTTGTGCCAAAAGCCCACTCCTGCGATTCTTGTTATTTTTACCTGAAACATGTGGATGGCGAAAGAAGTAGACGAGTGATTTGCCAGCCCGAGCTGGGAATCGAACCTAGAGCCTCTGGTTATGAGAAGCCAGCGCGCTACCGGCCGAACTATCGAGGCCAGCTGAGAAGTAGCTAATCTAAGGAGTATTTAGATATAATTTGATATTGCGTGCCCAAAATATAAAATAATTCATCCACAATTCTGTTAAACTCTCCAACTCCAATTCTACAAAATTGGTTAAGCCACGAATGACTAATGTCGAATGCATGCGTCGAAAAACTAAAAGTTGTGTCACCCTTTTGGCATCACATCTGACTTGTTCTAAAACTATGAATACCCACACAAAACTAAAGGAAAATGTGTAGAAACAAATTTTTTTCCCAAATCTATAAATTGCTTTTGCTGTGATGTGTTGTTGTTTTGGTTGTCGTTCGGCATGAACAACACGAACATGAACAATGTTCCAATATCTTGAAAATTAGAGCATGACCTGCGCCGCGCTGCGTGAACCCTTTCGGTCTCTGTTTGCGCTGCGCCTGTTCCCAGCCGCTGTCTCTGTGCCTTTTGTTGGCTTTGGCGGTTTTCTAACTTACACTGTTGTTGTTGTTGTTGTTAGTGCTGTTGTCTTGTGATGCAATAAAATTCAAATAACACCAAAAAGGATGTATGTGTGCGTGTAGTTTGCCTCGACGACAAAAATTCAAACAACCTCAACGAGCACGAACGAGTTGCGTCCAGCAGTTTTGTTGTTATAATTTTCTATTTTTGAATTTTTTGTTTCTTTAACTTTTCCGGATTTTATGGTTTTATTGTATTCATCCATATCGCCTGAAAAACTGATTTACGATCTGAACCCGTTTCGCTGTTGGCCATGCAGCCGCTCCGCTGTTTGTCTCTCGGGCCAGCAGCGCTGCCATCGCACCGTGAACAATCAAATTCTGCCGCTCGAAGGCTAAATTTGAATGCTAAAGGATTTGTTTACGCACTCGCGTGTGAGCGTATGTGTGTGTGTGTGTATGGAGTATCCGTAAATGTTCAACGTTTTTAAAAATAGGCAAAATTGTAAAACGCACTGAATGTAATTGGACTGAACGGAACAGAACTGACTGCATGTTGTTTGTTTTGCTTAACGCTTTCAAAACTGAACATTTATACAGTCGGCTTTGACTTGGTCGGTGTTGAGTTGTTTACGTTTGCAACAAAAACAAAACAATTTACTTGGCATTTGGTCAGCAAGTGCGTCATGGGCCATGCGTATTGCGGATTGAGGCGTGTGTGCGTTTGGTGGTCGGAAAGGGGAACAGGGCCGTGCAAACTTTTGAACTAGTTGAAGGGGTTTGTCTTAAAAAAATTACAAGTAAAATGATATGTTTTTTGAGGGATTTATGGGATTGCTAGAATCAAAAAATTAGTGACAGATAGTTGGAACTGAGTTCTACAAATGAAACATTTTTGTGGAGACATCATTTCATAAATGTGTGTGATAGGAAGACAGCCTCGACTTTTCAATAGTTTCTTAGTTTCTTAGTTTCAGGCCGCAATTCTGGCATTCTGGGAAAGTGTGGTCAGGCAAATCATAATGCAAAGTCTGGCATCTTTTTCCGGCATGTATTTACTTTTAAGAAGCATACTATTTTATTTTTTTTATACTATGGATTCCATTCCGTGTGAAATAAGAAGCCACCATTAAGTACATTTATTAAGTTCTCAAACAGCAATTAAGTATGCAAACATAAACATACAGACAACTTAATTATGAACAAATCGGTGTATATTAAGTTTCAGTGCGTTTCGGCAATGAAATTAAACACTTTCGGGTAATTAAAACAGTTTATGACATTTATTGTGATTGATTTTTATTAACGTTTCTGACAGGTTGTCGACGTTCACGTGCGATCCACAAAGCTGTGTCGCCAAATATGGAACAACAAAATAATGCCATCCAGTGACATGCGTGCTTGAGGGTGAACGAGAGGGCGGGGCCGAGGGTTGTTGTGATTGTAGCGCAAGTAGGAATGCGAGCGATTACTCACAACAAATCAGATCACAAATGAGTGCAAATTTTTCAAGTGTTTACACACTATTTACGGCCTAGAATTGAGGCGGTAAAGCGGTAATGTCTGGGGAGTGGGCCATATTTTTACAGCTATGCCTTTTATGGTTGTCAACAACATAAACAAATAACCATCAACAGCAACAACAACAGCAACAAAAACAACAACCCGAACGAAAATAACAACGGCAACCAGAGCAGCAGCAACGTTCTCGTAAATTGCTGATAATTAAAAGTGCACAATAAACTTCTACACCCTTTTGTGTCCGTCCACTTGGCTGTCTGTCTATGAATGTGTGTGTTTGTGTGTCTGTCCGCCGACCTGGCTGTCACAGTGACTTACTTTAACGTCTTCTATGGGCCATGGGAGTAGATATTCGTACGCGTTCCGTTTAGTGGGTCATAATTCACTCACTCAAATTCACACTCGCACTCAAACGCAGCGCAACGCAGCGGCATCGTAAAATTTGTTTACCAAACCAACAATGCACACACACACACATACACAACTAAAGCAATCATGGCAGCGCCATCAAACAACAACTGGCAAAAGCCAACAAAACGGCCGCAAGAACAAATACGGCAGCAAGCGCTCGTTTTTTTTACAATCGTTTAAAAAGTCGTCAAAAAATTAAGCCTTAAAAATATTTATATGATATTCTTTAATTTTACGAGGCAACAAAAATATTTATATTAGCAATAATTTCACCTACAACACGCAACGGCGGCAACACCATCGATAATCACCGTAAGCGGTGTCAGTGCCGGCTGCTGGCAGACACCAACACCAGCAACAAAGACGCGTCTGCCAACTGTTTGATTGCGTTGCTTTGTTTCGCAGTCAGCCAGCGTTGATGGCTTCTTGGCTGGCTGACAGATTGGGCCGCCTCGCAGTTGGCAGCAGTGGGGCAGCATTGGCGTCGGCTCTCGCTTTCGCTGTGCGACTCGTAACTCACTTTAATGAGTGGCGGCGTTCATTAAGCTGACGTAGAAAGATCAATGGAACAATAATTGCGCTCTTAAATGGCAGCAATAACAACAGTCGTAACAAGTGCACAAACAATGCCAAACAATACAATACAAAATACGGCAAACATTGCAAATATTTAGTCAAATAAACAAAACTAACAGTAAATAAAACTACAGTGAAATAGTAAAATAGTAATAGTGAAATAAAAAAATAACTATGAAAATTAAAAAGTAAATAAAGTAGATACATAGATATAAATTCAATTGAAAGTTAAAATAAAAATGTGTATAAATTTGTCTTAAATCCATTTGATTTGATTTCAGATCGAATTCAACTTGATTTGTATAAAAACTAATGAAATCGAATGCGCCAATTTAAATAAAATTTATTCAATTTAACTTGACTCACTTAAAAAAATTTACATTTAATTTAATTTTATCACACAAAAAATAAAAAAAAAATAAGTTTACAAAAAATTAAAACAAAATATCAAATCATGTCAAATATAGTCCATTAAGCTCAAGTCGGTCAGTATGTATAAGTATATATAGTATATCTATAAGTATACGAATCAAAACTTACGAACAAAAGAAAAAAAACGACTTTGCAGTGTTATTCGAATTGATTTTTAAATTAAATTTAAATTTTAACACTAGAAAGACCATTGCGGTCATTTTGGACGGTTTTTCATTTTTACAAAAATATCTGTATTTTCCTTAGTATTTCTGTCAACTTTTGCTTTGGTGACTTTTATTTTCTAATCGTGGAAAAATTTATATTTTTTTAAAGTTAGTTTGTTAAAAATTAGCCAAATCCAATGTTTACTTTTCAAGATATCAGCGGATATGTTATGTAGTCTTTATAGGTATGGAAAACTTGCGTTCGTTCTAGTGTTAAAAAATTTTATATCTTCAAAAAACTTGCGAAAATTTACTGACAATTGGTTGAAGGGCTGTGCCGCATTTAATTCTAGTCGGAAAAATCTAAAAATCAGCACTTTTTTAAGATTCAAGATTGTCTTACTTCGATCACAATAAATTTTAATTAGCATTTAGCTGCAGCTTCAACACAGAACAGACTAAAATTCATTCTGATTTCAATTATTGCAAGAGTTGCCATCTCACCGGCAGATAAGGCTAAGCGCTTTTAGCAGGGACTGTACCGGTTCTGGTTTTTATCAAAAAAGTCAGATTTTAACTGTTATCTTTTAACTTTTATTTTTACCGACAAAAATAAAAGTTATGTGTGCCTTTTATCATATCAGGCAAAAATAACTGTTACTTTTGACTTTTATTTTATCGGTCAAAAATAACAGTTATTTTGTGACTTTTATTTTCTCGGTCAAATATATAAGGCAATTTGAATTTTTTCAAAGGCCGTTTGACCGACAAAAAACTATTGATACCATTTTTTTCCTCTCGGCAGACCGCAGATTGTGAGCTATAAAAATATAGGCGCTTTCCAATACCTACCACACTTCTGTCGGGGCGTCACAAGCCCCAAAACACAGTGAATTGGACAGTGAATGGATGAAAACTCAACCTACAATCTGCAAGTTGTTAGAAAATGCATTCCAGAGTAGACGCAAAACCACTGAAAATGGTTGTTGTTGATTTAAAATTTAATTACCAGCAACTATGCTTAGGACCATCAACAGTAATCGATCACATTCACCAATAAATCGCACAGCATGACAGTGAAAAGCAAAGCAAATTTCCTACTGTTGTAGTCTGCGCTTTCTTGCCTTCTTTTATTTGCTATTTTTATTAGCATTTAATATTGCAAATGCAATAAAATTCTTCACACAAATTAACAAATGTCTACAAATAGATATGTTAATAATAAATAAATAAATAAGTTATTGCCGCATTTACGGTCCGTCAATTCATTTCATTACGGTTCATTACACTGCACTTCTATCGTTCGTTTCATGCCATTTCGTTTCATACCATTTCGCGCTGTTCCATAGCGAAGCGATCTGTGCGCACTGACAAGCGAACGCGTGCATGGCTGGCCATGATTGTTGTTGTTATTGTTTTCGCTGTGACGAGTAGGTAGTGCCGCACAGCAGACGTCCCACTACGCTTGCGATCGCTACAAATCTACAACAACAGCACACCAAAAGCAGTGGAGTGCAGAGAAGCGTTGTATACGTGTGTGTGTGTGTGTGTGTGTTGTATGGCGTATTTGCGTCCGTCGCTTTGCTTCTTTGCCAGCCTTTGCAACTGTGTCGGCGGCAGCCATTGGTCTCTTGTCTCTTTCTGGCATGCGTCGACGAGCCGGGTGGGAAGGCAGCATGGCCGGCGTGGTGTGCTCTCTATGGTGTGTTGCACTGTGGTGTGGTGTGATTTCGTCGGCAGTAGACGACGTGACTGTGGTGAACTGTCGGCGTATCTTATAATTGTTTTTGGTTTTATATTTCTTTTTATTTCTGTTGTCAATTTTTGTTTTTTTTGCTTGTACATTTTTTCTCGGCTTTTTTTTTCGTGAATGGTGTATTGTGACTTACCAGTCAACTTAAACTTTTTAAGCACGAACAAAAAGAACAAAAACAATTTGCACAAAATACCGAAATGAACGAAATTGCAATCATTATACAATGGAGGGGTCTTCGGTGACCTCGGGAATTATTTGTTTTTATTTATACATATTTATTTGGTTGTAATTACACTGCAATTAGCTTCGCCATTGCGCACGTAGCAATTATTTCAATTGGATTTTTTCAATATTGGATTTTTTAGTTAGCAAAGTCGTTAAAATTTGTCTCTTTCTCTGACGATAGAACTAATGAGTTCTACATATTGAAAAATGCATTTAGGAAAAGTGTAAGAATTGATTATGGTTGTGAGTATAGGGAATGTTAGAGGCTAAAACTCAATAATTAACCAAAAATTACTAAAGTCTACAGTTTACATAGGTTTGAAGGTGTTTATGCTTTCTATTGTTTTAGAGAAACCAAAGCTTTGAGTGTGGTAAATTTACCACTAAGGTAGAGTAAGTTCGGGAAATGTGATATACCTGTTTGTTTTACGGCGATTCCCGCACACTTTGCCTTAAAAGACACTTTTATTGGTCTCAAACTCCTCACTGACGCATTATTTAGTATATCTAAGATTTTTAACTCTTTAAGATAAACTGTTGAGTTTTTTAATTAAAAATCAAAATATCCAAATATTGGCGTCTGATAAAAGTGGCGGGTAATGTGATATACCCGAAAAAACGTTATTTAACAGACCTATTAGTTTCAAACTTGGTGAAAATACTCCAAATCAAAAATAATTAGAGACGTGTTTCTCATTTTTTTGGAAAATCACAATCTGACGGGGTAAACCAAGGGTTAAAAATTTGTATCGAGAAACATGATTTCATGGATTTTTTTATCTGAAACTTAACCATAACAGATTTTTGAGAATATTCCACTTCAAATATTATAAAATAAGTATATATACATTTCTGTATACAAATAGTACTGCTGTCATAAGTTCGGGTACTGTGATGTACTATATCACATTACCCGAACTTTGGTATATCAAATTACCCGAAATTGACTTTTTGCGAAAAAATATTATAAAAAAACAATAATAATTTTGTTAAAAAGAGCGTACTTCGCAAACTCATAATCGATATCACTGATTTACTTCTGATTAGCCTCGAACTTTATAATAATATTTTTTTTTTGTACCTTTTGGGCTTTCAAACTTTATAACCAAAAACTTGTGCAAGCCTACTCAAAGCACTTCATCACACTGACTCTAAACTTTTTAAGCAAACACATCCAAAATCATGCAGCATGCGACTTTTTTAGCTGTTATTATGTTTTAAAAAGGTGAAATAACTTGTGAAATAAGCCACTATATCACATTACCCAACCATATCACATTACCCGAACTTACTCTATTTTATTTTTGTTTCGTGTAAAATTACACTCTTGTTAGAGTATGAATGCCGTCTTTGCATTGATAAGTAAACTTCTACAATTATACTCTGGAGCACAGCAACAACACTTCACCCCTACACAACAAACTTTGACTTTGGCTAAAAAATGTGTCTACTAAAAATGTGTCAGTTAAAGTTTGGGAAAATAAAAAAGTGGTCACCCTGAGCTTCACTCGGATCACCGATCGACCTAGCAGTCTTCAACCTCACACAAGCAAGCACTGCGCACATTTTTGCTGCACACAACGCATACCAACATTCCACTCCGCCCAATGCCGCCACATGCCGCGACCGTCGTGACGGCCCGCACGCACATCGCCGGCCGCAGCGGAAGGCAATTAAAAGTGCAATATGTGTTTTTAAGCAAATATTGAAGAGGATGTTGAGTCGTCAAGTGGCGGCGGTGTGCAGCAGGCGGTTGCACTGCACTGCTGTACGAGTATGGCGGCATGACGCGCGCGGAGAGGGTTTCGCCTGGCACTGCAATCAAGTGGATTGGAGTGCAGTGCTCGCATGCGGCGACCCTCCTACTTTCCTTTTTTCGAGCGTGCCTGGTTTTTCTTTGCCAGTTTGTCTTTTGTTTGTGTGAGTGAGCGTTCTTATCGTTTACGATGATGCAACATGCCATTTTTAAAACAACTAAAAAAAATAAGAAAAAAAAACATGGAAATTGAAACAGCCAAGCGGCGACATGTTGACGCATTGCCACTCGCAACAACAACAACAACGCATCAACACAGCACGCATGTAGCAAGTCGCTCTCAGACCAACCTACCTAGCGGGGCCCTTCCGCCCGATCGCCGCTCAGGCACTTCGCCCTGGGCAAATATTAATTTTTTTCTTTTTTTTTGCGCTGTGTACGTGCGTGTGTGCACTGCCTGTGGCGCTCGTTGCGTGGTCTGCCATTGCGTCAGGATTGCATGCGGCGCGTACATAACTCAAAGCTAACACACGCTGCTCAATTTTCGCCCGCCTTCGTTTTCTGCTGCAACGGCAACGGCACAGCGACGACTTCTTCCTTTGCTGCCGCTTCGACTCTTTCAAATGGCGAACATCCGCCGTCGCTGCCCTCGGCGAGGCTGCAAACGCCACCGACCCATCGCCATCCACCGCCAACAGTTGGCAGCACCGTGAGCGCACACCCCGAGCGCCTCAAAGCCGGCTAACAGCGAAAAAGTTAATGGACTGTGCATGTTTTTCCCTCAGCCGTGGCGCTTAACATTATTTATGACGGATGGAAAATTATAGTTGATGTGCTTTGTATTTGTTGTTGTTGTTGTTGTTGCTGTTGTTACTGTTACTCACGTTGTATGCTGCCAGCGTTTAGCGTTACTTTGGCCGCTGTTGTTGTTGTTGTTGTTATGTTGTAGCTGCAGTTTGGTGTTGGCACCGCGGCGTTTTCGCTATTGTTGTTGCTAATGTTGCAGTTGCAGTGTCGGTTTGGCTGCTGCACTTCACGCTGCCTTTGCATTTTTGCGATTTTTGCAATTTGTTATTTTTGCATGTTTCGCGGTGTGGCAATTCGACATTCGGCATGCTACACAGTCCGCGGCCCTTCGCCCTTGGCGCTGCGCCCCGCGGCCGACGAGATTTTGTGCCAATTATTTATTTAGCCGATTTGCAGCGTGCGTGTGCCGCTTTGCTTTGTTTGCCTTTAATTGAATTAAATTGAGTTGTAAGCTGTGCAGGGGGCATACAGTGTGCCACAAAATGGCAGCCAAGGGTTTGGAATGTGAGGAATGGAGCTTTGTATACGCTGGAAACTCTCATTTGACGGGTTTCTATTGAAGGTCAGTGGTAAATTTTTTGGCTCAAGGAGAAACATCAAAGTAGTTTTGTGGTAATTTATTCGTTTTTGAACTTTGAACACGATGCGACGCCATTAATTCTTCGGTTCATATATTCTTAAAAAAAATAGTTTTTAACACTAGAAGGACCGCAAGTTTTGCCATACCTACAAAGACTACTTATTATATATGTATATTATATCCGCTAATATCTCGAAAAGTACACATCGGATTTGGCTAATTGTAATTGTAGAACCCTAATTGTAGAACTAATTGTAGAACCCGATAAAAAATAAAAGTTATCAAAGCAAAAGTTGATAGAAATACTTAACCCTCTACTGCCTCATACGGCCTTAAGGCACGGTCCACCAAAACCTAGAAAAGTCCACATAAATTTTAATTTTTTTAAATGAAATTTTTAGGGCATGTTATAGATAAGTTAAGTTGTCATTTCTTTAATGTAGCACGGCTGTAGGCATCACATCTTTCCCATTATTATCAGTTGAAATTTGAACTTCGTGGAAATTAGTAGAAATAATTATTTCGTGAAAAGTAAAGAAAAGAAAAAAATATTAAAAATACTTTTCGTTAAAAGATTAAAACAAGAAAATTATGAGTGAGTACCTTGTAATGTAATTTATTGATTTGAAGTGTTTTATAATGAAAAAAAAAGGATTTACAGTTACTTTTTCGGCTTGGGAAAGCAGACTGCCTTTAGGCTGCATCAGGCACCAAAGCGAAAAGATTTAATGCATTTGGTCTTGTATGTGGTTTGTTTAAAAAGGACTTTGGGACAGAAAATGAAAAACTGACTATGCCAAGTTACTATAAATGACCGTCTATATCAACATTTGGATGGGTCTCGGCAAACATTTTTTTTGTCGCACGGTGTAATAAATGTAAAGTTGGTGTTAGGCTTAATATTTGCTCAAATAATATATGTTTCATCATAAATTTTAAAACCAAAGGAGATAATTTATTTTAACCATAAAAAATCATTCGAAAATTTATGATTTTTGAAAATGGTCGAAAATTCACTTTTTTACAACTTTCACCGTCAGTAACTTTCCCAAATCTCATCTGATTTGGACAATCTATATATTGCTGGAAAGGCTAAGGTATTATCTTCTGACCGCTTGTGTTAGTCGGATGATTCGTTTACGAGATATGTTCTTATAACTGAAACAACAGGGAAAAAATTTCGAAACCGCTTGTTACGAAAATGTTTTGATTTTCAGTTTCGTGTTCAGCGGCCTAAAGTAAGTCTAGAAAACACTTTTATTTTTAGGTGCATTTTTCGTGTCGAGTAGTGTAATCAATAAAACGTGAAACTGTTCATCAGTTAAATTTTTAGCTTATGTGCCCAGTACGGCCTTAAGGCACGCAAATTTATATAGGTTTCACGCCCACACAAAAGCAAATTTTTGTATCTTAAAAACTTTCCCTTCTTATATGATTTTAAAACTACATGGTGAATAATTTTTCGACTTAAAAAAAATTGGGGCAGTAGAGGGTTAAGAAAATACAGATATTTAAAAATGAAAAACTGCCAAAATGACCGCAATGGTCTTTCTAGTGTTAAATAAAAAACATCTGATAGTCGTATATAGAAAAATGAGCATAGCTTTATATTGAATGCTAATTGAGATGAATTTAAAAGACCAACATTTGTACTCTGTTCAAGAGGAAATGTGAGCCTTTAGTTCATAGTGAAACTGAATTCCTATGAATTAAAGAATCATACTACTACTTGAAGATTCTTCTGAAGAATTCTGAATTCTTGAAGATTCTTCAGAATTCTTCAGAAGAATCTTCAAGTAGGACTTTCATCGACTTTTAATATTCTTTTATGAATTGGAAGAGCCTAATTTTATAATTTCTACTTACTTAAGTCAAATTACTCACTCAATAAAAATGTCTAATCGAACCCCAAGGCTTCCATTTTATTTTGATTAAAAAGTATCAATTTGTATTCCTTCTTCCTATTCAGAATTCTTCAGAAGAATCTTCAAGTAGGACTTTCATCGACTTTTGATATTCTTTTATGAATTGGAAGAACTTAATTTTATAATTTCAACTTACTTAAGTCAAATTACTCACTCACTAAAAATGTCTAATCGAACCCCAAGGCTTCCATTTTATTTTGATTAAAAAGTATCAATTTGTATTCCTTATTGGATGGGCTCGTTTGAGATTTGCTCGATAGCTTTCTTTGGCTTTCCCAAAACTGACTGCGTACATACGTATTTGTTTGTGTAATTATTGATGCAATCGAATTTTATTGGTGGCATGCGGCCTTCATGGCTGTAATCTCGAGTATAAGCCGTTAGTTGGCTCAGGGAGCGTGCACAGACGAGAGCAGCGCAGATTAAGATTCAAGGGGCATTAATGCCGCTCGAGCACCAGTTCGACTTTGCGTTCTTGGTCGGCGGCCGCCATCATCGCTGCTGTGCTAGTTGAGCTTGTTGTGAAGTGAGTCTCAGCGTTGTTGTGTTTGCAGAGTTGCGTGAATTTGGCTGGTGGCGAATGGTTTTTGTTTTTCGACTGTCTAAGCGTCAGGTTTTTGTGCCCTTCCCCCTTGTTTTCTGCTTTAGATATTTTTCAAGCCAAGTCAAGTTTGTTTAGCGGCAGCAATCAGAAGCAACAAAAACAAAAACACAACAACGCAGTTGTTGGAAAAAAAGACCTTACGTTTAATTAGAAAAATTTTGCAATCGTAAAAAATGCTTGCAACTGTGTAATTAAACCGCAACTAAAAGTCCAAGCGCGCATGTGGAATGCGCGGCGACGCGGCGCGGCGCGGCGGTGTGACCGTGCGGCCAACATGAACGCATAAAAATAATTGTCAGTGGTTTTGCCACTATTTAAAGCGTTTTATGATGCGCCGCAATTCGCTGCCGCCATCGCCATCGCCATCTCCATCGGCGTCGCCATCCGCTCGGCCGACGACGGCATTGTCGTCACTGCGGTGGCGAGCAGGTTCTCCTGTAACCGGTGCGACGCTGCCACACACAATGTGTTGTTGTTTTTGTTGTTTTTACTGAATATTTTTTAGTGCGCCAGATTGCAATCTCTTCGAGTCGTGCGAGTGCTTCAGGCACCGCTTCGGCATGGTTGCCTATTGTTGTAGTTGCTCTTGTTGTTGTAATTGTAATTTCAGTGCTGGCCGTCCGACAAGTGTGTGCATTGTTATACTGTTTTTTTTTTGTTTGGTTTGAATATGAAGCCTGATTTCAATAATTCATGCCGCTCCACACTGAGCCGAACTATAACTCAGCGATGTGTAGGTACGCGTCCGCCTCCTGCGGCGCCGGCTGCGCCTCCAGCGCCAGCTGGTTACTCCGGCTCGACTAGTTTGCGGCGGCCGCGGCGAGGCAATTACTCAAAGCACTCGTGAAAATGGAGCTGGCGGCTGGAAATGGTTCCACGGAATGAGCGCACGAACTGTTTCTCGGACAGGGCCGAATCGGAGGCAGCGATTGTAGTAAATTGCGCGTTTTTTCGCGTCTCCGCCTTTTGGCCGCGCACGGAATACGCTCGGTTTGCTGTTCAATGTGCGTTCGCTCGTTTGGCTGTTTTGCCATTTTGCCGCTGCCAAAGTGTTAGGCCAACTTAACTAACTAGTCGCCGTTGTGGTTGTTGTTAGATTTGGTTTTTTTGCAGTTACTTAAAAATTGTTAATTACTCCCGAAGTTTTTTTGTGTGTGTTATTTTCAGCTAATTAAATTTTTTTCGCTTCCGCACTACCAGTGATATTATTTCGCATTTGCATTGAAGTTGAAGTTGCGGCTGTTCGTTTTACAAAATCCAGTTTTGCGGTTATTTTCGGTTTTTGCTTTCCATTGAAAAATGGCGACTTGAACCCTTTTTCACAGTTGTGCGCAAAAGCGGAAATGGCCATTTCGAAATCCATTTATGCCAGATGCGAAGTAATGGAGGCTTTTGGTCAAATAAAGTTAGGAACTTGGGCTGGATGAAGAATAAATTCGCTTATATGCGGTGTTGAGTACATATATACATATGTGCATACATTATTATATATTTGTAATTTGTGTCCAGTTATAGCCGCTTTGAACTTGTCTATGTAGCCACATAGCTTGGTTCGTTAGAGCTCCTTCCATTCGAGCCTTTCTTGATATTCCTTTCTCCAAAAGGCCACGTTAACTGCTGCTGTAACTTGTCAGAGTTTTCTTTTGGAGGCAAAGTCGACTGTTGATGTCACTTATCGACTCTAACACCCAGTGGCACACATAGGGAGGGGTTTGGGGTTCAACCTTTCCCCCCAAACACAAAAATTGCTAGTCCAAAATATGGTTTTGAATGGTATTCGGCTCAAAATTTGTACGTAAAACCTCCCCCAAAATGAAATCCTGTGAACACCACATGGCATACTTGATTCGCTGACCTAGTCAGCTTTCTGGATTCGCTATGCCATTGAACAATTCATTCAGGACGTGGTTGATTGTATCATAGTTCCAATACCGACAATCAGAAATAGATCTTAAAATGTTGTAAAATGCGCTGAAGAAAATTCTAACAAACACGTCGTGGTGGTATATACACAAGTTTATAGATCAATAGTTAGTTAATTTTTTTTTTTATTTTTCATATCTTTCTTCATACATTTCTAAGGAACCTCGGAGAGATATCATACATAAATGTGAAAGACCTGCTTTGGTTCATAACATCGTCTAAATGGTTTGACGAAGTAACATGTTCGGTGCTTTCCAAAGCAGTGGAAAGCATTGTAAACTTCAACCTTGTGAAATATCTGGAGCACAATAGACTACTAAGTGACCGCCAATACGACTTTCGAAGACAGCGATCGACGGGAGACCTTATGGCGGTCCTCACCGAGAAATGGAACCATAGCATTCTAAACCTCGGTGAAAGCAAGGGTGTTGCATTGGATATTTCCAAGGCCTTTGACCGGGTGTGGCATAAAGCAATCGTGTAAAAATTGATTGCCTATGGCGTCGGTAGTATCTTCTCTCGTTGGATTATGAGCTTCCTCTATGAAAAGCCTCGTAAAAGCATTCCCTTAGCGCGGGAGAGCCGCAGGGTTCGGTCCTTTCTTCAACCCTCTTCCTTATCTTTATCAACGACCTATTGCCGTCGACGATGAATCCCATCTACTCGTTTGCGGATGACAGCACCATTTGTCATTCATACTCCTTCAAAAAGCGCCCCAGCTCTGTGGAGATTGAGAGAGAACGGCGAAGTATGAATGACACACTTAATAGCGACCTACAAACAATCTCCAAGTGTGGTCAAGCGAACAGGGTCGATTTTAATCCTCGCAAGACCCAATGTTGCCTGTTATCCCAAACAAGTCTCCCTACATCCCAACACATCCCCGGTTATGGGTGGTGTGAGTATTGCGGAATCGGCAGCTCTTGATGTTCTGGGCATGTCCATTAAGAACGATCTTTGTTGGAACGATCAAATTTTTGGCGTGTCGAAAGAAGCAACCAAGTGCCTCGGCTTCCTAAAGCGGTGCAAAAAATTGTTCACTCCGTCTGATCTCCGCATTATTTATACCACCTATATGCGACCTAAAATGGAGTTTAACTCGCACCTATGGGCAGGGGCTTCAAAAACCCATTTGGAGCACCTGGATTGGGTGCAAAACCGTGCGATTAAACTTATAGGGGACAGTTGGCACCCAGCTCTATTGACTCCTTGGAACATCGTCGAAACGCGGCATGTGTGGTGTTATTTTACCGATACTTTTTCGGTAATTGCTCAGTGGAGATCAGCAGCTTGCTGCCATCACTTCGGGTATTCCCCCGGGCAACCCGTTTGAACACTGGCGCCCATGCATTCCACGTTGAAACAATGTTCCAGCGCACTACGCACTACAGAGAAGGTTCGTTCCTGGCTCGTACTGCGCGATTATGGAATGGTCTCCCTGCACATATTTTCCCCAGCACTTATGATCTCGATGGGTTCAAGGTAGGAGTCCATAACCATTTCTCTCAAAACCCTATCTCCTAACCTTGATATCCTTCCTGAACCAACGCAATGCCTCGCATTAATAGGGGTCATCACCTGCGCGTTTGTTCGAGTCAAAAAAAAAACATAATCTTAGGGAAAGCTGCATATGGTATCACAACGGGCGTACTTCTTGGGCTATGCGAAGGATAGGATCTATCCAGCCATGTCGACCTAACCTAACTACTTGAACATACGACTCCAACATAATACGCTGTCAGTCGAATTTCCGTATAAATATAACATATATAGAAAAATGTATAGATCAACAAATATTGCTCAATGTAATAGTAAAGAGCCCTTGAATATTTCCTTCCAGCTCTCTAATGCAGAAAGACTCCAATTAAGTTAGAAACTTTAACAAAGGTGCAATACCGGAACAGAGAAGATGTTCCAGAGTTTCTCTTGTGCCACATCTGAAGTTATCAGTAGTGCTCATTCTTGGGGTATGCATCGCCCCAAGATTGTGGCCCCTAAGTAGATCGGATAGTTTGAAATTGGTTCATCTTAATGAAATTTACATAGCAGAGATCTTAACTACAGGCGCAAAGATTTTCCAGCTGACTTTGGCTCTTCTGCCAATTTCTTTAAATTTAAGCCTTGTCTGTTCTCCAATAATTGAGCTCTGGACAGATAATACCCGCTACTACCACTGCAGACGAAATTACCTTTTCGAAAAAATCCACATTAGAGTGTGATGGCCGTTCAAAAATGACTGAATGAAATAAATGGTAACTGCAGCTACTAGCATCGAGTTGATGCTATTGAAAAGTTACTTTCATAAATGCAGTCATTACATTTAAATAAATACCTTAGCTGCATGGAGGTGAACCTTACTTTCGAATTGTGCCTTCGCCTTGGCTTTTGAGTGACTGTCAGCAGTGCTCGTGAGGTGCAATGCATCGCTGCAAGTGCTGTGTGGCCTTAATTGTGTCTTGCAGCAGAGTTTTTGCAACAAAAACAAACCTGCATTAATAACAGCGGTTTCGCCTTTTTGCTGCTAAGGGCACAAAATATGAGTTTGGCCATGTGCAGCGCTGCCGCTGCAAACTGCACAGCACTGCAAACTGAGAGACACACCGACCGATCGTCGCCAACGTTTGTGCTGCGTGCAATGCGGAGCGGCACGGTGTGGTTTTGCTATTTTCGAATGACCGCACACTAAGAAAACAAAGTAAAACACATTCGCGGCGCGGCATAGATCGCTGGTGAAGGCAAAAAAAAATGGTGTCTGTATTTTTTGCTGGTGTCGCTCAAGCAGTTCCTACGTCGTTGGCTGGCTGACTGACTGGCTCGCGGGCCGTCTGGCTTGAGCTTGTTTAGCGCGCATACGAGTTGCGGCCGCGGCTCGCGACGACGACGACCTGACGACCAGCTCTTCGCCGCTCGCTCAATTGTCAGCTTGCCAGCTCGCAGCTGGCCACCACCTGCCCGCTCGCGGCTCCGCGCTGTCCAGCAACTGCGCCACTGCCACTCCGGCTGAGTACTCCGCCGTAAGCGGCGCTGCCACCGGCAGAGCGACAGCTACAAAGTCAGCCACGGCGATAGAGCCAGCCGGCCGGTGCGCGATCGTGCCGCGGCGGCGTGGGGCTGGGGGCGGACTGGCACGGAGCGATATGCCTTGCGGTGCGCTCATTGCTCAGTTGAGCGTTTGCGCTTTGCTTTTTGTCTAAAGCAAAATATTGAATTTAATTTTTTGTTAGTAGCAATTTAACAATTTTCGAGTCGTTATCGCATGCGCGTCGCAAATGTGAATTTCGTGTGCGCGCTTTCCTTCGCCACGGTCCGTGTTGTTCTGCTTTTGTGATTCGCGGCGCGCTCTGTACGCTCCATACGCTACGCTACGCCACGCTACGCCACGCCACGGCACGCCCGCAATCGATTTTTCAGCTGGCCATTTTCGATTATATGTTATATTCCGCGAATGTTGGATTTTTCGCTTCGTCTTTTATTCTTTGATTGTTTGATTTGGTGTGCGCGAAATTTTATTTACTTATTTTTGCTGTTTGCTTCTGACGGATTTCGGTTTTAGTTGCTTTGTGTGGCGCGCAAATTTTAATCACTTGAACGCCAATATCGATGAGGTGGAGAATTAGCGACGCTAAATAAGAAGAAGAAGAAGAAAAGACGCAGCGATTATATTTTTGTCGCCGTCGCTTGCGGGCAAATGTTGCCAATAATTTTTGCAAACAATTAAAGCAAATTGAAAGTTCGAATTTGCTTGTGCAAAGAGATTTGCAAGTTATAGACGTAAAATTTCAGTTCGAAGCCCAATGAGGTGTGGCAAATGTTTTTGAGATATTGAATTCAACCAAGTTGTGTGCATTTTCTGTGTCGTTCTGCCTTTTCCGTGTACGGCGAGTCCGCCTTTGCTCTCGAACTGCAAAGGTCCAAAGTGACGATGATTACTTCGGTGGAGCGTACGAGGCTGGCTGTACTCTCCTAACACCGAAGGTGAGTGGGCAGCTTCTATAGTAAAGAATTTTGTTAATGGAGGCATCGTGCGAATTGGCAATCTTTATGTTTGGTTTTAATTATGTCATTAATTTGATGATGATTTAAGGATTTAAAGATTATCTTTTCAAACTTTTACTTTTGAAAGTAATTGTTTGCCAGAATGAACATATATCCAGATGACGAAAAAGTAATTTTTAAAAGACTATTTATATTATTTTATATTTTGGTCTATATATGATTTATAATTATTCGGTGAAAATGGGAAAATAAAGTCACTCAAATGAATGACTAATGGTTTGTTGAGAAAAATTTAAATATAAATCTGATGTCTGATGACTACTTGACCCAAGAAGTGGTGAGAAATGAATGAAAATAATTTATTGAAATTTAATGAAATTGTTTAATATTTAATTTTTTGTATAATATTTACATTTAAATTACTAATTGGGTGATAATTGTTAGTGGAACTAAATAATTATTAGTAATTGAGCAAATAAAGTTTGCAAGGTATGACTCTGGTTTTTTTAAGAAAAACTAATTGAAACGATTTGAATTTAAGACAAATGATTGAACAATGAAGTTGACGAAATTTTTTTCTGATATAACTAGAACTTTTTCTTTAAGATTTAAGAAGAAATTACTATTTTTTTTTAAATTGCTAATATAGAGGCGAAACTATTTGCACTTGGATCTTAAAGTTTAGAACCGACAAAATGAAGATAAATAATGTTTAAAAAGTCTATACATAAATTTTATATTTTGAACGCTAATTCAAACGTTTGAAGTTCTTGTATTATATTTTTATCGTTTGATTGGATGATTGTTGTAGCAAAAAAATTCAGGTACTAATGTGACATTGACCACGATTGGGAGCTATCAAATGTTTTATATTTCATTGTAAAGGAAATTTCACAGGCTACAACATGGTAATAAACTTATTGCACCTTTATTATGGATTTTTTCGAGAAAAAAATCCGTTTTAAAAAAATTTTTATAAACATTTTTTTTTTTGCTTAAAACTTTTTATTAGTGCATTTTTTGTATTTAATGTTAGACATTAGTAGAAAGGTATGAAAAAGACCTTTCGTTTGATACCCATATCGTTTGTAACAGTTGGAGATTAATTGAGTTTTTTTGATAAAAACTTTGAACTTTGACCCCGAGCCACGCTTTTTGTGGGCGTTTCCCCGGCAAAATTTTTAGTTTGTTAGATTCAAAAAAATATGCTCTATATGGCCCAAATTTCTGTTTTTTTTCATGAGGGTTCGCTATACTGCATTTGTTCCGAAAAAACGTCTAAATTCTATTCACTTTCTAGTTCTAAATTCTGCTTCCACGTGAGTTTTCTTTCAGTTTCTTCAGAAAGTGTTTCTTTTCCTTAAGAAGAAATGCGGTATTCTCAGTTTATTCTCATTTTATTTTATTTAGCATCCATTGTTGCCATCATTTTCAATATTCGTACAGATTGTTCTGAACTTGGACACTCCTAAACGAGTCCTGTTGAGTAGGTTAGGGTCAGTTCAGGATGTGCACGGAAAGGCCCGTACTTTCACTTGGACGCATTATTGTCCATTCTGAGTTTCGTAATGTATGTTACTCATTATGGGGTGGGCCACGTTTTATGAAAGTCCATTCAAACTTTTATACAGACAGTTTTTTCAGAAAGTGTTTCGTTTCCTTAAGAAGAAATGCGGTATTCTCAGTTTCTACTATTTAACATCCATTATTGCCATCGTTTTCAATATTCGTACAGATTGTTCTGAACTTGGACACTCCTAACCGAGTCCTGTTGAGTAGGTTAGAATCAACCTGGTTAGGAAAGGTTTGTACTTCCACTCCGACGCATTATTGTCCATTGGGAGCTTCTTAATGTATGTTAACCATTACAGAGTGGGCAATGTTCTATAAAAGTCCATTCTAACTTTTATACAGACAGCTGGCTACTGCTTGTGACAGAGGACTCGTGAAATGAGACTCAATTTGGCATTTTTCTTGGTTTATTCATTTACCAACTATAGAGAAACAACTTTGAGATTCTTAAAAAATATATATTTTCATTTCATAAATTGCATAATAATTATTTTATTGTTTAATTTAATATGAACACCTAAGCATGGCTGCCACTTATGGGAATCGACAATAAACTGTCGATTTAAAGCGATCACACCGCTTTTATTGGCAGCAAGTGACTTGCATATAAACTAGTCTACAACTCTCCGACATGTGAACATGACTAAACAAATTGAAAGAGATCACAAATCAGTGATTCCGTTTGCTGCGCCATTTGTTACAACATAACCTGTTCAAAATTTTGGAAAAAAAATAACATAAAATTTACTATGAAAGTGCAAACTTATAATTAGTTTCTTTTTTGGTTGTTGAGTTAGTTTGCAATTCGTTTGCGTATAAAAGGGTCGAGCCCCTCTCAACGTGACAGGCATTTTAATTAAAATTAGTGGCTAAGCGAAATGGAGAGTTGGGCTCGGAGTGATGTGCTTTTTGTTTTTGCATATTTCGCGAAATGTGTGCGAAATGCACGAGTCAAGGTGTGGGTTAACAAGTTTTAGTTTGCACCAATTACTAATGACAGAAATAATTGAAGGGGACAGGTGGAAAAACACAATCAAAATTTATGATGGGGCGGAGAGAACAACTACGCTTCAGTCTCAAACTAGTTGTGGGGAAATAAATTGTGAAACGTGTAGCTTTATGGCAAATTGCGTAAAACAAACTGGAAATTAGGATTGTGTCTTGTTGAGAAATAATATTGAAGGAAAATAAATTTGCGGAATTTAGTTTTCTGAATTTAGTTTAGATTCAACGATGAGTTTTATATTCGTATAATAGTTTAATTAATGAGTTTTACAATTGAAAAAAGTGTGTGTACATTCCCGCCGGCTTTATTAGCTCAGACAGATCGAGCAAATGGTAAAAGCTGATCTACAAATTATATTGTTTAGGACTGAGAAAATGATTTAGTTCGAACTTTCGCTGGTGATCGTTGAAAATAGATTGTTAGGTCTTGCAATATGGAAGGAACTGGCTCAAGTCCCTGGAAAATGGAAGGTTGTAGTGTTTCAGGCAATGAGTCTCAAGGTGTTGGAAGCTGTTTAGAAAGTGAAAATGGCAGTAATCTGGTCAAACTTGAGTGGATATAGCAGTTTTAAGTACAGATTTTCTTTTCAGCGTTGAGGCTATCATTAACCCTTTCGACCACCAAAGTTGCCTGAGAGAAACTTCATCCATTTGTCATCTTATAACAAAACCTACGATTGATTTAAAGGTTTAATTTAAGTAGGCACCAACAAATTAATATTTCTAGAAGTGAATTCAAAGCAATTACAAAAATTTTACTGTTATCCCCAAAATAATTTCCAATAATTTGCAGCAATATCAGGGAAAGTTTGTGTTCTAATTGAAGTCTACGAATTGGACGCGTTTGATCAGAACCCTTTTTCTTTAATAATGGTTAAATAAAATCAAAAAGTGATAATTTTGTATTTTTCCATAAATATTAAATAATTTTTTTGTAATAAAAAAATATTGCTACCAAATTTATTTAACGCGTTTTAAGCTAAAATTGTTCAAAAGTAAACTAGCTCTAGAACTCCAACAAAGAGGCGTAGCGACTTCAAATGTCGTGTGCACACTTCTTAGGAAAGTGTTTCATAATTTAAATACCAAAAAGTAATATCAAGACACATGGTAAAATTCGGGGTCGAAAGGGTTAAGAAGAAGTTTTTTAATTTTTAATTAAATAAATTTATTGGAACTAATAACTTGAAATATCTATTTATTTTTTTAATATTTTTCTTTTTATAAACAAAAATTCTAAAAATGTCTTAAAATTCTTTAGACTATGTAAAACTAATCTTCAGAAATGTTAAATTTTTTCTCTTACAGATATTCAACGGTAATCACAAAAAGCGTACGGTTTCTTCTGGAAGTCTTTGTTACGGTATGTAAACTTTAAATACGTTAAGACTTTTATTGTGTAGCGTGTAGAATGCTGGCGACTGACGAGTATGTTTTTAAATTGAATGCCCAAATGATCAAACCGCTACGCGAATGAACTTGGGACACCTAATACACAACAAAAATCTACTGAAATAATAAAAAAACCACAATAGAGCCGATAAAATAGCACTGGAAGCGTTTCGAATTGTGTGCAGCTTTTCATCGATTCACACGCGAGACGAATTGGAGAAGTATTGCAATGACTTATGAACAGTTTTTTAGCTAGAAACATGAAAGCAGATAAGGAAATGAGTGGAAACAAATCGAACGCTGTTGCAACAAACTCAAACAAACAATTAAACGGAGAATAGTTGAAGTTGAAGCGTGCAGCCACAAAACAAAATCGACCGCCGGGTGGTAAAAGTGTTCTGGAATTGAATCTTAATTGAGCCCATAATTACCGATTGCGCTCCAGCGCCACTGGCCCAAGTGGCAGTTGCAGGAACATTTGGCGCGCCAGCGTTCATGCGGCACCTTTTTAATTTTATGGCCAAAACAATTCACAGCATTCCATACGCGCGGCCGCCGTGGCGCGCATTCGACGCTGTCGATGCGAGGCGAACGCAAAAAGTAATATGGCAAAGCGTCGCCGAGGGAGAATTGCATTAACATTAAGCGGCAAATTTTTATTTTATTTATTTATTTTTTCCTATTGCCTGCGCGCACTGCGAAGGCCGGCAGCGAGTCGGGACGGGCCGGGGTGGAGCATTAAAAATGGCAATAAATAAAATAAAGTACTGAGAGTACATGATTTCCCTGTTAAGATCGGCGCAAGCGAAAACCACTCAAAACACAATGGCCACACCAAAACATTATATATATGTATGCATATGTATGTATGTACTTATGTATATATGAACTAGAACATGCAGGCATTTCGGCCGCCTGTACAGCGGGGCGTGTAGTGAGCGCCGGCAACATGTCACCCGGTGTGAAGTGCGCCGCTCGCTGCTCACTGCTCGCCGGGCGCGCAATGTCCGGTCCGAGTGGGCCAATTGTGGTAAATCGGAAGTTAAAGGAGGTAATAAAAGGCAGCAATAAAAATCTATGAATGACACATTAAATCAATCGCCAAAAATCACGAGCGGCAAATGCTGCTGCGACGCGGCTGCCTGACATTTACCGTCGACGATTGGGCGGTGGCGGGGGCAGCGTACCGACGGCAGTCGTTGTGTTCAAGGCGTTGCTGTTTTTTTTATAACGCAGCAGCATTGCATACACTTTAATTGTCGTCTGTGTGCGTTGGCAATGAGTTCGGGCGCCCTTCGTGACGCGGTCAAAACAATTTTTATGATACTTGCACTTGAAAAGGTGGTCATTTGTGGCGTCAAAGGCGTTTCCATGATTATTTATAGGGACATTAGGACAGAAGTGTGAACTGGAGGCACCAATATTAATGAAGACATAAACAATGTCAGGTAAAAATAAGAAAAAAATCAAACAACATTATAATTTTTCCTATTGATTGCCTTTCCTGAACAAAGATTCCATTATAATCCAAAACAACTTAAGGGGGAAAGCCACTGTAACAAAGCTTATATATATCACAAATATGTGTACAAAAGGCCGTGTGTAGGCCGATTGCAAGTAGGACTCAAAACTTTAAACGCGTTTTTCTCGAAACGACTTTTTTGAACTGGCGGCATCAATAACTCGAACAATTATGAACCGATTTTTAATTTTTTTTTTTTGTTTTGTTCGTCTTAGTAGTGGTTAAGGTTAAGCGTAGCCGATTTGGAAAATTTTGTTTTTTACTATTTTTTAAACTGTCTCAAAACCAAAAAAACAAGGTCGAAAACATGGAAATATTTTCAATCGGTCGCCATTTTGTGAAAAATCAAAATAAAAAAAAACGGCTACGTACAAAGATAGCTACATTCATACAGATTACAATAAAATTTTATTTTTTTTTCTGAGTACGGGTTTTTGAGAAATCGATGCCGCCATGGAGGGGGAATTTTTTTTCAAGCGCTACGGGATCATCTCTATTGTTTAAACTATTTAATATTTTTTAATAAAAATTTGTGGAAATATTATTAGATGTCTGCTTAATAAAATAAAAAAACCCGATCCAAAAATTCCTATATTTACTCGGTCAAAAAAAATGTTTAAAATCACTAATTTTTTGACCCGTCAGAGTGGCTTTCCCCCTTAAAGAAGGTTTTTAACAAATAAAAACTGGAAAAAATCAAACAACATATTAATTTTTCCTATTGAATTTCTTTCCTGAACAAAGATTCCTTTATAATTCAAAACAACTTAAAGAAGGTTTTTAACTAGAGTCCTACCGATTAATCGGCATCGGCTAGTATCGGCCAATAAAATTGGTATCGGCATCGGCTAGTATCGGCATTGGCCAAAAAAATAGGTATCGGCCTTTTTTGGACGATGCCACATCGGCCGTTTTTGGTCGATGATGCATGGGCCTATTTTTCTGCTTTCATTTTTTTGTTTTCATTTTTTGAACTGTTTAATATAAATGTTTCCTAGAAATTTTTTTTTTTAAACTAGGTATTCTTAAAAACACAGATTTTCTCGAAATGTCTATGCATTTCGTCTCTTAATGTGGATATCAGAAGAAGGGCATTTAATTTTTCAATCTTATCCTTCTTTTTTAATTGGAAGCATTTTTTTAACAGGCCTTTTATTTTTTCCAAATTTGTTTTCTGACTTCTTCCCACTGCATCTGTGCAACGGGTCGCAATTTGAGAGTACACATTTTAATATAAAAATCGTAATTCTTGAATAAAAAACTAACTAATTAAGTTAAATAAAAAACTAAATTTGTATGCAATATTTACGTAACTATTTTTGTTTCTCTCTCAGTGGATAAATGTGACAATTATTATTTTTAATACAGGTTAATGTATTAGAATTCTGAATTCTCTTGTTATTTTATTTAGTTTTTAATTATTTCTTTTCTCGTTGTTTTGTTATTTTGTGATGAATATTACAAACAATGTGTAATAGTTCATTTTGTTATTTTATAAAATATACTGTTTTTTTTATTGAATTTGATTGAATTCATTCGTGTTATTTTTTCTATGTAATCGGCATCGGCATCGGCCGATTTTCGCCCTTTCGGCCGATTAATCGGCATCGGCCAAAAAATTTGGTATCGGTCGGACTCCATTTTTAACAAACAAAAAACTGGAAACTGGAGCGGCATCGGTATTTTGAAGCGCTTAATCATGTTTGTCTGCTGTTCAGAAGACTTTTGCATCACTTTCAACACCTGACGGCATCATTCGATGACCACCGTCCAGAAAAAATCGGCCTACAGCGCTCGCAGCTGTGCCACTTTAGCGCCATTTCGCTTCACAATTAATGCCGCAGACTCGAATCCGACATACGCCCCAGAAACCGATAAACGATCAGTGCACTTTTGTTCCTCGCCGTACGACGTTTTTATTATTTTTGACATTTACAACTGGAATTATCTGTGGTGTGCCTTTGTTCTTTGACTTTCACACACCACGACCAACATTTCTGTATTTCGACTGGTGTTTTCTTGTTTTATATTCGTATAATTGAAAGAGAAAATTAAAAAAAAAAGAAATTATTTTTACGACTTTTCTCTGAAATTAAAAGCAGTCAAGAACAAGAAGAAGCTTCGTCTAGGCAAAGCAATACTTGCGCCTTCGGCCGCCTGCCAACACCACAAAGGATCGCTGCGATAGGTAGCGACGACGGATTGCTTTATCGAATGCAGGCATCGCTTGTACTGGTAGCCCGGGCGCTGATCTTCAATGTGATGCAGTCCTTGGCACTTGTGGCCGTTGGACAATGATGAAGACATTTCCACCTTTTGGCGGCAGGACTGCAAACTGAACGGCAGTTGCTGCTGTAGCAGCAGCAAAACTGCTTTCACTGGGGTGCACGACACTGGCCGACAACAACAACAACGGTCGAAAAAAATGAAAGACCAAAAACCGGTCGATTTTGGGTGAAATTTTTACATGTGGCCATTTTGATGTCTTTATCGGCGGCAGCAACGAAATGAGAAAATTGTCTACCTTTCTTTGTGCACCGCTTGCTTTTTGGCGTTGTTGTTGTTGTTGTTGTTGTACGCGTACGCATTGCCAGTTGTTGCAACGGCAAGTGAACTGAACCGTCTTTAAATGCTCGAATCGAGCAGCGCCGACGGACAGACTGCTACGCCTTTACCCGCACTGCCATTTCTCTGATGTTTTCACTTCACTTCGCCTTCGCCCCGAGGTCTGTGGAGTTGTTTCGATTCGCGTTGATTTTGGTTTGCCTGCACAAACGCCGTCAGCCGTCAGATACGCGCCGCGAACGCACAGCCCGTTGGGACGGACGTGCCGCGGCGCAGTGCAGCCTTGCACAAGTGTTGCCCTGCATGGCCGTGTACGAGTATTCCTCGTGTATATAAAACTCATAAAATATGTGCACGTCAACGCATTTGTACATTTGTTCATTCGTTCGTTTGTTCGTTCTTTCATTTGTTTGTCGGTTGTTTTTGTTGTTGTTTTCATTTCGTGCCTCGCGCTGGGCTGTGCCGCATCGCGCCGGCCATTATTAAATTTCCGATTGTGGCTTTCAACTCGAACTTCTTTTATCTGCACAGTCAGTCAGTCTGTTTGTCTGTCTGTCTGTCTGCGTGCTATTCGTTCGTCCACCTATCCAGCGGCTCGTCTGTCCGTATTCTGTAGCTTTGGTTGTTGTTGTTGTTCTGTTTTTCAAACATGTTTTTGTGTTGCCTTTTCGATCTCTTAAGTAGAAATTATGCTTATAAATGGAAATTAGCCGAGAGGCATTCTTTCTGTCGTTGTATTTTTTCATTTAATTTATTTTGTTGTTTTGTTTTTTCATCGATTTGTTGTTGTATTCCCTTAATGAAATTCCAAGAGTAGAATAAAAATGTTGAGGCGCATCACGTAATCCGTAGAAAACGAACGCCATAAAAACTTAAATTTATATTTCAATTAATAATGTCATCGGCGCGGTCTGGCGATAGCTGCGCAATACGTCGGCGAATGCATCGAGCCGCCATACAAAAGCGACTTTACGTGTAGTGGACGCACACATACCGTACACATACCTGTCGCTCACGAGACAAGGCGGACATTTTAATGCACCTCGACCGGGGGCTCGAATCGAGCCCGATAAGTGGTACGACCTCTGGGCGCTGATGCTTGCTTCGCTCGCCGAATGCTTCGGTCACTTGTTGGCATGAAATTGATTTTTTCGTCGAACACACACACACACACACACACACACACACATTCAGATATTTGAGGCTTACTTGAGGTTTTGTTTAATTTTTATGCAAGTTGGAATCTGTGAAATTTTCTAAATCAAAATGGAATATATTATAATAAAATATAGAAAATGTGTTAAGGGCTGACACTTTTAGTTGGAATTAAACAGAAGATCGATATTGAAGGGATAGATAAACAAAGGTTTATAATGGTGGAAAGCATTGATAAAATGAAACACCTGATGCCTGTGCTGGACAAGTCATTCGGGTTGGCTTTTGGAGGTTAAGATAGTAGGTTAGCTTAAGGTTAGGTTAAGTAAAAAAAAATTATGTTAGACAAGTTTAGATTGGGTTAAGTCCTGTCTATGTTTTTTTAATTTTTAATATTTAATTTTTATTTAATTAATTTTTAATTTTAGTAATTTTTAATATTTATTTAATTTTTAATATGTATTTGAAATACTTAGTTAGGTCCTGTCTATTCTGCATTAAAATTTTTAATATGTATTTGAAATACTAAGTTAGGTCCTGTCTATACTGCATCTAAATTTGTAATACAGGGTGGACC
The DNA here is from genome assembly GCA_964056695.1 of Melieria picta. NCBI lineage: Eukaryota > Metazoa > Arthropoda > Insecta > Diptera > Ulidiidae > Melieria > Melieria picta. The sequence continues at coordinate 141,017,544 of OZ057398.1, forward strand.
ATTTAAGATTTAGAATTTGAATTTCGAGAATGGCAGTCCAAATGTCATTCAATTTGTGTTCGTAATTTAGTTAAAAGTTTGACATTTACGAAATGGGACGCTATACGCTTGAACAAAATTGGGAAATATTGAGAACTTTCTTCCAAACTGGAGAGTCTTCAACACATCGTCGAAAAATCGAAAAATTGTCTTTTTGGATGAGGCCCATTTTCACCTCCGAGCCTATGTGAATAAGCAAAATTGTCGCATCTGGGGTTCGGAAAATCCACACGTCACCATTGAGAAGCCAATGCAACCACAAAGAGTTACGGTTTGGTGCGGGTTTTGGTCCGGTGGCATCATTGGGCCATTTTTCTTTGAAAATGAACAAGGAGCCGCCGTTACAGTCAATGGCGAGCGTTACCGTGCCATGCTCAACGAATTTTTGTTTCCAAAAATTGAAGGGACGACATTTGGTTTCAATAGGATGGCGCAACAAGCCACACAGCCAACGTAACAATCAAACTTTTGGGCACCGTTTTCGAAAATCGAATAATCAGCCGAAATTCTGAAGTCAATTGGCCGCCTCGGAGCTGCGATTTATGTCCGTTGGACTTTTTTTGTGGGGAGCCATAAAGGACAAGTGTTACGCCAGAGACCAGTGTTACCAGAGACGATTGAAGGTTTGAAACATGAAATCGAAGTTGCCATTCAGGAAATTCTACCCGGAACAATCGAAAAAGTACTTGAAAATTGGGTTGACCGAATGGCGTACTGTAAGGCCAGTAGTGGCAGTCATATGAACGATATCGTTATTCATTCTTAAATAACAAAGTCCAAGCTTTGTAATAAAACAGGAATTTTCAAAAAATATTCATTAGTTTTTTTTTATAACCGATTCAAATTCCAAATCTTAAATGGTCCACCCTGTATGTATTTAAGTTGGATAAGAAATGAACATAATTAACTTTTGCTTTTGCTGTCACAGGTCATATGTGAGGTCACCAAATGAAAATCTTGAAATAACACTGAAGAACATAAAATGGAGTCTGAATATCTTAACTTCATCGCAAAAGTTGGTAAATTTAAATAAAAAAAGATTACTCAACGGTTTCAATCTTCAACTCAACCAATAGAAATCAGCCACGTCCAATGCGGCAATGGCCTTCCACACACTTTACGACGTGACAATCACTTTTACATTTCATTTAAATTCGCACTGAACAGTGCAACGATTAGATATGGTTCCACTTTGTTGCGAAAAAAAATATCACATTTGCCGTTATTACATTTTACTTAATACAAGTTTTACCTTTTTTAATACAAGTTTTAAATTTTTTACGACACATCTTAAAAGTTTAATGCATTTTTAAGCAGTGTTAATTGTATAATTATTTAGAGAAAAATGCGTATATAAATTTTGGACTTTCATATTTTTTGACATGCAACAATTACATTCATTCAGTGTTGGAGTGAAATTTGTTTTGTGGCGTCAACGCAGAGTTAGTAGAGTTTTCGCAAGTGTGAAGCAGTCAGTCAACTGCTTTGGTACTTTTTAAAATATATAGTAAAATATAGTGGTAGATATATAGGATCGAGATCAAGACAACGAATTTGAGTTTGAATGAAACAAGTTTCCTTCGATTCTGGCCTTCTAAGTCATCAGTCAGTTCGCAAACTAATTGTTGGAGAAAGAATTGGATTCGCGGTTCACAACTGACATAAAATTATGGGTAGGATATCATAATAAGGATATTTATCAGGGACCGAAAATAACTGTTATTTTAAAATTTTCAAATCAAAAAGGCATAACGAAAACATTGTCGGTGGACTTTTTCAAATATACCATTACGATCGTAATGACCTCAGCTTCACGAATATTAAACGCCTTTTAAATTTTAGACTTTTACTATAAAAGTTAAAATTAACTGTTCTTTTGTGCCTTTTATTATTTCAGGCAAAAATAACTGTTACTTTTGACTTTTATTTTATCGGTAAAAAATAACAGTTATTTTGTGACTTTTATTTTTTCGGTCAAATATATCAGCCAAATTGAATTTTTTCAAAGGCCGTTTGAGCGGCTAAAAAATTATTGACACCATTTTTTTTTGTCGAACAAGAATGTGCGGTCTGCTGAGACGAAAAAATTATATCAATAGTTTTTTAGTCGGTCAAACGGCCTTTGAAAAAATTCAAATTGCCTGATATATTTGACCGAAAAAATAAAAGTCACAAAATAACTGTTATTTTTTACCGATAAAATAAAAGTCAAAAGTAACAGTTATTTTTGCCTAATATGATAAAGGCACAAATTAACTTTTATTTTTGTCGGTAAAAATAAAAGTTAAAAGATAACGGTCCCTGATATTTATCCGTTTTGTTTTTTTTTTGTTACTTAGTTTAGTTTTTGAGGATTGGTTTTGGTCTGTTGAGATCTTTTCTTTCAAGACATATCGTTTGAGGTTGAACTTTTGTATTCACCTCAAACTATTTGATGCAACTCAGTAGATCCAATTGCTCAACTCCTGCTAAGTAAATCAGAGCTTACACAGCCTAAATTCCTTAACATTATGGTACGAAATTGTTATTCTTGCAGTTCAAGAAAGTTACTTTGAATGACGCAGTACTCATAAAAAATCCTGCCTATGCTTGCTCAAACTTGAAAGTTTGGAAGATTGAGTTATTATTTTATTTTGTCGTAGAGTTCGCAGTGGAAAGAATTGTTGGTAAACGTCCTTCAGCAAGAAGAATAATTTCGATTAATAAGTAAACTTGTCGTGAGGTCCATGTTGATAAACATCCAGAAAAAAATATAAAGAAAACTAGCTCCAGAGGGACTGGGATGAAGAAACACCTTTTCAAAAGTATATTAATTGTCTATTTTCATGTGCTTATTAACTCAAGTAGGACCCTCAATTCCCCAAGCACCATATCGCAAATTGAATCCCGTTATTCAGGATCTCTGCCTATGACTAACAAAACTATTTTTCAATTTAATTTACGTTAAATTGTGGAAAATTGCTTCACTGGCACTAACCTAATCATTTACTGCACTGTACCTATAGGCGCTTGTAAATGGATTTACTTATATACATAAATAAATATGTGTATGTATGTGTGCAAAGTGTGTGGCAGCAACTGCTGGCAAGCACGAAACAACTACAACAAGCTGGTCAAATGGCTGGAGAGGCTGGCATCGGGAAACTTGTGAACTCATTGAGTTGAGGCAACGACCCAAGAGGGATCGATATTTCTAGCATGAATACAGCCACATGCACACACACACATCCGCACACCCCACACCCACACACACACACACGCGCGCGCTCGAACGAACGAAAACAGCGGGACAAAAGGCAAGTAAGCAAACAAGCCTGGAATTCGGAATTGTGGGCGCGCTGGTGTTGTCGACGAAGGAGGGTGTTTTCCGAGATGCGAATCCTTATGGAGGGTGTGCTGACGCTGGGCGCAGAGCACCGAGCGGCAGGGAGGAAGTTCGTGTTTGCCAGTCATCAGTGTTGTTTGTGTGCACCACAGGAGGCGCCACGCGGGGACGGGGAGGCCGCCGCGGGGCGTTTGCGCCAAACTGAGACCGAATTAACCTTAGGGGAGCGGAGTGCGTTTGCCATTTGAATAAATATTTTTGCTGACTTAAACAACGAGCGCACAGGACGCACGAAGGACGAAACGACGGGTCGACAGCCATGCTGGCTTTGGGATTCGTTCTGCGTTCTGTGGCATTTGTTGGCTTGCGTTGTATGAGTGTGTGTGTGTGTGTGTGTATTTGCGAGCGTGTGTGTGTGTCTGTATCTGCCGCGTTGGCTGCTTTTGGGCCGAGTACGTTGTGCTCAGTAACTATGTGGAAATTATGCTTATGTAAATATGAAAATGTATACGCAAGTGTTTTTCCATTTGTTGTTGTTGTTGGTTTTGTTGTTTTTGTTGCTGCCTTTCGCTTTTCGTGTCTGTCGGTGTTGTTGGGTTTTTTTTCGTTTCATTTCTAAAAAAGCAAGCAGACTCAGACAAAAAAGCCGAACAACGAAATTGTTGCAAAAACAAATCAACCCCTGCGGGACAGAAAGGCGCAGATAAGGCGTTGATGATTTCACTTGTTTCAGCGTTTATTGCCTTTTGTTGTTGTTGTTTTTTGAAAAAGTGGTGCTGGCTAAGCTTCAGTGCTGGTTGCCGTTTCGCTTTTTTTCTGCACTAAAATATGACTTTTATGCGTTTAGGATTTGAAACTTTTTCCAAGTTGAGCTGAATTTTGCATTTTCATTTTCATGATATTGTTGTTTTTGTTATTTATATTATACAATTACAGGCAGCAAAAAGCATTTTGCAGCGTCTGAAACTTTGCCATTGGGGTGTTTGTATATATTTCGGGTGTATTTGAATGTATTTTCTAGTTTTTATGATTTGAAAAGTTTAACGAATTTGCACAACGCAGCAAAAAACGAAACAAGCAAAAATGTCGACAGTTGGAGAGAGCAACTGTAAGAAGTGAGCCAGGGCGATGTTTTTTTTGCTTTGATGACTTTAACCTTAGTTTTATTCAGTCAAAGTCACTTTAATTTGCCTAGTTCAGGTTATTTGGCAAATACGAAAAAATTCTGCTACTTAAATTTTTTAGTTCAACAAAAACGTTATAAAAGTTGCAGTAATTAAAGTTTAAGTCCGAATTACAATTTTTGACTTTGTTCGAATTGGATGGGAGTCAGTGTTATTTACATTCCAAGAGCACCATATTTTTATTTCTTCGTCTTACATTTCAATAACATTTTTATTTTTAAAAAATAGTTTTTATTTCTTCTTGTTACATTTCAATAAGAGACTGCTGATCCTTATTCAAAAACGACTTGAATTTTAATCTCAACTTTGACGTTGTAAGTTTTTCATACATTTCAATAAGTTGTAACAGAACTTCGGTGACAGTTAGTTGCCTTGAGTTGAGAAGATAAGAACCTCTATTGTTATGATCAGTCATGGTTATTAACAGGGAAAGGATTTTGTGGAAATTGCCTTTTTTGTTTGCTGGTAGATAGAGTATTTCTGATTGAAAATGAGCACGAATTAGGTCCTCCTGATTAGAAATATACCATTTTAATTTTGCCTTTTTTTGCCTTAAAAAGGCAGTTTACCTTTTTCACCCATAAATGCCTTTTTTAGTGCCTATTTTACCTATAAATGCCACAAAATGCCTTTTTCAAGATTTGTTGAGCGCCTTTTTATTTTTCTTTCGTTTTTATTATTTTCCCCCTTTTGTTTCGCAAAAATACCTTGAAACTAAAAAAAAATTAAGTGGCAACAATTGCAATTTCGTTAACTTATCGATGTTTTTACATTGATTTGATCATTCCTAAGTCGTTATTTTTGTTGTGCAGTGGAAAATTGAAAGAAAAAACATGCCAAAATCAAAAAGTTCGGTTAATGCAAACCTAAAACCTTGATGTTCCTTTTCTTTTACAAAAAACGAGGTATAAATATTTTATGTTGCATACGTCAGATGCAATAAAATTATTAAAAAATACATACCGTTTCCCCTTTTTTTAGATTTTCTATAATTTTTTTGTGCTTTTTAAATGCCTGTTTTTGCCTTTTTATCAGTTTTTAATGCCCTATTTTGTCTTTTTAGGCAGTTTTTAGTGCCTTTTTCTGCCTTTTTGGCAGTTTTCAGTGCCTTTCCGTGCCTTTTTTGCTATTTTATTTAGCCTTTTTTATAGGTTTTTAGGTCCTCAAATTCCTTTCCCTGGTTATTAATATGTTCACAGTAGTTTAGTCGACACTTCTACCTAACCTAATGCCTTTTTATTTCTCTTTTTTATGTACATATCTGACAGGCTTATCACAGAATTATCTGACAGGTGATCACAGAGCTTAGTTTTGAATGAATTGCAACATTTTATCGATTACTTTTGATTGATTGATCTGGTTGTATCAGATCAGTCAGCTTAATTTCTATACATTCCAGAAAGCTTTAGAGATTCGGCTGCATTTTGGTTTATTTCGAGTCGATTCAATCAAAAATAGTAAATTTCCATTATATACCGCAGCTCATTTTTGTAATTTATAGGCTTTGGTTCAATGATTGACAATTGGTGCCTTCCTACTGAATTCCTCTCTCCTCCAATCGATTGTGCTTTCATTATTCATTTCCAACGACTTAAGTAAGTCTACTAAGTGTTAGTTAGTGCAAACAAGTCTACTGAGATCGTAATATCTTATTTAGATCACCAATGAAATCAAAATTCTTCCTGGCTTAAATAATTGAAACTCGCTTTTTGAAGTCTTAGTTTTGAAGACGTTCTGGTGTTTCATTATACAATAAAACAAGCTGTGAGCTTTTGTCTCGTTCTAACAGTCTGAATAAGCAGAAAGCAACCCACCAAAAAACTTACCTCATGTTCTCAGCAAGTATTTATTTTTGAAAATGAAACCCACTCATTGTTGGGTTGTGTTGTTTCTCACACCTAAAGAGAGTTGAGTTGTTAAGTTAATACAAAAAAAATAAAAATAAAAAATTGAAGAAACCAGTGGCGGATTCAGGGCGGTTTTGGGGGTTGAAACCTCCCCCCCCGAAATATTAGGATCGACTTTAAAACTACATACAAATTAAAAGGCATTTTATAAATATTAAAGAATTACTTTTTGAAACCCCCCCGAAATATTTTTCTGAATCCGCCCTGAAAGAAACAATAATAAAATGCAAACCCTCATCACATGTAGTGCAGTGTGTAGTGTGTGAAAAGCGACCCACTTGTGTCGGCGATGTCGGCGGTGCAGTGCGGTGTTTTGCATTTTACGATGACCGTTTAAGAAGCCGTCAACTGGCCGCGTATAATGCGAGCAGTTTAAAAGTATAAAACAATAAGTTGGCGCCCTAAAAATTAGTGCCAACACTACGGTCCTCAAAATCGTTTTATGGTTCGCGAACATAGCTGTTGTTGTAGTTGTGTAGTGTACGGTTGTACCACGAAAGTGGCTCAAATGCTACGGCAACAACTTTTGTATTGTTTTATGATCACAATAACAATAACAATAACAACATCGACACCAGCTGTAATAGTGACAGTTAAAAAAACACAACAACAATAGTGCTGTAACACACCAAAAACCATAACACAATAAATTCAACACAATAACTTTTGTCCGTTCGTCTGTGCGTCCCGATTGTGTGTCGCAGTGCCTCTGCTGGCGGCGGATTCTTATGCGCGAGCCCAGCAAAAGCGCCAAAGTGGCAAAAAAGGCATAAAATTAAACCGACTTTGAATAATTGCTTACATGCGAATAAGAGTAATTGTCATTTTGTTTATGACACTTAGAAGGACGGACGCACATGAGCGCGGCCAGTCGGACGGACGTATGCGAAATGGGTTGCCGAATGACTGACTGACTGGTGACGGGCGCGCTGCTGACGCCTGATGGATATATGGATGAATGGATGTATGGATGGATGGTTGGCTAGCCGGCATGGCTGAGCGGCTGAACGCTATGCCGCCGTGATGGCCACTTAAAGCCGTTCACGAGCGTCCACTCGCGCATGGTGGAACACATTTAAATGCGCTCTTTAAGAGCCTATTAAAAAATTTAAATCTATTACTTTCACTCTCGCTGATGGCGGCGGCACTGAACGCTCGACTGCGCTGCAGTTGTTGTTGTTGGCGTTGCCGTTAAGCGCTTATTTTGTTGAAATAATAAAACTATTTACGATTATGACGTGTCAATGGCAAGCACACACGTACACGCGGTACAGACGAACAGAAGGACAGACAGACAGACAGACAGACAGAGAGAGACCAGCATCGAGTGCCGCAAAGTGACGTCCACGGCAACGAAAAAAGTCGGCCAATGCGAGTGGCAGCTGAAAGCACGCGCAAGCGAACCGAAAAAAAAATAAAGAAAAACAATGCGAAAACCGCAAGAAAATAATTAATTTTTATTATCATCAATAAATAAAGCATACAAGTGCACCTTTCAGCCACGCTGCCTGCCATTCATTCAGTGCGGGGCGGCCAAGTGCGACCGCGCGCGCAGCTCATCGCACCGAGGAGGCCAATTCAATCCGCGCTGATTGGCGGCGCGGCTGGAAACGCTGACAGCGCTGGCAGCATGAGCGCCATTCATCGTTTTCTGCTGCCGGTGGCTGCTCTCCTTCTGCGTCTTTGTCGGCGGGCTGTGGCCATTTCAAACGACCTTCGTGGATATAAAAATTTAATTTTCTCCGAGGCAGCTGACAAGGAAACAAAATAAACGTACGAAGCAATGAAACGAAGAAAGAAAGAGGAGCAACGATGATGCATTGACTTACTGGCTGCCTTTGACTGCACTCCGCACACTCTGCGCTCATACGACAGCAATGCGCTCAAGAGCGTAGCTAAAGTGCAAAATTTGCTTTATTGATTGTTGTTCGTGTGTTGTTGTTGTTGTCTAATAAAACAATAAATAATTTTAGTGATGTTGTTGAACTTGAAAATCGTTGATTTAATATTCAAAAACATCGGTCAATGGTGCATTGATTTTTGTTGCGTTCTGCTCATTGGGTTGTTGTTGTTGCAAAAGTATGCCAACAGTGGTGGCGAAGAGCAGAACAACAAGAAAACTACTGAAAATGTTAGCAACACCCGCCTCGCCAGCTCACAGCTTTGTCGAAATTTATCTGAAAGTTCCTTGTTTTTAATCAACCTTTAACCCTTTCGCTACAGGTTTTTACTGGAGAAAGTTAAAATTTTAAATTTTACGTTTTAGGCTCTCTGTGGTTATATTAGCAACATTCCAAAATAAATTTTTTAATTTTTATACTCAGACCCTGTATTTTAGAGTGTTTTTCTATGAGAGCAACCACATCGTTGTGGCTGCAATAATTACTTAAACATAAAACTTTTTAACGCATAACGAAAATTTGAATATTTCTTCATTTACTTCAGCCAAAATTAAAAAAAAAGTATCTAAATTGAAAGAAAACGTCAAATTAAAAAGTTCTCTAATTATTTCTGCTTCTTCTTCCTTTACTATGTCAAGATATACCATTAAAAAACGTGTATACTTCTCTTCTTTAAACTTAAATATTCAGTTTATTAATTTCGTATTTTTCCTAAAACTTCAAACTATTCTAAGGACCAACAAAAAATGAATTCTTGAAACCATAGAGGATGCAGACGTCCACAAAGTATCATGTTGCCATATGGCAACAAAATAGCGAAAGAGTTAACTGGTTTTACTATTTGTGGAAATTGGGATACAAAGTTGAATATTGCAGCATAATAAGGGGTCTTTGGATCATTCACCTATTTGCTTTAAAGCTTTAGTCGCTAATATTTTGGGACATCTAAATGAAGTAGAAGTAAAAGGGTAGAATTTATGGTGCGGGGGCTTTTGAAGCACCAGGTGGACAAAGATCAAAGTTGCTTGAGAAATTTAGAATTAATTATAAGGCTTTTTCAAGCTTTACTCTTTACATGGCAGTGTTGCCAGATACCTGCAATGACTTTCTTCTAAATATTAAAAAAATACTAAAATTGCCTCCCAAAAGTTAAAAAAAAATCTCCTACAATTGTTTTTTTTAATAATTTGCTTAATTTTAAAGGAATTAAAAAAAATAAAAATATATACATATAATTTTTTTTAACCCTTTCGAACCCGAATTTTACCATGTGTCTCGATATTACTTTTTGGTATTTAAATCATGGAAAACTTGCCTAAGAAGTGTGCGCACGACATTTGAAGTCGCCACGCCTCTTTGTTAGAGTTTTAGAGCTAGTTTACTTTTAAACAATTTTAGCTTACAACGGGTTAAATAAATTTTGTATCAATATTTTTTAATTACCGAAAAATTATGTAGTGGTACCGCGTGACCACTAATACCAACACTATAGCGCACAAGCCAATCGGTGAGACCGACGTGCATCGAGTGGTGCGCGCCACTTTGCTTACACTTGCAAGTGTCAAGTGACCCATGCACAAGTGGCCTGCACTTGCACAAGCGACACATATGTGGGCACTCGCACCGATCGCGCATGTAACTCGACCCGACCTACCGCAGGTCAACGCAGAGCGCTGGCCCACTTTGGGAAAGTGCCGCGTTGTCAGATTTGACCCGCGTTGTGATTGGCGCGATGAGAAACTACTGGAAATTTGGGCGGAGCATTGGAAATGCCCAGTAATATAACAGTTATATCTTTTTAGTATATAAGACCTTGTTTCACGGAAATAAAGCGGCTTTTGTGCTAGAGACAACTCGTGTGTTCTTTTCCGCAAGCTCACTGAGGCTCTAACTTAGCCATCCACAATTGAGGCGAGGTCCGCCAACAATAGACCACTTACACCAACACACACACAATAAAGGACTTTTTTTCACTACATGGCGATCCTGCCACTTTCGACCCACCTGCCACTTTCGACCCACATCTTCTGTTTCTGAAACCCAGACCAGATTCCCTAACTCAATAAAGAAACAACTGCAAAACAGATCCTGCCCAACACGAACATCTTCTGAACCAGACCAGATTTTGGAATCGCAAAATCAGACCAGATTTTCAAGGAGCACCTACCACCAAAGAAGAAGAAGACAGCCCCAAAGATGCACGAACCAGTCCAACCAGCGTTTGCAACAAAAAAATTTAGTCACAAACTAAGTGATGACAACGTACTGGGACTGATAGGCGTTGAGTATGTAATCAAAATACTTAAAGGCCCTGGTGACTTATATGCGAGGTTTGAGTGCGGGTTATGCGAACTTATTTCGGATGAGCATGGCATGCAAGATCATTTGATGGGCTACAATCACCGTCTAAACTTTTGCGAAAAGCACTTCCCGACTGCCACACGACAACACCGACAATATATCGGAAAAATTCCTGAGGAAGATATTGAAAGAGTTATGATACAAATTTTGAAGAAATTAGCTGTGGCTATTGAGCTGCATCATGGCCGAGATCTGCCGTACGAATGCATGGAGCGTGATTTTAATATCAATCGTTACGAGATTCTTTCAAAAGTGTTTTCATTTCGCCATGCCTCTGAACTATATGGCCCTACTTTTACGCATATATTAAACTCAAGAGACGTTAACCAGCTAACCATCCTTGCTACCCAGAAATCTTTGAATGAAACTGTCTAACAAAATATACATGTACACAAGAACCCGTTGTAACACATTTATAAATATATAATTTTATAAGAAACAAAAAAAAATGTACACAAGAATAATTATATTATAATTATACGAATAAACCTATTATCAAATCAAAAATATACACCAGAAAAACATTTGCAAATTGTCATTACGTTACACTATACATTAAGAATATTAGAATAGCAGTAATGCACATAACCAGCAGTGAAATGAGTGTGTCAACAACGCAAATTGCTACCAACCGACCAAAATCGGAACTCGGCAGCGAAGCGAGTATGTGAACAACTCAAGTTACCACCAACAGAACCGAAATCAAAACCAGAACGACAGAAACCAATACTACCAAAGCAACAACCAAAGTAACAGAAACAATTCACGGCCATATGCCAACAGCAATCGAAATGCTTACCAAAGCAATAACAATGCTAACCGACAAGGTCGCCCAACTCGAATAAATTACATACAGGGAAACGAGGGCGACCCGGAGGAACAGAATTCGACTCCTCCGGGGGCGGAAGAACAAACAATGGACGAATATATTTAATAACAGACAAATCAATTAAGTCACATTTAAGCGGTACTATCACAAGGTGAAATAGGACATGACTTACCAATCTCTTATGCAAGCAAATCACTACAAAAACACGATATAAATAAACCAATTATAGAAAAAGAACTCTTAGCAATACACTGGGGAATAAATTATTTCAGATCATATCTCTTCGGTAGAAAATTCATTGTAGTAACTGACCATAGACCACTAGTTTCACTATTTTCCCATAAAAACCCATCGTCGAAAATGACAAGAATCAGATTAGACTTATCTGATTATGACTTCGAAATAATATACAAACAAGGAAAAATTAACACAAACGCGGATGCTTTATCACGCATAAAAATAGACAGCGACACCCTGAAGGCAATGATTCCAACACAGGAAGATAACGTACATGACGACAAACGAAAAGAAATTCTAGCAATTACAAGGAGCAAGGCAGCAAATCTAAGAGCAAATGAAACAAAGAACATTGAAGATGCGCGCATTACTGAAAATGAGAATAATGGTACCAATACACGTGACAATAGGAAGGACAAATCTCAAGAGCCTGATCAACTCTACATATGGGAATGTACCTCTATGAACGACGTGAAAAATATGAAAAAATTGAAATTTGAAATTAAAGAAAAGCATCGGCCGATGATACATATTGACAATTATGAAGTGCACGTGACTTGTAGCGATGACCCTTTGAAACTAGATTCAATGTTGGAGAAACTACACAGTTCACTAAAGAACCTGCATATAAAGGAGCTAGCCCTTTGCAGAGAAAATTTTAAGTTTGAAAATATAACAATGAATGCATTCAAGGAAAGATATAACGAAATAAATAAAAACAAATGCTCGCCTACAAAAATACATATATACAACGCTCCACGAAATGTTCAAAGCAAATTACAACAGTACAAACTAATTGATGAATATCATAACGCCAGCACAGCCGGACACTTAGGAATTCGAAAGACGATCCTAAAATTAAAACAACGATACACATGGAAGAACATGAGACAAATGGTAAAAGAATTCGTCAACAATTGCCTGACCTGCTGCAAGAATAAAACAATTAGGCACACTAAAGAAGAAATGGTCAAAACAGACACGCCAGCAAAAAGCTTTGAAACCATTACCATTGACACAGTCGGACCATTGAGAATATCAAATGGCTTCCGCTACATACTCACAATGCAATGTGATTTAACAAAATTTATTATTGCACACCCGATGGAAACCAAGGACGCACGAACGACAGCAAAAACTCTTGTAGAACAGTTCATTCTCAAGTACGGTTGTTTCAAAACGTTGAAATCCGACCGAGGCACCGAGTTCACAAATGAGCTAATGCACAACATATGCCAATTACTTGACGTGCGACAAATTTTTTCGACACCCTACCATCATCAAACAATCGGAGCACTCGAACGTAACCACAGAACACTGCATGAATACTTACTAGCATTTACAACCGAACACGAATGGGACAAATGGGTACCATATTTCACTTTCGCGTATAATACGACACCACATGTCGAAACGCAGTACTCCCCATACGAGTTAGTCTTCGGAAAATTACCATCACTACCAAGTGACAAAATATTTGACAACAAACAAATTTATGACTTTGACAATTACGCCAACGAACTAAAAGTTAGGCTGCAAACATCCATAGATAAGGCTAGGAATATGATAGAAATAGCTAAACATAAGAGGCAAATTAATTATGATAAGAACACAAATAAAACACAATTCGAAATAGGAGATTTAGTTTTTATACGATTAGAGACAAATAAAAAATTACAAAGTCCATACCACGGACCATACAGAATAGTAGAACGAAAAGGTGTAAATACAATAATAGATATTAATGGAAAACTCAAAGAACTACACAACAACAATCTAAAGAAGTACTTAGGAGATAAACAATAAATGTAAAAACTAAACACAGACTTTAATCCAACTCAACAAAAATAAAACATATTTTAAGAACACATACAATTATTATTAGAACACAACCTAACCACATAACCGTTTTATAAGATAGATATCATATTGTAAACTCATTTTAATAACAACATTGTAAAGCAATTCCAATGCCCCCCCGAAATTCTAAAAATTTTTCCAAGGAATAATTTTTCGCATAAGGGTAAGGGTGTAGTGGTACCGCGTGACCACTAATACCAACACTATAGCGCACAAGCCAATCGGTGAGACCGACGTGCATCGAGTGGTGCGCGCCACTGCAATCATGTTTAGTATCTTGTCCTTGTATGATGTAATGTTCGAGTTACGTTGTGTGAAACATGACAGTTGGTTTTGCAGCTGTGGGATCGTTATTGGGTTCTTGTACCTTTCTTTCAACACGGTTTTTAGTTCTTCTAGGGTGTTAATTGTGGTGTTGCCAATTGCTGTCCTCACTATAGAATTAAGTTTCGCATAGAATACAAATTCTATTAGTTCGGTCTTTCCGTTCGAGTCTAGATTTCTGTATATTATTTCAATGATCTTTAGAAAGGTGTCTACCTCTTTGTGGTTGCCCGTAAAGTTCGGGATGGCTTTCATCGCCGTTTCTATATTGAAAGTTGTCATGTCGGATAGTTGTTCTAGGTCTTGTCTTTCGGAGTGTAGTTCTCTTAGCTGTTCTTGTAATGTACGTTTGAGTATGTCGTATGTCTTGTTGAAGTGTATTTTTATTGCTATGGTTTCTTCTTGTTTTTGTGTTGACTCGAGGAGTGTGTCAAAGTCTTCTTTTAATTTGTTGATTGTTTCGACCTTTTGTATTATGGTCTGTTTTGTGTACTTTCGGGTTGGTGTTTTTCTCAAGTTCGTAAGAATTTTTGTTAGTTCGCTAAGAATGTCTTCCATCTAAAATCTTAGGTTTAGTTTGTTGAACAGTTTGATTAATTCTTCTTCACGTGTTGTGTTGGTCAGTACGTCTTCCATTGTTGGTTCTCGTGGCATTTCTATAGATGCCCATCGTTTTTGACGTATTCCAGTTTTTTCTCTGGGCTTATTTCGTCGTCGAAGTATATCTGTTTATTCTGTCTGTTTTTTTTTTTATTTTCTGTCTGACATTTTGTGGTTTTGTTTTTTGTATACATATTTATTGGTTTTGATTTTATTGTAGCTTAAACTATGGTGCTAATTTTAATATTTTTTGATACTAATTTTTTCATGTAGTTCTTATAATGCTTATTTAATTCTATGAATATTAGTATAATGACTAATAGTGTTACTAAGTATAGTAGGTAAGTATTATTATTATTTTGGTTGGTGGTTGTGGCGCTGGAGCTGGCTGCGTTGTTGTTCGCGATTACTACTTCCTCCTTTGGAGTCCTGTTTCCCATTGCTGTTTTTGTCTTGCTGCTCTGATTTTTTGTACGATCTCCCGTTTGCGTTCTTTATTCGTTTCGTTTTGTGCCACGCGATGAAGTGCTGCGAGTTCTTGTCGTTGTTTAACTTTTTTCCCTGCTCGTGGTCTTCTGTTCGGTCGGGTTGATGGCTGGTGTGGAGTATAGATTTTTGGGGTTGTGTCCTTTGGTGATGTATTCTCCCGCTTCTGTCGGCGTCGGTATTCCTCGATCGTTAATGGCTTTGGGCCGACTGTGAGTGGGGTTGGTGTGTAGGTTGGGTAATCGTATGTTGTTGTCGTCGGGGCTGGTTGATATTCCTCGTGGTGCAGGTGCAGTTCGTTTTGGGTGATGGTCACTAGTTTGTCGAAGATGGAGTCGAACTTTTTGTGTTCTGACATTCCTCGTGTTCTGACGGTTGAGGTCGACAGGATCTGTTTTACAGTTGTTTCTTTATTGAGTTAGGAAATCTGGTCTGGGTTTCAGAAACAGAAGATGTGGGTCGAAAGTGGCAGGTGGGTCGAAAGTGGCAGGATCGCCATGTAGTGAAAAAAAGTCCTTTATTGTGTGTGTGTTGGTGTAAGTGGTCTATTGTTGGCGGACCTCGCCTCAATTGTGGATGGCTAAGTTAGAGCCTCAGTGAGCTTGCGGAAAAGAACACACGAGTTGTCTCTAGCACAAAAGCCGATTTATTTCCGTGAAACAAGGTCTTATATACTAAAAAGATATAACTGTTATATTACTGGGCATTTCCAATGCTCCGCCCAAATTTCCAGTAGTTTCTCATCGCGCCAATCACAACGCGGGTCAAATCTGACAACGCGGCACTTTCCCAAAGTGGGCCAGCGCTCTGCGTTGACCTGCGGTAGGTCGGGTCGAGTTACATGCGCGATCGGTGCGAGTGCCCACATATGTGTCGCTTGTGCAAGTGCAGGCCACTTGTGCATGGGTCACTTGACACTTGCAAGTGTAAGCAAAGTGGCGCGCACCGCTCGATGCACGTCGGTCTCACCGATTGGCTTGTGCGCTATAGTGTTGGTATTAGTGGTCACGCGGTACCACTACTTGTGCATGGGTCACTTGACACTTGCAAGTGTAAGCAAAGTGGCGCGCACCACTCGATGCACGTCGGTCTCACCGATTGGCTTGTGCGCTATAGTGTTGGTATTAGTGGTCACGCGGTACCACTACAATTATTTCATATTTATGGAAAAATACAAAATCATCACTTTTTGATTTTATTTAACGATTATTAAGGAAACAGGGTTTTGAAAAAAAACGCGCCCAATTCGCAGACTTCAATTAGAACACAAACTTTCCCTGATATCGCTGCAAATTATTGGAAATTATTTTGGGGATAACAGTAAAATGTTTGTAATTGGCTCTGAATACACTGCTGAAAACATTAATTTGTTGGTGCCTACTTAAATTAAACCCATAAAACAATCGTAGCTTTGCTATAAGGTGACAAATAGTTGAAGTTGCTCTCAGGCAACTTTGGGGTCGAAAGGGTTAATGCAGCCTTTTTTATTCATCTTCAGCTTAGCAACAAAAACTTAACAAAAACAAAACATATAACAAATGAATTAAATAAAAAGTGGCATTTTTGGCGGGATTTCATTGTAACAGAAACAAGTGAGAACGAGATGGGACGAGTTTACATTTTGTAAGCTTACACATTTTTAACACAATAGGGTGGTTTGACTATTAAAAAAAGTTGCCAAAATATGTTTTGTTGCCAGTGTTCCCGATACATCATACTCCCTTATCCAAAAATCTCCTAAAAATCCAGTAAGAATCAGAAAAAATATAAATCTCCTAAACTTTCTCCTAAACAATTCTTCCTCCTAAAAATTCTCCTAAAAGGCCAAGAATCTCCTAAATCTAGGAGGAAATCTCCTGATCTGGCAACACTGGCGCATGGAAATAATGGAAGTGGATAATGATGTGATGGTTTAAAAGTTTTGTATGCGTTTGCTCCGCATGGTTTCGAAGTTAGATGTTTTTATAAATGAAAATGTTTTGCCTCTTAGCTATCCAAAGTAAACGTTTGTTTGTTAACAGATTGCAAAGACGAAGAGAATATTAAAATATGCCTCTGTTCGTTAAGTTCGCCTTTGTTGGATCCAACTTAAACCTATTGAATTTATTAATGGAGTTGTCCCAGAAGAATGAAGATTTTGGTATTATAAACATGGATTCCACACACCAGAAATGAGTCCGCAAATCCAAAAAGCCGGTCTTTTAGACCTCAAGAACCCACACTATCATCATGTCTAAATTTTTAATTTAACTTTTCTACGCACTCGCAAAGAATGTAGTATCGCTTAGCTGCGGACACAAAAATTTAGTGACTAACATTTATGCTTCGCCGTGCGTGTCTTTGACTTTGACGCTGCTTGGCGGCCGTCAACGCACCTCTTCATGTGGCCGCTCCGCTTTACGTGGCGCCCAAAGCTCACCTGCGTCTTGTGTCCCGCACCCAACTGCTAAATATTTTTATAGATACACACATTGCATGTTAATAAAGCTAAAGTTTTACTATTTGTTTATACGGGCGATTAATGGCGCCGCTCCACGACGCGGTGAGTTATTTCTCTTGCAGTTTTGTGGTTTGTTGCGATGCTCGAGCCGCCTCTATGTCCCCCTACACCACGTTTCGCTGGCACAAAAAAAAAATAACACAAAAACAAAAATTATCGTCTTACTATCATTACTATTATTATTATTTTATTGTATAACATTTTCGCGCGTTTATGTTCAAACTGGCAGCTGCCGTCGCCGTTTCGGTGTGCCTTTTTTTTTTATAAGCTATTTGATTTTATTATTGCATTTATTTATGGTCGGTAATGTGTTAATTGTTTTATAAGGTGTTAATAATGTTTATGAGCCGCACGAGTGGCTCGGCGGCCCGGCGGCGCTACCTGACGCAACCTGAAATGAGCGATTAGGCTGGCGCCGTCGAGTGACAATTCGCTTTGAGTTATGGCCAAAGGGTGGCGGACCGAATGGCTCATCGTCCGGCTGTCTGGCTGGCTTATTTGGCTGACAGACAAGTGGCCAGAGAGATGTGTGTGTGTGTGTGAACGCAATTTAAAGTCAGTTAAGTGGACTTTTATTGGTATTTGCTTTATGTTTATTAGTTTCACGCATTTATGCGCTGCCATGCGAATCTCGTCGCGTTAATACCAAAGCACCTATGATCAGTCATAGGCGCGTGTGACATTGCTGCCAATTGGAAGTTGCCAAGTTTGTTAACAAGATAACAAAATAACCAGTTACCTCGTTAACCAGTTTGTTGTGTGATTGCGTATAGGAATTGCAGTAGAAGTAATTTCAAGAAATGCCTTCCCAACATTAGAGTACATTTGTGGAAGGATTTTTCAAGGACATAGACTGCATAATATTTAAAGTTGAAGTCAAGTCATAAACTGTAATTCCGTACAATCAAATTTCTAAGGCGGCAGTGATTGGACCACTGCACAGTGACTCGACTCCATGCAACCGCGGGACAAAATTAGAAGGAGTGGTCCGTTCCTCATAAAATTTGGTATACTAGTTACTCACGGTCTGCTGAATTGAAATCTCTATTATGTTTTTCTTACACTTTTATAGTTTGGCAATGTCTGAGACTTAAATTTGCAATTTTCGTCATTTTTGGTGAGCTATAGCAACGAGTGTGTTGGCAAGATTTTTCAGATTTTACATTTAATCGGTAACGTCAACATTGATAATTGCAAAGAGTAACAGACATTGTCTTAGGACCCTCTGATTTTGCAATAAAAACGATAATAATAGACGTATGTTTTGCTTTTTTGCAGTTTTCTCAATTTTTCAAGCTGATTGCATACTTTTAGGTATAAATAAAATAAATTTTGTCGAAAAATAGGTGTTTAGACCACTTTTCAAATTGGATTATTTTCTGAGATCGGAAGATATCGGAGGATGGTAATTACATTATCCGACAAAGAAAGAATGCTTCTTAAAATTAAAAAAAAAAACCGGAAAAAATACTTTCACATACTTTTTAGATATTTTCCTCTAAGTTTTGCCAATTTTCAGATTTTTAATTTAGAAAAATATTTTGAATTAAAAGTGAAGTAAAAGCCTCAGCTTTGCAAATTTTGAGAAAAAACTGAAAGCGAAAATGGACACATCAGTTCTTAAAATATATGAAAAGTTTTAGCAAGTTCTTGCTATCCATGTATTTTTACAATTTTTTTTACTCAATAGACTAAAAAACAAAAAATATGTGTTTAAAATTTTTTGTGAAAAAAGTTTCAAGTTTGAGCCGCTTTTGCACACACACTAATTAATTTTTGGCACAGATTTTTTGGGATTTTCTTAGTTGAATTTTACCTTTCAAATGACATCAAAATCGTTAAATTCTGAGACTATAAATTTTTTGAATTTTGTCTATGGAACGAATCACTGTGCACTGGTTCTCTTAATTATACTTGGTTTTGGTTTTCAAGAACAAGTTTTCCTATTGTGTACCTAAGAAAACAGGATTTGAAAAAATATCAGCAAGTATTTTTATTAAGTCTATATATCTTTAGCTTTCAATTGGGGTTAAACTGATGTCTCTGCGAAAAGTAATTTGAAAGAGCTTTTTGTGGCTTAGAAATGTCGTCACCTGGCGCAACCCAATTTTGAAGGCGTCAACAAAAAAGCCAGAGTGCGCGTTTTCTCTATTCTCTGTCTTAATATTACCTGAATTTCACTCTATATCTATGCAATATGAACAACAACCAAAGTGGCAACCGATATTAGTTGAGAAGCGGCGAATGTATATGTGAGGGAAGTACAAGTCTGGGAGAAGAAAAACAAGAAACACAAAATTAAATGACTAAAAGCTGCTGAGCAAAACTTTGTGCATTTCTCATTGATATGGGGAGATACACAACAACAACAATAATAACAGCAAAAACAACATTTTCTACCAAAAAAAAACCAACACAAAATACAAAAACATTAGCAACAACAAGACGCTCAAAATTGCCCCGGAATCAAGTTCGGAGCGGTGGACTAAAGCAGCACAAGAATGTTTTCATATATAAATTTGTGTGTGTATACTTGTGGCCGTCGACTTGTGCGGCTGTCTTCTGGCTGCGCGTACATGCTATGCAGAGTAAAGAAGAAGAAGAAACGAAAAAATAAATTCTGTTTGAATAAATGAGCGAACGCAGAACAATGCCAACCAGAGCGGTTGGCTGTCTGTCTGTCGCACTGTAGCCGTGTGTCTATTTGACTACACGGACATACATACATAAGTAGATATAGTATGTGTATATGTATATGTATGTTTACCTCTGCATATATAGATTAGTATATACAAGTAAATATACATATATGTTTGTAGCATTCGTCTTATAGTTTCCGCTCACTGTGTGTCTTCTCTAGTATTTTGTACTTAGAATGCATACGAATCCAAGTAAGCAGACGTTGTTGTTGAACACCAAAATGGTACAAACCGATTGTCATCAGCTCGCCCCACAGCTTCTGCTCTCGGCTCCCCGCATTCCACATGTGTATGTATGTATGTGTGTGTGTACATAATCTGGTTCCACTGGCTGGCGTTGTCGCTGTCTCCGCAAGGGAGGCAACCTTTCCAACGACACAGAACACGTTTTGCCGCTTGATAAAGTCACCGCTTGCCCTGCCGCCTCCAGCCGAGCCACACATGCTCAGTCAGCCGAGTTCATTTGCTCCTCCGCGCGTTAATCCATGCACTGCCGCACACGAGCGTTTGCTTGCCTCCGCATTTCGCCAGCCAGCCGCGCCTGTCCGCCCATGTTGCTGTGCTGTCTTAGCGCCTTGAAAATGCTTGCACCGCGCCACATGGCAAGCGGGATGCTGCGCGTTCTTGTTGCTGCCATTGAGATGCCATCGTGCCAGCCGTGTTCCACTTTGTGCTGCCATGCGGCGTTGAGGAATTCTTTTCCAAGTTTTTCAATTTAAATCTTTTACATTATCAAGACGGGCCCAGCCACAGCCAGAAGCCCGCAGCACATCACACAATTTTTCTTATTCCGATTATTTTTTTATATGCTCCGAGTTCGTTGGAATTTCTTACCATACGCCTCCGGGTATGTGCATGTGTGAGTGTGTGCTTGTGTTTCTGTGTCCGCAATATTACCGAGAAAACGGTTTAAAGCAGCTGCGTAGGAAAGGGCAGCGTAAAAAGTTCCATAGAAATTAACTAAGAGAAATTCAGCGCAATTAAGCGGAGATGAATCTTCGCAGCAGCGCCACTGCTGCTGGTACAATTAGCCGCGAAAGATCATAAAACAGCACTTTACCACTTTGCCTTGGTGACTGTTGCTGTTGTTGTACCTACCACAGCAAATGCGTTTTCCAAACACGAAAACAAAAAACAATGAAAAAGTAATAACCGGCATTGCCACTAATTAGCAGACATTACCTGCTTAAGCTGTTGGCGACCGCTGCCACCGCACTCCCCTTGCCTAAGGAGCGGCCACGTCAGAGCCAATGAACTTGAAATGTTTTCCTTGTACATATTTGCATTTTCTTAGTGGCGCTGTGCTATGTGGAAATTTCGTAGATTGACTTATTAAAATTATTATTCACATGAGAAACGTTTTACTTGGATTGTCAACATCTCAAGAGTTATTTTTGTTAGAATCGAAACGTTCTATTTTGTGAAGAAAAAATTAAACTGAAAAATCAATTCTCATTCTGCAAGTGAAAAATAAAACTCACTGCATAATTTTTATTTTTTCCCCAAAAAATAAAACCCAACAAATAATTTTTATTTTCTGATAAAAAAAAATCAACCAATAATTGTTATTCGGTGAGCGAAAAATAACAATCGAGAAGTATTGGTTTATTGCTTTTTTGACAACTGCTTTCAAAAACAATCACTTTATTGCACTACTTGATGTATCTGCAATGCTTCCTTCATCTTGATTTTTTAATTAAAATATTGCGATAATAACACTGTGCAAGTCAAAAAGTGCAACAAGCGGGGGACCTACTGAGCGACTTTTCTATAGGTATACTAAGTTGAGATCCACCAGGCGTTTGGCTGGATTGGCTCTAGTTTAAAAGAAATCCGACTTTGAATTCTGCTCATTTCAGTCGAGTTCGTCGCTTAAGTCTTGGAACGTTTAAATGATAATTGGTCCTAAATCGTTCTGAATATCGCTTTACTGTCTTCGGCAAGTTTGTAGATATTTTAACGACCAACAAATTTGCTTAACCGTAGATCGAGCTTTGTATCAAAAATGATACATTTGGTTTTTTGTTTTGTTATAACTTTTTTCATGATAAAATTAATTTAACCATTCTTTGTGACTTTGTTTGTGTTGCATTATGCTTGTTTAAAACCATCTTTCACACTTTTTTAAGAAAGAGGCCTTGAGAAAATTGAAAAGTTTATAATTCTCTCCTTTGTATACATAGGATAGGATTCCTTAATTTTTTTGAAACTCGATCTACGGTTAAGACACCAATCCAAAAAAAATACATTCAAACTGTGTTTTCGACAAAAATGTCCCAAAAACCTCACTTTCGTCGAGGCATAAATGCAGTATAGCGAACCCTCGTGAAAAAATGAGTATGCTTTTATATAGAGGGTTGGCTCCTGCAACTAACGAACTAAAAATTTTGCCTGGTAAACGCCCATAAAAGGCGTGGCTCGGCGTCAAAGTTCAAAGTTTTATCACAAAACGCAATTAATCTCCAACTGATTTACACGATATGGGTATCAAACGAAAGGTATTTTTCATACCTTTCTTTTGATGTGCAACATTAGATACGTAAGATGTACTAGTGAAAAGTTTTAAGCGAAAAAACATTTTTTTATAAAAATTTTTTGTTAACGGATTTTTTCGCTAAAAAATCCATTAATAAGGTACAATATGTTTGCTACCATATTGTAGCCTGTGGAATTCCCTTGAGGGTAAATTTCACGCGTAATTATTTACGGTGACTGGTTCTATGAAGTGAATGAATGAAATTATGAAAAGACGCACAAGAACATCTATTCGAATTCTCAGAGAAGATTTCTATCTCAAACTAATAAGTTTTCTCTTTCTCTCCTCAAGCAAAAATAGTTGGGCATAATAGTTGGATATTCCTTCAGCATACTACAAAACCCATTTCGAAGTCTGTTTCCCAATTGCCCTTCTCTGTGTCTCCTAAATCGTATATGAGCTTCAATAATTGTCCACAACTAAATAATTCTCTTACCAATGGCTTTAGATGTGATTGCAGGGATCATTAAACTTAGACCATATTTTGTGGTTCCTTCTTCGAATGGGAACTTTAACAATGTTTCGTGATGTCATGTCTGAAATTTGGACAATAGTTTCTATGCTATGCTGGCATTGATACTTAACGCTTTCGCTATTTTGTTGCCATATGTCAATAAGCTGCTTTGTAGACCACTGAACCTTCTTTGGTTCCAACAATACAATTTTTTATTGGTCTTTAGAATTGTTTGAAGTTTTAGGAATAATACAAAATTAATAAACTGAATATCTTAGTTTTAAGAAGAGAAGTATAAATGCTTTTTGAATGCCATATTTTGGCATAGTAACGAAAAAAGAATCAGAAAAAATAAGACACGTTTTTAATTTGACTTTTTAGATTAATTCAGATATATTTTTCAAATAATTTTCATTGAAGTAAATGAACAAATATTCGAATTTTAGTCATGCGTAAATGATTTCATGTTTAAGTAATTTTTACAGCCACAACTATGTTGTTGCTCTCAAATGAAACCACTCTAAAAAACAGCATCCGAGTATAAAAATTAAATAAATTATTATGGAATGTTGTTAACATAATCACACGGAAGCTTAAATCGATAAAAAACTTGTAGCGAAAGAGTTCATTCACCTTACTCGTAGTGCCTAAAAATTCGAGTCCGACCAAAGATGCTAATGGAAAAACTTTGGTAATGGTTAACTTCTATGTTTGTATGCCTTTTAAGTGATTATTAGATGCCTGAAGTGCCTTTATTGCTTGACTTTATTCTCTCGACGTGAACAATATTGGCGAATATTTAACCAATTTAAGTTTTAAATTGATTTGCGGAAAAAATTATCTGAGGAACAGTCTTCTTATACTTTTAATAAAACTTTCAGTTAATAAAATCCTAAGTTTCTTAACTTTCTATTGTAGACTAAGACAGGGGCGGATTCAGAAAAATATTTCGGGGGGGGATTTCAAAAAGTAATTCTTTAATATTTATAAAATGCCTTTTAATTTGTATGTAGTTTTGAAGTCGATCCTAATATTTCGGGGGTTCAACCCCAAACCCCCGCCCCCTGAATCCGCCACTGGACTAAGAGAACACTTGACAAAGCTTAGAATAGAGCAGGAAATTGCGTATAGATGCTGTGGTGAAGCCAAGGAAGCTGTACTCCAGATAATCCATCATCCTCAATCAAATACTTGCGGCACCTAAATTTAATTTTTTTCTTAAGCTAGTTAGTTTTTTTTACATAGGCGTTCTGCAGCGAGTATTAAAAAAGAAAATAAATACAATAATAAAAGATAATTGTTAGTCAGGAGTACTGTCACAGTAATATTTAAATTTTGTTTCAACTCTATATGTGGATGCTATGATATTTTTGTGCATAAGTTTCCAGCTCCTGCCTATGATTCATCGAAAATTCGTCAGTATTGAGTTGTCTACTGTCATGTCTGTGTTTCTGGAAACAATTAATATGACTTCCTGGCGCTAGTTGCCGCATTTCCAATGAACCAGTCAAATGTAAATTGGATAAAAAGCCCCTTGGATACTGCCACCATGTCTAAAGTTATGATTACGCATGTGTGCGTGTCCGCGTTATCGACACTCATAACTGTCTGTGGCTGCTTGAGTGTGTGTTCTCTGTCCGCATTCCACGATAAGTTTTACAATTTGTTAATGCATTTGCATAAATTTCCATTGGATTTCCTTCATTTCTCCAATTAGTGCGGCCGTTCCTAGACAGCAGCGAGCTGCAGCCAAGCAGGAAGTGCTTCGGTTTTCGCATCGCACTTTATGCTGTTTGCCGAACAGAGACATTAAAGTCGACATTGCAGCGCCGATAAATTTGTCCGTGAATGTGCACAGACACACTCACGTACAGGCGGTGAGACAGACACGTCTACGCACAGCCACATTTGAGAGCATTTGACCCTGAATGGCAGTAACGAACAATTCGACTATAAAGCCATATTTACGATGTGTTTGACTACTGTTTGTGTTATTTATTATTCGCTGCGCCGGGCCGGGCCGGGCCGTACGCTGCGCATTGCTGACTGGCTGTGAACTGACTGGGGTTCGAGCCCAGTCCGAGTGCACGCTGCAGCGGTTGGTGGCATCGATCATTACCTGCGCCGAGCGTGCAAGACGCCGAGGTGTCAAAACTAAGTAATGCGAAAACGCGTGCACGGCAACGAGGCGCAGCCGGCCGTATGGCAATGAGCCGGCGCGAACGGCGGCGACTTCCTTCCTTTCGTTGCCGCTGTGTCGCATAGCTAAGATGCGCGCCGACATTTTCTTCGGCCGGTTTTAACCCTTTGCGTAGTGCTTGGGAACCGTTCCGCGTTGTCTTGTGGGCTTTGATTTGTTATTTTGGCATTTAATGCTGGCAGAGGGTATGTCGTTGTTGTCAAAATGCTGGCGTCTAGCTTGGCTTGTTGTTGTGAAATTTGTCAACATTTGTCTAACGGCCATTGCGTCAGAGTGGCGCAGGGGAAAATCTCATAATTGTCATTGTAGCGTAAAATTGTGTAATTGTTGTACTACAGTTATTGTTGTTTTTGCTTATTGTTGGCACATAACCAGTGCAGCGTCGGATTACCGGCGTCAGGACCTTGTGACGTGACGCCATTTTCCATGCGCTCGCATTCGAGAAATTAATTTTTATTGCTCTTGTTTGGCTTTTGTGTTGCTGTCACTGCATGAGCGACTTTCTTTTCGTGCTCCTTTCTTCGGCGTTCTTCAATGGTGCCAGAATTACAGCTTAAGCCGTCACATATGCAACAACAAAAAATATGTGTACATAGAATGGTTGGTTAAGCGTTGACAACGAATCTCCCTCTAGCACTCAAGTTGAACATGTGGAAAATGCATAAATATGATGGAAGAGTTCAAAGCGTTTTTTTGTAACTAAAGTGCGACTACTTTCTGAGAAACAATTTTTAAACATTTTTTTATTATTTCTCTCAACGGATATCCTGCAAATCAATAATAATCGTTGTTTAGTACACACACATACACAAACGCAGTATTTTGTGTGTGTGTGTGTTGGTTTACGCTTTACGCAGACCTCAACCTGACAGTGACGAAACCTGACAACTGCCCCTCGGCACACTAGAGCCGTGTGTTTGTCAACGCCACCAACAGATGGAGCCACTTAGCACAAAATGAAATATTCAAATCAGCCCCCAAGTCAACAAAGTACAACTCACTCTCGCCGCAATCGCACGGCCCCCCTCATCCACGGCTCGAACTTATTTTTGTTCGCGCCGAGAGCCGCGAGACCGCAGAGCGCATGCGCTGCACAAAATCGCCTACAATTGAGTTGTTTCTCGACGTTGTCCACACGTACGCGTATCGGTGTGATTCGCTATGTGTGTGTGAGTGGATTAATTTGTGAACCCATAGTTGAGTTTCGTAGTGAGTTTTTAGTTTAGAATTTTTTCATGTCAAATTGTTTATTTAAAACATTATATGAGAGAGAGTTCGTACCTAATTACTGTTGGAAAATTTAAATAAATTGGTTGTAGCATTTGAAACTAAACTGATGTAGTCATGAAATACTGAAAAAGGTTTTGAGAAAATTGTTCTGAATGTTTAGTGTCACTAGAGAAGTGATACTGACTGATTTTTGATTCAATCATGCAGTTGTTTTGCAATAATTTCTTTTTACTTACTTTCTCTTTCATAAATTTGATTTACTCAATTTTTATGTCAGAACTTTTGATTGAGTTATTTAGTTGTGAACTGCAAACTGTGTGTTATGTTTCTCTCAAAAATTTAATAATTTGCCAGCTTCGAGTATTGATACAGTTTATTATAAATTATTAGTAGAAATACTAAAGCAAAGTCTTCTTAGACTAAAAGGACATTCCTTTTTAATTATTCATAATTTCATGTGAAATCCACAATAATAGAACAGCAATTTTTGGGTGCAAGTGATATTATTATATAACACTATGTGGTCTACAAAAGGTTGAATTTATTACTTTAGCTCAGCGCTTAGGCTTAAAATCGAGGTAGCAGAAAGAAATAAAAGCCACAAGGAGTTCAAAACTCTACCAAATTCATGTCCAATAATAACACAACAAATGTTTATCAATTTCAAAATGTAAATTCCTATTATCTCATCTCTTGGCTCACTACTTTCCGCATACCTTAGCACGCTTTCTATTGATTTGGAAATTGGTTCTTGAGCAGACAAAATTTTGAAATGAAAATTAATAACACTGCACAACAAAATCACATTTTTTTTAAATAACAAGATTCTGACAACGGATTCTGGTAGAGGGGGCAAAAAAAAAATATACGTGTATCGGCGTTTTGAAAGTTTACGTCTGAATTTTTTTTTAGGGGGGTCAAAGTTTTCCCCTTTTTGCGCATTCTTATGGAGAATCGGCATACGAAAACCATGTAACCTCGCATTTTAGGTATATGATGTGTTCAGCAATTTGATGTCAAATACTACGGAGAACATTTTTGTGGAGCATTTTAACCCTGTAGCTCCTATTTGTATGGGTCAATTTGACCCTTTTTTCTAAAATGCCAAAAATGTCCTGTAAAACAGGACTTTTTAAAGACAAAATGTACCACAAAAATATTCACCATAAAATTCGACTATAGGTCTCTGAATACACCAAAGCTCAGCTCAGCTCATTATAATCAGCAATTTCAGCTTATCTATGAAAATGCCACTCATGTTCTCTAGAGTGATACAATTAAATTTATTTATTTATTTATAAACCAGTCAAACAAAAAATAAATTTCAACAGACCATCGATAAAACTAGAATACACATACACAATAAAAAAAATAAAGTTCAATTAAAAAATTCAACAATAACTGTCTTAAGAATATTACTCTTGGAAGAGAGAGATCTAAGTGTGGAATGCGATTAAGTGCTGAGAGCGTCCATCCTCCAGTGAAACAAAAAAATAAATTTCAAAAGGCCATCGATAAAACTAGAATATTACAAAAAAATAAAGTTCAATTAAAGAATTCAACAATAATTCTTAAGACTATTACTCTTGGAAGAGAGAGATCTAAGTGTAGAAAGCGATTAGGTTCTGAGAGCGTCCATCCTCCAGTGAAACAAAAAAATAAATTTAACAGACCATCGTTAAAACTAGAACATTACAAAATAATAAAGTTCAATTAAAAGATTCAACAATAAGTCTTAAGACTATTACTCTTAGAAGAGAGAGATCTAAGTGTGGAATGCGATTAAGTTCTGAGAGCGTTCTGGCAAGAGGAGAGTTTTTAGTGTATTCCGTTTTGCATAAAATCTTACGTTGTTATCCTTGGAAGATTTCCATCTCACAATGTTGAGAAATCGTTTGAGCCTTAACCCTTTCGCTACAGGTTTTTACTGGGGAACGTTAAAATTTTAAATGTTAGAGGATGCAGACGTCCACAAAGTAGCATGTTGTCATATGACAACAAAATAGCGAAAGGGTTAAACTAACTGGGCCAACTTTAATTCGATTTAACACTTTGAAGATGATGTAGATTTGAAATGTATTCTGCTTATGGTTGCTCTGCTCAGCAAGTCAAAACATAATGAATGGATAGATCCAGTTCAATTCAATAAATTTGGCACTTTTATAATCATAAAAGCTTCCTCGAAAATATCATTTAAGGGTCTGAGTGACCCAAACTTTGTGGTCGGGCACTACAAAACCCCACTAGAGGAATCCACGATTCGCTCTGACTTGAAGTTATATGTAAGCTGTCACATTGCTGAAGCCTGGCGGCGTATAGCCGCAGCACCCAGCCGACACTCTCATAGCGCCTTTGCTATACTCGCAAACGCGGCCCAACTTCAAGAGACACGCTTTCGAGTGCACACTGGCCGCCGCCACACAGTATCCAATGGATACACGCAGTTGCACAGACACGCACGCACACTCGCGCAGCGCCTATTCGTACACGCTGTGTACGTACACAAAGTACGTGTGGCGAGTGAGCTGCTGAAAGAGAATCGAGTATCTCGCGGCGCCAATGTGAAAATACGCTTCGTTCGCGTACGGTTGGGCGCTCTTGGCCAGTGCGTTGCGCTCAACGCAGCCAAGGCAACCACCACTTATAGTGCGGCCGTTGTGTAGGCGTTCGCCATATAGTTTGGAAGGGGTGTTGGGGGGTGGAGGGGAAGGGTGGTTCGTGGCTCTGAGCGCAGCACATTGTGAGCGCGCTATCAGAAAGTCAGTGTTGTGCGCTTGCAGTGCGCGCACCCACACCGATACTAAGGCGCGCACACACACACACACGCACACACCGACACGCGCCCATGCTCACACTTCGTTGTGCTCTCCCCAGCGAGCCAAAGGCAAAGACGGCTTGCGTTTCCTTGCCGCTTTTGTACACATCTTGGCGACGCTCCCCGCTGTCGACAAGCTGCCTGGCGTGCCGCTCGCGCTCCCGCTGCTGCTGGAGTGTGTGTGCGGTGTGTGCTGTGCTGTGTGCGGCGTGCAAGGCGCTTAGGCGGCGCATACGCCGCGCCACGGCCAGCGGGGTATGAAGACGTTTCGCTGGCCTTTCGACTGTGTGTTGCGCAGCGTTGCGTTGCGTTGCGTTGTGTTGTGCCGTGTGTTGACAAAAGAATCTCTGTTTTCAGTGTAGATTTGTACTCCGCATCGTACGGTACAAGGCACACGGCAGACGGCACACGCGAACGGCCCAAACGAACAAAACAACGCACCGTTACACCAGCCAACAAACACGACAAGGCGGCCCACGGCGCGCACTCGAATTTCTCCAGCTCCACTTCTCAGCCGTCAACGTTCTTTGTGTTGTGTTTTGTTGTTATTCATTTATTGTTTGGAGGCTTTTCGTCGTCTTATAAGACGTACGCGGGCGAACTTCGACTGTGTGCTTAACTGTCAATTTGAAAAACGGTTTCGAATACGGCCGCCCATGCGTTCGTGCGTCCCTCTCGCTGCGCGGCGCGCCGCTGTTTCGCTTTAGTAATTTGTATCTGAAAGTGATGGGCTGCGTTTTTAATGGATGGCCCACAGCAACAGCAGCAAAAATGCCGCCAGTCAGTGCTCACTGTCTAGAATGGCAAATCAGCAACGTCGACGACGATCACCAACATCAGCACAACAACAGCAACAACAACAGCAACTTTAATAACAGCATCGACAAGGCACACAAAAGCTAAAAATACAAATAAAATCTGAAAATTTATTGAAAGAAACCACAAAAGCGAACAATTTATGAAAAAGAACAAACACAATTGGAGTAAAATATTGCACGTTCGTTTCAGTGTGTGTGGGCAGTGCGCAGTCGGGCGTTTTGCTGGAGCGCGACGTCGATTATCTGCATGAACTGTTTATCTGTTTCCAATAAGAAACGAGGCCGAGCTGTGCAAAACTCGCGGCCGGCGACTAATTGAAAACGAATCGAACGAGTGGCGTTGAAAAATTGAGTATTCAAAACTGCTCGAATACGTTGTCCAATCAAAGTTCGAAAAACAAATTCACATAACTGTATGACAAATTTTTTAGTGTTAGTGTAACGAGGCATTTGGGTGAAAATTTAAAAACATACTCAACAGTCATTCAAGAAAAAGTACTACAAGTGTTTTTCAAGCGATATATTAGAAAATATTTTATAAATCAAATATTCATATGCACAAAGACACTAAACAATCTGCTTTTCTACATTAATTTGTCAACTTTGCCACAACTACAACAACCACAACACTGCTGCCAACTGATTCCCGAATTCCCGCATCCCCGAAAAAATATTCCCACGTATTGCAAACACAACAAATTCGGTCGTAACAAATAATTCAACAACAACAAAATCGTCAAATAATTTACAACGTGACAACAACAACAACTACTAACAACTTCTGTAAAATTGCAAACATTAAAAACCAAATCGAAAATCACCGACAAATACTTTGCTCGAACAAAAAAAACAATTAAAAAATTTGTTTTGATCGTAAAATGAAATTTTATTATCAACAACAACAACAACAATAACAACAATAAAAACAATAAAAACGACAATGTGTACAATTCGTACACAACCGCACGCACTGTAAAACGTTTTTATTAATTTGTTTTTTTTGTCCATACTTCGTGAACGCCGCACGCGTTTGTCATCGTCGTGTGCACCATTTCGGAATACCCCCATCATAAAAAAATTGTTGTTGCTACATACTCCACCACCACATCAACAACAACAACAATACCAACAACCACCACCACATCGGCAAACATCAACAACGACCGCACAATAATAACAATAAAATTACCCATTAAATGACGTAAAAAAACTTTATCGCGCGCTATTAACTATTTTTGCATAAAAATCACACGTCGACACGTTTTTCGAAAAAATTGATGAATCTAAAAATACAAACAATTTAAATACAAAATTCATTCGAACAATTACAATCTTTGAAATAAACATTCATTGAAACGTCAACGCGAATCTCACACTTGTCTAATAAATTATAACAATTAACAACAACAACAACATGATGACATTGTGTTAATACAAAACCCCCAAAAAACTGCGAATTGTGTGAATCAACAAAATATCAACGCACACCCTGTGCCACCACTCAACTCCCACTTGCAACCCCTCGCGACTCAAAACGAATCTTCATTGCGGTTGCAACCACTGCTGTCACCACAATCATCTGTTCCGGCACCTGCATTGCGTGCCCCCCGCGACAACGCTGCGTCCCGGCCTCTTGTCGCTGCACTTTTGCATTCGATTGGAAATTCGCAAATCGCCAAATTGTCAAATTCGTGCGCCGCATCGCGCCAACACCAACGCGATTCGCTTTAACCCAAAACACGCTCTTGAACGCTGCAAACGCGCTCTCGCCGTGCACCCCCCGGGTCCAACAACACGGCACACGCGCTCTTTGCCATTTTCTCTTCGCTGTGCTAAATTGCGGCTGCTTGCGCGTGTGGGTGTGGGTGTCCATGTTGCGTGTACGTATACGCGTACCAAACAACAACAACAACAACACCCCGAAAAACAACTTGTGAACACCGAAAAATTCACTCACTTGTGCACACGCTCTCTGACTCTCCGGTGCTTTGCTCCGGCTCTCTGCGGTGCCGGTCAATTAAAAAACCCGCAAAAAACTGCATTTAATGCAATTCGAACTAAATCAAAAATCCATAAAATAAATTTGAAAAAAAAAACATTCAACTTGAAATACTGGGCACCGTTATACGCTGGCAAAAACAACAACACCTTCGCTGCGACATCCCATCAAACACTTTGGTGATCGGTCTCGCACAATCGCTGCCCGCTCACACGCCGTCCCCATCGACTGTCGCGCGCCGCCGCCGTTTCTTTCTGCTGCCTTTCGTTGAATCGCGTTCAAAATAACCGTAATTATTCCACCCCTCCCCCAAACCCCAACCATCCCGCTGGCGTGCGCTCTCTACGACCCCCACGATGTCTCGGCAGTCGGGTCGCACGCCGCTGCCGGGGCTTGGTGGGGGCCACATCATCACGCTCCACATCCATCCGCCATCAATCAACCCACCGTCGCCGCCACCACCCACAACCAACTGCATCATCACCCGCACCACCCACACCACCTGCAACATCATCACCTGCAACACTCTGCCGTCTCGGCGTCCGCCTCCCTCGCATCGGTGTCTGTTCTCCAACAACAACAACAACAAACGACGCCGACCTCACATTCCACGCCAACACATGCGGTTATGTATGAAGATCCCCCACCAGTGCCAATTGTCTCCGTGCAACAGCAGCAGCAGCAGCAGCAGCAGCAACAACAACAGCAACAGCAGCATCACCTGCCCCCACAGCAGCAGCAACAGCTCACCACAACTGCAGTCGGCGGGCACAGTCCATCCCAGACTCCCTCTGGGCCACCCTCTCAGTCACAGCAGCAGCAGCAGCAGCAGCAACAACAACAACATCTCACATCACCTCATCACCAGCAGCAACAACAACAACAGCAGCAGCAGCAGCAGGCGAACGGTGTGCCCACTGGTGCGCCGACGAGTCTTCAACAGCAGCAGCAGCAGCAGCAACAGCAACAACAACAACAGCAGCAAAACACAGCAGTGGCGTCCGGCCAAACACAGATCGTCGCGCCGACAACGGCGAGTGTCTCCCCCTCCAGTGTTAGCTCCCAGCCACCAGGTGAGTGCCACTGCCACGCAACTTTTGTAGTCCAGCCTCTGTGCACTCCGAGTGCCGCTGCTGTTGTTACATTGCAATAAGTTTTCCGAAATAATTTTTATAAATATTTTACACACACGGCAGATCTGAGTAGACATGCAGATTTGGTTGAGGAGAAAAATCTCAAAACTGAAAACTATTTTAAATTATTGCTGCTCGAAAAGTTAATTTTTTTACAACAGAAAATGGTTCAAACGTAATTACAATTTTATACAATAAGGGTCCCTGATTTACGACAGCATGTTAAAATATTAGAATTAATAGAATAATAGAATTGGTGATTCATGAAACCACGACTTCAAGTGAGTCCATCGGGGATTTGGGGATCTAATGTTTGAAACTATCTTCATGGGTTATTAATACCATCTTAAAAATATTACTTTGCGAGGATAGTTAAGGGCTAATCTTGGCTAATCTGAAACAAAAAAACAAAAAAGATTCATAATTATTAAGATTTCGGACACAGGAATTCACTAGAAAAATAAAAAATCCCTAAAAATAAAAGGATAGGAGCTTTTTGAAAAAAAGTGTCAAAAATTGACAAAAGGTGAAAACCTTTTTTCCCAAGAAAAAGTACTTTACATTAAAAAATTTTCTTCAATGTTGTGGTGGATTCTTGTAAAAAATACGTTAATAAAAAGAACTAACAAATTTTTTTTAAATCCGTCGAGCCAATCCAGACATTAAGTGTCCGCAATGGAGGATGTGTTTTTTTTCTACGCGACTTCAGCTCCACCTATATAAGAGACAATATGCTAAAAAAAAAATTTTTTTGTGTTCCTTCAACCATTAATATATTGTAAAAAATTTTCAAAAAGATTGATAATAACGGAGCTTGAAAATAAATAATTTTGTAAATCATTAAAAATTCCCCTTTCTAACGTGCCATGATACCTTAAATAAATTCCAGTTGTTTTTAACTACGGAAGTTTTGAGAAATATTTTGTGCGCAATCGAATTTATTAATAATGAATTTAAAAAAAAAAATTGTACTATTTGAGATTCCGAAACAATGAAACCCAAAATCCATTACTAGTTTTGCGTTTCCCGAATGAGTCCCCACAAGAGAAAAGTTTCAAGATACTTTCAGAAGTGTTCCACAAATCGTGTATTTTACCACGTTTAAAGCATAATTTCGAAAGGAACTACTACTTTTCTTTTTTTTATTTTGAAGAAATAAAAATGTTGTATTAGATCTAAGTAACACAAATAATTTCTTAATTGCTAATAGCTCGCATGGTAAATTGTCAAACTGTTTCGAATTGGTTGGGAAAATGCATCACAAACGGTGGCGGTCAAAGCACGAGGCTTATGAGGCAAATTCCTAGGGCGGCAAAGAAGAAACAAATATTTGAAATGGGCGCCAAATTTCGGAAAAATAACTATTGTCTTTAAGTTGCAATCATAAAAATATTTGCAAAAGTTCATTATTTTATTGAATATCGATTGATTTGTATGAAAAAAAAAATTGAATTTAAACAGATCACATGTGATTGATAGTTTTTGTATGTATTTAAATAAAAAAGTACAAAAAAATTTAGGGGCGGCACTCTAAGCTTTCTCCGCCACCGATCACAAACATATTTGAATGAGTCGGCTTGGATCATGATACAAAAAACAAAGTAACATAAGTACGGAAAACCTTCTCCAAAATTCTTCGTTTACGTACGTCAACTGTACGCCCATTTGAATGACAGCTAGAATTTGCGTCTCCCAAAGAGCATGGTTGCATTTTGCAAGTAGGATTTTGCAGTATTGTTTTCAGTCTTTTCAAGATAAAATCGACAAAACAATAAATATTGTGAGCGATGTTCTATTTAATATAAATTAAAAAAATAAAAATATTTAAACAGGCATTTGCAACTATTTTTTGAAGCAAGTTTTCGGTTCAAAAAATGAACGTTTTGATACTTGTGCTACCCTGGCGATCTATTTTTTTCGTTAGAATTCAAGATAAAATCGGCAAAACAATAAATATTGTGAGCGATGTTCTATTTAATATAAATTAAATAAAAAAAATAATATTAAAACAGGCATATGCAACTATTTTTTAAGCATGTTTTCGGTTTCAAAAGTTAATTTTTTGATACTTGTGATACCCTGGCGACCTTTTTGTTTCGTTAGAATTCAAGATAAAATCGGCAAAACAATAAATATTGTGAGCGATGTTCTATTTAATATAAATTAAATAAAAAAATAATATTAAAACAGGCATATGCAACTATTTTAAGCAAGTTTTCGGTTTCAAAAATTCACTTTTTGATACTTGTGATACCCTGGCGATTTATTTTTTGCTCATAAATTTAAACAGCAGTAAACCACCCTGTTCAATGAGAACATTTGACGATAACCGTCATTTCTCGTACGACAAATTTGTTAATTGTATCAAGAGCTTGGATATTATTTCCTGACTTTCTGAACCTGTACAGTTATTGGGCTAATTCAATAAGTGTTTCTGGTGACGAAATTTTTACATACTACTGTGTACAAAGAATACTCGGAATTTGTTTATAATTCAAAAAATCTTTATTTATTCTTCCAAATCAATTTCATCGCCTTCAAAGTAGTCCCCCCCCGATGCAATGCACTTATGCCAACGGACTTTCCAATCTTCGAAGCATGCCAAATAGTCACCTTCCGGTATGGCCTT
Source organism: Melieria picta (assembly GCA_964056695.1). Taxonomy (NCBI): domain Eukaryota; kingdom Metazoa; phylum Arthropoda; class Insecta; order Diptera; family Ulidiidae; genus Melieria; species Melieria picta. The sequence goes on from OZ057398.1 coordinate 141,053,610, forward strand.
CAATGCGCGCGGCGATTCACGTTGAATCTCTTCAATCGATTCAAAACGGTGTCCTCGAAGTGGTCTTTTGAGTTTGGAGAATAGCCAGAAGTCACAAGGAGCTAAATCAGGCGAATACGGTGGCTGTGGAACGATATGAGTTGGCGAAATGCTCACGAAGAACCAATGCCGTGTGATGCAAAACCAAGAGTTGTCTCTCCATAAATCCGGCCTCTTTTTGCGAATAGCTTCACGCAAACGACGCATAACGCTCAAGTAATATTCCTTGTTGACAGTTTGGCCCGGCGGAAGGAACTCATAATGCACAACACCACGATAATCGAAGAAATCGAATTCCGGGTATTCTTTGTACACAGTAGTATGTAATTATGCTGACATTTTATCAAAACTACCCATCTGAGGCTATGCTTACAGTGACCTCCTTCGATTGTTTTTTACATTTGAGGCTTGAAAAAAGGTTTTGTAAACTTCACTAAAATTATTTAGTAATTATGTGCGATCACACGTATTCAATTGAAACCGAAATAAGGCGATAAATACGCTGCTCAAATCATATAACTTTTCCTACCAAAATCCAGTATTTAGAAATAAGCTGACGAAAACTTACATACTTACTTAACTATCCATAACTGCCCTTTCCCGGGGTTTAGTCTGCCGCAAAAGCTCTCTTCAGGCGCCTCTGATTTGCGCTCGCCTTCTCCAAGAAGATAATAGGAAATACCAAGAGATAATAGAGCCTCCTGAACTTGGTCCATCCACCAGAGACACGGCTTACCCCTTCGTCGTTGACCTCCAACTACCGCTTGGAAAATTTAAATTTAATGTTCTTTTAAATAAAAATAGAAGCTGGCACATAAACTTAAAACATGCAACCAAATAAAATTACAGAACTTTTTTTGTAAAAAAAATAATACATCTACATATATCCTTAAATCAAGAGAATCGTGTAAGCACGTAGTTACATATATCTTTCAGTTTTAATGTAAAATCATGCACGTAGGACGTTTCATAAGATAAAATGACCCTGTCATAGAGGTAATTTAGATTACCAAGCTTCACTGTATTCTTTGTTCAATTTCGAAGTAATACTTCTACTTCGCTTCCTACTCGACCCTCCAAGAAGGTGCCGGCACTAGTGCGTCCTCACTAGGTTTTTCTCAATTCGTATAAATTTTGGTTCGCTTGAGTCCAAGAAGACCACAACTTTGGAAAGTACAGACATTTCAATGGAACTCCAAATTGAATGATGAGCAAAACCTAATCGTCGCATAGATTTCAGTTCAAAAAAACCAGCAGTCAAACTAAACTAAAAGCAGATTCTACAGAGTTCACTACTTGAGTGTGATTGGGAAAAATAGATAGGAAATTTCTTTTCCTGAGAGAAGATTTGTAGCCAAGAGTTGCATATGAATTTGGAAATTTTTTCTTGAAACTTAAATAATGCAAGGCTACTTAGACTTAATATCAGAAATAAAAATGTATGAAGGTATTGTACAAAGATCATGCAACGATCTTATATACAAAGCGATGGGTTCCCAAGAATTAATTAAATATAAACATAAACAAACATAACATAATTAAATAAAAATAATTAATTTATTTAATAAAGTTATTTATGTTTCCAAAGGCTGGATCCGAGATTTAGAAATAAGACGAATGGTTAAGTTTGGGACACAAAACCATTGAATTTATATATTTGTCCTGGTGGCTATTAATTTTTTCTGTTAGGGGTGAAACTGTAGTATTCTTTTGTCAGATGTGAAATTTAAAAACATGCAGTATGACTTGTCGTTAAAATGAAGCAAAAACTACATACCAAAAATCCTTGAATACTACAAAGACCGCAAGTTTCCATACCTACAAAGACTACATATCATACCCGCTGATATCTCGAAAAGTACACATCAGATATGCCTAATTTTTCACAAAATAAATTTTTTCAAAATATAAAAGTTTCCGTGATAAAAAAATAAAAGTCACCAAAACGTTGACAATAATAAATAATAAAAAAAACAAAAATAAAATAATAATATATAAAAATTTTTAAAAATATTTACAAATATTTAAATAGTTTTTAAAGATATTTAAAAATTAAAAACCATCAAAATGGCCGCAATGGTCTCTCTAGTGTTAACTGTCCCTTCAAGAGGCTGGAGAAAATATTTAGAAAGAAAGAAAATATTAAGAAAAGTTAGGCAATTGCCCATAATTCTTTGAAAATCAAATTTAAACTCTTACCTTTTCTTTACATTTAACATTGTACACATAGATGCACATTCTTTACATATTTTTCATTTAATATAATTTAATTTTTTTTTCATTTTTAATTTCAGACATGTCCCTGTCACTAGCTCCTCTGCATATACCCGCGATCCGGCCAGGCTTCGAAGCTGATGCAACGGCGGCTGTCAAGCGACATCCGCATCCATGGGCTTACGACGGCGATGGCTTCAGTTCGGCGCAGTACCATCACGCGTCGCAGTACTACTTAGATCGAGATCGAAAACCAGTGTTCTACGGCTATCCGGAAACGCAATTTCAGGTGGGCCAGCCAATCCGACAAACGCAGCGTTGGCGTGCGCAATCAAAAATAGAATGCCTTCAAATTTATGGTGAATGTATTTTTAAACTCGCCTCGTTTATTCGCTTTCGTTTGCAGCCATATTGGAATTACCGCGAGCAGCCAACAGCAGCCGCCGCGGCGTACATGAGTGCAAGTGATGAGCGGCACGCCAGCGTTAGTGCAGCGGCCGCGGCGCGCCAATCTGTGGAGGGTACATCCCAGTCGAGCTACGAAACGCCAACGTATTCATCGCCCGGCGGACTGCGAGCGTATCCGAGTGAGGCCTACTCAAGTACAGGTACAGCCCACTAATTGATAGTCACTTAAGTTATAGCACTTTAGTAGTTATTGAAAATGGAATTGAATAACATTTATACAAAACAATTGAAGGAGTGCTAGCATATGAACCCAGTAGACATAGTAGCCAGGAAGAGTTGCAGTGAGTGTGGGTCGATGTGATGAAACTAATCATAGTTGAATAGTTTTCAGTGTGTAATGAAAGTGTGGTAGGTTGCTTTAAAATCTGCGAGCTTCTGATGGGTTTATGAGCGAGAGAAGCTTGGCGAATTCCCAGACTTGTAGGACCTTGTCTACGTTTTTGTTGTTTGCTTTTCATTTTCAAAGTGTACATACATAGTATGAATGTATATAAATATTTATGGAACAATTAAGTTGAAGTGGTTCGTGCTCATACCCACTTCAAAAGTGACACAACTCAAAATTTTTAATTTTTCAGAAAACGCAAAAAACTGCTTTTGAGCTGAATAAACTTTTTTTAAATAACTTATAGACCATTTAGTAGAAAATCCTTACAGATTATGCGTTAGGATAGGTTACAAAGATTTTTTCAATTTTACACTATAAAATCCAAAATTTTGAGTTGTGACTTTTTTGATGATATTTTAATTCAATAATTACCGAATTATTTTAAGTTATGTCACTTTTGCTAAATTTAAAAATTAAAAATGACAGTTAAAAAGTTGAAAGAAAAATTTTTAAAATACGAAATTTATTTATTTGAAAATATAAACTAAAATTTTCACAACTCTACTTAGAATTATTTTATTATTTTAAGTTATGTTACTTTTGCTAAATTTAAAAATTATAAGTGACAATTAAAAAGTTGGAAGAAAAATTTAGGAAATATTAAATTATTAATTTGAAAATATAAACTCAAATTGTTAAAACTCCACTTAGAATTATTTTATTATTTTAAGTTATGTCACTTTTGCTAAATTTAAAAATTATAAATGACAGTTAAAAAGTTGAATTAATTTATTTGAAAATATATACTAAAATTGTCACAGCTCTACATAAAATTAACTCCAAGAAAGATTTATTGCGTCAAAAGTGTCAAATTCGAATTGTGACTCTTTTGCATTGAGCTGCAGCGATCAAATAGCATCAAACTTCTCGACATGAAGAGAGACCTACCTGTTTTTTGGCAACAGTTAACAACAACAAAATATACTGAGCTTTTGCTTATTGGTAGATAGATGTATTGTGCACAGTATTAACACATAAACTCGAAAACTAAAAATTTTGAGTTGAGTCACTTTTGAAGTGGTTCGTGTTCATATCACCGTTAACACATTTGCAACAATGAAACTGCTGAATTAATCAAATTTAATTAGTTCCATAATTTATACATCAACGCCTTCTTGTTAATTTTTCATTAGTCTACTAATAATTTTTTTTTCATTTATTAAGCATTCGTGTTTTGAATGAGCTATTCAATTATTTTAATAGTTTTCTTTTGTTTATAGTTTATGATGATAATGAAATAATATCGTGACTAGCTTTCGCATGGTTGGCAGTGTTGGCTGCAGTTATTTATTGTTGTTGCTTTGATCATAACTGTCAATCGAATTTGCATAATTGGCTGACAAATCGGTTTGACAGCGGCTCCAAACTGAGCTGTAGTCGATATTTAAATGGCAAGACGTGAAATTGATAGCTGACAGGGTGGGCACAAATTTATTTGTAGCGTCTCACACATTAAAAAGTCAATTGAAAAAATATGAAAAAAAAAAATATGAAAAAAACATTTTCCTATAAATGTATACATGAGTAATGAAGAAATTGTTTGTATGTATATTTACAGGCGGTTCGGGTGGTATTCCTGTGGGCACGGTTGGACCGTGCACGCCCACCAACGCCCTGCACGAGTGGACCGGGCAGGTGTCGGTGCGAAAAAAGCGCAAACCATACTCCAAATTTCAGACGCTCGAACTGGAAAAGGAGTTCCTCTTCAATGCCTACGTATCGAAGCAGAAACGCTGGGAGTTGGCCAGAAATTTGCAATTAACCGAACGGCAGGTAGGTAGCATTCAAAACTCACCACGAAATCACACACTCGACTAATGAGCTTTTCTCGTTGTTGTTGTCATTGTTGTGGGTGTGCGCAGGTGAAAATTTGGTTCCAAAATCGCCGCATGAAGAACAAGAAGAACTCCCAACGCCAAGCCAACCAGCAGAACAACAACAGCAGTTCGAACAGCAATCACAACCACGCCCAGGCGGCGCAGCAGCATCACAATACTCATCACATGAACCTGGGCTTGAGCATGGGGCATCACACCACCAAAATGCACCAGTGACCTTTGGACAACAGCAGTGCCAGCGCAATGGGATTCACGACCTACTAACATTTGGCGAATATCAAAACTGAAATGACGGCGGAATTTCAGTGAGCAAAAGGCAAAAGCACGGGCAACGACTACTGTAAGCGCACAAGAGCTCATAGAAAGCGCCGCAAGGACTAATAGTGAAGATGGAACTGAGGGTGGTGGAAGATTTTCGTACAAAGTTTTGTGTTGTTTGAGTGGTGTGATTAATGTATAGAAAAGAAATGTGGTATTAGATCAGCGAGATAATTGCTAAACTTGCAATATGTGTAATGAGTTTGAGTAATAACAGTGGCAAAGGAATGGTTTTTTAGTAAAATCAGTAAATTAAGAATTGGAATGGTTTGTTTCTTTAGTTGGTTCGTTGTATAAAAGTTTTATAAATGATAAATGATGACTGTTAATTCTGTGTTAAGTTAATGAAATGATTACAACGAGCAAGTGGGCAAATATTTTCTACAATTATGGAAGTTTTTGTTGTTGTATTAAAGTCGTGGTATTAAAATGAAATCTGGGTTCCATCAGAGCCTTGTTGCCTATTACATAATCCGCATTTTGCATTATTTGAAAACCCCAAACGACTTATGATTTACCAAAAATACGTTGCAACTATTACCAACTTTTCTTTCACTTTTGATATAGCAAAATTTTGTAAAAGCAGGTGAAAAATGTTTAAATTCATCTCTTCCGAAGCAAATTTATCTGCCCAGACGCCCACATGCTGTCAAGTTGTTTAATTTATGAAAACCAAATTAATATTTGTTCTTGTTTTGAATGTATTTAAAGTATTTGTTTATTTATAAATTCACATTGCCACTGCAAACTTATAAACACAGCACAACACTGGTGCACGCAAGAGGATTTTGGGCTCAAACCCCCAAATGGCAAATATGATTTCAAATGGAAGTGGGCTCAAAAGTTTTGTACAGCAGCCGCCCCCCAAATGAAATCCTGTGTGCGCCACTGTAGCGAAACTTTGTACCAAAATTGTCTTCCACTCTGAGATTGTCTAACACAAAAAGTTTGTACAGCATACATACAACAAATGAGTCAGTCAGTTGTGATTACAGTAGTCCGCAGCGACACGTCCAGTTCAAACACGCTGCGAGCCCTGAAGTTTACTATACGTAAATTTCAATTAAATGCAGCAAAGCAATAGATTGAATAGCTGAATTCCGCACTTGTATTGTACATGAAAATCCCATTGCAGTTGTATGTAAAGAGAGAGAGAGAGACCGGCACTGCTGCAGTCGACGAGGACCGTTTATGAAATTAAATAAATTAAATATGAAACTATGATATCCAAATTACAATTAAACGTAACTTAATTAAAAATTTAAACACTTAAAATATGAAAAGAATTAGCAAAGTAGTTGAACAAGTTTCTCATCGCTCTCATATACTTAACATGCATTACTCCCTAATAAAGCAGCAGCAGCAAAGTTAATGAATAGAAATAATACTAAAAACTATCGCGTAAATATTTATTTCATAAGCAAAATATTAATTGTAATGCTAAAATTATCGCAACAAAAAACAAATACAAATTACAAAAAAAAATAAATAAATAAACATAAAGTGGAAAAGCGAAAAAAAAACTAAAAAGGAAACAGAAAATTGCGACGTACTAATTGTCTAATCAAATTACAACTAAAATGTTAGATGCAAATAATTTATACACATATAAACCAACACACACCCACACACACACACACGCACACATGTCGGTGCAAGATGGTTGCAACAATGCTTGCAGCAGGCACACAGCAAAGCATACAATTTCTACTGTATTTGTATTGATATTCCCCCCATTCTGAATGTGTATTGCGTATTGTGTGTGGTATTTGTATTTGTAATTTTTAGGTAATTTAAGTTCCTGTACATACAACTAAGACATAAATGCAGTAAGAAACCTAAACGCAATGTGAAGCGAAACGCAACAAACGTAACTACCAGTAAATAAAATGTGCAAGCAAATGCAGAAAAGGCAAATGTTTTGGCTGTTGCATGATTGCATACATTACCACAACACAAACAATAAGAACAAAATCTAACAAAGTTAAGAGAAACAAAACCTAGTTGCGAACACAAACAATTGTAACGAACAAAGAATTTCTGAAATGGCAAGCAAACAATTTAAAATTAAACACTGTTAATTCGGGGCTTAACTGAAAAATAAAATAGCAATGAAAATGTAGTAATGAAAAATGAAAAAAAAATAGACACACGCTGTAACAAAAGTCCAAAACAGTCAATAAATTATGAAAAGTGTAAAGTAACGTTAAACGAATAACCGCGGTGGGAGAATCTTTAAGCTGTTAAAATTTTGGCGCGTGCTTTGAATACCCACAACAGCTCTTGCTGGACTCATGCAAACATTACTTAACATCCCAAAATACTTTTCTATGCTTTTCCACTTATGTGTATAGTTTCAATTTGATGAGTTAATTTAGGGATTGTAAGCAAATTGAAAGGCTTCAAGGTGCAATAAGAGCGAAACAAATAGCCCTGAAGTATGCTTCAGAAACGGTGTCAATGTCATAATACGGTTTGTTCAAGGCATCAAGTTCAATGCTTGTTCAAGCACCGAAGTGCTGAGCAAACGGATAATCCTTTGACAGTCCAAGAATTAGTTCTGTTGTCATTGCCTTTGAAACAATTTAATTCAAATTCAAATTCAAAAAATTTAATTTTTTTTATTTCTGTTAACCTACATTTCCTTAGTAAATTTAGAGCAAAACGATCCAATAGGAGTTTTTAAATAACTAAAGGTTTTAGGAGAAATACTTGAACCGATTGTGTAATAGAAAAAATGAGCATTTTAAGCCTAATATGATTAAAATTTTCTTAAAGAAACGTTGTAGCGATTCAAAATTTGTTAATCTACATTTCCATGTTTTCTTTAGTAAATTTAGAGCAAGAAGATCCAACAGAAGTTTTTAAATAACTAAAGGTTTAAGGAGAAATACTTGAACCGATGGTGTAATAGGAAACAATGAACTTTTTAAGCCTAATATGATTAAAATTTTCTTAATGAAACGTTTCAACGATTCAGCATTTGAAAAAAAATGTGTAAATTTTTTAACTTAAAGCATTGATTTGTTTTACATTTAAAACTGTTATATATTTGACAATACATTGTTTCCTTAATACTTTCATAGTTCCTAGCAAAATTTTTAAAGTGATTGTGTACATCATACAGTTTTTTTCAAACCAAATTAGGACTAAAATGACACCAATTGACAAAAGTAATTAAAAAAAATTTACAATTTGCAAGTTTCCATTAAAAAAATCATCCCGTATTTAAAATCTTCACTTACTTACTTAATTGCTCCCAACGGGTAACCTTCTCCCGAGATGACAGTACGTTCTCAACTTGGTCCTTCCATCGTAGACATGGTTTCTCTCTTCGCCTTCGGGAGGCATGGCCCAGCCAGCGTAGCCGCTGAATGTTAATTTAATGTCTTTGTAACTAAAATATCTTACAATCCCTTAATTGTTCAAATTAATTCGATCAAATTAATTTTAATCTCCTTGAAGCCAATCAAATCGATCCACTCATCCATTATTCATTTTCCATTAACCCTCTAAGTGCGCTCCTCAGTTCACTTTGTCTAGCTAACTGTTTAGTCATTTAAAAAACTGCAACAACAACAACATAATAAATACTTACTACACATTTTTATATAAGTAAAGAACAACCATAACAACAAAAACAACAACAACGTGCAAAATATTGCAAACACACACACACACAGAAAAAAACGAAATAATACAAATTAAGATTACACAAATAAATTCAATTAAATTGTAAGTTTTATGTATGTGTGCATGTTTATCCAACCAGATATTAATTGATAAGGAAATGGCTTGCAAACAGTAAAAGAGAAAAAAGCGCAAAAACCGAAAAGAAGCGAACGCAATTTAAATTAATGCATATAAAACTAATGAAGTAAAATATAAATGAATTCAATTACGATTAAGAAGCCGCTTCACTATTCGATTGTACGTTTATTTGCAATTATGCGCGACACTCAGTCAAACACACAAACACACCCACACACACACACACACACGTGCATTGTGTTGCCTAGATACTATTTTGTAATTATGTTTGTTAATGTTTTTCGATTTAAATGCAATTGATTTATTATATTTAAATGGTAAAATTTCTTGAAATCTACCACATACAAACATGCATAGATATTTTTTAATTACGACGTACGTACTTTGTGGAGTTGCCTTTTGATTTTTGTATTATTTCTTGTTTAAGTTTACACTAGGCCGGTCGGTTATGTTTATTTTTTATGAATTACTAATTTTTATATAGTGAATTTACGGCATAGTTCAGTTTAGTTGCACTCTAAGTTACATACGATTCTTCGCTAAGTGAACGTTATTGTGAATAAAAATTTAAAACAAACAAAATTTAATGAAAATTCCAGTTCGCTTTACTGTTGTTGTAATACCAACGAGTTGCTCAGCTCTGCAGCGGCTTGAATGCAGTAGTCAGGCATCAAACAATTTAACTTCAGTACGCATGTACATAACTCAATCAAATTGTGTCGCCTTCACACTTTTGTTTCACTCTGTGCTGCAAGTAAAATTGGTTTATTTTGATTTTTCTGGTCGCTTTGAATAAGAACTTTGAACTTCACTGGCACCCAACTTCACTCTACTCCACCGCTTCCGCCGTGCGCCCCCAAACCCACACATATGTAAACTAACGTAAAATAACTATTCTCGAACAAACCGACAACCTCTCGCAATCGAATTTACATACCAACAAAACAAACCAATACATACTCACCCACACACTGTAATTAATGTACCGCAATTAGTGTGCAATGCGAACGCTGAACAGTTGCAGCGCCGCGAATTGCACAGCGCCAGCAAGAGGCGTCAATACTGGATGCAGCAACATACAAATACAATAAACCATAATAATTATAGATAATCACAGCAAAACGAAACAAGCAAGCAAGCTGTGGTCAGTGGTCAGCTGCCAACAGTCTGTTCCGTGCACGAGAAAAGTTATTAAAATGCAATAAAATTTGCCAAACGAATTGCAGCAAAACAACTCACTAAATGAGACACAAACACAAAATGAACGAAAAACCAAATTTGCATTGCACGACATCGATGTGGACTTTGAATAGTTGCATTTAAGTTTATGTGTGTTGAATTGTGTTGAGCCTCGGCGCATTTCCGTTCGCGATCCGTTAGTCATTTTTGCTTGCATTCGGTTAAGCATTTCCGTTCGTTTGTATGTATGTAATTATTTATGAATTTGTGTAAGTAAAGAGGAAGAAATATAATATGAATATTGCTAGTAAATTGTTTCGCCATTCTTGATGTGCGTACGACACGACTTTGCGATTCTCGTACACATTGAGATTGAATAAAATTGAGTAATAATTTCACCGTTTGGGCAGTGTGGTGGTTTAATTTGAGGTGAGTTGCAACTATTCTTACATTTGTGCAGAGATTCACGCGCACAACGCTGATGAGCTGAATCCTTAGACTCGTTATTGGGCCGTGGCTGTGGCGCCTACAAAGGGGGTTTTGGGTGCTGAAACCTTCCCAAAACACAAAAATTGCAGGAATAAAATATGGTTTCGAATAGTATTTGGCTCAAAAATGGTAGGCAAACCCCCATCCCCAAAAAAGGAAACCCTGTGTGCGCCACTGAAGTTATGTTATGTATGCTCACAATATGGGCTCACGATTCAAATACAAATGAAACGCAAGTACTTCGCCGCATAACTATTTCGATTGTCAGGAAAAGGAATTTCGAATCATTCTCATAACCTGACAGCATTTTCGCTTCGTAATTCCAATTTTTTTTCATTTCGACAATAAGACTGCACGTTTGGCAGGTCGACAAGTGGTAACGAAGTTATGTTTTGCTTTCCGCTGTTTCAGAGTTCCAGTCAGTCTTCTTCAATCTCTGAAAAACTTTTTATTTATTTATTTATTTAAAAATAATTAATAATTATAAATAAAAAATAAATAAATAACTAAATATTGTTTATTTATTTATTTATTTACTTTATTTATTTATTTATTTATTTAAAAGTAATTAATAGTAACAAATAAAAAAATAAATAAATAAATAAAGTGTTCTAGAGATTGAAGAAATCTGAAAAAACTAAATTTTTTATTTATTTAATAATAATTAATAACAACAAATAAATAAGTTAATAATAATTAATAATAATAAATAAATAAGTAAATAAAGTTTTTTCCGCTGTTCCACAGTTCCAGTCAGATTTCTTGTTTTTTATTACTTTATTTTTTATTTATTTAATAATAATTAATAATAATTAATAATAATAAATAAATAAATAAAGTTTTTTCCGCTGTTAGAAACTTTCTTGAAAACGGTCATTGAATGAATTCAATTAGGTAATATTAAGAAAAAATCTGCGGCAGGTCAATCACCTACCCTGGCAGAAAAACACAACCGATTAACATAACTAACACAAGATAATGTTTAGTGGAGGATTTATGCTCCCGAGAGGAGTGAACAAGGCAAACAAATATTAAATTTAAAAATCATGTCTAACCTTATTTTTCTGTAAAGTATTATCGTCGTGATGTGGTTAGTGCATTAAGGGGTTAGGTCCACTCATGATTTGTATAACATTTCAAAAGTATTCCCTGAAATTTTTAGATTAATCGGACTATTATTCGCCGAGATGTACTGCATTGAAATACATCTCTATTGTATTTTTATCTGCATGTAAACTATACTCAAAATTTTCAACGCGTTTTTCTCGAAACCACGTTTTCGAAGTCGGTGATCACTGTAACTCGAAAACGGCTGTATTGACCCTCTTGAAATTTTAACGACTTATTTTACATATAATTGTCCTCAGGATGGACGAAGGATTTTTTTGTACGATGAAATATTTTTTTTTTATAGCCGAAAAAGTGACGAAAATGTGGGTAAAAAAAAAATGTTGACTTTGAACGTCCGCCATGTTGCGACAAATCAAAATATGAACAAACCCTTCGTCCATCCTGAGCATTAACTGAGTTACTAAAGATCCCCGTTCGTTTTTTTGGTTTCAAATGATCCAGACTGCTGCAATCGTGATCACCGCAAAACGTCTTTTTTTTTTGGTGTCTCAGCAAATTGACTATATCTCTTAATATTATGGACATTTTGACATGAACATTTTTTTGTATGATAACTTTTCGAAATGTGTATCTTTAATGTACAAAAAGATTTATTCATAAATAATAAAACCCGTCTTCAGAAAAAATTTGCAAAAAAGCGTTCTTTTTTTGCCTTACAAGTGGACCTAACCCCTTAAAACACAAACCAACACATTGGGAGTCGATTTCCGTTTCAACCACAGAATGAATTTACCGGCAGATAATGAAAAAACTGGTCATAACAATTTGAGTAAAACTATGGAAAAATGTCACGAGATGCTATTTGTGCTGGAAATAAATAAGAGTAGTATATCTCTTCAACTTTTATACATATGGAACCGCTGAAAACAAAAATATGAATATGAATCAAAAGTAATTGGATACGTTTATAAATATTAGGCATTTTTATTTTTATTTTGTAATCAATATCACAACAAAAACAGGGTTTAGATTTGCTTATTTACTTCAAGAGTTTGTGCCTAAAGGTGAGTTAAGTTCAAACGTAGGTGTAAAGGTTTACTCACTCAATGGTTAAGACCATTTATGGCACCGTCGGGATATGCGGACTCATTTCTTCTATCTTACTAAAGCAGTTGAAGCTGTTCACTAATTTAGGGAGACTTACTATGAATAATAATATTTATATTGTCCAAAAAGAAGCTGCCCAGATGAATCTCGTTTCTTCGTAGAGAGCAGAACAATTATTTATGAAACGAAGTACAGTTTTCCAGAAATCACTTCCAAACAATCCTAACGGTTTTGGAAGTACTTAATAAGTTTCAGCTAAAGTCCGCATGAATATCAGTCAAAATTTGTTTGCCTTTTTCAACGAAAAAATTTTTTTCGAGTAACAAACGTCTGAACTGGCTAAATCGGACGAGCAGTGTTAGAGCTCATCTTAGACTTTTTTCTCGTATCGATTTTATAAAAATTCTAGAACAATTCCGATGGTTGCTAAATCTTGATAATATGCGTCAGTTGTAGACTGTCTGTAGAGATCAACAGTTCCACAGTATTGGACAGTTTCATTGAGATTTGTTATGGTTGAGAACCACTTTTGATGGCATTAAACTGCATTCAAAGCCCTGAATACGGAAACGGTTACCTTATGTCAGTGGCGGATTCAGGGGGTTTTGGGGGTTGAACCCCCGAAATATTACGATCGACTTTAACCCTCAGAGGCCATACCTCTTCCCAGTAACGTAAAGACCATACGGGTGCAAATCTGGTTTTCACGATTTTAATTGTTTATTTGTTTTGGCATTTGTGATAAATATATAAGAATCTATATTATTCTGGGGTGAAATTTTTTGGGGAATCCGAATATGCTATCAGAAAAACCGTCGGAGTAATTTAACACATAAAAAAATGACAGTTTTTAAATAAACTTTTTTGACATTTTCTTTTTTGCCAAAAAAATTGTACTTTCTTTACAAAGAAAGATAGATCAATGAAACTTGGGGAAAATGACAACGGATGCTTGAATAACAATAAAAAAAATTACTCATTTCATAAATCATATTTTAAGTATTTTTAACAGGTCCTTGAAAAGCGGATGATTTTGAATAGGTAAATAACCATGTAAAGTACAATGAACGTGTTTATTTTGCAAAATTGAGTACATAGTACGTGTTGTTTTGGATCGAAATCAAATATACTTGAAAGAAGGCGGATACATAATTGTCATCACTCAACATTATTGACGCAATTGATGCACAATCCAGCCCTGTGCGCATCACATATACGCCGAAGGCAGGCAAAAAATTTTTTTGATTGATTTGTTGTTGATGCCCTCTGACGAGGTTAGGGTTCTCGAGGCATCGTAAACAAGAAAGAGAATCATGAAAATCGTATATACTTACTTGTTAGATGCTCGAAACGCTGCTCGTCGCATCACATAAAAAAATTTGGAGCACCGAATTTCCGACGCCAAGGCCAAACGGGTGCAAATTGGGATTTACAACACTTTTCGGTGTTCTAAGCAAATCAGCTATGGAGCGAATGATGTCGAACTTTTGCTCGATGGTTAAGCCAGTGTATCGACATAATTCCCGTACAACACAGATGGCGCTGAAGTGCGTATTCTAGCAGAGAGAGTTATCCGAAATTTTCGGCCTGCCCGATTTGCACCCGTATGGCCTCTGAGGGTTAAAACTACATACAAATTAAAAGGCATTTTATGAATATTAAAGAATTATTTGTTTTAACCCCCCCCCCCCCCCACGAAAATATTTTTCTGAATCCACCCCTGTAGGTTAGGTTATGGTGGCTGCCTCTGTAAGAGACACACTCGGAAGCCTGAAAAGCCCATTGTGATACCACATATTTCGCCCGTTTTTTAAAATGTGTGTGCAACTCTTGGGGGAGGAGGGGGAGGGAACCTACAGTTTAACGCCGAATCCGAACGGCGGTTGGCAGTTTTTCGTTCACACTTGGACGTTTTTGCCATTGCCTGCCAAGAATTCTCATTTGCCTTGTAATTCTCATTTTCTTCATGTGAATAGCGATAGAAGTAGATGAGCGTTTTACCAGTCCGAGCTAGGATTCGAACCTAGGGCCTCGGTATGAGAAGTCAGTGCGCTGGACTATCGAGGCCGGATATTAATGAATTGAATCTAATAAATTGTAATTAATTTATCAATGCCTTTAAGAGAATTTTACTAACTTTGTGTATGTAACAAAAAGGCATATTTATGGTAATTACTAAAGTTTCAAGTAAAGTATTTTTGTGTTTTTTTTTTACTTATAGTGCGTAGTGATATATTGGACATTAAAATATGTGTTCCTGACAAGGAAAATCGCTAGCTTGGCGTCCTTTTAAATGCCATTTGGATGGTTTTATATGACACATGTAATACCAAAAGTAAAGCACAAAGTTTTATAATTTTTTTGATATTCTTCAAACCAGATCGATATTTCACGAAGCTATAATATTTGCCAAAAAGCCATTCCAAAAGAACTTTTCCCCAATTTCGCAAACCTTTTCATTCGCATTCTATGCGCGAAACGTGAAAGCCTTTGCGATTCGTATTAGATAAACTACATATATATTTAAAAGCATTGAATTGTGTACGTACATGTGTATGTATCCATTTACAGTGCTCTTTACATATGTACTTCAATTTAATTACCAGCATAAATATTCGCTGCGGTGGCAAGCGTTGGTGAAGGGTTGGTTGCCAAAAGCACACAACAGCCAGCACTGACATCAATTACGAGTGCCCACCCCTGAAACGTAGCGCCATCACTCCGCACAGATGCTCACAGGGCGCAATTCGATTTTACACATTTCCCATGCTTTCACAAGTAGCGCCGAATAGGAGCGTTCCGCGTCCTGATGGCATCTACAAATATTTGCATACGTAATTGTCGACAACAACTTCTTGGGACAAGTTGTTGCAATTCGAATATATTTTTTTCTCTATTAAAATTATGAAAGAACAATATTCGAGGGAAAAGGTTAGAGGCTACGACAACGAACGCACAGCGCCCGAATGTGTTTGACATTTGTTTTCTCTCCCCTACTCCGCGAGACTTTTTGTGTGCAGCGACAGCGGTGGCAGCGACAGCGACAGGGCAGCCCCAGAAGAGGGCAGAACGTTGCTCTTTAATGTGATTTTTATGTTATATACTCGCTGTGCAATTCAGCCAGCGGCCAACGGCGGCAAGTGTCGGTGACTGCGCAAGCGGCGACGCGCAGATCTGCCACCACCAAATGCAGACACAGATATACTTACTTGCGATATTGACACATCGGACGGTGTGCCATAGTGATGGAGCATTGGTGTCGGTAATCGGCCATGGGAAAAAATGTTGAGTTGAGTATACATATATATGTATGTATTTATTTAGTAGTTAGATAGTGTATAATTATATATATTAATGATATTTTGCACAGATTATAATACAAAAAATTAATGTGCCCGCTTAACCTAAGATTAGTTTAAGATTAAAACTAGTAAGTTTTCAAGATTAAATCCGCATTCGTTTAAATATAATGTAAACACTTTGACAGAACACCTCAATTCTGGAATTTGTTGGTGGACATTTTTGGTTTCGATTAAATGTGTGAGACTGAAATCCCTTTAACCTTGCTTAGCCAATGTTCATTGTTTTGATTACTAATAATTATTTCCAGCTAGTAATTATTTAACCCTTTCGCTACAGATTTTTACTGGGGAAAGTTAAAATTTTAAATTTTACGTTTTAGGCTTCTATGTGGTTATATTAACAACATTCCATAAGACATTTTTTAATTTTTATACTCGGACCCTGTATTTTGGAGTGTTTTTCTATGAGAGCAACCACATCGTTGTGGCTGTAATAATTACTTAAACATAAAATTTTTTACGCATAACGAAAATTTTGTATATTTCTTCATTTACTTTAGCCAAAATTAAAAAAAAAATATCTAAATTGAAAAATAACGTCAAATTAAAAAGTTCTCTAATTTTTCTGCTTCTTCTTCCTTTACTATGTGAAGATATACCATTAAAAAAAGTGGATACTTCTCTTCTTTAAACTTAAATATTCAGTTTTTTAATTTCGTATTTTTCATAAAACTTCAAACTATTCTAAGGACCAACAAAAACAACCATAGAGGATGCAGACGTCCACAAAGTAGCATGTTGCCATATGGCAACAAAATAGCGAAAGGGTTAACAAAGTAAATTTAAAAACACCAAAAAAATATTTGTTTTCTGATTTTTAATTCAAAATTTTATTGTCTTTTCATTTTTATTATCTTTGAACGCATTTTATGCACTACCGACTTCTAAAATCGATCTTAAAATAATTTTCTTCGAATCAACGAACATTGGCTTTCACGTATGTTAAATATGGTTAGCTTTGCAGGGTTAAAAACTGTTTGTTTTTTCATTGTGCTTCAAAGAATACAATGACATCTTATCAACTGACGAAAAGGCAAATCCGACAACACTGCTCTGTCTTGGCTCGAAAAAGACTTCTAATGTCAATGCATTGAGTCTCCATACCTGTCTAATTTACTGAGCGGTCAAAAACAGGCGTCAGTAACTTGATGCGGCTCATTAAGTCAACATTTACATAGTGAAACATGTCTCGTGTGACACGGAACCGAAATGAAGGGGAGAAGTCTTTTGAAAAAAACTATAAAAGGCTCTAGAGCACAATTCAAGCAATGTTACACGACAGTGTTCGTCAAACTCGGTTCGAATTCTGAAAATTTGTTCTATTAATCGCCTTTAACAATTGAACTAACATACATATTGACTTGAAGAAACAATCTTGTACAAGAAGATTGATAAATAATAAATTAAATGTGTCAATGCTAAAACCAAAATGCCAAAAGTAAGCTAAGGAATTTTCATGGCTGGCTCTCCTCTAATCCTTGAATGGTGTACAACTTAGAATCCATAATATCTGTTTGTCTATTTTAGGTTCAACTGCATAACTATTTCTAATGTTATCTCTTAGCCAGTAAGTCTTAATGTACATTTGGGTAAATAAATAAATACAAAAATTAAAAAAAAATATATCAAAGCGTTATTTTTTGTATGTAGGCATCAATCGATTAAATTTTTCGCAACCAAATTATTTTCGACCACTTTAGCTTCATTTACTCTAATTTCAATTCATCAGATTACATCTACCAAATTTTTAATATTTTTCTCGAAACATAATAAATGAAAGTTTGTTGAAGTAACTGATAACCACTCAAATGCAAAACTAATTCAAAATAAAAACATATTCAGCAAATTATATGAATTTTTCGATTCGGTTTGCTAATCAAATTCCTAGCATTCGCAGTCGATGCTTAACCATGGCAACAACAACAACAACAACAACAACAGTGGCCATAATGACCCAAGAGAAAACGCAGACGCCTACGTTGGCAATGGTGGTGTGTTTTTTATGGCCAAAAACGCGCGCACGGTGCGCTCATCTTAACGTCCGTCGGCCCGTCCATCTGTCCGTCCCAGCATACGCGGTATCATTCAACCACTTCGTCCAGCGCCAGCTCATCATAATCACCATCATGGTCGCACTGTGCCATCCCAAATATGAATTGGCTTTATTGTGTGTATCCGTGAGACTTTTGATTGCGCCGCAGAAGACGGCGACATCGGCCGCAAGGGCGAAGACGCGCAGAGGCGATGTGCCCCGGGCACATAAAGATACAAATGTATCTCCAAATACAAACACACACTCACGCACATACATTCGGGCGCATCGCGCAGGGGTACACAAACATATAGGTATGTATTTGTTGTTGTTGCTTTATATAAACTGATTGGATGAGTCGTTGGATAGAAGCAGCGGCGGCAGCGTCGGCATCGGGACGCACCGCGCCATGTATCCCACACGCGAAACGTGAATGTGGGAATAGCGCGAGAGCGAGAGAATAACACTTTTTTATTACCCTGAAAATGTGTTTTTCGTTTCGTGTCGACTTTTTGTATCTGTTTGGCGTTTTTGGTCTTTTGCCTCTTTAGCTTTTCATCTTTTTTGGTCCGCCTGCGCTTGAGAACGCGTGAGTGAGGTCAGAGTTGCCATGGAGTAAATTTTTCAATTTAAAGTAAGAGAGTTTTTGTTCAAATTTTTTGATTTTGTGAATTTTCTTGAGTGCTCCTCAACCACTGACTAACTTTGCTAAATTCATATCATCTGGCAACTTCTGGCAAATAGCTTTAGCTTTCAAGGACTTCAAAGTCACGTAAATTTGTTCATGCAGTTTGAAGAAAAATATATAGTGAACACCCAAATTTTGACATGGAGCCTCTAAATCATGAACAGGGAAAGGATTTTGTGCAAATTGCCTTTTTTGTTTGCTGCTAGATAGAGCATTTCTGATTGAAAATGAGCACGAATTAGGTCCTCCTGATTAGAAATATATCACTTTTATTTTGCCTTAAAAAGGCAGTTTGCCTTTTTCACCCATAAATGCCTTTTTTAAGTGCCCATTTTACCTATAAATGCCACAACATGCCTTTTTCAAGATTTGTCGAGCGCTTTTTTATTTTTCTTTCGTTTTTAATATTTTCCCCCTTTTGTTTTGCAAAAATACCTTGAAACTAAAAAAAAAATCAAGTGGCAACATTGCAATTTCGTTAACTTATCGCTGTTTTTACATTGATTTGATCATTCTTAAGCCGTTATTTTTTGTTGTGCAGTGGAAAATTTAAAGAAAAAAATATGCCAAAAATAAAAAAGTTCGGTTAGCGCAAACATTTTATTTATTTTTTTGTGATACAAGTACGGCTTTTATGCTTTTATATGACAAGTTAAAATATGAATTTAAAATATGTGCCTACATTTCAATTAAAATATCTTAGTTTTAGTTTTTAAACTATCTTTGAAAACCTTGATGTTCCTTTTCTTCACGTCAGATGAAATAAAATTATTAAAAAATACTTTCCCCTTTTTTTAGATTTTCTAGTATTTTTGTCTTATTTTTAAATGCCTGTTTTTGCCTTTTTAACAGTTTTTAATGCCCTATTTTGCCTTTTTAGGCAGTTTTTAGTGCCTTTTTCTGCCTTTTTGGCAGTTTTTAGTGCATTTCCGTGCCTTTTTTGGTATTTTATTTTGCCTTTTTTATAGGTTTTTAGGTCCTCAAAATCCTTTCCCTGATCATGAACAAAATTTTGAAAGCATTTTCAAGCAAAAAGTGTATTTTGAGCAAATAAAACGAGTTTTGAACAAAAATGTTAACCTTGATATAATGAACAACCTCGATACTGTGAACATTCCTAGCAATAATTAGTTCACTATATCCAGACACGACTGTATATCCTAATAAATCTATTTTTTTGTAATTCGAAAATGTTTTCGAATCACTGGACATACACGAAATATTACTGCCAAAATAGTTCAGATGAGACAGAAAAGTAACATTGATCCTTAAAGGGTTAATACTTTGAATATTATTTATCTTTTCTAATATGTTTAATACACGAAATCACTTTCCCAAACTTATGATTATCTTTTCACCATAAGTAAAGCTTCGGATCGCAGCTCAATGGGTTGAGGCTTCAAATTTCGACCCAAATAATACCAAACAAGAAACAATTTTCTTTGGACAGCTGCTTTCCTACCCAAATTCTGAAAAATATTTGTCTGCACAAATCGGTATATTTTACAGTCGAACTTCCCTATAGTGAACTTCTATACAATGAAGTTCTCCGTATCATGAATTAATTTCAAAGACACAGCTTTATCGTTCTATTCTAAGTGCATTTTGATCTCCTTATAATGAATTTCCATATAGTGAATATTTCTCTACAATGAATAAATTTTTTAGTTGAAAACTTCGCTTTCAATCGTTTTTTGTATCCATATAATGAATTTTTCCATGCTATTTTCTGTCACGCATATTAACAACACTGAATACCGAAAAAAAGGAAAACATATTTAGGGGAACCCCAGAAGAAATGGCCAGTGAAGAAGAATTGGCGGATGCAGTGTTACCTACATTGGGACGAATTTCTGCTTCTCTTGATGTACTTCGAACCTTTGTGGAGATGAAGAGCAACGTACCGAATAATGCTTTTAAGTCGCTAAATGTATTAGAAGGCTTTGTTGAGGAAGAAAAGTGGAAGGGTGTAATCTAAACTAGAATACCTCATTATTTAAAAAAAAAGATGAAAAAAAATCATAATTTCTGTATAATGAAGTTTCTATATAATGAAGCTTTTTTCTGGTCCCGTGCGAATTCATTATAGGGAAGTTTGACTGTATATATGTTGGCAGCTCTGCTTCCGAGTTGCAGCACGTTTTGGTGAGTTTCTTCTCCTTTTCAGTTTCTTATTGTTCGTATTGTTGTTGTTGTCGAATTGGTGGTGTTTTGTGTTTTTATGGCTTTTTTTGTTAAGTTCGTTTCACATCGGCTCCAACTCAGCAGCAAAGGAAGGTACACACACACACACACACACAGACGCAAGCGCGCACACACACACACATCGGCAACGCCAGCCAGTCAGCCAGCGAAGAGGATACAAGACGGAGACGGTGCGCTCGAGCCGAAGTCGCCATAACGCCATCAACATCAGAACCAACGCTGTCAACGTTACAAAAACAACAAGTAAACTAAAACCAACAACAACCATAGCGAGAATGACGACCACCATAGGCAGCGGAATCCAACAACAGCAACACAACGACCCCATAAGGCGGCAATGACTGCTGTCGCTGTCGCTAAAATGCCAGCCGTCGCAGCAGCAGCAGCAGCAGCAGGAGCACCAAGCAACCATTGCAGGCGAGGACTTTTGACTGTTGCCTCGAGCGCAACCAACCGACCGCCCGACCGCTCGTCCGATCGCCCATTCGACCGACCTGCGTGACACTGCCACCCCGCACAGCGCCACCATTCCGGCAAATCTCGAATTCAGTTCGACTCCACTGCGCGCAGCTCCATGGCCGGGTCGACGCTGCGGCGCACCCCTCGCGCCAGTGTCGCGTCCCGGAATCTCGCTCGCTTCGTGCGCGTTTGCCTTCTGCCGTGCTTGTTGTTGTTGTATGTACATTTGTAGCTGTATCTTTTTCTGGTTGTGTTGCTGCGGCTGCTTGTGTCCTCCACTCCTGGCACTGCTGCCGCGCAGACCGCCGTCGTCGTCGTCGTCGCTGTCGTTGTTGCTCTTTTTCTGTGGCCGCTGCCGTTCGGTGCGAGCATTTCGTATCGAAATGCTGCAACCAAACAACAACGCTTTTTGGACAGTTTTCTATCAGCGTGCCGCATTCGAGTCCTTCAGCGCCCGCCCGATTGATATCTCGCCCGGCGCGAGTCAACAACGCTGCGCCCAGCCGCACACAATGACCTGTCGCCGTTCACCGTTCGCGTCTTCGTGTCTCCGTGTCTGCGCGTCTGCGAGCGCGAGTCCGCTGCAATTGTATCCAATCAGCCAGGCGACGACCCAACCAACCAACCAACCAACCAACCAGCCAGCCAGCCATCCAGCCAGGACCAGCTGGACCGGTCGCATTGTCCAGCTGCAGCTCTCAGTGCAAATTTGCCGAGCCGCAAGTCCAAAGGCCAACAATGCAAAAAAATGCACAAAAACTGACAATAAGTGAATTTTTCGAATAAATTTGCCTGAACCGAAACGAAAGAAAAAACATCGAAGAAGCTGAATGTGAGACGTCCAATGATAATAAAGAAATTAACTGTTTAATGTGTTCCATGTTGGCGATGTGTGCAATGGTGAAACCAGAGATAAATTGTGATAAAACCTAATTTAAAAAATGTCCAAAAATGTGTCGAATATAATTTAAACAAATTTATTGTGTTATAAAAGAAACACTTTAAAACTCTGCAAAATTCACAAATATTTTTCGAGCGCTTTCACCTTCAAGCTGACATTGTGTGCTCGCTGTTGATTGTTGGTGCTTTTTTTTGTTTTGACACAAAACTGGTTACAAATCATGTATGAGGAGTCTGAAGTATTTGACGGTCAGGTTGCGTCAGGTTCAGCTAACAGAAATGAAACTAAAAAAGGCAAAAAAAAAACAATTATAAACCGTCGAAAGCTATCGAAATCGTCTTGAAATGAGTAACAAAGTGAAAAAGAAAACTAAAAAAACTACGTTTTTGCGCCGTCCTGAACACTGGAGCTGAAGTCAAAGCAACACAAACACAAATACAATAAACAAAACTTCCACAAAATAAACTGAAAAAGTTAGCGTTAAAAGAGAAAACAATAGCAGCCCTAAAACGATTTTATACCAACACACACACACACACATATTTGTATGATAAGTTTAGTGCATGTATATGAAAAATACACGCAACCAAAAACTATAAAAGCAACAGAAAACAAGATAAAACAAGTTAAATACAGAAATGTTGTTTTTAGTTATGCTTTTCCCATAATTTTTTGTTAACTTCCGCCGAATTTCGGTGTTCGCCTCAGTCACTTTTCACACCACTTACAACCCATGCGTATTTTTTCTTTGTAAATACACTGTTTTCTGTGATTTTCACTTTGTTCAACACATGATTTGTATTTTTATTTCTATAAAAAAAAATTCTAACAACATTATCCAAAGCTTTGCGCGCGCCTCACCTTGAACTGTCGCCGTTGAACTTTGTCGTTGCGTGATTTGTTGCGTTCAGTCGGTCGTTGTATTGAAATTCGTGTGTGTGAAATTTATTTATTCCAACGTGTAAACCACCTCCCACACGGCACCATAACAGGTGAGTTCTGACATTCCAATTAGAATTAGTTAAATGGGATTTGTTTTGGAGGCATGGAGAGCGTCGAATTTGCTTCTAGGAATTCAAATCGACGGCTTTTTAGGTGACATTTGACTTTGAGAATTTGGTTGCGATCCAACTGCTGTTAGTAATTGTGTGCTTTTCAGTTTGTAAGTTTACACGCGAATTCTGAGAAAATGTATAGGAAGGGTTTTTTCTACCTTCTCGGAGACCTTTTATCTGATATTCAGTATTATAGTTGAATAAGAATTGAATGCGTCCACTGAAATACGACATTCAACTTGAACTATTTTCACCGTCTTTCAGTTATACAAAAGCATTGCTTTAAATCTTAAGTAACCGCAACAATCAGTTAGAACTGAAGTAGGATAAGGCAAAGTTTTAATATTGTTATATAATAATTTTTATACAGTACTTTTCGTTTATAACGAACCCGTTTAAAACGATTTTCCGCCTAAAACGAACCAATTTCAAAAGTACGCGCTTTATGTTTTCGCTTATGACGGACCCCTTTTAAAGCGAACTTTCGGTTAAAACGAACCATTTTGCCCAGTCCCTCGAAGTTCGCTTTAAGCGAAACTACTGTATATGATTTCCTAGATATTGTTTTTTAATATAAAACAACATAAAATGTATGTACTAATCACACTTTGTAACATTTCCCGCATTGGCTGAGTAAATCGGGTGTTGATTTGGCCTATTAGTTGATTGATTTAAAACTTTGGTACAGCCAGAGATAAGCCCGACCCTTCAAAATCGAGCATTGCCAAAGTTGTGGGTAATTAGGAATTTTGCATGTTTAATTTTAAATTGTTCGTGGAAGCATTGTTCGTGAAAGCATTGTGTAAGTCATTATTTCTTTGGCATTCCATTCTTAAAGAAGTCTCTTCTAGTTACCTATCAACACAAATTGAAAAAGGGTACTAGTCATTACTTGTTGTCTTTAAAAATTCGCACAAAAATAAATCCGGCCTTAATTTAGAAAATTGACTGACGGCAGCAGTGACAAAAATTTACGAAGATAACATTTTTGTATAATATGAAAATTCAAGTTTTTTACATTGTTTGTGTGGTTCATTTCACACAAACAAAGATTAAAATTTTATTTTTATAAAATTAAAAAAAAATTAAAAATTTAGTTTTATAAAATTAAAAAAATTTAAAATTTTAGTTCTATCAATTTAGTCTTCTGGGTGGATACACAACAACATCCCGACACTGTTTTTTTTTAAATGTTTTCATATGACAACAACCACATCGTTGTGGCTTTAATAATAACTTAAACACAAAACTTGTTACGCTTAACCCAAATTCCCAGAAGTAAGCCTCACAGTCTCACTAAAGATTTCAAATGGTGATAAATCCAAAAGATTTTCGATTCCATTATTTTATGTAATCCTCTAATGGAATGTTAGAATTAGATTGCATTTATAAATTTAACATTTTAGACAGTTTTTGTACTTTTTAAACAAATGTTTTCAGTAATTTAGCTCATATAAGACTGACAGTCTCACTTCTGGGTTTACGTTACTTTTAAAATTCTGGGAATTAGGGTTAACTAAACATCAATTATTTCTTCATATCTGCATTGAAGTGAAAAGTAGAATTTAAAGTTTCTTTTGTTTTTTCTGCTTCTGCTTTCTGTATTATGTTTATTTTGTAAAGATATAACATTCAAAAAATTGTATACTTCTTTTCTTTAAACTTAAATATGCACTTTATTAATTTTTTATTATTCATTAACCTTCAAACTATTCTAAAGAT
The DNA here is from genome assembly GCA_964056695.1 of Melieria picta. Taxonomy (NCBI): domain Eukaryota; kingdom Metazoa; phylum Arthropoda; class Insecta; order Diptera; family Ulidiidae; genus Melieria; species Melieria picta. The sequence continues at coordinate 141,078,916 of OZ057398.1, forward strand.
CAACAAAAATATTTATTCTAGAAACCATTGAGGATTCAGACGTCCAAAAAGTAGCGTGTTGCTATTTGGCAACCAAAAAAACAAAAGGGTTAAAAAACACACACAATTAAATATTTCCACAGTTTCTCTGTGTGGTGCTGAGTTTTCTATGTGAAAGCTGAATTTTTTTTAGGTTCACTTTTTTTTAGGAAAAACATAAAACTAACTAACAACGATAAATTCAATAAGTTCAGTGGTTGTATATTTCTACAGAAAAAGACAGCTTCCAGATTTTATTAAATTTTCTATAAATCTGTGGATATTCAAAGATTTGATTTGTATAGATTTTAAAAACTGAAAAGATTCAACATGAATAAATTACATACTCTTCATTATCCGATTGACTTGAATTTAATGTTGCCCAAGAAGCAAAAAGCTACAAGGAGCAATGATTCGCAAGCCCATGTTTGATGTAGACATGTGTTTCCGGGACACATGGATATTGTGGGCAACGAAGTTGTGAATGAACTTGTGTATGGATGTTCTAAGACCAGTTTTAGCAGCCCAGAATAAATTTTTTCTCCCAGCTCTTGTACAAATTTATTTATTTACAAAATGCCCTGGAATTAATTAACAATTCGTACAGATTAAGAAACAGTAGAATAGGGTAAAATAAAAGTTTTAAGCCTTTTAATCAGGTTCTTAAAAAAATATTTAGAAAATGAAAAATTTAAATTCGATTATAAGTTAGTCTCAGTCAAAGCTCGCAAAATTGGGGCATTAACAACAACGCGAAATGAAAAATAGATTTTCATTCCGAAAACTTCTCAATGGGGCTAAAAGGCTATTAAGGTCACTTGCTCAGTATTGGCCTGCTTTGCACCAAATCGTATGTACTACCAGACAGCAAATGAAAAACTGAGTATACCAGATTACTATGAATGTCCTCTAGTTCCATGCTTATATCAACATTTGGATGGCTTGGGGCTTTGGGCTTGGCTTTCGGCACTGATAGCACTGTGCCACAGCTTTTTCTGACCTGGATTTGGTCTCGACAGGTCGGTAGTACTGGTGTATAGTAACAAAACTCTAGCTGGGTTTTGGAAAGTTAGTTTCCTTTTAAAAGTTACAGCCTGCAGACTAGTCTTGATCAATTCCAGGTCAGATTCCATGACCCTCAAATGGTCGCAGAGGGTAATTTGTATAACCAGAATCTAATAGAAATTTTGCACATAAGATTTGGAAAAGAAAACAGTGCAAGTACATAGTCAATGAACAATCCGTGATTGTCAAAATACAAGCCCACAAAAATCAAGTTTTGATGTCAAGTAATCTGTAATTTGTAATTTGTAATCTGATAATCTGGTAATCCATTTTAAACATTTCAGGGCAGCCGACCTATTCAAGTTTTATTCGTCAAGTTCTTCAATTTAGTACACCTAATTCTCTTTTTACACGATTTTTTTTTAAACGAATTTGATTTAACACGAGTTAAAAAGAAACAAAAATTTCTCTTTTTACACGAATTGTTTTGTTTTAACACGATTTTTAATATTCTATGAATTTTTCTTGAATCTCATAGAGCAAATAGTTAAACCAAAAAACACGAAATAAATTAAGTGAACTCTAACAAGAATATTTTTAATATTGTTTACACCTAATTCTCTTTTTACACGAATTTTTTGGGAACGTATCTATCGTGTAAAAAAAGAACTGGGCATCATATTCTATGAAGGGCCTTTCTTGCTCAATATGATTTGTTATTGAATGTGAGACATGAGTGCCAGACTGCAGACAGATTTCATTGACAAATATCACTACTCGACACGAAAAATGCTCCTAAAAATAAAAGTATTTTTTAGACTAGTCTTCTGCTTCTGAACACAAAACTGAAAATCAAAAAATTTTCTTAAGAAGCGTTTTCGAAAAATCTTCGAAAAACACGTGTTTTCCCTCTTATTTCAGTTATGAGCACATATCTCGTTTGAACTTTCAGAACTTTTAAATAGAAAAAAATTTAGATGTATGAATCTACAGACTGAGAACCATAACATTTATGTTTTGCATACCTGACATATTTTGGTCCTGAAAGTTAAAAATAGAAAATTTAGTTAAAACGAGACAATTTTTCTCTTTCATTTGATACCCATATCTTCATAATTGCACAACCGCAAATATTTAAAAAAAGATTTGAAATGTGTATACATACAGTAGGACATGTCCTTAAAATTTTAAAGTCCTTTAAGAAGGTTTTCGGGTCAAAAACTGAAAAACTGACTATACCAGGATATTATAAATGACCTCTTGTTTCACGTCTATATCAACATTTGGATGGGTCTCGGAAAAATAAACAAATTTTTTCGCACGGTGTAATAAATGAAAAGTTGGTCTTTTCACTCCGTGCATCATAACTTTGTCATTTTTCTTTCAATTCTATTGATGTTAGGCTTAATATTTGCTCAAATAATATATCTTTCATCTTAAATTTTAAAACCAGAGGAGATCATTTATTTTATCTATAAAAAAACCATTCGAAAATGTATAATTTTTGAAATGGCCAAAAAATTCACTTTTTACAACTTTCATCGTCAGTAACTTCCCCAAATCTCTATAGTTAATTACCTTTTGAACGACGGGCCACTTGTGTTAGTCGGATGGTTGGTTTACGAGATATGTGCTCATAACTGAAATAAGAGGGGAAAAACGTGTTTTTCGAAGATTTTGCGAAAACACTTCTTAAGAAAATTTTTTGATTTTCAGTTTCGTGTTCAGCAGCCGAAGATTAGTCTAAAAAATACTTTTGTTTTTAGGAGCACGCGATGATCCCATATTTTGTCGAGTAGTGTATTTCATAGAAGTTTTTAAATTATTTAAGTATACATTTACAAATACATAGAACATGTGACGCATTGCACATTCAGTACTCAGAATGCTCAAACCAATTTCACAAATTCATTGCATTTTTGTAAAAAGGAGATATGTATTCAGATATTCATATTCGATTGTGCACCTTTTGAAAACATCAGTCAACCAACCAGTTAGTCCTACCTGCAGTCAAAATTGTTGGCATGTAGTGAACGAGTTGTGCTGGATGAGTTTGTTGTTGAGATTTATGACAGCCGAACGGGACAAGTCTGCGTGCGATAATTTAAAGGAAGCAGAACAAATTCTTAGCTAAAGAAAGAATTCGACACACGAAAACCTAAACCGAGTGACGCAAAAGTGAGGCACCGCAAGACGGTGCGCTGGAACGCATCGCTGCCTGCGTGGTCTGTCGTGGGCGCAGTGGACACGAACCTGTTGTGGCACAAAATGTAAATTTACGACCGGACAATAAATGTAGTAAATATGCGCGCTGCAGCATTTCCAAATATTTTGGCTGCGAACAAAGTGCGGCGCTGGAGTTGCCAGCACAACGACAACAGATAACAAGCGGCTGGAGACGCAGCGTGAAAAGGGTTAAGACGCGTTATGGAGACCCGCATGTTTACAGCCGCTGCCATATATTCAGATGAAGCCAAGAAGAATCACTTAACACAAAGACGAGAGATGCTGACCGACCGAAATACCGAAATACTGAACAGCAACAAAGCAACAAAGCAACAGAAGTAAAACTTTGAAAGGAACAACACACTGCTTTGTGTGTTGTGATTTTTTCGACAATTTGAAAAGTGTTAAAGTCGCTGCCAAATGTGTTGCATGCAACAATTGCAGCAGCACGGAAAAGAGAAATCGTCGGTTCTGTGAATTTCGGATACGCTCCAATTACGCGCAAGCAAAAGGCACATTTTTCCGAAAATGTTTTTAAAGCAATTCGAGTGCACAACAACTGTCGACTGCACGTGAGTGTGTGTGTGTGTGTTTGTGTACGACATATAGCAACTGCAGTCGAGCGCATTGCGGCATCTCGTTGCAATTTGCTGTTGTGTCACAAATTTTGCTGTCGAGTCGCGTGCACAGAGCGCAATAAGTCGAACTGTTGTTGGCGTTGGTGTTGGCGGCAACATCAATACGAGCCTAAATGAATACATTAAGGCTTAATAAATGACTACTTGCAGCCAGGCAATAAATTAATTGCTCCCTCGGCCAATGCTGGCGGCAACCCTCCGCCGCACATCTGTCTCCCCCACACACTGGCAGCACTATTTTTGCAGCACTTACAACAGCGTCAGACAGTCAGTTCAGTGCGCGGCATCGTCTAATTGCAAAAAGGGATGCCGACCGAACGACCGACAGTGGTTGAACGTTCAAGTTGCTGCTTACAGCAATCCGCCTACGTTTTCGCAAGCCACTTGAGCAAACATTGTAAATTGCGCGCATATTGCAATTGCTTAGTTGTGTCACAGTGTTTGTGTGTGTGTGTGTGTGTGTGCTAAAAATATCGATTTGTTGTGGTCACTTAGGCGAGGTGAATAATTGCTGTCGCAAAGAAAGAAAAGTGTAATCGTTTCTAAGAAGTTTGCTATTTGAATGAAACTTTAGTTTAATTTCAAGAAAACAACTTAAATTCTGGTTCTCAAATTGTAGTATTGAGAAGCGGAAAACTTAATGGGTTAATCTATATACATATAATTTTTTGTCCTGACTGATTGGCTGATTCATCATCGCCCAGCCCAAACCGCTAAAGCAACAAATATGAAATTTGAACTGAAGGGGTATTCTGAAAAATGAAGTTAGCGGAGGTTGGGGATGGGATTTTTTTAAATCGGGGTCTAATTTTTTTGAAAATTAAAATATATCGGGGTGAATCAAGGGTTAAAAGTTTGTATGAAGAAACATAATTTTTGACGCCCTTTTATTTCAAACTTGGTGAAAGAACTCCAAAGGTTTTTATTTATTCGAAAATCAAAATCTGATGGGGTCAACGACGGGTTAAACGTTTATAAGAGAGACTGCGAAAAAACATGAATTAATGAGCCTATTGACTTCAAACTTAGTGAAAGTACTCTTGGTGAGAAATAATTCGACACGTTTTTGAAATTTTTTTATGGAGATTTTATGGGCCTTTTGACTTCAAATGTGGTACAAGCACTTCAAATGAGAAATACTTAGAAAAGTATTTTTTCATAAAAATCTTTCATTTCTTCGAAAATCAAAATCTTCGAAGTCAACGATGGGTTAAAATTTTGTATGAAGAAACATGATTTTTTACTTCTTTTCACTTGAAACTTGGTGAAAGTACTCTTGGTGAGAAATAATTCGACGGGGTCAACGATGGGTTAAGAGTTTGTAAGGGGAAACATATTTAATGCGCCAATTGACTTCAAATATGGTGAAAGCACTTGAAATGAGAAATAAGTATATAATTATATATCAACAACAATTTCATTATTCTCGCTTCATTGATTTTGTATCTTTTTATTAATATATCAATATTTAAAATACTGATACTCAAAAATTAGAATTTTTGTACTTCATTAGAATTGCAGCTCCCGCCTTTTTTAAATAACTTTCGAACCAATAAAATTAGAGTAATGAAATTTTGACACGTGATCAAGGAGATTTAGGGTTTTAACATACTTACTTTTCAAGAAAATTCGATGTAAATTTTCAAGGATATAAAGGATTAAAATTTTCAAAGGACCTTTTTCATATCCTTTTTTTTACAAATAGATAAAAATTCAATTTTATACAAATTCTTGAGCCTTTCCTCTTTTATTTGATATACACATCGCCATATTCTAACTAGGTTAAGTTTTTTTATATATTTTTTTATTTTTTATCTCCAAAATTTTGAAGTCCTTTTAAAAGGACAAAGGATGTAGAAATGAAAAACTGAGTACCCAGTATAACTATGTTTGGTCTCTAGTTTCACGCCCATATGCATTTTTTCCGGTGTGAAAAATGCTGTCGAACGGTGTAATACGACTTTTCGGCTTAAGAATCAACTAAATGAAATGATCACATGTTGTCATATAATCACATTAGTCTGAAGACATTTTTTAGGGCAAGTACCACTAATTGCACACTTTCAAAGCCCCATCCCAACAAAACCGACGGCAAGTTGTGACGCCAATACAAAAAGTAAATTTTCCAGAAACAATTTGCCGTTCCGAAACGACGTCAACATTCTCCAAACAATTTTCCTCACCGTGTGCCTCTTCCTCTACCGCTGCCATAATGTTTTTGGCTTCATTGCAGCCGGCGTCTTGCCACCATTCAAGGAATCATTTGTTGTACATTTTCGTTCGTTTTGCCCATATTTCAACCCTTTCGCAAATTAATTCTGACACTTCCATAAAAGTGTCGTGGTGTTTGCGGAAAGAGACATTTTCGCTGCATAATTAACAACACATGTTGCAAGCTGGCAAGCGGCCACGAGAACGGTGGCACCATTTTCTCGTTAAGTCGTCATGATTTAATTGCCCCAAGTGGTTACAGCGACTCCTTCTTCTCCCCCCTCCCACCCCACTTTCATGCACTGTCAACGCTATGGCAACAACATCTGCGCACTTTCCCGTTCAGCGCCAATGCGAAATGTTGCATTGCAAATGGCGACAAGCACCAACTTCGCTCAGTGCAGAGCAAACAAACAACAACAACAACAGCCACTACAGCAAAGCAAACAAAACTTTTCACATCGCGCCGCACTTTGCAACAAATTAAATTCGTATTTTGTCGCATATTCTGTCACTTGGCCGCGCCAAAAGCTGACGCTCAATCATCGCCTTAGCTGACGCTGTGGCTGTGGCGTCTGTCGGCCTTTTGAGTCGCTAATGTCCAAAGCGTATCGCAGCGTGGCATCTGATTACCGGCAAAGTGGCTTTAAATACCGCCGGCTCAGCATTGAGAATTTTACATATTTTTTCTTCTTGCCTTGCTTCAATTAATTTTTTCCTTCTTGCTGCTTGCATGTAAATTTTACTCGCCTCACACTTGCTGCGTCGCTGGCCGCCTGTCGCTGTTGTGCGCATGCGTCGCTCTTGCCGTCTACCTGCCATCTTTGTTTCGGCGTTGTTGCTGTCGTGCACAGCCATTCCAAAATGGGCGGAGCGTATGGCGAGGGCAATTAAATGCGCGGCAGCATGGCTGGCATTGCCGGTATGGCTGGCTTTCGGTGGTGGCATTTACTGGTGGTTTGGTGAATACTGTTAAAGTGACAATGGGTGCTATGGTGAAAAACAAGGAAGTACACTAAAAAAAATGGGTTGCTGTTTGAGTTGTTTCAAACAAAAATTGCATAGACCTAAGCAGTGTTGCCGCTGAAAATTTTAAAAAGTCGCAAAAAAAGTGTCAAAGCCAAAAAAAGTGTCATCAAGTGATCCAACTGTACAACCATGTATACTTTCATTATTTTACCTATCGAAACTCATTATTTTTAATAAATTTCTAAAGATTATTTTCTGTGAAAAAAAACTGTTTTCCCCTTAAATTAATTGATGAGGGATGTATTAAAAAGTCCCAATATGCATGTTTTGTATTTAGTATGAAAACAAAAAAAGTAATTATGTACATATATCAATATAACAATTCAGTCACAAATAACGAATATTAGTAGATAACAGAGTAGCTTAAGTCAACTTAAGATGTTTTACCGTATTTTAGCTTAAATAAATCTGCCGTAAAAGTACTTGCAATGTGTTTATTCCCTGTTTTCATACTCACTTTACGAAGCAATTTTCAAAATTTACATATAAACTTTTTGATCAAAAAAAAAGGGGCAAAAGTCGCATGATTTTGAAGAAAAGTGTCAAAATACGCCTATTTTTAAAAAGTCGGTGTCAGGTGGCATCGGTCTCCAAAAAGGGTCAATTTGACACTTTAGTCGCACAACGGCAACACTGGACCTAAGTGCTGGAGCTGTGAAACTATCGATTGCACTATCGATAGTATTGATATGAAATTTAAACACAATGGATGATATGTCCAGGTGAGAGTTTCTGGATATTATTATTTGTGTATGGACAAGAGGGCGTGGCACCGCCCATACAACTCAAATCTATCATATTGAATAATGTTGAATTTTTAAGTCGGACAGCAATGAAATTTGGTGTAATGTAGTCCCATGGATCTGTTGTTCCGCTGGTCGTTGAAATCTTCTGGGCGTTGGATAAGAGGCGTGGCACTGTTTTTGTAACAAACATTTTCTGATAATTTTGGAACCATAAGTCCCATATGAATGACATTCGGTACAAATTCTTTGCTTTGACGCACTCTTCAACTGGCATAATGGGGTATTGAAGAAAGGGAGTAGCATCGCCTATAAAACTAAAATTGTTATTATGAAATACTCGACTAAAAGTCTCATAGCATTGAAACAGGTAAATTGTATTGTCATTGGAAGAGGGGGCGTAGTACTCTTCAAGCAATTCAAAATCTTAATATCAAACTACAGGCATACACATCAAAGTAGGGGTCTTGGTAAAATCTCGAGACGAGGATGCCGCGGAATTAATTGAGCACCTGTTATGCCATTGGAACGACGGTACTAGACCCCAGGGGCCAGGTTCTTCGATAGACTTACGGAAATAGCTGATGCACAGATTACTGATCTACACAATTTCCTCGCAAAGATTTATAAAAGACCATGAATCAGGGACCCCAGCAGATAGGGAGGGACACCGAATTCAAAAATGAAGAGATTCATAATTAATTTCCCTTCTTTGACCTAACCTAACCTATCAATAGTATCGATAATTTTCACTCAAACTATCGAAAATATTGAATGGGCTAACTATCACAAAATTCCCAGCACTCCTAAGTGCGTCGCGTATACCCGTCCGCTAGCTTTTCTCAAATATTATATTTTCGTATAGTTTAAATGCAAAAATGTTTTCCTTTTTTCAACAAAGAGAGTATTTCCATTTCCATATCACTTCACTATCTCGAAACCGCCTTTCCTTCTAAAGTACAGAAGGCAGCTAAGCAAGGAGATAACTGTCTACTAAAGTTCATTGAAAGTGCTCAGATTCTCACTAATCATTGATTTTTAGATGAATCTCCATCTGGTGTAGCTACGGGATTAACCCCTTGGCAATTTTATTGCCAATATGGTACACATGCTGCTTTGTTGTATTTTCTTGGTCTTTCAAATAGTATGAAGTTTTGGAAATAATACAAAATTAACAAACTGAATATTTACGTTTAAGTAAAAGAAGTATACACGTTTTTTGAATGCTATATCTTGACATAAAAACGAAAGAAGAAGTAGAAAAATTAAGATACAATTTGACTTTTAACTTTTTATTAGATATATTTTTAAATAAGTTTACCTCAAGTTGAAGAAGAAATATTCGAAATTTAATTATGCATAAACAATTTTATGTTTAAGGTATCATGGCACGTTAGAAAGGGGCATTTTTAATTATTTACAAAATTATTTATTTTTCAGCTCCTTTATTATCAATCTTTTTGAAAATTTTTTTACAATATAGTGAAGGTTTAAGGAACACAACAAAATTTTTTTTTTAGCATATTGTCTCTTATCTAGGTGGAGCTGAAGTCGCGTAGAAAAAAAAACAAATCCTCCATTGCGGACACTTAATCTCCGGATTGGCTCGACCGATTTTAAAAAAAAAATTTTAGTTCTCTTTATTAACTTATTTTTTACAAGAATCGACCACAATATTGAAGAAAATTTTTTATTTAAAGTACTTTTTCTCGGGAAAAAAGGTGAAAAACGCAGTAAATTTTTGACACTTTTTTTCAAAAAGCTCCTATCCTTTTATTTTTGGCGTTTTTTTAATTTTTCTGGTCAATTCCTGTGTCCGAAAGCTTAATAATTATGAATCGGTTTTGTTTTTTTGTTTCAGATTAGCCGATTCGGAGATTAAGTGTCCGCAATGGAGGTTTTGTTTTTTTTTTGTTACGCGACTTCAGCTCCACCTATATAAGAGACAATATGCTAAAAAAAAAACAATAATTTTTTTTGTGTTCCTTAAACCATCAATATATTGTAAAAAAAGATTGATAATAAAGGAGCTGAAAAATAAATAATTTTTTAAATCATTAAAAATTCCCCTTTCTAACGTGCCATGATACCTTAAGTAATTTCTACAGCTATATACAACGATGTGCTTGCTTTCATATGACACCACTCTAAAAAACAGAGTCCGGTAACAAAATTTAAAAAAATAATGGGATTTGTTGTGTATCCACTCAGAAGACTAAATCCGGACTTAAATTTAAATTTTTGATTTTTCCCAGTAAAAACATGTAGCGAAAGGGTTAAGATGGTCTATGGTAAACTCGACGAGCCCAGAAATTCTAAGTGTGTGTACCTATGCTTCCTTTATTTGAAAGGGCACAAATCCTTATAAAACCTATAATGACTAATGTAAAGAAAATTTTACAATTTGCGAAAAATTAAACTTTTGTTGTCATATCTCGTTTTGTAAGTTTGCAAAGAATATATAAAATATAAAATTTTTCCTTATGAACCCGAACTGGTGAAAATTTTACATTTTACAATTTATAGGGTGTCCCAATAAAAGTGCGCAGTTTAATTTAAAAACAAAGCGCGTATTTATTGAACGAATAGTGATATATTTTTTGGGCCTTGTAAAGTAGACATGATTCGATTAACCCTTTCGACCCCAAAGTTGCCTAAAAGCAACTTCACCTATTTGTTATCTTATAGCAAAAGCTACGATCGATTTATGGGTTTAATTTAAGTGGGTACCAACAAATTAATATTTTTAGAAGTGAATTCAAAGCAAACTACAAAAATTTTACTGTTATCCTCAAAATAATTTCCAATAATTTGCAGCGATATCTGGGAAAGTTTGTGTAGGGAATGTCGTCAGGGTTGGCCCGTAGTCTAGGTCGGCCCACTGTGATTTTTCAGTGTAGACAAATGGCGCCACCTATGTGCGGTTGTAGGAAAACTTCTCTCAATAACAGCGAACTTTTTGTGACATTACTCATTTCGGACCGTGAAGTTGAAACGTTTTGTGCACTTAGTGACTTTTCAATGACAAAAAAAGTTTTCCAGCATCAGTGAATAGAGCATCGAATTTTAAAGCGAAAACATGAATTCGTCAAGGTAAGCATCTAAAATATGTTGTGTGGTTAGCCTCCAAGAATAAATCGTGAGAGAAATTTAATTGCGTAACCGGTTTGTTTATGGTGTGACGCAATGCCACCATGGTGTATGTCGTCAAGGTTGGCCCACTTGTGTAGTCAGGGTTGGCCCGCCATGATTGTGTGCGTTAAGGCACGTACCCAATCGAAAAAAAAGATAATGGTAGTGTCTAATATCAGTGTCGACATCAGCTGACATTCGCCGATATCGGTAGTTGGTATCAGTCGACATCGACCGATATCGGTGTTGATATTAGCCGACATCAACTAATATCGGCCGACGCCGTACCTGATTTTTTTTCAATCCGGGTTATAACAACGCCGCGTTAAGTTTTTGTGCTCTGAAAGGTTAGCTTTAGTGAAATTTGATCGACTAAAGAGAAAATAACATGAAAAATCATGCACAAAAATTGTCGGAAAAAATATAAAAAATATTGCAGTAAATTTTGATAGAATGTAGAGGAATAAAAATGTAAAATCATGCAAAGTGGCTTTTTTTATTTTAGCAGCACATCTCGGAACAAGCGAAAGACCGATCGGGGCAACGTCAATTTGGCGGATGTTGTTCAAGCCATTAGGGCTATTAAGTTAGGGAACGAGACAGTGAGAGCTGCGGCACAGTTGTACAACCTGCCACGTACTACCTTGCGACGATATTTAGATAAAGTGTCGACTGAATACGAGGACATTTCCACCGTCACTGACGAATTTAATTTTTGTTCTCATTCAGTAAATTTTTTCTAATCATTCTTCGAACATTTCAGCATACATTTTGTCGATTTTCAGGAGTGGGCCAACCTAAACAACATGGGCCAACCTTGACAGCATTTTTTTTTTTTTCGATTCTTATATAAATTTTTTATTTTTCACACAACTAATTTTCAATACTTCAAAAAGGTGTTCTTATACCCAGACCTTTTTGGCAATATGCTTTTATTGACGAAATTCTTCCTTACATGAAAGTTATGAACAAGAGTCAAAAGGGTGGCCAACCCTGACGACATTCCCCTACTCATTAAAGTCTACGCATTGGGCGTGTTTGATCAAAACCCTGTTTCTTTAATAATGGTTAAACAAAATCAAAAAGTGATTATTTTGTATTTTTCTATAAATATTAGATAATTTTTCTGTAATTAAAAAATATTGATAAAAAAATTTATTTAACCCGTTTTAAGCTAAAATTGTTCAAAAGTAAACTAGCTCTAGAACTCTAACAAAGAGGCGTGGCGACTTCAAATGTGGTGTGCACACTTCTTAGGCAAGTGTTTCATGATTTAAATACCAAAAAGTAATATCGAGACTCAGGGTAAAATTTGGGGTCTAAAGGGTTAAGTAGAGGTTTCGCAGCTCTGATTACAGGCCTTTCCTTTTTATCGATTTTCGATGACATTTTAATAAGATGTGGCTCTATCTCATTGATTAATCGGACTATCTCGGCTTTGAGGTCTGAAATTCTTTGTAGATCAGCGAACCTCAAAACAAGGAACCGCTTTAAATCGTGTAATCTTGGTGGCCAGTTGACAATCACATCTGAAACAATTCACATGCAAAGATGTTTTAGATGTTCAACTTTACCAAACTTGTTTTTTAAGACACATTTTGGCTGGTTTCAAATGGGTTTTTTAATCAAAAATAGTGTACGGAAACCACAAATTATATCCTATGTGCACCAATGGTCTGGAAATCCATCTTTTAATACATCGATTGTATTCACAATGATAACGCGTTCTTTGTTTGTGTAGCGCTGCAATTGTAGACTGCAGCTACTAAATTTCAAAGCTTCCATTTACAGAAAATTCAACAAAATTTAAATCTTGTTTCATCTCATTGAACACTCTAAACAGATAAGGTTATCAAATGAAAAGTTGGGTTGGAGGACAACAGATAGAAAACCAGAGGACATTTGCTCTAGTAAAAAGTTTAGTTAATGGACAGCTAAAAACATAAATTCATGAAATTCATCATATCAAAAATATTTACATTCAGGCAACCCAAAAAATAGCTACAGTCTCAACTACTGTCTCGACTACTGTTTCAACTATCTCAAATGGTTGAAATATCTTTCGTTCCCGAGAAAATATAAACATTTCAAAACATTACAAACATTCAACTTCTGCCGTACAGAAGGAATACAACAGGAAAATTTCAGCTATCATACTTGAATTGTTTATGAAAACGCAGGACATTCATATCTATCTTTGGTGTACTATCTATCCGAACATGAATGCTATGAATGTGGAAGGGGATGTTGAAGTCGATCTTGCAAGAACTATATAAAACCTGTAGTAGAGGGAATACCTAACAACTCGATAATCCGGACAATTAAAAACCAGGTACTGTCCCAAATATCGAAATGTCCGGATTACCAAGATTACACAAAAATCTATTCAAATACTACTGAAAACAAATGAAACTTATTTTTTATTTAAAAATTTTATTTATCAATAATTAATAATTAATTTTAATTTTAAATAATTAATTTAATTTAATTTTAATATTTTTTTTAATAATTTTATTTATTTTAACTTAAAAATTTTAAAAAAATTAAAAAAATTTGTCATTTTCGTTTGGCGAAGTTTAGTTTAATTTTTGTAGAAATTGTAGATTTACCTACATTGTACTCCACTGCCAGTTGAAGAAGCGACTTTCCTCGACTTAAATTGTTCAGAATTTCGTTTTGCTGGTGTATCGTTAAGAATGTACATACGGTTTTACTTAACTATAGATGCCATTGTTAATATTTGAAGTTGTTAACACAGTTAGATTAAACTTTTATAATTAAGTAATGAACACCACTTGATTTTATCCAACCTTCTGTTTCACACCTGAACCGGCATATGACATATTCTGAGAACAAATATGTTTGTGTATCAAAGGTAATATAAATACTTGCATTTAAATACATAAATACAGTGAAATTCCTCATTACGGACAGTCCTTATAACCGGACGCTCTGATAACCGGACGCGGACACTACATTTCAAACCATTTTGATTAAAAAATCTCTCATAAACGGACAAATTCAAAAATATGCCCAACCAGTTTTTAAATATCTGAACTACCCTATAATACTAATCTCACTCTTATTTGAAAATGAACATTTGAAATGAAAACAATCAACCATTACAAAATTTGTTCAACCAAAGCAGCACTAAAATTTAACGACTTGTACTTTGTATATACTTTGCCTATACATGTAATAAATATTAATTAAATATTCAACTTTGATAAATTCGTACAAAATATTAAATAAATAAACGAGGAACACTTGGATACAATTTGAACTCATTTTTTGTGCCCCCTCCCCCAGAAGCGGACATCTCCCATAAACGGACAAAAACAATGCGACGGTGAGAGTCCGGTTATGAGGAATTCCACTGTACATACATAAATACATTTATATTATCTTTAGTTCTATGCATTAAATGCGACAGAAAGAGAAAGCATATAGTTTTTCACTCGATTTCCTTGCTTTTATGAAAACATTTATTTAAATAGAAAACGGAGACTCCCCGTAAAAAAGCAGACAAAAATGAGTTTCCGGATTTTTGAGGTAAAAAAAATGTGTGGTGTCCGGATTACAGAGACTACAATAGAAAGCAATTGGGTGTCCGCATTACCACGTTGTCCGAATTAGCGAGTGTTCGAATTATCAAGATTGTACTGTATATATAAAAAACACAAAAAAACTTATGGTATGTGTTCAAAAAATCTCTCTTAAACAGAAATAAGTATACGGAATAGTCTCTACAAACAAAATTGCATCTATCTCCGACTTTTGTTTAAATTAGCGATGCCGAATTGTGGGTAATCTTTCTTGGAATACTTTTCTTCGAAGCCCTAAAAGTGGGTACATGTACACAGTGCCAAACACAGGATTTCATTTTAGGGGGGTTTTGCGTACAACTTTTGAGCCAAATACCATTCGAAACCATATTTTGTACCATGAATTTTTGTGTTTGGGGGGAAGGCGGTTTGAGCCCCAAACCCCCTGTGTGCGCCACTGCATGTACATATTTGGTTTATGCATAAAAGTCATACGAATGAACGCTTCCATTATTCCACTATCTTTTGCAACCATAACTTCTAGAGCCAATTGTTTTAAATAATTCAGTTTTTCGATGCTAAAGAACAACGCTGAGTATTGTTTTTTTTTTAATATTTAGTGAAAATTCAGTTCTGTTTTTTTTTGGCTTATTTAATAAAATACAAACATACATGTCGTTAATTTATGCGCATTGATTTTAAGTCCACATGCATTCACCATAAAAAGATTGCATACCTCAAGCGAAACCGACACAATTTTCGTTTTGTGCACCGATTTTCCGTTGTTACTTCGTTTCAGTTGCCGGGTGGCAGCAACCGTTATTTATTTGCTGCACCAACCTGCTGCAGCGTCCTCTGCAGTCACTTTGCGCACACAAGCGCGCGCCTTGCAGTGCATTCACCCGCCTGCAGATGGCGCTCAAGACGCTCGCACACGCACACACCCAACCGCAGAGTCACTCATTCACTCACACTGACAAACTGTTTGATTTTTGACTCCGACTGATTGCGTTCACCGCAGCCAGCCAGCCAGTCGATTGCTGGCAAAATCCCATCGATACTCTTTGTGCTGTGTGATTTTTGCTCAATTGCAGTCGCCGGCGGAAGAGCGCTGCTCACCCATACAACTGCACCTGAGCGGCTTGCAGCAGTGTGCGTGCGTCTCATCTGAATGTGTGTTGGTATGGTTGGGTGAGAATTTTTGAAATCATTTTCAAGCCCATTCGAAATGTTTTCACTCTGCGCTAACACTGCAATGTGTTTTGCGTTCCTCTACAATGGAGGTGCAAAGTTTGCACTTGTCGAACCAGGCTAATTGGACCAGCTGTGGCGTGCAAATTGTCTCATTGGGTGTTGCAGAAAATGCATTTTCGCATACTGATTCTTGTAAATGGGAATGGACTTGTTAAACTACATTTCCAACTGGATGAAATATGTTTTGGGGTATGAAAGTCAAGGGATTCCAGTAGGTTTTGAGTGTTAAGAGTAAACAACTTATTGGGCCACAATATTTATTATTATTTTTTATTGAACTTATAACAAATTGAAAGCTTAATATTATTTAAAAGCTTAGCTTCAGGGCTATCTATAGCTCACTATATTAATTTGTACGTGGGTATAAATTGAGAACATAAATGAGCTCATGGCAAACTTAGAGAAAGAATTTAATAAAGAATTTAATAAAGAATTCAATAATTCTTAGGTTGGTTAAGAATTAAATTGATTTATTAATATGGTCTTTTGATATGGTTTTTAATATATCAATTATTTTATTTATTTATTTATTTTATTTATTTTATTTATTTTATTTATTTTATTTATTTTATTTATTTTATTTATTTTATTTATTTTATTTATTTTATTTATTTTATTTATTTTATTTATTTTATTTATTTTATTTATTTTATTTATTTTATTTATTTTATTTATTTTATTTATTTTATTTATTTTATTTATTTTATTTATTTTATTTATTTTATTTATTTTATTTATTTTATTTATTTTATTTATTTTATTTATTTTATTTATTTTATTTATTTTATTTATTTTATTTATTTTATTTATTTTATTTATTTTATTTATTTTATTTATTTTATTTATTTTATTTATTTTATTTATTTTATTTATTTTATTTATTTTATTTATTTATTTTATTTATTTTATTTAATTTATTTATTTTATTTATTTTATTTATTTTATTTATTTTATGTATTTTATTTAATTTATTTATTTTATTTATTTTATTTATTTTATTTATTTATTTATTTTATTTATTATTTATTTATTTTTTATTTTATTTCTTTTATTTATTTTATTTATTTTACTAAGTTGAACACATTTTAAATGAACATTGGTTGTGTTCCCGAAATGTTTTCTTTTAATCGCTGTCAATGCTGCACAACTGTTGTTCATTTTTTTGGTCCATGGAGAATAGAATTTAATTTTCATACACAAGTTTTGTGCGCAATCCCACTGGAAAATCTTTTTTCCACCCAAACTTTTTGTAAAAAACAGATATTTGGAGAGTGATTCAAACCGCAAAACCCCCTTGCGAGCACCTCGGTTCCCTTATGTTGGAATATGCTGAACGACATGTATGATTAGTTTATAGTTTTTTTTAGGGCTGTTGGATGATATAATTTTTTAAATAAGCTCCAAAAGCATGCAATCAATCTTGAAACTTTACACATTTGAAAAATGTTATTAGACTTAAGTCTTTTTCCGCTTACTATATTATATATCACCAGATACATATATCTTATTGACCATATCAGAAAGAACAAAGTTCATTTTGACGGGCCCTATAAAATTTGTTTTTTAATGCCAGTAAAAAGTAGAAGGCAAAACGTCCCTTTTCTCATCGAAATTAAGTTGTTGACTGCTTTACAACACACACAACGGTTAAAGTCTGCGGAAGTAAAATTCTTCGTGTTTTCATAACAAACTATGGGCATATGGACTTAAGTTCGGGCACCTTATGGACTATGTTCAGTTTTGATAAAATTGAAAAACACCACAGACTGCATAAAATTAAGCCCTAACTAAGACCGCTGTCAATTTGAAAATCATGGGCGTGCATGCAATTTCATTTTCATAGCTCCAACTGACAGCTCAAGTCAACTGCAATTCCATTGGCTCGCCTTCATTTCACACCTCTCTCTATTGGTATTTGTTACCTATTTTAAGTTATGAAATATTTAATTTATGTTCAATAAATCGTCGTGAATTATGTACATAACCACTCGTATTGCATGCGAGATTCAAATCATTCACCCCAAACATAAAGAACCTGTACTTGTCTGGTTTGACAATAAGTCGCAAACGTAAAGAACTGTCAGCAAATGTCAAACTGTGTGTAAAATGTTAAGCCCCTAAACCTGTCAGCTGTCTGTTGTTTGTTGTCTGTTGTTCGCTGTTAGCGTTTAGTTGTTGTCGCGCCAATCCGCTCGCCAGCGTTCCACTCATCGACAGGTAATGGCGGCAAATCATGTATGGCTGAGCGCGAGTTCATTATCATATTAAATTGTTGTGAACATATGCCATAAATTCAAATTGAACATTTAATTAATTAAATTGTGTATGTTTTTATTTGGTTTTTACAATTGCCAAGCAATAAATTTAAAGCGAAATGACTGTTAATAAAATTC
The DNA here is from genome assembly GCA_964056695.1 of Melieria picta. Classification (NCBI taxonomy): domain Eukaryota; kingdom Metazoa; phylum Arthropoda; class Insecta; order Diptera; family Ulidiidae; genus Melieria; species Melieria picta. Next base: position 141,097,110 of record OZ057398.1, read on the forward strand.
CATAAATTACGACTCGATAATTGCATGCCAAAACGCGAAAGAACGAGTGCGAGTGCCGGCGCATAGGCACACACCGCATTGCAAGCCACATACCGACACACGCGCACACGCCCCGCCATAAAAGTGTCGCGGGCGGCAGGAAGATTGCATGCAAGTGCAGCCAATTGTTTGCCGGCCGTCGCTCAAGTGCTGCGGTGCCGCATATCAAGATTGGGATATAAATAAATTTCGAGTCTTAAGCGTAAATAAATAAAAGTGCACACTTGAAGACTGTCGAACGGGAATGGAATTTCAAGTGCCGCCATGCTCGAGGCACATGCAATGCAGTTGCAATTGCGGCGCTGCCTAGACAGGCCAGAAGCTGTCAGGCAATCGTGCATTGTTTGGGTAATCGGATAAGACAAGTGCACAAATGCACAAATGCAGCATGGCGGCCCAATCCACCATTACCGACGAGCACTGTAGAGCGCGCAGTGAGGCAGTGAGGTTAAAATGACAGAAATCAGAGCTGAATAGGTATGGACACGGCTGGTTATCAGCTTCGGTATGAGCTGTGCATGAAAATGAATAAATGTCAGCGCTGAATACCGACAATAAATTCAAGTCAGTTGGCAACACTTATGGCGATATTGAAACGCTGCCTTCATTCATACTGTTGGCAAGGCAGCGAGAAGTGAGCATTTCCGTGACATTGTTTACACCGTGCGACAGCATTTTTCACACCGGGAAAAATCCATATGGGTGTGCAACTAGAGACAAAACATAGTAATACTGCGTACTCAGTTTTTCATTTCTATATCCTTTGTCCTTTTAAAAGGACTTCAAAATTTTGAAGGGATAAAAAATAAAAAAAATATAAAAAATACTTAACCTTGTCAGAATATGGCGATATGTATATCAAATGAAAGAGGAAAGACTCTAGAATTTGAATAAAATTGATTTTTGATCTCTTTGTAAAAAAGGGATATGAAAAAGGTCCTTTGAAAATTTTAATCCTTTATATCCTTGAAAATTTATATAGAATTTTCTTGAAAAGTAAGTATGTTAAAACCCCAAATCTCCTTGATCGCGTGTCAAAATTTCATTACTCTAACTTTATTGGTTCGAAAGTTATTAAAAACAAGACGGAAGCTGCAATTCTAATGAAGTACAAAAATTCTAATTTATTTGAGTATCAGTATTTTAAATAATAAAAAAGATACAAAATCAATGAAGCGAGAATAATCAAATTTTGACATGTGATCAAGGAGATTTTGGGTTTTAACATACTTACTTTTCAAGAAAATTCGATGTAACTTTTCAAGGATATAAAGGATTACAATTTTCAAAGGACCTGTTTCATATCCTTTTTTTACAAATAGATAAAACATTAATTTTGTTTCAATTCTTGAGCCTTTCCTCTTTCATTTGATATACATATCGCCATATTCTAACGAGGTTAAGTATTTTTTATATTTTTTTATTTTTTCTCCCCTTCAAAATTTTGAAGTCCTTTTAAAAGGACAAAGGATGTAGAAATTAAAAACTGAGTACGCAGTGCTACTATGTTTGGTCTCTAGTTTTACGCCCATATGGATTTTTTCCGGTGTGAAAATTTTTTTAAATTTTTGTCGCACGGTGTTATCAGCGGCAGATTATGGCAACTTCCAATGAAACACTACACAACAAAAGCCATTGTTGGATTTTGCCAGTATGACTTTTACTAATAATGTTGTTTATGATATATAAATATTAATAAAAATATACATAAAATTATTAATTATAAAAACGCAACAGAAGCCATTTTTGGATTTTGCCAGTATGACTTTGACTAAAAATGTTGTCTATGATATATAAATATTAATAAAAATATGCATACATTAATTAATTCTAAAAACGCAACAGTTTTGATTTTCAAAATTCGTTTATATTTTTATAGCGTCGTAAATTCTTAGATGTTTCCTAAGCACTTTTCTACTAAAGATCAAACAATCGTTATAAGAAATGATTTAAAGAAATCATTTAAATTGTCCAATTCTTCATATATTTTACTAATCTGAACTAATTTGTTCCATTGCTCTTTGGTAATGGCTTAAGAAAGAGTAGGATATCTCTTAAGTTCCTTTTTACTTAAATATGTTAACACAAGCGGGGCTCTAGTGTAAGGACATCAGGTGTGCCAGGTAGATGTGCTGTTTTCACATACACAATCTTAGCGTACTTAAAGGGTCATAAGAACCCGTTAACGGATTATGGCCTGCCGCGAGAGTTTTCTCCAGGCGCCTCTGATTTCCGCGCGCCTTCTTCAGTTGATCTCGCCAAGAGATGATAGGCCGTCTTCAACTTGGTCCAGACACAGTCGCCTTCTTCGCTGTCGACCGTGTCTAGCGTCGAGTCTCATCGTCTTAACTATTTACTATGCCATATAGTATGTTTAGTTAGTTCGTCAGTTAGTTAGAGTATAACTTCATGGAACCTATGAGCCAAGCGCGGAATCCGGACAATCGTTTATATTCCTCTAAATCTTCGGGTAAAATAACCGATCCGGCAACTCTTTTCATGGAATGGATGTGAGATGAGCTGAAAAACTATCATTTTCATATATAAGCTCCTCAAGCACTCAGGATTAGCAGCCCATTGTACTTGAGGCTCAGTAAAACTAAGTGCTTTCAAGTCATCTATAACTTTGTCTTTTTCAAATTTTACCCTTCACTTTTTTACATAACCAGCACTTAAGTTTGCACGAAGATTTATGAAGAACCTATTCCTTACACAAAAAAAAGACTGTCATAAATTTAGTAACACAATTATTTTCTCATCAAAGCAATTTTAGTTTGTGAAATAATTATCATACAAACAAATTTTAATTCTGTTGACTAGTTTAATCAATTAAACAATTTTATTTGAATGCAGAAATATTTGAAAAGTACTTATAGCTTATCAAGATCGTCGATCGGTCATAAATAATACAACAATTAATTGGAAATGATATCGAAAGGATTTACTTAGGACTTATTGGCGTCTTACATTTCAAGTACGAAGGAACTGCATTAATAAGTTTGGTCATAAATGTCATTGCGCCATTACGAATTCGGGTATTTCCTACAAATTAATAGATAATACTGTGCACGCACACATACACATGCACACATAGATAATTGGCTACTTCCTTTCAAAGCACTGCCACATCGGAAAAGGGGCAATTAAAACGCTGCGCGTTTTCGATAACATTTTCAATTGGCAACTGCTGCTGTCTGCAGTCTGTCAGCACAGCGCAACTTCTGCATTTCACACCGTTATAAATACATCAATTATTGCTGTAAAAATTATCTCAAGGATAAGTGCGAAGAAATGTGGAGCGCTGCGCGTCTGTTTTGTATCGTTGCACGCAGAAAAAGCCATTACGCTGACATTTGGCTGGCAGTGTCTGTTGCTGTCGTTGCACAATGTAGCGCACCCTCACTGCTGCGCTGCCTTGTGGCGCTGCAATTTCACCTTCAACCCATCACATCACTTCACGCCTTGCTCGCCGTTCGCTGTTCGTTTGCTTAATGGTTTTACAGCCGTTTTGTCAAAGTCTTCTGGCCCCGGCGCAGCTCCGCTTTTGCCGGAATTGCTTCGTATTATGGCCGCAGTGGAAACATTGTAGCACAGCCAAGGAATCGGGGTTTGCAGTTGAACTCTGTACTTGTAATATAGGGCAGCACCAGCGGCGGCCGGGTCATAGTTTGATTTGTGACGTGTTGTATAGGAGAACAGCTCTAACGAGCAGTCATTAGTAGTAAGTGGTGCGAGAAAATTGAACGACTAATCGAACAGTGCGACAAATTAAAGTTGTTTTAATAATAGTAATAAAATTTGTAGTAATTATTTCTTATACGAAGTGAAATGATATGAAAATTACACTATTTAAATCGATTAGACAAAATGAATTCTTTACACAGTATCGGAAAAACTTAAACTTGTAACAATACTTTTGAAAGAATTTATATTTCGATGAGCGTGGACGAAATAAATAAATAAATAAATAAATAAATAAATAAATAAATAAATGAATAAATAAATGAATAAATAAATAAATAAATAAATAAATAAATACATAAATAAATAAATAAATAAATAATTGTTGTAGTATTACTATCTGGTATTAAAAGCAATTTTTGGTCATCGGACCAAATGCCTTATACAAGCAGTCTTAATATGTTTAGCTGCCACTGTAGGTCCTGTTCTTCAAATTTGCACTTTTTCTATTCTCTCTGAAGTTCTTATTGCTGCATTTAGTACTTACGACTTGCTTTATATCCGAGCTACTGAAAATAAATAGCCGTATTAAATTTATGACATTTTACATCAGATCGTTGTAAATACTTAATTAATTAATAATAATAATTGACTGCACGATTGTGTGTGTGAATTTGTACGCGGGTGGAAGGGACCTACAGTTTTATGCCGGTTCCGAACGGCAGGTTGGGAGCTTTTTCATAAACAATTTTTACTCTCAGAGGTTTGCCATTTCCAGCTGAGAGGACAGCCACCGAAAGAGAAAACGAGTTTTCCCGTTATTTTTTTTAGGTGTTATTACAGGCAGTATTTGAACCTGAGGTTGCTGCCTTCAACTCGCGGTCCAACGCACTAACCAACTGAGCCACGGCGGCTGCCGTGTATTGCAAAAACAGCTGATCTTGTTTACATTTTGTTAGAGATGAAAGTTTTTGGAACAGATAAAAATTCCGCGACACTTTCAATTTGAAGAATTTTCATTAATACGTGCAAGTAAACAATGCCGGGAATAAGCAAAAATCCGAAAAAGCATAAATTCGAACGCAGTTCAAAATGAAAATTTATATTTAAGTGTCCTTAGAACAAGTTTTGTAAGAATTGACGAAAATAAAATGTAATTAAAATACTTGCCATGAGTGGAAGAATTTATCGCTAGTAGAATCTATAAAATGAGATCACTATCAAGAAAATACACAATGTTGCAATAGGGTTTTTCAATTGTAAATTTGATAAATTGGTTGTACTTTCAGTTGCATGTATTTGTTTTTGTAAAGTTACAAAATTTTCCACAAAAGCCAAGAATACACGATACAAGTCCAAAAACCACAGATCGTGAATACAGTTAATGTAACGAAATACTGTAAAACTGTGCCACGAGTCGGACGTCTTTTGTCACTGGCATAGAAATTCGAAACTTTACGAGTTCCTTTTTTACAAACCCAACTCGAACCTTTGGGTAGAAATTAACTAGAACGCATTTCAGATAATCTCCGAATTGTCAAATCAGGAAATTTGCACAGTAATAATTGATTGGAGGAAGGAAGGATTTTAAATAAATCTATGGATCACTCAGAAAGGGGTAGGAAGACATAAGTAATCCTTAGAATATAATTTCTTATAGTTTGTTTTCGAAATTGACTTAAAAGTTCTTAAAAGAACAAATAAACCCAATTAATAGTGGCAGCAATATGTAACTGAAAGATACACAAAACTTAAAAGATATTAGCCTTTAGTACATTTTTTACTGAATAATTCTTTAAGGTATCATGGCACGTTAGAAAGGGGAATTTTTAATGATTTACAAAATTATTTATTTTTCAGCTCCTTTATTATCAATCTTTTTGAAATTGAGATTAAGTGTCCGTAATGAAGGATGTGTTGTTTTTTCTACGCGACTTCAGCTCCACCTATATAAGAGACAATATGCTAAAAAAAACTTTTTTTGTGTTCCTTAAACCTTCAATATATTGTAACAAAATAAAAAAATCAAAAAGATTGATATAAAGGAGCTGAAAAATAAATAATTTTGTAAATCATTAAAAATTCCCCTTTCTAACGTGCCATGATACCTTAAAAGGACTTGAAAATTTTGAAGGTCCAACATAGTTTTAGCCGTTCATAAAACTTTGATTCAGTTCATTTAATATTAAACATATTAAAAATTCTTGGTACCCCACAGATCTTTTCTACTGGATCAATGTGACAGTTGTTGGAGTGAAAGTGAACAATTAGAACTCCTGAAACGGGTAGAAACTTTCTACTTGAATACTTAGTAAATGTAGATTATTTAAGTTCATAGTTTTGAAGATTGTATAACTAGATCCAAAAAATGTTGAGACAAAAAGGAGAAACAAGTGTCTGTTTCGGCTAATTCCCCACGGAACATACATAATTCAATCTACAAAAAAACATTTTTGTAGCAAAGATATTACAATTTGTGGTATCACAATGGGCCCATATAGAGGCTTAAGTGTGTCTCATACAGAGGCAGCCACTACAACCTAACCTAACCTAAAGACCTTTCTGACTTCTTCCCACTGAACTTGTACAACGGGTCGCAATTGGAGAGTACAAATTTTAATATAAAAATCGTTATTTTAATTTGAAGAAAAAACTGAATATTTACGATAAATATTATATATATATGGAAATTTTATATATATATATATTTTTTAAATATTTTTGTTTGTCTCTCAGTTGAATAAATGAGATATATTATTTTTCTAATACATTTTAATGTATTAGAATTCTGAATTATCTTGTAATTTTATTTAGTTTTTAATTATTTCTTTTCTCGTTTTTTTTGTCAATTTGTGGTGAATATTACAAACAATATGTAATAGTTCCTTTTGTTATTTTATAAAATAGACTGTGTTTTTGATTGAATTCATTCGTGTTGTTTTCTATGTAATCGGCATCGGCATCGGCATCGGCCGATTTTTTGAAAATTTGGTATCGGTCGGACTCTAATAAAAATTGCAACAATTTCGGAAATTAACATCTAACTGTAATGACCAGCCATCAATATTTGTTTATTACAACTCATAATTGAAAAACTCCTTACGTCAGGATTCAGTAACTATAATTGAAATATTAATAATTTATTACGACACAAAGGCACTTAACCCCACAGTTGACAATTCTTTTCATTTATAAAATTAAATAATATTTAAATCTTACTTTGAGGTGTTTGTTGTTTGCTGCCTGTTCGAGACAGTAAATCTTTAAGTCCATATGAAGCGTGCTGGCTTAGCAACTCAGGACATATACAACCGTACTTAGGAGTTAGCAGGTTAAGGTCATTTGTTTTCATAATGAGCGACAATTTCTGCTCGCTGGGCACAAATTAAGAAATTTCTCCCCATCCAATGGCAGTGCCAACGTTAATCCATTTGATCAACTGAAAATTTGGTCTATTAGAGAGAATGCTGTGTCAGCATTGTTGTTGTTTAATAGCAAAAACAAACAACAACTATGAGTAACAACATTGTATGCGAACAATAGTAAAAACGGTTGAGTAGAGCGCAGCAATCGCTATCTGGCGACATTAGCCGCAAACGAACACTAAAAATACTTTTTGCACAAAAATTATGTTTCACTTGGCGCCAAATATGATTTTATTATTTTTCGTCTTTGGCAACGACCGCAGACAGCGAGAGTTCATTGATGTAGTCGAAAATGAAATGAACATGAAAACCAAAGCATTTCCATTGGATCGGCTTTGTCTTTGCCGTCAGCGTTGACTTGTACTCATACCGAGACATTACGACTCATTTCGCAAATGTAAAAAAATTTTACTAAAAAGAAACTAATCGCAAATGGCTGCCCCAACGTCCCCGCGCCTCAGATGTTGATGTGTGTATTTATGTATGTATTACGTTATTCGTCAATGCGTCTGTCCGTTCAATTCTATTTATTTAAGCACTCGCACCGCTCGAATGTTGCAAAAAAATTGCCACAATGAATTGTGCCGAAACGAACGAGCTGAACCCAACTCAGCTCAGCTCCACACAACCGAAGTGAACTGAAATGTTATGGTTTCTTTTGTGCGGACCATTCTAGTGCTAGTTGTTGTTGTTGTTGGTTTTGTGGCATGTAACTGAAAAAGCCACTTGAGCGAAATGGACTTTTTCCATTATCCAAATGGAAAACTTGCAAAAATTACTCGTGCGCGGCATTACTCTATTAGAGACAAAGACCGAGGCACGGACGGACTGAGAGATAGACAGACTGAAACTGCGCGACGGCTAGTTGGTTGGAAGGAGACATAGACAGGCAGGCGTGCAGCACTGCTTGAGGAGGAGTGGGCGCCAATCTAGTTACAACAACTACCACTGCTGACTTCAAAGTCAGCACTGAACCGTTCCGAGAGGGTCTCGATGGGTGGGTGTGTGGGTGTGTGGTGGAGCGAACGGAACCGATGAAGTTATAAAACATTTGACATGTAAAGGAAACAACCAAATAGAAGGAAATGGCAAAAATAGGCTGCATGGCAACGTGGAGTGGATTTAATTGAGCGTCGGGCGGACGAAATTGTTGCACAGTCAACGAAAGCATTTAATATGCGTGCTTCTCTACTCGATTCTCATGCAAGTCATACTCGTAGCAGCGGAAGATGCTTCAGACAAGATGCACTTAGATGGCAATTATTGTTGTAGCGGATCTACATGTTGAGTAGTGGCATTGTCTTCTTAGTACGTCTGAAAGTTTGACCTTAACAATGCTTTAAGATCAGATTGGAAATGAACGTATTGTGGACTGCAAACACTTTTCGTTTGGTTTGTTTTCACTTGTTCAGAACTCCAGAAAGTCTGAATAAGGTGTGAGAGGCTAGTAGAATCAACCGTTTCCGTATCCCCCATATCTCGTGTTCTCTTATCTACGTGTTTCATTGGCTTTTGGACCACATTCAAATAAAAGCTTTGTCTTCCTGCTTGGTGGTTTTCGTAGTCTATCCATTACCATTTTCTTAGTGTTAATGCTTTCAATGTGAGTTCTGCGGCAGTCAATCTCCAAAGCTTATTGCTTCATATCATGTTTAGCCACTCTACTCGTTACGTGAAATCAAGCCTTAAGAATCAGGAATCATCTATTCCCTAATGGATCTGATCAAGTAATAGTCTTGTGTCGCTGCATAGTGATCTTCCTGGTCTATGTATCTCCATTTTCCTCATAGTTCTTTGGTGATCAATCTCAAAAGCTTATTGCTTCAAATTGTGTTTGACTAGCAGTGGCGCACATAGGATTTCGAAACCATATTTCCTACCAACAATTTTTGTGTTTGGTGGAGGGTTTGAACCCCAAAACCACTGTTAACTAGTTACTGTTCTTGATCCGTAGAAATTTTCACATGAAAAAAGTGTAGTTATGGGCGAACTGCATTTCTACGAGGCCGTTTTGGCGAAGAGTTAAGCTCGGTAACCTAAACCTAAAACTTAACCCCTCTTTTGACCGCGAATTTTGTTTAGTAAAATTAACGTAGATTTATAATATTTTTTTTCATATTTTTGTTAGACTCCTGCTCCTTGATTTCTTTCTTTAGTCTAACCCGACGCACCTCAGTCAGGTAGGTCGGGTCAGACTGACAAAGATATAAATAATTAGTGTCCGACCGAAACCACTTTTTTGGCCCGAAACCGAATATTCGGTTTTTTTTTAATATTCGGCCGAAACCGAAACTTTCTAGTTGAAATAAAAATCACCATATCAAGCACTTTTTTCAACAAACGAATTTTACATTAAGTAAATAAAGAACAAACAAACAAACATAGCATAAATAAATAAATACTTATTAAAAAAAAAACAATTTATTCATTTTTTAAAAACGTAAACATGAAAAAATCACCCTTTCGTACCTTACTCGCTAATATTCAAAATTAAATAATTTAATATTATATGCTAAAAAAAGTAGTTTATTTACATTAGCGGCATCTAAATTATTCCTCCTTTCACTATATATCTGCTACACAATAAAATGTAAAAAATATTCTAGAAAGTTTCGGTTTCGGCTATTCGGCCATTTTTTGGCCGAAACTGAAACCGAAACCACTTATTTGGGCCGAAACCGAAACCGAATATTCGGTCGGACACAATAATAGAAGAACAGACTACCAAAAAGATAGAAAATATTACATAAATATACTAATAAGCAGGGAAAGGATTTTGAGGACCTAAAAACCTATAAAAAAGCAAAATAAAATAGCAAAAAAGGCACGGAAAGGCACTAAAAACTGCCTAAAAAGGCAAAATAGGGCATTAAAAACTGTTAAAAAGGCAAAAACAGGCATTTATAAATAAGAAAAAATACTAGAAAATCTAAAAAAAGAGGAAACGGTATGTATTTTTTAATAATTTTATTTTCATCTGACGTATGCAACATACAATATTTATACCTCGTTTTTTGTAAAAGGAAAGGAACATCAAGGTTTTCAAAGATAGTTTAAAAACTAAAACTAAGATATTGTAATTGAAATGTAGTCGCATATTTTAAATTCATATTTTAACTTCTCATATAAAAGCATAAAGGCCGTACTTGTATGACAAAAAAATAAATAAAATTTTTGCGCTAACCGAACTTTTTTATTTTTGGCATGTTGTTTTCTTTAAATTTTCCAATTTTTCAAATCAATGTAAAAACATCGATAAGTTAACGAAATTGCAATGTTGCCACTTAATTTTTTTTTAGTTTCAAGGTATTTTTGCGAAACAAAAGGGGGAAAATATTAAAAACGAAAGAAAAAATAAAAAGGCCCTCGACAAATCTTGAAAAAGGCATTTTGTGGCATTTATAGGTAAAATAGGCACTAAAAAAGGCATTTATGGGTGAAAAAGGCAAACTGCCTTTTTAAGGCAAAAAAAAAGGCAAAATAAAAGTGATATATTTCTAATCAGGAGGACCTAATTCGTGCATATTTTCAATCAGAAATGCTCTATCTAGCAGCAAACAAAAAAGGCAATTTCCACAAAATCCTTTCCCTGCTAATCAGTGTAACCTGCTGAACCAAACCTAACCTATCATAACGTTATCAAACTTAACCTTACCTAACCTCATCCGTTTTCATTCTAACTTATTGTAATATTTATCTGTCTCATAATATTCCTACCAACTTGTTTTCTTATATTTTTAGCGTTTTCTTATATTTATTTAATTATTTTTTTCCCTCTTCCCTTTCCACAAACCTTGAAACTTATTTTATTATTTAAGTGTTATTGTTGTTGTTGTTTTGAAGCAACATTTGAATGCACATTGTGTGTCTTGAAATATTTGCAAAATGTAATATTTAACCGTTGCCCTCCGCATGCGTCTTTTCCACCTTCCCCTTGCACTCCAATCTCGCCTACTTTACTTATAATTTACATTCACAAACGCCAACGTTTTAAGCGTTTAATTTTGTATTTGTACGCTGTCGCCTCCCCATGCTGCATTTTAATTAACGCGCACTGACGCAAATGGCCGCTGCCGCGTCGAGCAACATTTTGCACGTGGCAACATTGTTGCAGCTCGCTTAATTGGACAGTGACAGCAGCCGGGCCAGCAGCGCCACTCAACGCCAACGACGGCGACAACGACGACGACAACGAACTAAAACTAAAACCAAGAACAAAACTCAAGACAACAACAACAAAATGAACAAAAAAAACAGCAGCAATGGCAAAATTGCTGCTGCAGATTGCTTGCTGCTGTGACATGGTGACACTTTTAATGGAATCGCTGCAGTTGCAGCTGGAGCTGGAGCGACCAGCGCTGACAGCGCGCATTCGAATGCCAGTCAGAGCAGTCGGCGCACGTTCTGCTCAGTTCGGCGCTGCAGAAACCAATAAAAATGTGCAAACAACTTCATGTGCGTTGCGTCAATTGGTCATTTTTCCTGCGACTTTATGACGTCAACGGCGTGGATTTTGCATAAATTTGAAAAACATTTCCATTAAAAAAAATGTATTTAGGAGCTGTTGTTGTTGTTGTTGGCGAAAAAAGTAAAACCGCCAATCGGCCAACCAAAACCAACTCACGATAAAATGCTCTGAGCAAGCGGCAGCATTTAATGAGCAACGTGCAGTGCAGCAAAAAAAACATACAACAACAACAACAACAATGACTACAAAACAAGCAACAACGCACCGCACTGGCGATTATGCGGCAAATTGATGGCGGCCGGTGGTTGGCGGCAAACTCTATCCGGCCAGTTTTGGTTCATGTTGGTCGCTGCGTCTGGCGGTGCGGCGCACAGTTCGTTTGCGCGCGCGATAATGGCGGAATGTTAAATGCCAGAATTGTTGCTTAATTAATATCTAATAGTGGCAACAATGTCGTCGCGCACTGGTAGCTGCCCGTTCGGCCGTCCAGTCAGTCCAGTCCGACTTGCCGGTCGCTTGCTGGAGGCTACTCGTTTGGCTGTGTGTGTGCGTGTGTGTGTGTGAGGCGCATTTTAATAGGAACAGTGCAATGCGGACCTTTTTGCTTTCCCACGCAACTTGAGCGAGTTAGTGGAGCAAAAAGCACAGAAAACCACAGCCGCAGTCACCTACAAACTCGCCCATTGTCATGTCGAACGTAGTTAGGAGTTCTTGATTTTCCGCCTTTATAAATATTTATTTATGTAGATTTTCGATTTCTTGCATTTCTACGCTGCAACAGCAGTGGCCGCAACGAATGCGTGCAACATGACGCCGCCTAATTGAAAAACGTCATAATTTACACTTGACGAACTCAAGCAGAAAATTTCTGAAATTCCAATTACTGAATTTCGAAAAAAAAATGTAAATGAAAAAGGCAAAATGGGCGCTAGAATTGAACCAAGAAAAGTGTTCGAAATGGATTGACGGCATTTATGGGAATTAAATTGTTCATATGGTTGGTGGGGCGAAAGCGGTGATGGTGTGCAAAGTGGTTGCGACTGGCATCGAAATCATGCAACAGCAGATGTGTCACTCTTCGATAAGGCAGCAATCCAAAATAATGTTTTCATATGAAATGGTGGAGTGGGTTCTGGTGGACGACAGCTTTTTAAATTGCAGCAATTCGAAATGTGTTTGCAATAATGTTATGAATTAAGTGACTACAGATGCTTTCATTTTCATCTGAAATGGGTAAGCTACTTCTGAGGCTTAAGCTTGAATATTTTTAGTATCCCTACAAACAATTTCTCGATATAAATTTGTAGCGACAAATTCTCGAAATAATCTCGATAATGCTTGAATTTTTTGCCTTGAAGATTTTGAATATTTTCAAGTCAAATGAAATATTTTTTTGTCAAACGAAAAATTGTCTTTACGTGAACGTGCGCGCATTTAAAACCGAGTTTACTTGTACTTATAATCGTTATTTGATTTGAATAATGGACTGACCATGCGACAGTACTGCAAAATATGCCTTTTATTTCAATTTTCAGAAAGAAAATAAGTTTTCGTACTGGTATCCAAAATGCTATTGAGAACAAGAAAAATGGCTCAGTCGAAATGATATAGAAATTTTCAAAATTTTCGACATCGTTGCGATATCTCGGATAAGATAATTTCAATGTCGCAACGATATCGAGATTTTCGAAACACTCGACATCGTTACGATAGTGTCATTTTTCTCGTTCTCGATATCATTTAAGACACTTTAGCAATACTCGAAAACGAGAAAAATTCTCGCTTTAACGATATCGTTTCTATATCGTTTCGATATCGTTTGGTTTGCTGGGATAGTTTTCGATATTCTTCCGGTTATGGCAGCTTTCAAATTCAACTCAGCTAACTCAAATTCAACCCGTCTACTCTACGCCTTCTTAACAGGCCTGAAACTGACAAACAGGAAGCAAATCTGGTGGCTAAGTTTTCGCCCACTGACGACCTGTTTCGACCTGCCATGAGGTCTTCGATTACTTTGCTGTGGTCTCTCAGAACTAGTTTGAAGTTCAGACATACCTCAAACTTAGTCTCAGAGTTCAACTTTTGAATCAATAAGAGATCGGCTGCAACTATAAATTCGAAGCAGCTCGCCATCTGACGGCCATTTAGATGTCATTTCGAAAAGCCAAGACAGACACTCAACAGCCAAATGCATCGCCTTTCTGCCCTAATTTCTTTCTGCCGTAATTCTGCCGCATTACCGTTTTTTGTGTGTGCGTTCTTTTTTCTTTTTAATGTGCGCACATAATTGCAACTCAAACACGCTCGGCGGCACCTTGCGGCAGTGCGTTAGCGGCAAACGCGGCAAAATGCCGGCATTATTCTTCGCAACATAACTGCTCAAGGTCACTACGGTAATAATAATGATTTAATGACACCATAAATAATTTTATGACTTTTAACTCACTCACATTGTGTGCAGCGGCAGCAACGAAACGGCCGAGCCGCCAGTCGCACACCGAACCTGAAAACGGCTAAACTACAAACAATAAATAAAGAAAACAAGCGAAACAACGGGAAAAAATGAAAGTAAAGCGCCAAACCCAGCAATCGAAAGGGAAAGTCAAACGGTGCGACGCATGAGGGGCCGCAACGAACCCAACGAAAGACAAAAATTCATTACGAAAAAATTAAGAAATGATGAAATGCCAAATTAGCAATTAGTTGAAATTAAATAAAATGGGGAACAAATAATATATACAAAAATATTTAAATATTAAATTATTTAAATATTAATATTTAAATATAGAAAATAACAACAAAAATTCCTTTGTTGAGACATATTTAAAATGTCTGTTACAATCAAATTGTGTCGTCTGACTGTTTCGTAAAGCAATTTGCTCTCCTCTGATGAAATTTTACATATGTATTTGTTATTTTAATGAGAGTGTGTGGAAGCGTTTTGATGCGATTGCATCCCCATTGGAAAAGCAAAAGCCGCCATATTAAAATGACTTAGAAATGTGGGCTGATCACTGGCGCTAAAAAGACTCAGATATTGTTTGATTGAGATGATGGAAAAAAGTTGAAAAAGATATGAGTTCAATTAACTCAAAGGATCCAAGCATAGTTGGGAGAGCAGGAGCAGAATGTGTAATCCAGAGTTTCTGAAGTGTTCTGCTCTTTACACATTCAACACTTGCAAGTTTTTAAACCTTGATTTGAAATTTGAATTTAAGAAATACCCTACGTGTTATATATTTTATTTATTTTATTTTTTTATTTAACATTGATTTAGCATACAAGATTGCTCTTTTAAATGCTACAAAACGAGTACATTAGTAACGAGTAATAATAATAAATAACAGTAAATATAAATTAAATTAAAATAACATTAAATATTTAGAAAATAAGAGGAGAGATACAGGGCGGACCATTTAAGATTTGGAATTTGTACTACGCTTTATTTCGAGAATGACGGTCCAAATGTCATTCAATTTGTGTTCGTAATTTAGTTAAAAGTTTGACATTTACGAAATGGGACGCTATACGCTTGAACAAAATTGGGAAATATTGAGAACTTACTTCCAAAGTCTTTAACCAAAACTTTGAGAAATTAAAAAAAAAAATTCAAAAAAAAGATTGGTCTTCAGCTCAGTTTGTGGATCAATTTGTAAAGCGAGCTCGTGAAACTGGATCGTTAATGGACCAAACAACCCGTTCCCGTTCTCGTACAGTGCGCACAGCCGAAAACATTGCTTTTGTAGCCGAAAATGTGCGTGAACATCCATCAACGTCAACTCGCCATCGCTCTCAGGAATTGAACATTTCCCGCACTTCTTTGATGAGAATTTTGCATAAAGATCTCGGTATGAAGGCTTACAAAATTCAATTGGTCCAAGAACTGAAGGCTCATGACCATCCGGCACGTAACAATCGAACTTTTGGGCACCGTTTTCGAAAATCGAATAATCAGCCGAAATTCTGAAGTCAATTGGCCGCCTCGGAGCTGAAATTTAAGTCCGTTGGACTTTTTTTTGTGGGAGCCGTAAAGGACAAGTGTTACGCTAACCATCCAGAGACGATTGAAGCTTTGAAACATGAAATCGAAATTGCCATTCAGGAAATTCTACCCGGAACAATCGAAATAGTACTTGAAAATTGGGTTGACCGAATGGTGTACTGTAAGGCCAGTAGTGGCAGTCATATGAACGATATCGTTTTTGATTCTTAAATAACAAAGTCCAAGCTTTGTAATAAAACAGGAATTTTCAAAAAATATTCATTAGTTTTTTTTTATAACCGATTCAAATTCCAAATCTTAAATGGTCCACCCTGTAGATATGTGTAGATATGGGGAGATAGATAATTAAGAGAAATGCTGAAGATGCTTAAAGATGTGGTTATTAGATACACTTTTAATTTAAATCGCCAATGAATTCTACATTCTAATTGCAGTCACGTAGCATAGTCTGCCGGAATTGACAGAATTAAATGTCGGTGCAACAAGGTTCATGCTTCTCCTAGACTGGCAGAACTGCAGCTTTTCAAATAAATACATTGGGGTTTTCGTGTGAATCAGTTTGTGTAAAAATAAGCAGTTGTTTTCGTAAAAACCACACAATTCCTGACATTTTGTTAGTATTTTGCAGACCTGTTCAAAGTTGTCTATTGCCTGTAAACACCAACAAATAACTGCCTTCAATAGCTCGTCTGTTAGTATTATCGAATGTGATGCCAAGATTTTTAAAATTGAGTATCAGTTTTCTTGCCAAAGCCAATGTGAGTGATTTAAAAACTTTTTATAATGTCTATAAATCTGTTCAGCTTCGATTTTTCTCTTGAACCAACACTTATCTAGTCTCTAGTTACATTAGTTTGTGGATATACTCGTATTAGCATTTCGAAGAGCATTTCGAAGAGGTATTTATTTATGTTTTTTATCGACTTTTTGTTTGTACCTCAAGCTTCATAGGTTAAGGCAGCCGAACGAATGATAGTTAACAAATTTTGGACAGCAATAACTAGATTTACTAAATCATCAGTTTTAGTATTGCTTTCCATTCACGTTTCCACAACATTTCTATTCAAAATCTTAAATCAGCACAATTTAGCTGCAATTCTAGACGATTTTTCTGACATTTTATTGCTTGGCCGGAAAACGATACCATTTCCTACCAGGTCATTACAGCGCACTAATAAAAATTCCAGCAGCTCGAACAAAAACAAAACGAAGAAAAAAATATGGCATCAACCACACAAGTGCGTACTTAAGTACGTTGAATCATAAAACAAGTCGATTTTAATTGACAGCAATTAGTGGAGAAGTTTTTAATTGGATTCTGTATAATGGCGCGCTGGACATCTCAATTCCGGCGAGCAGCGTGAAATTTGCAAAATCCGCCGACTGATACCGGACAGTAGAGATTGCGGCTGATTTGATGAAGCAAGTGCTGCTGCACTGTGCAGGAAGTGCAAGTGCGGCGGCTGAGTGAGCGCGAAACGTGCGTAGGTCAGTTGCAGTGGCCTAAGGCCAACAATCGTTGAACCGACGGCAATTCGTACATTCGTACACTGGTAAATATAAACAACTATTTTTGTAATTTAAATAAAACATATATGTACATATATAATGTATATGTATATACATATAAATAGCAATGAGATTGGCGATCATTGTGACAGCGCACAGCTTTTAGTCGAGTAGTAAGGGGGGCCGTAATATGCCTCGAGTGGCATTTTTCAAGCTTTAAATATATTTTTGTATACATGTGTGTGTGTGTGTGTGTGTGTTCATGTGTGTGGCCATGCTTGGCCTACGCATGTTCCGCGACATTTATGTCTGATGGCATAGTTTGCTTCCGCTGGCGTTCGGCCCCGTCGCTACGCAGCTAAAATACCATCAACCAAATGTCAAACCGCACTAATTAAATTCAAAGTTTATCTCTTAAAATTGTTAATACAAACTTGAAGTGGCCTCACACAGAAAGACACACTCGCATAGCGGACAATATTGTGCGTCTGCTGGTTGTTGGTTGTACCTTGACTTCGATCGCTTGGCCGCCGCCGGAGGGAATGCGCCTGTCACAGTGCTACGTCTCGGGCGTGTTGCTGTGTCAATGTGCGACACGCGTCGGCCGACTTAAGCCCTTTAACGCCTCTCCTCACCTAACTAAGCAAGTAAAACGCAAAAGCCCCTCCATCATAATAATGTGGACAGGCGGGCGGCGCAGATACTCGAGCGCGGCAGCGGCAGCGGCTTCATCAAGCGTTTAATCTGCCGATTTCCTACATACGAGTGTATCATATAACGTCCCAGGAATTTACGGGCACTACAACTTCTCGCAAGTCTTGCTCCCCGCCGTTGAGGGGCTCAGGCGTTCATTCATCAGCCGAAACGACAGCGCAGATACTTTTATGTGCGGGCATTTGCTGTCAAACCGAGGCTCGCCGTAAGCTAGCAACACGGCAAGTCGAAATGGCATGTCAGCCACATATGTATGCATGTATGCGTGTGCGTATGTGTGTAATAATAATATTTTTGTTCGGTGCTTTCATTGCCAGCGCAACGTAATTAAACCAGTCTAAATGAAGTGACAAAATTCTTAATTAAACGCGAGCAGCGAGCAAACGTGGGTGGTCGCTAATAAAAACGTTCTAATTAGAATATGAACACGCAGGTAAAAATATTGTCTAACCGCAACTCGCACAACCGACTTTCCCCCCTCACCAGTCAGGTGTGGCGAGAAAGTGACATAGAAACATATTCTTGTAGACAACAAAAACGTTTATGAAATATTCTTGTGTGCAGGATTTTTCACATTTTATGATTCCTTCGAAATTAGATACGATTTGAGTTGTCGAAAGTATGAAGAAGGGGATTTTTTTTAAATGAAATATTTTTTTATATAAATTTATTTATATAAATACATGTTTATATAAATTCATTAAATACAATGGCACAGAAATAAGGTTGAGGTCACTATAAAAAAATGACCGTCAGATCAATGAATTTATTAATTTAGAGATAAAGCTGTGGCGACAGGTGATTCAAAACTATTTTGACGAAAATCTTTTCTTAATTTTGAATGGATGATAACACCGTGCGACAGCATTTTTCACACTGGAAAAAATCCATATGTGCGTAAAACTAGAAACCAAATATAGTAATACTGCATACTCAGTTTTTCATTTCTACATCCTTTGTCCTTTTCAAAGGACTTGTAAATTTTTAAGGGGATACAAAATAAAAAAAATATAACAAATACTTAACCTCGTTAGAATATGGCGATATGTATATCAAATGAAAGAGGAAAGGCTCAAGAATTTAAATAAAATTTATTTTTTATCTATTTGTAAAAATAGGATATGAAAAAGGTCTTTTGAAAATTTTAATCCTTTATATCCTTGAAAATTTATAAAGAATTTTCTTGAAAAGTAAGTATGTTAGAACCCTAAATCTCCGTGATCACGTGTCAAAATCTCATTACTCTAAACTTATTGGTTCGAAAGTTATTAAAAAAAAGCGGAAGCTGCAATTCTAATGAAGCACAAAAAATTTAATTGATTTGAGTATCAGTATTTTAAATAATAAAAACATACAAAATCAATGAAGCGAGAATAATCAAATTTTGACATGTGATCAAGGAGATTTTGGGTTTTAACATACTTACTTTTCAAGAAAATTCTACATAAATTTTTAAGGATATAAAGGATTAAAATTTTCAAAGGACCTTTTCCATATCCTTTTCTTACAAATAGATAAAAAATAAATTTTATGTCAATTCTTGAGCTTTTCCTCTTTCATTTGATATACATATCGAAATATTCTAACGATGTTAAGTTTTTTTATATTTCTTTTATTTTTTATCCCCTTCAAAATTTTGAAGTCCTTTTAAAAGGACACAGGATGTAGAAATGAAAAACTGAGTACGCAGTATTACTATGTGTGGTCTCTAGTTTCACGCCCATATAGATTTTTTCCGGTGTGAACATTTTTTTTAATTTTTGTTGCACGGTGTAACAAATGTCGACAAGCAGTCATTAAGTTTCTAAAAGATCGCGACACAAAAAAGCTTTTGGATGATAGTGAAGCTTTATAAGAGACATGCGATTGTAAGGAAATCGAGTTGGCAGCATATTTCCCACGTTTTATAATCTTAAATTTAGCAAATTTAAATCATAATGGGTGGGCCATTTAGTTGTTTCTTTTCAAAAATGCAATAAAATGAACAAAATTAAATTTGTTTCCATGTATTATGGCTTTATTAGTAAAAGCAAATATTCCCATTAATTATGGAACGCAACGTTGCTCAAGTGGCTACCTCGGCTGGCTTTGCAGTAGCGCATTCTGTCATTTCAATTTTCCAAGACCTTGTTGATGGTTTCGGGCTGTAGCTCACGGATTGCTTGGATGTTATTAGGCTTAAGTGCTTGAATCGTTTCTGGATTGTTGGCATAACATCGGTCTTTCACGGCTCCCCACAAAAAAAGTCCAAAGGGGTAAAATTGCAGCTCCGAGGCGGTCAATAGACATCGCCAATACGGCTGATAACACGATTTGGGCACTGTCTGGGCTACACAGCACTCACTGGGAATAAGTTTTCAATAATTTCCAACGGTCCGCGGAGGTACGATACTGACTTTCTGTCAAGATTTTGAGCTGGAAACAGATGTCAGTGTCAAAATAACCAATGATTTAAAAATAAACCACTAGATGGCCCACCCTTTATGTGCGAAAAACCAAGGAAGATAAAAAGGATTGCTGTAACACTGTCTTAGTGGAGAAAAAATAGTTTCCTTACAAACAATTTCTCGATATAAATTTTTAGCGACAAATTCTCGAAATAATCTCGAATTGATAATCTTGAATTTTTTGCCTTGAAGATTTTGAATATTTTCAAGTCAAATTAAATCTTTTTTTCGTATAAAGTTTGTAGTATGTATTGAAAACTTATGAGCTGAAAAATAAAGGAGTAATTGAGAGAAGCTTGTGGCATCACAATGGGTTTAACCCATTGCTGCCTAATGGGTAAAAATTTACCCATGAAAACTGACTTTTTTAAAAAAATCACAGAAAAGTTTGTGGTAGAGATATCTCAAAATCATTGATAGGGATGGTTGGGATAAAGATGGAACTACCTTAGTCTAGTAGGGGTCACCCTAAAATTCCGCCATCTAGCTAGAGTTACCAGACTCCAAAAATTGTGATTTTTCCGGAGGTGGAAAATGTGGCGAAACGTAGTGGCCTTAGAACTTCACAAAAATCTGCCTCCTAACTCACCTTTAAACAATCCATCTTTAAAAAGTATGGAAAGAAGCTACCATTGCTGCGTAATGGGTACAAAATACCTAATGAATATCTCAGCAACGTGCAGAGATAGAAAGCTGAAATTGTTTCTGATCATTTTGGGTCAATTCCAGGTCGTGTATGAAATTTTATCAAAATCGTATGGGCGGAACTAGTACCCGGCTTTAATGGGTTAAGTGTGTTTTCCCTAACCTAAGTCAGAAAAGATTCACTGAATATTTTCAAATGTTGAACAGGTTTTGAACGCTAAAGACTAGACAAGACTATCTTTTATTGTACCATGAATGAATAGATATGAGGGGAGCCGAGAAAGTGAACCCTAGAGGGTCCAATTTCTCAAACACTCAGGCTAGATGGCCCATTGTGCTTAAGAACCGTAAAGAAAAGGGTGATAGAGGAGAGTGAGGTGGGGTTATAGAGAGAATGAAAGAATGTAGTAGCGAAGGCATGGGGGACTACAAGTCTTCCTGCACGAATTTCCTTGAGTGTACCATGGTTTATCATATTTGAATCTTACGCGCTGAAAGATGAAGGTGTATGGAAGCTGGAAGATAAGAGAGCAATGGTAGAGAGCAGTCATTCTATATTTATTTTCCCAATGGATCTCGTCCGACACTTAGGATCAACGCAAGTGCCGTATTGCATTAAATGCAACCACAGCTTTTCCTTCCATAAATCGCCCACAGGCACACATATTTATTTAGCATCAAGATTTCTCTGGGATTATTCAAGGTGAATTTATGGCTTATTAACACGGATAAACGTTTAACGATAGTACACACGGCAGCAACGACTTGTGTGCTTAATTAAAAACCATGCAATGTTGACATGAAGTAAGTGAGAGCAGCTCAAAGGAGCTGGCAGCTAAAACAACTCAATAGCACAAAAGCTGTCACACACGCACCAATGTATGTATGTATGTATGTATATAATGTTATGTGTGACGTAAATATGTAAATTTATTTATTTATTGCATCGTGTGCCTGTGTTGGCTTGTGTTGGTGTGCAGGGTGGGTGAAATTGTTTTAATTGTTTCATGAATGCGGCCATAAATCTTGAGCGAATCAAGTCAGCAGCCAGCGAAGTGACGGTGTGCACTCGTAAGTTGTTGAAGTCGGCGCAGGAAATCCCGAAGCGTTGGCTTTTTCGAAAAAGCATAAAAAAACAAAAACTTGAACATAAACAAAAAAAAACAACAGCCATAAAAGCAAACAAATTCCGATATTAATTTCTGGCTTTCAAGTTCATTCAACTTGTTCCTGTTTTCGTTGGCGGCAATGACTGAAACGAAAATAGACAGGAAAATAGAAGCAGCAGAGAAAGTAAAACCTGAATATGGTAAAAAATCAATGAAATCAATGCTGCTCTTCAACGCAATCGAAATGTTCGTCCACTTGTTCCTTTTCTCGTTCTTGAGTGAGCGTTTCCCGGTGTCACGGCGAAGTCGTCAAACTCGAGGAAGACAAGTAGACAAGTTGTGTTGTCTGCACTGTCGTAACTGTAAGTTGAGTAAGGCAAAGATGATTCGAAGAGAAGAAATCTGTCGAAAATAAATGGAAACGTTGAAATGAATATCAAATTGCGACAATGCGGGATTGAGACGCTCCCATATCTCCGATGCGTTGCTCCTTTCTGCGTTGACTTTTGCTCCACTCCTCTCGTCTTTGATCTAAGTATGTGTGAGTGTGTGTGTCATGTCACATACAACGCTGCTTGAGCAGTCGTCTCTGTCCGAACCACGCCCAATGTGTATTTGTTGGCTGTACGACTGTGTATCTATTAGATACCGACGGCAGTGGCAGCCATGGCACACGCTGCGCTGTGCGTATTTTTACCGTCGCCACAGCAACAGCAGAGCCAGCCACCACCGACCACCGACCGCCACCGCCATCACCGCCGCCGCCGCAGCAGCCATGCTGCCTGTGGCTGTAGCAGCGTTGTCGTGGAAGTGGCAGTGTGGAAAATGGTGAGCCGAAATGCTGATGCTGCACTAAGGGCAGAGTTAGCAGACGTTCGGGCGCGCGCAGCCGAGATGAAATCGAACAATGCGCATAAGCTGAAATCCGCACTGCGCTGGAGCTATGAGAAATACGATGGTTGCTGCCTGGCTGGCTGTGGCCTGGCTTTTGTTGGAATACTGCTTGCAACAATCTCTGCTGATTGAGTATGTATGTATGTGTGTGTATATATATAGTATTCATTTGTTTTTGTGCACAGGAATCAAGGGTGAGTTGACAATGCAGTCGAATTTGACTAGAAAAACACTGAAAGAAAATTTCAGTTGGTGGCTTTAAATGTCTTAGAAAGGCTTCAAATTTGTTAAAACAAGTTCATTGCTGATGTTGTTCAGCATCGTTGGCACATTCTAATTGATTGATCACATTTTTGGAACTAATAAGAAATCGTATTAAAATTATTTTATTATTTTATCAGGTTTCAGGTATTTTATCATACACCTAATTCTGTTTTTACACTGTCTATTGGTGTAAAAAAAACCGCGTAAAAAATACATTGATCGTATGCAAAAATATGTGATTGGTTCCTTATCTCTAAAACCTATTAGAATTAGTGAAAAACAAGGATTTTTTAGGGACAAGTATTCATGTTTATTTTATTAAATCACATATATAATGTGTATTTACACAAGCATAGTTATTAAAGATTAAAATGATATGCACTCTAAGCTTGATAGTTCACAAAATATTAACACATTTCAATTGATCTGACAAGTAAATTTGCTTGTATCCACAAAAAGGGAATTTCCCTAAATTTGTGATATGAACATATTTCGCAAAAATTAAATTTGGCAAAAAAAATTCAAGCCCAAAAGATTTTGAATCGTGCTAAATGGAATAAAATCGTGTAAAAAATTTAAAATTTTTTTATTTTCAAACCATGTTAAATCAAAACCGTGTAAAAAATACCGTTTAAAAACAGAATTAGGTGTATACTATGTCAGAGTTTTCAAAAGTTCTGTAAAGTACCATGAACACACTGAATGCTATGGAAATCTCTTGGCTCTTCTGCCTTCCTCGACTTGAGTTACATTTGGCCCAGAAGTAGCTGTTATACATAGTTTTTTTTTTAAAGGTCCTCTTCATTTAGTCTTCATCTGTAATTCTGTCCGTTCTTTACCTTTCTTTGATTGTAAAGTACAAACAGTATCACGGGGGCAGCACTCTCAGCGGGACTTGGAGGTCTTTTTCTAGTTTCTAATCAGACTTAATCTATCTGTCCATCGGGAACCATCACAAATTAGCACAATTTATAGTTTTTTCTACAACTCCAAAATTTTTTTATAACTTGCGTAATTTTAAAGGAATTAACCCTTTCGACCCCAAAGTTGCCTGAGAGCAACTTCACCTATTTGTCATCTTATACCAAAAGCTACGATTGATTTATGGGTTTAATTTAAGTAGACACCAACAGTTTAATATTTTTAGAAGTGAATTCAAAGCAAATTACAACATTTTATTGTTATCCCCAAAATAATTTCCAATAATTTGCAGCGATATCAGGGAAAGTTTGTGTTCGAATTGAAGTCTACGCATTGGGCGTGTTTGATCAAAACCCTGTTTCTTTAATAATGGTTAAATAAAATTAAAAAGTGATAATTTTGTATTTTTCCATAAATATTAAATACTTTTTCTGTAATTAAAAAATATTGATACAATAAATTTTGTAGTTTTTAGCTAAAATTGTTCAAAAGTAAACTAGCTCTAGAACTCAACAAAGAGGCGTGGCGACTTCAAATATCGTGTGCACACTTCTTAGGAAAGTGTTTCATGATGTAAATACCAAAAAATAATATCGAGACACAGGGTAAAAATCGGGGTCGAAAGGGTTAAACTTCACATGAAAAAATAAAAATATATATATATAATTTTTTTAATGCAGCCTTTGTTTTATTCATCTTCAGCTTAACAACAAAAACTTAACAAAAACAAGACATATAAAAAATGATATTAACAAAAAGTGCCATTTTTGGCGCAATTTCACTGTGACAGCAAAAAGTGAGAACGAGTAGAGTAGATAGAACGAGTTTACCTTTTGTAAGCTTACAAATTTTTAACACAATACGGTGCTTTGACTATTAAAATAGTTGCCAAAATATGTTTTGTTGCCAGTGTTTCCAATACATCATAATTCGTTATCCAAAAATCTCCCAAAAATCCCCTAAGGATCCGAAAAATCCCCTAACATAAAATATAAGCTTATAATTAGCTTAATAATTAGCTTTCTGCTAAACAATTCTTTCTCCTAAAAATTCTCCTAAAACACCAAGAACCTCCTTAATCTAGGAGGAAATCTCCTGATCTGGCAACACTGATTCACCTTCATCTAATTCAATTCACTTCGTTATCGGAAAGCCGGCTCCTCTCGATCAAAAAGTGAAACAAATCTCTATGAAATTTAAGTAGGTTAGGTTGAGTAAACGCCCGCAAAGGACACACTTAGGTCCTTAAGACTCTTTGTGTTTCGATGCATTTCGGTTTTACGTTTTGTTCTAAACAAGAATTTCTTGAAGAATATTTGACACATTCTTGTGTTGTGTGTTGTGTTGAGTTGTGTTAACACTTCATTCAAATAATTTCTTTCAGTGTATTCCCCTTCATTGTTGTACTGACACCACATACCTCTACACCGTTCAACCGAATTGGCAGCGGTTTTAGCGTTGCCAGCATAAATCGTCACCGTTCATATTAGCTGACTGACAACATTTTAGCTGACTTTGTAATAACTCAAAAACCAAAAAAAAAAACAGTGAAAACAAAGTTCAAAGTTTCTACTTTTCACTTACTTTTTGTTTCTTAGGAAAACTTTGTTTATGACTCACAAAAGTGTGCAAAAATATTACAACAACTTCTTTGCGAATGGAATAAACATCTTCGGATGGTTGCACGAGCTTGAGGGAGGGAATTCTCTGGGCAGCAAGAAGGTTCGTTCGCACATGTGTCGACCGACGTGCGGCGAACGCCTCGAACAAGTTTTAATATAAAAACTTGAGGCATTTAGTGCCCCTTAATGGTCTAATTCCCGGCTACGGCGGCGAGTGGCTGCCACCAGCGATCAAACAACAAGCCCCAAAGTATCGCCGGGATGCCAAACTTGTCTCATTTAATTTGTTGTTGTTTTGGGGATTTTTTTTGTTACTCGACTGTTTGTGTTGTTGTGGCTGTGGAGATGTGGCGCGCGTGGCGTCAGACGGCCAAAAAATAATTTCACGCATAAATGCGAATGTGGGCCGCATAGAGGCGGCCACTTCAGTTGGATTCACATTCGGCTGGGCAAGCGCCAACGCCTCTACCTGTCGTTGTGGCCAGAATAATTTGCAATGCGTTCTTTGGCATTAGACGCGTTCGGGACTTTATAATGCGGACGTTGGACGAGTGCCGACTCAATTTAACAGTGTATTAAAAATTTTTTTTGCAGATACTTTATTTTGAAATCTTTCTACTTGTTTATTTCTTCATTGTTTCGCTGTTCCTCGGGATGTGGTGTCTTGTTGTGGTGCGCTTTGTTGTTGTTGTTGTGCGTTGTTTACTGCAATGAAATTTTCATTAGGCGCAAACAAAAACGAAACCAAAACAAAGTACAGGAAGAGCAAAACACATTCTTGAAATTTTTCCCCGCTTTGGCGTTCATTTCGTGCTGGTTGCCACCCAGTCTACCACATTTAATGTTTTATTAAGTATTTGACGAACGTTGGCTACCAACACAAATGGGCCTCTTGCGCTGTTTGCAAAACGTTGGCAAACTTTTAATTAGAATGCGCGCCTCCGAATGAAATAGGAAAGTTTTATGCGGAGGCCGAGTTGAGCTGCGGCCAGCCGGGATCCTAATGTGATTTCTTGCTGGCTGTTAATTTTGGTATCTCTCTACGTGCTCCTTCCTATCCACATCTCGAAAGCTGTGACGGCGACTTTGGTTAACCCATTTTCGGCCGCTACCAGAAATAGCCAATATTTTTTTAATTCCTTTTAAGGACTTACATTTAGGACCTTAATCAAGAATATTTTTGGATTTTTTTGTGTTTTTTTTTAATTATTTTTTTTATAAATTAATAAAAATTTAATTTCAAATAAAAACAAATATATATGTATATAATTTTGGTCAAATAATAATCAAGCATGAAAACAAACAATTGTTGGCTTACATATGTACATACATGACGACTTCTGGTCAATTTTCGATTTTTCGACCACTGAAAAGTACGCGGTGCTGAGAGGTAAAAATATTTTCATAATTTTATGGATATCAATTGATTGCGGTAATTTGGTCTTTAGGCTTCGTAAATAATCAATAATAAATCAATAATTTGAAAAGGTTATATATTTTTCAGAATATTCAAAATGTGACTAAAAAAATGCTTTTTTTCGTGCCTTCGCCAACATCTCTAAATTTATCTTTTTTAAAAAAAATTATTATTTCGAGGGGTTACCAAAAGACCAAAGCTATTTTATGCATCAATCACAGATATAATGTCTAAGTGCAGAGCTACTCTCCTTCAAAGTGGCTGGTCGAAAAATCGACCAGCGGCCGAAAATGGGTTAAGTTCACTTCCCCGCTGACCTCCCGTCAGCATAAGTTACTCTGCCATTATGCAAATTAGGTAGCGAAAGTTTGACGCCGCAACAAGGAGCAGCCATTAGTAGTGCTACTACTGCCAGTAATTAGTCAGCCTCGGCGGACTTAAAGTATCTCGACTGGCGCAATGCTTGGCTAAGCTTTTCGCTGACGCAGTGCCGAGTAGTTTAAAGCCCAATTCATTTCGTCCCGCTTCGGTTCACCTCTCGTCTCGTTACGTTGCGATTGGATTGGAATTTATTGGCGCAATTTGTGCGCGCAGCGTTTTTAACCAAAACATGGCGCCGACAGCAGCAGCAGCAACCAACCAATAAGTAAATTTGCTCACGTAGTGTATCCGTAAGAATTTTATGCCGCACTTGCAGCGCCCCGCCCCGCTCCCACCATCGATATCCTATCTAATCTTGCATCTAATAAGCATTTTCAATCAACTTTTATGCGTGCGCTGTAAAACGAGAATCGAGCGCACGCACTGAGCTGTGGACGTCGGTCGGGGTAGCTCTGGTGGCTGGCGCAGGCGGGATATTGAGAACCGCTTACGTCTTCGATTACGCGGTTTATTCCAGTGCGCAACAACTTAATCCGTAAATTCTACAAAACCAATACAGCAATCGTAGCGTGCGGAGCCTGCAACGCGCTGCAGTAGCACAAAAAATCATCGAGCACAAAATTGTGAATGCTCCAAACTGTAGAACGAAATTGTCGAGTGTGTGCGGCAAACATAAATTTAAATGTTCCAGCTCGCATACACACACACACACACATACAAAACACTGCCTTGAAACAATGCCGTGCTGCATATCCTTGCCACATCGAGCGTGCCACATTATCATGCACACTAACATAAGTGGCAGCGCTGAGCAGGCGCGTGGATGGTGAAATAGAGGGGCACAGGGGACCCTTTCGATTTCATGTGATTTAAGTTGTTGTATAATAATGATTTTTACAACTTAATGTGCTGCGGTTGGGTTTGAAGAAAATTTTTAAATGTAGTAGAGATATCAATGACCTTTGACACATGGCATTGGACTTAAATGCCAAATTATCAACAAACTCGCCATGGTTATCTTTAAAGTGAGGTTAGATAAGACTGACCGATTTAACATGGGCTACAGACGGATTGTGATAGCGAGATTTTTCAAATATTGTTCAGTTTAATTTGCCTTGACTGAGCTAGAGGGAAGCTAAGTATGTAGATAAGACTGGTACATAAGTTATTGAACCCTTAACCCTTTCGCTATTTTGTTGCCATATGGCAACATGCTACTTTGTGGACGTCTGCATCCTCTATGGTTGCAAGAATACATTTTTTTTTGTTCCTTAGAATAGTTTGAAGTTTTAGGAAAAATACGAAATTAATAAACTGAATAATTAAGTTTAGAGAAGAGAAGTATACACGTTTTTTTTAATGGTACATCTTGACATAGTAAAGGAAGAAGAAGCAGAAAAAATTAGATAACTTTTTAATTTGACGTTTTCTTTCAATTTAGATACTTTTTTTGTTTTAATTTTGGCTGAAGTAAATGAAGAAATATTAAAATTTTTGTTATGCGTGAAAAATTTTATGTTTAAGTAATTATTACAGCCACAACGATGTGGTTGCTCTCATAGAAAAACACTCTAAAATACAGGGTCCGAGTATAACAATTAAAAAAATTTCTTATGGAATGTTCCTAATACAACCGAATAGAAACCTAAAACGTAAAATTAAAAATTTTAACTTTCCCCAGTAAAAAGCTGTAGCGAAAGGGTTAAAGCAGTAGTCAGGTAAGACATCAGGGTTTTGGACATTTTTAGTAAACGTTTGACTACTAACCTCAAAGTCTCCTTCATCTTAATGAAATTAGTAGCTTCTAAGAACTTACATCAACTCTTGAAATGGCGAGCGCAGAGAAAACATTTAAGATTTTCGTTGGATCCTGCTCTTCATAATTTCTTCACCTTACAGTATAAGTTAACACACACACACAAGAGTCGTTTCTTTAACACTCTAACGCTAACACTATTTTTCTTCGCTCTAAACAAAGCTATCCATTGTCCCATTTCCCTTTAAGCTTTTGTGCTCTGACACTTTTCATGAGTCCTGCGACTTGTGGCCATGCTTTCCTTTGTCACGCCCCATTTTATGATTTTTTTTAGTGAAACATAATGAAAAGATACTACCTCAAATGAGCTTATGATAGTAAGTAGTTACAGTCCGAAACCATTATAGCTTTTGCATTAACCCTTTGCGACTTGGTGAAATTTTTTGCTTCGATGAGATTAATCACAAAAATGTTACGAATTGAATTGTATTACATTTTTAATTTTTTAATTTTTTACACAATAACGGCAAAACGATTGGCAAACGACATTCGTTTGAATGTCGAATGACCTAAATTCAAAATTGCTTGTAAATTCAAAATTTACGCTACAGTGTTTTTAAAGTTAGATCACCCAATTGTTTATGCTGGGTTAACCACTCGAAGGTGATACCCAGGGAAAGGATTTTGAGGACCTAAAAAAATATAAAAAAGGCAAAATAAAATAGCAAAAAAGGCCCGGAAAGGCAGTAAAGACTGCCAAAAAGGCAGAAAAAGGTACTAAAAACTGCCTAAAAAGGCAAAATAGGGCATTAAAAACTGTTAAAAAGGCAAAAACAGGCATTTAAAAATAAGAAAAAAATACTAGAAAATCTAAAAAAAAAAAATTTATTTCATCTGACGTATGCAACATAAAATATTTATACCTGGTTTTTTGTAAAAGAAAAGGAACATTAAGGTTTTCAAGGTTTTGGGTCTGTGCTAACCCAACTTTTTGATTTTGGCATGTTTTTTTCTTTAAATTTTCCACTTCATAACAAAAAATAACGGCTTAGGAATGATCAAATCAATGTAAAAACATCGATAAGTTAACGAAATTGCAATGTTGCAAAAAGGGGGAAAATTTTTAAAAACGAAAGAAAAATAAAAATGCGCTCAATAAATCTTGAAAAAAGCATTTTGTGGCATTTCTAGGTAAAATAGGAACTAAAAAAGGCATTTATGGGTGAAAAAGGCAGACTGCCTTTTTAAGCCAAAAAAAGGCTAAATAAATGTGGTATATTTCTAATCAGGAGGACCTAGTTCGTGCTCATTTTCAATCAGAAATGCTCTATCTAGCAGCAAACATAAAAGGCAATTTCCACAAAATCCTTTCCCTGGTGATACCATTTCTGGATCAAGGCTTAAGCCTTTTCGAATTCTTAGCGAAACTAAGTACGAGTAGATTCGTTTCTTTCTCTATGCCAGTCAGGTCCAATAAAAACTTGGGCCTCGTTGTATGCAAACAATATTCTTGAAGGGTCACTCAGTGTCTGCTTTCATGAATCTTTAATTGAGAATCTGGCTTGGAGTAGATTTAGTCCTTTATAGGCGTGAATCTTACTAGATTAACCCCACTATTTTAAGTTGCTCTATAATCCTTTTTAGCTGCTCCTCCCATGTAAGGCTGCTGGCAATATGCTCCAATATCTGCGCCTGTGTGTGCTTCTAATTCATTCATACACGCACCACACTCATACCTTCACTCCACAGCCACACTTGAATATTGAAAAAAGGAGCAAAAGGCATTGCTTAAAGCACGAAAAATGCTTCTAACCCTACCTTGATTTCGGTGATGCTCTTCAGGTTGGGCCGGCACGCTGGGTCCACCACCACCATCACCACCACCACTCAATCAGCAACCTTTTCTCGCGCGGCAATTTATTGAAATGCGATTCGTTGGACGGATGACGGATTTTACAACCGAACCATTTATGGCGAACGCTCAACGTGCCGCATTGTGCTGTGTTTGAGTTTTTTTTCCCCTTTTTTGGCCTCTCAGCAGAAAAAGGAATAATCGGGAATATTTTAAAATTGCTCGCCGTACGCCGTTACTCGCGTTGCCATTGTCTTTCACATTTTCCCATTCGCATTTTATGCCTTTTATTAGATTATTTTATTTTCCCCTTCCCCATGCACCACTTAACAAAAAACCAAAAAGATTTTATCCACTCGAGTGTGGCTCGTTGTGCGCATTCAGCATCCGCGCATTATGTGTGTCGACACACACACAGCCCCCGACACTGCTGAGCCCTTAGCCCACCTACACATTCAGCGCGCTGCGCTCGTTGTTGGTTGGGCAGAGGGTTTCCAGATTTTAATACGTTCAACAATTTCTGCTCGCAATAACACGGCCTGATAATTTTCATGCCTCATAGCTGCCGACAGCCGGAACGTCTATTTATTTGCTCGGGCGCCCACCTACCGGCCGCCGCCGCGACTGTCGGCCACGCTGCCGTGTTGGCTCGCAATCGGCGCAGCAGATTGGCTTCGTTTAATTTCGCCCGCCCCGGTGCCCTTCCTCAGCTGCCATGCTTTAAATTTATATTTATTATATTTCGCTCCTAATGCGCCTTCGCATGTGCCCCGTGTTGGCCTTTTGTGGCGTTATCCTTTCACTTCATTCGCCCGTGGGGCCATTTCGCGTGCTCGTGTTCGCTGGCGGAGCTCTTTGCACAAATCCATTTCGCATGGTTAATGGACATGAAAATTAAACCTCCTGCTCCGTTGCCGCCCATCCGCCTAATGCGTTTGCCAATCTCGTTCTACCTTTTTGTCTGCTTCACTCTCTCGTCCCCTCTCGTACAAGCACAACAACTTCCTACTGCCTTCTTTCACTTGGCCCATTGCAGTTTGTCACAGCGCCGGAATGGGCCGGTTCGGTATTTGGCATTTACCTGCCTACGTTTCCGAGGGTTTCTGCATTTCGGTTGTTGAAGCTAACCGCCTCCGATTGTCTTTTGTGCGGCGCTGATGGGCAAATAAAAATGCGACAGAAATGCATGCTTAATAAGTTTTTATTGTAATGATTAGCGTTGGCTGAGATGCGGTGAATGTTCTCAAGTTGTACCTACTTCCATGTGACTATTGTGTGGTTAGCAGACTTTCAACGTTTAAATATTTAAATTCTGACTTTAGGAATTTGTCATATAGGTTGACCTCTGCAGGAGACAAAATTGTGATTGTGATATCACAATGACAGATTTTGTTTCACAATTGTAGGCTTTGTTATTGAAGCGGACTTCTGGTTGATAGAAGTAGATGTGTCTACTAGACTAGGAATCGTTCCCAGAGCATCTGGCAAGAAAAGTCAGCGCGCTGCCCACTGGACTATCGTCTAATGAGGTACTTTATACAATAGAATGTACTATGCCCGGAACTTGATCTCTAAATATTTATTATTTGTTGTAACACCGTGCGACAGCATTTTTTACACCGGGAAAAATCCATATGTGCGTGAAACTAGAGACCAAATATAGTAATACTGCGTACTCAGTTTTTCATTTCTATATCCTTTGTCCTTTTAAAAGGACTTCAAAATTTTGAAGGGGATACAAAATAACAAAAATATAAAAAATACTCAAGCTCGTTAGAATATGGCGATATGTATATCAAATGAAAGAGGAAAGGCTCAATAATTTAAATCAAATTAATTTTTTATCTATTTGCAAAAAAAGGATATGAAAAAGGTCCTTTGAAAATTTTAGTCCTTTACATCCTTGCAAAATTTACATCGAATTTTCTTGAAAAGTAAGTACGTTAAAACCCCGAATCTCCCTGATCACGTGTCAAAATTTTATTACCCTAACTTTATTAGTTCGAAATTTATTAAAAAAAAAGCGGAAGCTGCAATTCTAATGAAGTACAAAAATTCTAATTTATTTGAGTATCAGTATTTTAAATAATAAAAAAGATACAGATGAGGCGAGAATAATGAAATTTTGACACGTGATCAAGGAGATTTGGGGTTTTAACATACTTACTTTTCAAGAAAATTCGGTATAAATTTTCAAGGATATAAAGGACTAAAATTTTCAACAAATTTTACACACGAAAAAATCGATATACTTGCGAAACTAGGAGCCAAATGTAGTAAAACTGCAACTTTAAGTTTTTCTTTCTGACGTCGGAATTTTTTTTTAAAGGACTTTGAAATTTCAAGGAAATGCTTATTTAAAAAAAAATAATGAAAAAATTTAACACAATGTAGAATAACAATATGGGTATCAAATTAAAGATAAAATTCCTTAGAATCTTAAAAAATTTAATTTTTTGGTGCAAAAGAACGAAGAGGTATTGAAAAAACTTTAACCTTAAATATCCTTGGAAATTTCCAATAGTATTTTTGGAAAACAATATATCTTAAGGACTAATATGTATAATACTACATCCTCGAATTTCTTCCTTCTAACTTTATTAGTTTAGGATATAAAATATTTGATACTTCTCTCTATAAAACAAAGATATACATATTGCACCGTGGGACAAACATAAAATATTTAACATAAAGTATTAAATTTTGCAAGCATTTTATCCTGGTTAGCTCTTAAAAGGTTACGGCAAACTTTTCAATTAGATGAAAAGAATGAGAGGTATGCTACCTTTAAAAACAAATTAAGAATTATTGTTTCCAAGTCCGATAGTCACTCGCAACAGCTAATATCAATTCTGTTATTTAGTGGAGAGTCAGTCGAAGCTTCTTCATGTTTATTTATTTGTTTGTGCCATTGTGTGTTATTTTTAAATAAAAGTTTATTTATGTTATGAATTCTGTAAATCTTAATTTTTTTTTAAATGATATATCGAGAGATTTTCTATCGAGGTTTTTGCTTTGATCAATTATTGTCGATTACTGAATATTTACGACTTCTTTAAGAAAGAAACAAAGATATGCAAAAACGAAATTTGAGAATGAAATAATTTAGCATAGAATCGGCCGATACACAGCCGAAGCTTCCTAATGTTTATTTATTTGTTTGTGTCATTGTGTGTTATTTTTAAATAAAAGTTTATTTATGTAATAGATTCTGTAAATCTAGAAATACTTTACAAATAATTTATCGAGAGATTTTCTATCAAGGTTTTTGGTTTTATCAATTCTTATCTCAATGTTCTCGTCAATGACGGAATATTTACGACTTCTTTAACAAAGAAACAAAGATATGCGAAAACGAAATTTGAAAATGAAATTATTTAGCATAGAACCGGCCGATACACAGCCGAAGCTTCTTATTGTGTTATTTTTAAATAAAAGTTTATTTATGTAATACATTCTCTAAGTCTAGAAATATTTTACAAATAATTTATCGAGACATTTTCTATCAAGGTTTTTGCTTTTATCAATTCTCGTCTCAATGTTCTCGTCAATGACGGAATATTTACGACTTCTTTAACAAAGAAACAAAGATATGCAAAAACGAAATTTGTGAATGAAATAATTTAGCATAGAATCGGCCAATACACAGCCGAAGCTTCTTATTGTGTTATTTTTAAATAAAAGTTTATTTATGTAATACATTCTGTAAGTCTAGAAATGTTTTACAAATAATTTATCGAGAGATTTTCTATCAAGGTTTTTGGTTTTTGCTTTGATCAATTCTTATCTAAATGTTCTCGTCAGTGACGGAATATTTATGACTTGTTTTGACATAAAGAACAAAGACATGCATTAACGAAATTTGAGAATGAAATAATTTGCAAAACGTTATTGAACTTGAATCTAGAATGTATAAAGTTCCAATAGAAGATACGAATGGAATGTTTGTCACTCTGAAACCACACTCAAGGCTGACTCACCTCGCAGCTCGATCGATTGTTAACGTGAATTACATAAGCTCGATTTTTATTTGTAAAATTCTATAATGGCGGATTATGTTTGTTTTTTATGTCAAGTGTGCGCATTAGTTGGTATCAGTTTCGGTGCGACATAAATGCCAGCCATGAGGCGGCAGCCCGGCACAATCGCCGCCGTCGCCAGCTCCAGCAGCGACCCTCGGCCGTGCGGTGGGTTCGCACTTTTCTACGCAACGCAAACGCATTAACGCGGCATTTACTGCATAATTTCATGTGACAACTGGAAAATAACTGCGCTCCCCCTGCGACCGGCGCTGCTCATTATCGGGCCGCGATCTCGAGGCGGTAATTGTGGTGGCGACTCCAAGGATTTCGCCGGCCACAGCCCACCGCTGCGGCAGCCTCGATGCATTCGACATATGGCGTCGATGGCCAATTCCGCGCGCGAGTTGGTTTTCATTTGCATGCTTTTTGTGCTGCTGGTGTGTGTGAATATTTCGGTACACTGCCGGCTGGGTTCGTTTTGTGCGCCTGCAGCGCGCGTCATTTTCGCGCGCATAAAAAAAGAACATTATTACGAAAATATTGTAATCGCATATTTATAGTGGCTGCGCTGCGGTGCGGTGCGGCGTGCGGCGTGCAACTTGCAGCAATTACGGCTGCCGTGCTGCACAGAGTGCGCACGCCGCGCGCTCATTTGCGCCAATGACAGCCATGGGCAGCGATTCGTTGGCCGTTTTATGATTTTATAAAGCAGAGTGCCCGAGCGACCGAATGGCTGCGCGCCGCATAATTTTTGCAATTTGGCGAATGTAAATTTTTCCCCCCACGTTTGCGCTTTGCCAATTTTCAATTGGTGGCCGCGGCCAGCGGACTGTGGCGGCTTTCGAGTTGTAGTAAAATTTTTATTACAACATTTTTTGAAAAGTTCTGCGCTACTCTCCTTCCAACGCTCGGCGCGCACCCCAACAGCGACGCTTTATGATATGTCAACTTCAATCAAATGAAATTCAATAATGTTTCAATTTTAATGTAAAATTTACTGGCGGCATGGGTTGATTTCCTGGCGAAGGGCATTTTAGTGCAATTGTACTCACTGCCTAATGCTAAACTTTTCATTAAATGCGATTGAATTTGTGTACATATGAAAAACTCATTTATTTATTTATTTATTGCAGTTGTGTGAAATGCGAATGAGACGAATCATTGTCAGCAAAATGGTGAGTATTCTTTGTTCGTTGAAATAGCTTTTACCAGCATCACAATTTGGTGGATGAGCCGTGGTGTGGCGGCGGATTTCTTGACATTCAATCAAATTAAGGACAACTTTTCTGTCCGAAAGGAAATTCTTTACTCGCCACTCGTTCCATCCCAGTTACATCTCTAGGCTCGCTTCTTTCAACATCTCATAACAATATTTAACCCTCCATTACTATCGTCAGTGAGTTCAATTTCTTAGTAAAATATAGATTTTTTAACCGAAACCAAAATAAAGTTATAATGTAATCCACATTTGCATATTTCTGAAGGTTTTAGAGTACATTGCAGTTGCATAAATAAAGCTGATGCTTTTATGGAATTGTTTTAAAAAGTCACTGGGTGTGTTACACCCACGATAGTAGTGGCGTTATAAAATTGCTGGATGCTTAACACTGATTGTTAGTAATGAAGTTGTATTTTTTATAAAATACATTTATATATTTGTATTCACTTTTTGGCCATAATTTTTTTTAATAACGTATAGACCATTTACTTAGTAGAAAATCCTTAAAAATTATGCTCTAGGATAAGTAAAAAATTTGTATAACATTAAATTTGTTATATCTTAAACTGATAAAGTTAGAAGGACGAAATTCAAGGATGTACACTACGTACATATTAGTCCTTAAGATATATTTTTTTCAAATTTTTTTTCCAATAGTTTTTGGAAATTTCCAATGATATTCAAGGATAAAGTTTAAAAAGGACATTTTTAATACCTATTTGTTCTTTTGCACCAAAACATTAAATTTTCTAAGATTCTAAGGATTTTTCTGTTTCATTTGATACCCATATTGTTATTCTACAATGCGCTCAATTTTTGAAATAATTCCTTGAAATAAACATGTCCTTGAAATTTCAAAGTCTTTTAAAAAAAAATCCTGACGTCAGAGAGAAAAACTAAAAACGCAGTTTTACTACATTTGGTCCTAGTTTCGCAAGTATATCGATTTTTTTGTGTGTTTGGAAATTTTTTGATTTTTGTCGCACGGTGTAACCTTAAAAAGTAGCAGGTATATTGTTGATTTTTGTTTGAGTTTTTACGCAAAATTTTACCTCGGTCCGAAAAAAATTATTAAATAATTATCTATTTATTACTTATTTTTTCAGCTTTCTAAATCACTAAGCCCAAGAAACATAGCTTAAATATTGTGCAAGATGTGGCTATTTTCCCAATACAACTTTTTATTTCATCTTTTTTTTCCTTGAAATTAGATGCACATAAACAAATGTGTATATTAAATAAATGAATTAACAAAATTAAACAATTTATTTTTTGTTTTTACATGTTATGATCTTCTGATTATGAAAAAATTTGGTTTTTGTTTATTTTACCTCCATGGATATGTAAAACGGATAATAAAAAGTTGTGGGTGGATTACACCCACGATAGTAATGGCGTTAGTGAAATAGACGATAGTAATGGAGGGTTAAATTTGACTTAAAAGTTCTTTTCCCATACAAACATAAAATTGGTCATAAGTAGAAGCACAAAGATTTCAATTTTTCCAAAACTCAAAGCTTTTTTGCTCAAATTCTTCCTTTAATCAATGTTTGCCCACATTTTTCATACCAAAAATAAAAAAAACAACTGCAGTAATTTCAAAAATACTCTCAACGCAGATGTCACACATTGCATATTTATGTGTACATACTTGTGTGTGTGTGGGTGTATGGTATGTGTCACATTGCTAATAAAAAATAATAATAGATGACAAGCAATGTCGTAGGTGTCGATGTCGCCCATATTTAGCCGCATTGCACATGCACGAAATATTTTCACGCGTCACAGTGGGCGAATTTCGCAATCGTGAATTCAGAATTCGCGCACTTGATACTTGTATGTGGCTGTTGAAAGGAATAAAAGTGCGACATGTTGAGCAAAATAAAAAAAAATAAATTTAATATCATTGCTGGCATGTCGCACATCGTTGCAATTTGCTGCTGTTGCTGCTCGTATGTGTTGCAAGGACATAAAATTGCGAAACATTTCGAGAATTTCAATTTTACAAAAATATCCAAATTAGTTGAAGGCGAAAAAGGTTGAAGTTTCCAATCGGCAGCAGCGCGCCTCGCCAACACAGTCAGCTGTCGTCAACATTGTTGACGGAAATTTCAATCGCACTTTATTGCAGCGCACTGCTGACATTTATGCGGTGCGGTCTTGTCAAGCGACAGCGACAGCCCAGCAGCCAACTGTGCACCGCCCAGCACGAGGCGCGGAGGGGAGAAATATTATTGGCAATGCGACATGCATAAGCAAAAAGTTGCAATAAGTATAAAAATTGCAACTTGTGCGCTGTCGACTTTCGAGGCGAACGTGGCTGATGCGATGTGGCAGCAACAGTCGCAATAGATGCAAACAACAATGGCAGCAAAAACAAAGCGCGTCTTGTCAACAACTTTTTTATATGTTCGCGTCGAAATGGCAAATGCTGGAAAACAGTTACAAAACACAAACAACAAATGAGAGAAAAGTTTATTAGTTGGTTTTTTCTCCTTCGTTACAATGAAGTTTTTGTGCTTTCCTGCTGCGTTATTGAAGTGAAGCTTGGATTGGGGGAGGGGGGCAGCTGAGAAGCGGTCAAAGACGGGGAGAATAGTGCTCATCTCTGAGCTGAACTAAAGTAGCCTTCACTGGTGGATATCCGTGGATATTAGTCATAAAACGAGCACAAATACTGT
Organism: Melieria picta; assembly: GCA_964056695.1. Taxonomy (NCBI): domain Eukaryota; kingdom Metazoa; phylum Arthropoda; class Insecta; order Diptera; family Ulidiidae; genus Melieria; species Melieria picta. The sequence goes on from OZ057398.1 coordinate 141,136,179, forward strand.
AGCTGGATGTGTGTGTGTGTGTTTGGCACATAAGGTGGTCCTCACTCTGATATCTTCTTGTCGACAATTTTTTTCAGCTGAACCAATGAACTGATTAAGATGAAATTTCATTTCAATTGTGTTGGTTCTTTGTTATGGGTTTTATTTAAAGGATACATTTTTAAAAGGACATTTTAATATCCTTCCGCCAGGATAATTTAAACAAAATTATTTGATTTGAGTTGGAGACATAATTATCTTTCTTTTGATACAAATATTGTTAGACTAGGATGAGTTCGACCATATAAAGTAATTTTTTTAATTGGGGTGTAGCTTGTAACTTCAAGGCCCTGTAAAACCCAAACTAGAGGTGACCCAAAAAAATAATTACATATTCGTGATCAGCGACTCCGAAAACAGTTGAGAAACTCCGCGTGTTTTTTGGAAACCGCCAAATTGTTGTACCGTGTAAGTGTTGTGCGAGTAGTGGATTATGTGTTATAATTAATTTTGTTCCATAAAGAGAACTACAGTTTTTTTATAAATAGTTCCAATTTCGAGAGTTCGTTATTATTAAAATATATATTTTTAAAATACCAGTTTTTCTAGCTCTACGTTGGAGAGCTCTTCCAGGAAAAGGACTTCATTTGGGAGGGAGGGGGGTTTGCGTACAACTTTTCAGCGCAATTCCATTCGAAACCATATTTTGTACCAGTAATTTTTGTATTTGGGGGTTTTAACCCCTTGTGCGCGCCACTGATATGGACTTTTGTGCATGTTAAAGGCAGCGAAACTTTTCTGATAATGGAAAACGGGTTTTGTTTCTGTCGTCACCATTGCACAGTGATTCGACTCCATACAACCGCGGGACAAAATTAGAAGGAGTGGTCCGTTCTTCATAAAATTTGGTATACTAGTTAATCATGGTCTGTTGAATTGAAATCTCCATTTTGTTTGGCAATGTCAGAGACTTAAATTTGCAATTTTCGTCATTTTTGGAGAGCTATAGCACCAAGAGTGTTGGCTGGATTTTTCAGATTCTACATTTAATCGGTAACGTCAACATTGATAATTCCAAAGAGTAGCAGAAATTGTCTTAGGACCCTCAGGTTTTGTAATAAAAACGATAATAATAGACGTATGCTTTGCTTTTTTACAGTTTTCTAAATTTTTCATGCTGATTGCATACTTTTAGGGATGAAAACAATAAATTTTGTCGAAAATAATTGTTTAGACCACTTTTCAAATTGGATTATTTTCTGAGATCGGAAGATATCGGAGGATGTAATTACATTATCCGACAAAGAAAGAATGCTTCTTAAAATAAAAAAAATCCAGGAACATACTTTCACATACTTTTTAGATATTTTCCTCTAAGTTTTGCCAATTTTCAGATTTTTAATTTAGAAAAATATTTTGAATTAAAAGTGAAGTAAAAGCCTCAGCATTGCAAATTTTGAGAAAACATTAAAAGCGAAAATGGCCACATCATTTCTTAATCTATATTGAAAGTTTTAGCAACTTCTTGGTAACCATGTATTTTAAAAATTTTTTTTACTCAATAGGCTAAAAAACATAAAATATGTGTTTAAATTTTTTTGTGAAAAAAATTTTCAACTGTGAGCCGCTTTTGGACAGACACTAATTAATTTTTTGCACCGATTTTTTGGGGTTTTCTTAGTTGGAGTTTTATCTTTCAAATGACATTAAAATCGTAAAATTCTGAGACTATAAATTTTGAAAATTGAAATTGCTGTTGATTTGTAAATAGATGCCAATCTTGAAGACTTTATTACTTGTTATATGTGAGCACTTATCAGAATAATTAAACCAATATTCAGCAATGCTTAGTGAAGGCTCATTGCTGAGAGCAGAAGTTTTAAAGGGGAAAATCTGGCTCAGATATTCTTACAAAAGATCTCACGGCTTGTGCTGGTTGGTCTATATTAAAACAACTAAAAGAACAGAAAGGTGGCGCTGCCTTTTGTTTTACTTTTCCATTTTCGTATTATATTCTTAAGTTAGATTTATAAAAGGGTATTAAAATATTATGATCGTGCTTGACAGTTTGATGGCTCACAATCGTGCTTCGCTTATATGTAGAACTTCTGTCTTACTGATATCTGAATCATATCACTAAACCATCTACCGCAGCTTCAAACCATCAATAAATTTTCAAAGACAATTTCCAAACCTTGACGAGTCGACCAACTGAAGTTGAAGACCACCCTGTGTGATTGTGTATGAAAACCCATTTGAGCTTGTTCCTTCTACATTTTTCTGCTACTGTTTTTCTTACTATTTGCCTGACTTTCTGTATTTAACTTCATTGCTGTTTATGTTGTTGTTGTGGTTGTTGTCATCCTTGCGTTTGTTGTGTCATGTACATAGTCCAGCGGATTTTATGCGCTTTCCAAAACGCGCAACGTACATGAAATGGAAACCTAATTTTCTAGAGTAATCCCCCCAGCCAGTTGATGTGCGAGCGACATAAATTATGCAGATCCAGGATACGTGCTTAGCTGGATATTTGGGGGCGTAGCGCATCGTAGCGCATGCGACACAAGGTGAAGCAAATCCAGAAGGCACACGACAACATGTACAAAAATGTGTATGAAAATATGTGCCGCGCGCTGCTCCGTTTGCTGCCGTGTTGCGCAATGCTCGAATAGTTTTGCTGCCTGGCACATATTTTACTCCATTTTGGTGCGCTGGAAGCTGTAAAGTCTTGTAAAAACAAAAGCCGCCCACAGTTGCTGGCGCTGCTCAAAAATGTGCGCTTAAAACTTATCTCCTGCAACTGCGTTTTATCTGTGCTGGCGCAGTGGCAGTGGCGCTGCCGGCTCGGTTCGTTGCCCATTTCTTTATTATTATCGCAATGCTGGTGGCGCACGTCTCCGCTCGCCGCTGTGTGTCCTGTGCGCTGTATCCTTGATGAAACTAATCCAAGCACCGCCATTTTTATATTTCTCACAAAAAACTTTTTGCAAATTCTTTTTACGACTTAATTTGCTTGAGTAGAGCAGAGCAGGACAGAGTCGGGCGCGCAAGTGACACCGGCGGCGGTGGAGTGGCGGTCGAGCGGGCACACTGTCTAAGCTTTGCCATGCACTGCTCTACGCTGGGCTGGGCTTTCCATGAGCAATGCCAAAAGTAATAAGTCACGTCAATGCGAAAACTTGCTCCATATCGCAGCGCCATCGTTCCTGCTGCCAACCTGTCGCCTGCTCTGACGTTGGGTGGCCAGTCGTTGGTTCCAGTCGTTATTCTGACGTACGCCACCCCCCTCACACTGTCAGCTTGGCGCTTTCATTACATTTCCACATATTTCATTTCATTTCGTTTGGGTTGGGTTGGTTTTATTTAATTTTGCGCTGCTCAATTATTTTTTTTTTCAGTCAAAAACTCCACCTTTTTCTAGTTGGCAGTCAGCTTTTTATTTGTCGTCCAAGCCAAGCCAAGCCAAGCCAAGTCATTCGCTAAGCCATTGCCATTTCGTGCATGCAGCATTCAGCTGCACTTGGCTGCAGCTTTGGCGCTCTGGCAGCGGCACAATCGTAAATCAACGCCCGCGCGCATTGTGCAGAAATGCTCCGAACAAAAGGACACATGCAAAACTTCATTCTTCATGCTGCCGGCCTGCAAGCAAGTGGCATTTCCTGCCAGCTGCACTGGCAACGGCACTGCGAAATGTCACTGTGCGCTACTGTTTTGGCTGAAAATGAAACACAGCGCACAGGGCGTGGTAAGCTTTGTCACATTGCCATTCTAATTACACTGAAAAATTGCACAGCTATGAAATGCAAACCTTTGCCAGGATGAAGGACTCAAATGCGTAAGAAGACTTGCACCTAACTTATTAGGAAAGTCAACAAATATTGCAGCGAAGAAAGAGGAGCGGTTCATACAATGCCCTGTACGTCCTTAACCCTTTTCGGAAATTTTTACGATATATCGTACAATTTGTTCGACGATTTTTTATTTGACAGCGAACGCACTTTTTATGCAACAGCTTTTTAATTTCCATTAAGTAGGCTGTGTTGTATCATTCTGTTTAAAAATATAAATCATAATAGCCGTGGCTGCACAGTATGAGTGCGTTTTGTAAGCAGCTTTTTACAAGAATTTGAAAAACCAGCAAATGACGGTACTTCTGCGTAGGAATTTTTAAATATGTAATACTTTTTGGTACCAAAAAGCGAAACAATTTCAAAGTTTAAATCTCAGTTGATTTATAGAACTTGCTAAATTAAAAATTTTTTGCGTCTAAATATTTTTCCCGAGTCTTTAAAAAAATTGTACGATATATCGTACAAATGACCACAAGGGTTGCCAAGCTTTGTACGATATATCGTACAAATGGAAAGCAAAGGTTGCAAGTTATGTTTGCATTTTTTTGAAGTTATAGGTTTGGTAACAGATTTTTTGCGTTTGTATGCCTGCCACGCCCATCTGTAAACTACGTGGCTAATAAAATTAGACTATTCGGCAATTTTCGATTAAAAATAAGAATTACTAGACGATTTTGTGTTTTACTGGGCAGACACGGGTTATGTAAGGTTAGACATGCGTACTTGCCACTCCCACTACGATAATAAGAATGGGCTATATTCAGTGCCTTTCTGTAAAACTGTATGAATTTTAATTTATTCTGTGTTTTATTGAGAGGAAAAAGGCTTTGCAACAACAACACAGGTTATATAAGGTCGAATAAATTTGAATCAATTGTTTATATATAAAATTTATATAACTTTCGATCAAAATGAAATCACGTTTTGATTTTTGTTGTTATAAGTTATGTTTTTTATCAAAAAAATCAATGAATTGTTCATAAAACTTAAAAACCCGAAACCAAAAATTCATGAATTTTTACTCCTTTGCGGACCATTGTACGATATATCGTACACAATTGATGAAGCTGTAATTCTCAACCAAAATGATTTTTAGAAATTTTTTGGTATTTTATTGCTAAAATGTTCAATAAGAGTCAATATTTTGAAGGAAAAATTTGTATCTCAAGAAATGTGGAAATTGACCGGAAAGGGTTAAGTTCTTGTTAGAATTTTTTCTGGGCCAACAATGGATAGTTTATGGGATTCCTGTCTGTCATAAACCTCTTCCATTGTGCGCATCATTTCCAGTCCATCACACAAGAAATGTTCTTATGTGTCTTATGTGAAACGAGTGATTTCGGGAAACTTAACTTCCTACTTTTGTAGGTATCTTAATGGTTTAAAGAGGGCAATAACTATTAGCAAGCAATTAAGTACGGAACAATAAAAGCATTCAAAAGGTAAATAAGTAAATTAAAAATAAAACTTGGCAGAGTCAACTTTAGTATCTCAGAATGCGCTGATCGTTTGTGACATGATTGACCAGATTTTTGATGGTTCAACAATCGAAAGCCAATTTAGTTTTTTTTCTGAAAATGTGCTCTGAAGATTTGTTTATATTTGAGGGAAAGCAGCAAAGTGCTCTAAAATGTTTCAAAGAAATTCCGCTATTCCTTCTAATGTGGTTTCTAATTAGCCCCATGAGACAACTATCTCGATTGAAATGGAAGTCGTTAATATCTGTGATATGCTTCCAATAGGTTTTTCTTTCCATCTTTTTAACATTTATCAATTCATCGCTAAAAATGTAAATACTCTTAACTCGTAACTCACATTATTATAGTGATTTTCATATTAACTGAGTAAGAGTCATTCTTTGAGTATGACTGAAACAGTGGCGCGCACACAGGGAGTTTTGGGGTTCAAACCCCCCAAAAACAAAAATGTCTGGTATAAAATATTACTTTGAATGGTATTCGCCTAAAAAGCAGGGACTTAACTATTATAAGTTTTTTAAGAAATTAATTGCAATGTAACTATTATAATGCAACATACATTTTATTTGTTAATTAATTAATTTTACGTTGCATAATAACTGTTATGAGAAAATATTATAAATATTTTTTTCATTCTGGATAATTATTATTTTGGGATTTTTTTTGTTTACGTTGCATCATAACTTTTATTTATGACTTCGTTTATTTACGTTATCGATAACTATTGTTTTGAGAACATTTTTTTTACGTTGCTTCATAACTTTTATTTATGATTTTTTTTATTATTTATTATTTTTATTATTATTATTTATATTTTTTTAATTTACCGATAACTATTATTTGAAAGAACATTTTTTTAACGTTGCCTCATAACTTTCATGAAAGAAATTTTTTTTATTTTCGTTGCCTTACCACATTTTGAGTATGAATTGATTTTTAATTGTTTAGTTGTTGGTGAAAATAAGGTTTCTGCAGTTAATTTGCGTTTGTCAATTTAAAACAATTAAAAATTATTTCATATCCAATATGTAGTAATTCAACGTAAACAATTTTGTTTCCAAAATAATAGTTATCGGTAAAGTAAATAAAAAAATCATAAATAAAAGTTTTGAAGCAACGTAAAAAAAAATTCATAAATAAAAGTTATGAAGCAATGTAAAAAACAAAAATTCCAAAATAATAATTATCGACAACGAAAAATATTCTTGTTACTTATAAGAGTTATTATTCAACTCAAAAATATTTATTGCATGATAATAGTTACAGGCGACGTAAAAAATTTCTTACTGGGAATAATGATTATAAAGCAATAATTATAGAAATTTCTTAAATTAGGGCAATTTTTCATTCCCAAAAATATGGATAATAATTATTTTAGGTCTCTGCTAAAAAGTTGTGCGCAAACCCTCCCAAAACGAAATCCTGTGTGCACCACTGAACTGAAACGTCTAGTTTCAGTGTCTTGTTCGTTGGACTATTGAGTGAATTGGTATCAAAATATGGAAAAATCATTTATTTAGGTGACTGTCCTGCAGTTGCGTTCATAGAATTTTCGGAGGGGGGGGGGCGGTTTCGTACCCATTTTCAGCGCAATACCATTTGAAACCATATTTTTCACCAGCAATTGTTGTGTTTGGGGGTTTGAACCCCCAAAACCCACCTCCCTCTGTATGCATGATCCTTCAGCCTCAAAATGTTTTTCATGCATTCCATTTCATCTTCTCCACCCATTTTTGATATTTCTTACCCCATCATCCTGTTTTGATATTTTTTTCTTGCCGTGTAATTTTACGCTTTGCTTTTTTATATTTGCAAAAAACCTTTATTCTTCTTTTTGCTATGCCAAAGGAAGGTTATGGCTTTCGCTGTGTTGTATGTACGAGCATTTTCATTTTTAAACTTCCCGGCATAAACATAAAACAGAAACTACGAATATGTGAATGCGGTTCTAAATTATTTCCTTAAGTAGAAATGCCAACGAACGAAAATCTTTTGTGGATTAAAGAAAATAAGTTGGAGGGGGCGAAATGCTTCAGGGTTCTAGTAAATTATTGAGAAGCGAGACTTTTTTTCTTTTTTACTTTGTTTTTTTTAATTTTGAGAAGGAAGCAGCTTAAGTACAGCAATTGTGAGTTAGACTCAGATAAACAGATAATCTACCACTTAAATTGGAAAAATTCGAGGGGAGAGCACATGTAAAAGATCATTCATTATTGGGGAGTGTTGTCGCGGCAGCCATCAAATGTTTCCACTAATCGAATTAGTTGAAATGTTCATTCGTTGATTTCGTTTGTGGGTTGACTCACTAAATATGTTGCATAATTTAATTCGGGCACTAAAAATGGTAGTCATTCGACCGCGCAAGGATAACAGTGTCGTAAACATAAATATTCCCCTCGCCAAATAGGCTGTGCACACACACACACACACACTCACACACGCGCACGCTCCAACAGCGCACACACAACGATAAATTAATTCGAATGTTTACAAGATGAAATGTAAGACGAGTGCCAGCGGAACCCCAAACACGGCGAAAATAAACAAATAAAAATAAGGAATATAACATCAACAACGCAAAAAAATAACAGCGTCAAAGACTACAAAGACGCTGAAGACAACATGGGAAATGCCGCTGGAGCAGGCGAACGCGTTAACAAATTTAGCGTATGGATAAGAACAACAACAACAACAACAAGAGAAATATGCCATGAAGTGCAGGAATCCACATAAAACATAATAATGCAGTGCTCCGCATACGCAACGAAAGGAGACAGGCGACAGGAGTAAGGAGCGCCGCGCCTTGAATTCCGGTCCACAGTTCGCTTAGCAAAAACTTTGAAAAAGACAAATAAATATTTCATATTGAGAATATTGAGCAACTGCGTCCAGTTAAGTAAAAAAACGTTCGCTTGTTTGTTTGTTTGTTTGTTTTTGTCACGTTATGGTTTTTCAGTGTTTTTGCCTCTAAACTATTCGTAAGTGGCGCTGCTTAAATTTGCGCGTGAAACATGCGACTGTCAAACTTGTGAGTGCGCCCGTCTCGCGTCGAGCAGCTACTCGTGCGGCGCTTGATGTCTTCTTATTTATTGTTGTTGTTTATGTTTTTCTGTTGACTTTGCGCTGTTGCCAAGCCATAGTTCGCCATTCGCCATACGTCATACAGCCAGCCGCCAGGAAGCAACGCCATCAGCCGAGAGCCATGAGCCATGGGCCACCAGCCGAAGAACAACCGTCAGTCCAGAGACGCGACAGTAACGGCAGCGCCCATCAACTGTCATTGGCGTAATAATCCATTTATTTTAACGATGTTGCTCAACACGCCTCGACAGACGTCATTTCGGGTACATAAACAAAAGTAATGGCCCAGTGTGTCGAGTAAACAAACGACAACAACAACAACAACAACAACGGCAACAATAATAACTTGACTTCATAAATTCGTCTTGTATTTATTTATAATAATTTATTTTAATAACGATGCCAACGGCGAACGGCTGCATCGATGCGTTGTTGTACTCCACACATTACTGTTGGCTAGTTAGTTCTTCGTAAAATAGTAAGTTTTGTTTGTTGCAAGTTGGCGAAATATTCAATGTTGACATTATATTTATTATTAACTTTTTTTCTTGTTGTTGATATAATTGAATTGCTGCAACTTGATTGGTATGTCAGAGCAGTTAAAGAGAGAAAGAGATAGCAAGCATTTTGGACAGTAGAGGTTGTCCACGTTTCATTGTTAATTTGTTCTTCTTATTACATAATTACACAAATACCATGCGGTCTGCTATTTGTGTATTTACTTAGGAATGTTGGTTCAATCTTCTCTGAACAAAGTGAACTCTTTAACCCTTTCCGGTCAATTTCCACATTTCTTGAGATACAAATTTTTCCTTCAAAATATTGACTCTTATTGAACATTTTAGCAATAAAATAAAAAAAAAATTCAAAAAAATCATTTAGGTTAAGAATTACACCTCAATCAATTTTGTACGATATATCGTACAATGGTCCGCAAAGGAGTAAAAATTCATGAATTTTTGATTTCGGGTTTTTAAGTTTTATGAACAATTGATTGATTTTTTTTATAGAAAACATAAATTATAACAACAAAAAATCAAAACGTGATTTCATTTTGATTGAAAGTTATATAAATTATATATATAAACAATTGATTCAAATTTATTCGACCTTATATAACCGTTGTTGTTGTTGCAAAGCCCTTTTCCTCTCAATAAAACACAGAATCAATTAAAATTCGTGCAGTTTTACAGAAAGATACTGAATATAGCCGATTCCTTTTATCGTAGTGGGAGTGGCAAGTACGCATGTCTAACTTTACATAACCTGTGTCTGCCCAGTAAAACACAAAATCGTCTAGTAATTCTTATTTTTAATCGAAAATTGCCGAATAGTCGAATTTTATTAGTCACGTGGATTACAGATGGGCGTGGCAGGCATACAAACGCAAAAAATATGTTGCCAAACCTATAACTTTAAAAAAATGCAAACATAACTTGCAACCTTTGCTTTCCATTTGTACGAAATATCGTACAAAGCATTGCAACCCTTGTGGTCATTTGTACGATATATCGTACAATTTTTTTAAAGACTCGGGAAGAATATTTAAACGCAAAAAATGTTAAATTTAATAAGTTCTATAAATCAACTGAGATTTAAACTTTGAAAATGTTTCGCTTTTTGGTACCAAAAAGTATTACATATTTAAAAATTCCTACGCAGAAGTACAGTCATTTGCTGGTTTTTCAAATTCTTGCAAAAAGCTGCTTACAAAACGCACTCATACTGTGCAGCCACGGCTATTATGATTTATATTTTTAAACAGAATGATACAACACAGCCTATTTAATAAGAATAAGAAAAGCCGTTCCATAAAAAGTGCGTTAGCTGTCAAATAAAAAATAGTCGAAAAAATTGTACGATATATCGTACGAATTTCCGGAAAGGGTTAATTCTTAAAATCGGGTCTGTAGACAACAAAAAGTTGCAAGATGCAACATTTTATAAATTATAGACAGGGTAACAGGATAAAAGGTTAACAGTTGAACTACAAATCGATTGATACTTCAATGGAATAACATAGAAACTCGGCACGAAATCTCTACGAAATTTTACATTCTATATTTAAGAAAAAACCTCTGGGTTATGCAATTTTAAAAAGTAGGACTATCAATGGTTCGAATCTTTATGAAAGATGTTAACTTCTAATAAACTTATGAACTAATTTTAATTCATAGAATTAACTTCCTATGAGATTCAACTACACAACGAAGTTTCTCTTTTCACATTTCGATGTAAGAAGTTACTTGCCAAAAAAAAGAAATATGAATTTGTTTTCCTGTTTTCCCTTGACATCCAGTGTCTGGGTTAAAAATAGCACCGAATAAGGAAACTGAATGTGTTTTTAAAGGAGAAGAACATGTAATTTCAATGTTGATCCAATTAACGTTGAAAGAAGAAGTAAAACTATGTAAACAAAACTATATGATTAAGAAATAAAAATGTCGAACAAGGCTCATTGTTCACTGGATTCACCCTCGAGACGTATCTGCTGCGTGTTCTCAGCTTAATCATTCCTTGGGATTCTTATCTTTCACTGATTTTTCCCAACTGCATCAAGAGCATTCTTTTTCAGAGCTTATTTCTATCATTGCTATGTCTAAATCACTGAAGAGCGCATTAAAAACTGAAAATAAATATTAACCCTTAACCACTAAACACTTTATCGTTAGATTTCAATAAAAAAAATCGGATAAGCAAATAATATATAATAATCTAATAATAATCTCTTCAATACGGTGCTGCATCCATTTCCAGTTGTTCATAGACGGCTAAAATTTTCATATAACATTTTTCAATATGAACTTCATACTGTAATCTGTTGATATTTGGTCAAAATATTATCATTCTCTAATCACTTTTGAGTTGAAGCTAAAGTCCTCATTAAAGTTTATTATCATATTTCATATATTTTGAGCGCTTGTCAGTCGATTGTCAAAAGCTGAAACGTTGCTAGATTGTATTTTTATACAAGGTCCCACGAAAACTAGACTTCTCAAAAGTAGCATATTTTGCTGGTGCAATCTGTTGCTGGGTACATACATTTGAAAGACCTATCCTTCACTGACATTCTGTCAAAGTTTCATGACATTTGGTTCAGTACAAGCCACGTTTTAGCGCCAAAAGTGACAGTCTGTTTATAGCATCGGTCGGAAAATGAGCTTCGAACAAAGAGTTAATATTAATTCTTGTTTTAAACTTCGTAAAATTTTGCTTTTTTATATTTCAATTTGATGAAACAAGTATATGGTGATGATTGTTTATCTCGTGCCAGAGTACAAGAGTGGTTTAAGCGATTTCAAGATGGTCTGAAGACTTAAAGGACAACGAACATTCAGGTCCTTTCAATACCGTGGTTACTCAAAGTAACATTGAAAAACTGTGTGAATTCATCAAAAATGAGTCGAAATCGGAATTGCAATACATGGAATGGAATTGAATATGTTGAAAAATTCAATTCATCGCATTGTGTGCGCGTGCTTTGTTCCACACAAATTGACGAATTACGAAAAATCGCACCGAATTCAACATTGCAAGGACCGATTTGTTTTGTCAAAAATTCCATTTTTATCATTAACCATTCACCCTATTCACCTGATTTGGCTCCGTGTGACTTCTAACTGTTCTGTAAAATGCATTTGTCGATGAAAGGACAACCATATTCTGATGTAGAAGCGATTCAAAAGGCCCACATTTTAAAGACGATGGATACAGATGGCCTCAAAAAATCATTGGATGATCTAATTAATCGTACAAACCTTTTATCGAGGCAGAAGGAGACTATTTTGAATAAAATGAATGCATTTTGTAGAACAAAAACATTTTTTTTGTTTTCTCAGCAGTCTTGTTTTCCGTGGGATAGACCTTGTACAGGGTTTTCCAACAAGAGGTGTTATTTTGGTATTCAAAGAAAAATGCCACTTTTTGAGATAAATGATCGGATGTTTATTTCATAATAAAGAGGAAGGTATGCCGTTAATAATGAAAAGAACATCAGCCAAATGGCCACCACGACCACGCTTACAGGACCATATCCTTTTCATGAAATTTTCCATAACCAAATCGCAAAGTGGCTGCCCTATGTCCTCGATAGCCTCACGAATTCTATCTTTGAGGTCTTGAATCGACGCTGGGCTGTTGGCGTACACCTTATCTTTCACGTGGCCCCAAAGGAAGAAGTCGCAAGGTGTTAAATCACACGACCACGCTTACAGGACCATATCCTTTTCATGAAATTTTCCATAACCAAATCGCAAAGTGGCTGCCCTATGTTCTCGATAGCCTCACGAATTCTATCTTTGAGGTCTTGAATCGACGCTGGGCTGTTGGCGTACACCTTATCTTTCACGTGGCCCCAAAGGAAGAAGTCGCAAGGTGTTAAATCACAAGATCTCGGTGGCCAATTGTGATCACCTCTTCCAGAGATAACACGGTCCCGAAACTTTTCCCGTAAAAGAGCAATGGTTTCGTTGCTTGTATGGCACGTAGCGCCGTCTTGTTGAAAGTAAACGTTGTCCAGATCAATACCATCCAACTCCGACCATAAAAAATCATTAATCATCTCTCGGTAGCGCAATCCATTCACCGTAACTGTTGATCCAACCTCATTTTCGAAAAAGTAAGGTCCAATGACCCCGCCGGACCATAAACCGCACCAAACAGTCACACGTTGAGGATGGAGAGGCTTCTCAACAATATCGCTTGGGTTTTCCGAGCCCCAGATGCGACAATTTTGCTTGTTGACGTAGCCACCGAGGTGGAAATGGGCCTCATCAGTCAAGATGATTTTTCGATGGAATTCCGGATCATTTTCATGCATTTCAAGGACCCAATCAGCAAAGACACGACGTTGTTGATGATCGGTCGGCTTGAGTTCTTGTGTTAACTGAACTTTATAAGCCTTAAGACCCAAGTATTTATGCAAAATACGGTGTAATGACGTTTTTTGAATGCTCAATTCCAAAGAACGACGAGGGATCGACAAACCTGGGTTTTTTCAACACTTTGGGCTACAGCAGCAATATTCTCAGTTGTTCTTGAGCGACGTGCACGGGTTTTATTCTTCACATCACTAACTTGTCCCAACAGCTCGAATTTTTCCACCAATTTATGTATTGCGGTCCTACAAGGTGCTTCACGACGACCCAAAAATGCTTTAGTTTTGCGAACTGTGACTGCAAGATTTTCACCATTTTTGTAGTGAATTTTAATAATTTCAATGCGTTGTTGAAGCGTGTATCGTTCCATTTTTAGTAATGGCGTAGTTTCTACTTGTCAAATGTCAAAGAATAAAAGCTTCAAAAGTGACAGCTACCGGAATACCGGGTGATTCAAAATAACACCTCTTGTTGGAAAACCCTATATAATCTTATCACAAATACGATTTTTTCATACAAGTGATCCTTCTTCTCGTCGTTGGATACTTTATTCCTCCAAAAATCGACGAGCAAACTTTGATTTGACGAGAAGGTTTCCACTAAATAAGAAAGTTCAGTTGTTGTAAGATTTGCTGATTGATTTGCATTGCTCTACTTCAAACTTAGTACAATTTATATTCCACTACAATTTATATTCCATTTTCCTCTTTTAATGAAAAACATGGTTTACATTTCCTTACACTCCCTTACGCACAACTCCATAATTTTTCTAAATGTTATTATCCCCTTTACAACTGCAATCAAAATGCCGCCTAACACTTTTTTATCTCAATCTTTATGAATATTTTTTTATTATCAAAAATTATTAGATTTGAATTTTTCATTTTATTATCTCATGGAAATCATGTCCAACTGTAATTTGATAGTTGAGCCAACGTTGAACGAGCTAAAAATGCATTTTTCCGCCTTGGCTGTAAGTGACTTTTAGTGTTTTGTTGTAATTGTCGTGGCGTGCATCTCCATTATTATTTTCACTATTATTCGTTTACTAATTTTGTTTTTACATGAAATCACATACGCCAGCGCACAGTCATAACGACCGCGGCCCCGGCTCCGCCCCCGCGCCCACATCTTCGCGTCGGCTAACCTCAAACGATTGGCCGGGCGCGCGGGTCGCACCAGTCACACACACTGCTGCGAAGAATTGTAAAAATTTTTCAAATAAGGAAAACATGTTACTTGATTCACCTTCATGCAGTAAATGGGCAAATGTGAATTTGCCGCGTGGCAAAACTTGTACATTTTTATGCAAGCAATTTACAGAATTCTTGATTTAACTAAAAACACATTTTGTTGCCTTTTTATAAGCGATGACGCTGACATTTTCGCCTCCGGCATCTGGCTCTGGCAGAAATTCTACATAGTTGTTGTGTGGGGGAGTCGCCAGTATTTGCACACATTGCCGTAGTGGCAATTCGCACTCGTACGACACGGCGCGCCGTGCATGCCCGCACATAGAAATGGCAGATTACATGACGACGAGGCGGCACCGACGACGGCGGCGACGCTGATGGCGAGCGTATAAAACCGGAAGAAGCCTAGCAGCAAATGGCATTTGAAGCGTATTTGCTGCATGCCGCACCGTGCGCAGCCACACACACACCCACACACTCTCAGCTATTCGGCTGTGCACTTTGTGCTACCTGTGCGGGATTCACAGAAGAGACGGGGCCGAAACTTATTTTGCAAACTTTTATGCCAGTGCCGGTTTTTATTTTTAGTTGAAATTGTAAATACACTGAGAGAAATCAGTGTGCACATCTACCCTAAAAACAATTTCTCGATATAAATTTTTAGCGAAAAATTCTCGAAATAATCTCGATAATGCTTGAATTTTTTGCCTTGAAGATTTTGAATATTTTCAAGTCAAATTAAATATTTTTTTGTCAAACGAAAAATTTTCATTACGTGAACGTGCGCGCATTTAAAACCGAGTTTACGTGTACCTACTTATAATCGTTATTTGATTTGAATAATGGACTGGCCATGCTACAGAACTGTAAAATATGCGTTGTATTTAAATTTTCAGAAAGAAAATAATTTTTCGTAATAGTATCCAAAATGCTATTCAGAACAAGAAAAATGACGCTGTCGAAATGATATCGAAATTTTCCAAATTTTCGACATCGTTACGATATCTCGGATAAGATAATTTCAATATTGCAACGATATCGAGATTTTCGAAACACTCGACATCGTTACGATAGTGTAATTTTTCTCGTTCTCCATATCATTTTAGACACTCGCAATACTCGAAAACGAGAAAAATTCTCGCTTTAACGATATCGTTTCTATATCGTTTGGTTTGCTGGGTAGTGCTTAGGAGTTGAACGTGTTTTTGGCATAACTCGGAAGGAGAATGGACTCGCATGACTCGAGTGTTGCAGATGGTAGCAGCAGCAGGAAGTTACAGTTTCAGTAAATTCGCATTGAAAAATAAAAAACGAGAAAAATTTTGTATTTAAGTTTTTTTCATTTCACTGGCCAATTAGTCCACTGGCATTTTTCATACTCATTTTAAATTTTTGTTAGCTGTTACTCTTATTTAAAATATTAAAATATAAAATATTATTATTATAAAAAATATTAAATATATTCTTGCGAAGCGACTAATGTGGGTCTGAATTTGGTGTTTGCGTTAGATTATAATTTATGAAGTTTTTGGTTCATGTCTCGACACAAACAACTCCTTCTTCTTCCTTTCTCCTTTTTTTCTGCAGAGGATAATTTTCTGAAAATACTCCTTAAACCAAGTAATTCGATATTCTTAGTTTTCTTGAACACATTTCATCTATAATAAGAAAACAATCGTTCACACATTATAAACTAAAGTGGTAAGTGGATCTTGGTCCTCAAACTACTATTCAATTAGTTTTCAAGCCAATCTTATATTTTATTAGGTCTTCTCTGAATCGTCACACCCTCCAGAATAGGCCAAAAGAAAACCGAAAATATTTCCACTTAATTTTTGTTTAGAGTGCACGACCTTCTCGCTGTCGTAAAAGCGCACACAAACTTTGCAAGAAATGGAAACTTTTTAAAATGCTAACAGTACACGCCCTCCACTTAAATTACATTGCATGGCAAACGGTCGTCGAGTGCACAGTGTGCGGCCGGCAGGGGGTGTGGCGCCGCACATTCAACCATTCAGCCATCCACACAAATAAAACCAAACCAAGCATAATAAAGAAGACTAACGAAAACAAAACGAAAATTACGAAAATAGCAAAAAGACAACAACACCAACAACAATACTGTGAGACCACCCAGTAGTCGCCTAACCACCCATTTCCATTTCTCTTTGAGCCAAAAAACCTCGACAACATAATGCAACATTTTCACTACCGTTGCGCTCGACTCGGCTTCCTCCTTTGCCTTTGCTGCTACATACTTATTCCCCATATTCATTTTGTTGTTGCTTTTATTGTTGTTGTTTGCGATTTTGCTTTAACAATTTTTTAGGGTTACATATAAAAAATCGTTATTAATTTTGTAGCAGCAGCAGCAGCAAATATTGTTTGTGCCGAAAGTCGCAGCCAGGACGCAAGCAAGCAACTTTCAGTCAAACGTGCCACACTCAAATATTGCATACAATGACAGCAACAACGAAAATACAATAGTTATAAACTGACAAGCAAGTCCGGGCAGCGCAGAGGGGAGCGTGTAGGGGCAAATAGTCGCCTGACATGCTCAGTTGGCTGCAGGTGCTGGGAACATATTTCGAATCTAGGTAGGTGCCCCGAAATGCGGCGAGTGTATTTTCCACTCGATAAGCGCCCGAATTGCAAATTTGGCAATAAATGCTTTGGGCCGAATGGGAAATTTGTAAAGCAAATTTAGGGCTCCTCGAAGCGTGTAAAACAGCCAATATAAAGAAACATTAAACTGACCAAATAAATTTAATTTGTACAATAAATGCTGGGATACAAAAGGGTTTAATCAACTTCAAGCGCAATTGCAATGGTTTGCTGCATCAACTTAAATACTGTTCAGCTCAATTTATAGGCCCGACAGCACCGCACGATTTAAATGTAAAGTGCAACAATTTCAAACAATTTCCTTTCATGGCAACTTGTGGTTGATTGGCAGCGGAAGTAAAAAATTTTTTAAAATTTACCAAAATCCATCCTCTATGTATCATGTGCCAGTCTTGGCGAATATGTGGTCTTTAGATCTGCGAATAAATTATTTTAAAAATATTTAAATTTTATTTGCCTCACTCAAACTCAACACACCAACTTTCTTTCATTTACTTGACAACAAATTCAAAGGCAAATCATGCATTGCACTGAACACTCACTTCCAAATAATTGCAATGAAAAACACTGCATATCAATTTTTCGATATTTCGTTCAGAAAAAAATTGATTTAATGTTTAAAGTGTTGAGAGACGTCACCAGCGCGCAACAGTTGAATAAAAGCAATAACAAACGAAACTTGTGAGCCATTCATAAGTGAAATTATGCCATAAGAATTTAAATGAGTGCGTCGTCACATATAAAATATCAAATTTATTTGTACGTACACTTGGCGACGTATTGAAATGCGTCCATCTTGCGAACGCTGGCGAACCGAACTCGCCGCTTGGCGCATGGAAATAACCCAAAAGAAACAGTGGTACCTCACTAAATGGACCTGCAATACAATGAGATGAATAGTTAAATACTGAGCACTGAATATCCAGAGAGTTATTAGGCTGATTCGGTCTTGATACAACGTTGGAGCGAAACGGGTCTAGTGAAATGTATATTTGATATTTGAGATACAAATTGACTTAAGTCTTTTGACCCCAAAGAGAGCAACTTCACCTCTTTGTCTTCTTAGGTATAACAAAAGCTACGATTGATTTATGGGTTTAATTTAAGTAGGCACCAACAAATTAATATTTTTAGAAGTGAATTCAAAGCAAATTACAAAAATTTTACTGCTATCCCCAAAATAATTTCTAATAATTTCCAGCGATATCAGGGAAAGTTTGTGTTCTAATTGAAGTCTATGAACTGGCCGCGTTTGATCAAAACCCTGTTTCTTTAACCCATTAAGCCCTGAGCGTTGCGTTTGCGCAACGTTTGGGAATTTCGCTATATTAAGTAATTCATAAAGACAAAAGACTTGAAAATGGGTAGAATTGGATTAGAATTGATCGTTTTAGATTCTGCCATACTCAAATTTCAAAATTATTTAAATATTCATACGTTTTTTTCGATCCAAAGTCAAAGGTTTTTTTTGGGGAATTTTTGAAATTCAATCAAAAATACTTATTCTTCAAACCTATCAAAATCCCTTAGTGGGCTGCATTTCGCAATGCTAAACTATTTAAAAATAAGTTTTGAACATTTTTTTTTTTAATTTTTTAAACAAAAAATATGCTTTACGTTTTGTGTTGCGCGAATGCAACGTTGGGCCTAAACACTGCTAATTTTCATACAACGCAACGCGTGAAAATGTCAAATCCAAGCAGCTGATATTTTATTGGCACATTTTATTTTCCGCAAATGTTTGATTTTGTTTATTTGTATAATGTTTGCGAAAAACATGACAAAAAAAAAAACATGATATGAATGTTTTGCTTGATTTTTTTTCTTGATTAGGTCAATTAATAAGATTGTGTAAAATTTTATGGAAATCGCGCAAGCCTTTCTGGGGTCAGGTTTTAATGGGTTAATAATGCTTAAATAAAATCAAAAAGTGATAATTTTGCATTTTTCCGTAAATATTAAGTCATTTTTCTGTAATTAAAAAATATTGACACAATTTATTTAACCCTTTTTAAGCTAAAATTGTTCAAAAGTAAACTAGCTCTAGAACTCTAACAAAGAGGTGTGGCAACTTCAAATGTCGTGTGCACACTTCTTAGAAAACTGTTTCATGATTTAAATACCAAAAAGTAATATCGAGACACAGGGTAAAATTCGGGGTCGAAAGGGTTAAGAGGCTTAAAAAACCATTAAAATTAATATTGATGAGAATTTATGTTGGAAGAACCCAAGTCGAGAAAGTATCAATCGTCAACAAGTGCCTGAAAAGACGCCTGCGAAACTAAAATCATAATCGATCAGTGGCGCACACAAGGCTGGTTTCTGGGGTTCAAACCCCCCATAAAAATTGCTGGTGAAAAATATGGTTCCAGCTTTGATGAAAGAGGTAAAGAGCTATCATCCCATTATTCCAACCACTTCGATCTCTTAATTAAACTGAGTGGAGGCGGCAACTGTAGTTCTTCAGCATATGTCAAACCCAATAAGAACCTTGAACACTTAAATTTAATTCACATCTAAATTCCACATCTACAATGAAGCTGACTCGGCGCAAGAGTTGCTCTTCTGAAGATATCTTTATTGAGGCCATCTCCTGAGTGTTGGCCGAAGGAAAAACAAATGTATTCAGCCTAGATGGAAAGCTGATTTCAGCACTTCAAATACTCACCTGAACAACCCGCTCGAAAATTGAAGCTCAACACTCTTGTAAACCCGCTGTTTCAAAAATACTCTCTAGGCTCATAAGTCCCTACGGAAAGTTTCTTTAGCCCTTTTAAATGCATTGTGTTCAAGTAATAATAATAATTGACTGGCACGACAGCCCGCTTACGCGAGACTAAGGCCTAGCTTCCCGCAACCACCCGTGTTGTGCGTGTGAATTTGTACGCGGGTGGAACGGACCTACAGTTTTATGCCGGTTCCGAACGGCAGGTTGGGAGCTCTTTCATAAGCAATTTTTACTCTCAGAGGTTTGCCATTTCCAGCTGAGAGGACAGCCACCGAAAGAGAAAACGAGTTTTCCCTTTATTTTTTTTAGGTGTTATTACAGGCAGTATTTGAACCTGGGTCGCTGCCTTCGACTCGCGGTCCAACGCACTAACCAACTGAGCCGGCCTCGATAGCTCAGCGGGTAGCGCGCTGGCTTCTCATACCGAGCGCCCCAGGTTCGATTCCTGGCTCGGGCTGGAAAAAACACTCATCTACTTCTATCGCTATCCACATGAAGGGAATGAGAATTACAAGAATCGCACAAGTGCGCTCTTGGCAGGCAATGGCAAAACCTCCAAGTGTGAACGAAAAACTGCCAATCGCCGTTCGGATTCGGCGTTAAACTGTAGGTCCCCTCCCAATTCCCTTTCCCCATCCGCTTGAATTGTGTGCTGTAACATATGTTGGAAAGACAGTGTTGCATACGCATTTCAAAACGGGTGAAGTATGAGATATTACTCTCATTTTCCTTCCCTATCCTTCATGGGTATAGTACAATGGTCCAAAATGGACTGAGTGCTTGGAAGCCTTCCTGCCCATCCTCAAGAAAAAAAAAAAAAAAAAAACCAACTGAGCCACGGCGGCTACTTGTGTTCAAGTCCAAAGTCTAAAATTGTACCTACAAAAAATCCTGACCACCACCATTCGTAAACCAAAGCTTGGCATGCGTCCATTGTGTCATTGCGCAAAGTGGCTCTTAGGAGGTAGGAGCCCACTTTTGCTATAAAGCCCAATGTGATCCCATAATCAATCGAGCTTAAGTCCGGTCCCTCATTTAACCAGTTTGAGTTTGTAACGAAGCCTAAGGGCGCTGTTATGCAGACGGTCAAATGACCGTCGGTCACGATACTTTTTACGCTCTCGTTTTGTTTTTTCTACTCTGTGCCAAAACCCTGTTATGCAGACGGTCATTTGATCGCCGGTCACCAGTACACTAAACAAACGATGAGGGTTGCTACGAACCATTTTTTCCGTCATTAGATACATATTTTCGCGACAAGTGTGCCATTTTGCTCCGAAAACACATGTGTTGTGAATAATTTCACAACGCAACACGGTTTTGATCGCATGATTTGGCATCGAGAGCCTCATCATTTTTGACCGACGCGGTCAAATTTTACTCTCCCGCTCTCTCTCTCAATTTTTCATTTTACATTGAAGCAACAACAACTATCGTGACCGACGGTCATTTGACCGTCTGCATAACAGCGCTCTAATAGACTGTGAGTAGTCCTATTGGCTATATCGACCTAGATTGTTGAAGAAATAGTTGCCCAGGTGAGTCTTCCTTCTTCTAGATAAAGTGGAACAAGTGCATAGAGGTAAAGTGCGCTCGTTAAATAAAAAAAAAAATTTGAGAAAAATTAATAGCCAACCAAAATCAGAGTAGAGCTAGAGCATCAGAGTCACCAACCGTATAGTTTTTCCCCTGCATTATTCGTTCTATGAAAGTTTGTCTTGTTGCCAACGCAATTGGATGAAAAAATATCAGATTTAATCAGGGACTGTACCGGTTATGGTTTTAATCAAAAAAGTCAGATTTGAACTGTTACCTTTAAACTTTTATTTTTCCCGACAAAAAAAAAGTTATTTTGTGCCTTTTATCATATCAGGCAAAAATAACTGTTACTTTTCACTTTTATGTGACTTTTATTTTTTTGGTCAAATATATTAGGCAATTTGAATTTTTTCAAAGGCCGTTCGACCGACTAAAAAACTATTGATACCATTTTTTTCATCGCACAAGTCTTATAGCTCAGAATGTGCGGTCTGCTGAGACGAAAAAATTTTATCAATAGTTTTTTGTCGGTCGAACGGCCTTTGAAAAAATTCAAATTGCCTGATATTTTGACCGAAAAAATAAAAGTCACAAAATAACTGTTATTTTTTACCGATAAACTAAAAGTCAAAAGTAACAGTTATATTTGCCTGAAATGATAAAAGGCACAAAATAACAGTTAATTTTAACTTTTATAGTAAAAGTCAAAAATTTAAAAGACTTTTAATATTCGTGAAGCTGAGGACATTACGATCATAATGATATATTTGAAAAAGTCCACCGGCAATTTTTTCGTTATGCCTTTTTAATTTGTAAATTGTAAAATGACAGTTATTTTCGTGCCCTGGATTTTATCCATTTTAGTATATTTCATATTTTTTTGCAGTTTATGTATTTTTTTAACTTGTTTGGAAATTAAATTCCAAATTAATAGATCAACATAGAGATTGGGACCACTTGTTCCAATGCTTCTAAAATTGTAAATCCTGAAATGTCAAAAGCTTTATTTTTATTATATTATTTTATAGCTAATTCAGTTAATTTTAACAGTAGTAGTAGTTTTCTTTACTTCTCAAAAGTTCATTTTTCTTTACAACTTTTACAATTTTTGAATATTTTCAACACACTGAATTCACTGTACACTGTACAACCAGCGACCATTACAATATGTATCATATATTGCCTATAAATAACAACGGCAACAAAGCCAACAACAAAAACAATGCTAATGGCATTCATTGTGAAGCGAATACGCGCCGCCTGTGACTGCGCACCAGATACGCAGCGGGCTCATAATTTGTGTCGACCTCCAGACGAAAATCAAAAAACCGAAGCACAACGAAAAAATATGAGAATTACGTATACCCAAAAAAAACTAGAAACACGAAAATCGTAACGCGCACAAGGAAAAAGTGCACCGAAAGGAAACCGAAACGACAGTGCTGCTTGTCGCACAAAACGGCGTTTGTTATGGTCATTAATATTTTTATTAGTTTATTGGTTGGCTGGTCGGTTATGGGCGGCGAGTGTGGAACCTTGGAATCCTTTCGCCGGACATTGCGTTGCGCTGCGCTGCGCTGCGGGGACCATTTGTTGCGCTCTAATTCTTAACTGTTGCAGCAGCCTCACCGATAAATCGCCGCAAGACGAGTAAAAGGAGTACAACTGTAAAGTGTTTTTTTATGCAGCGATATTTCATTGCTCGCACTTTATTTGTTGCTCTTCGGTTTGTTTGTTTATGGTATGTGCGCTCGGTTTTTGTTCGTTTTTAATTTTTATGAAGGTCATTGGGTGAGCAGCGCGCGCGCGAAAACCAATAAAATTTTATTTCATAACTCACATTTCATGGCGAAATCCTGCCAGCGCATTTATATGCACTTTTTACAGTTACAACGAGCCAAGGCTGCAATTGAAAACGGTCAAATGAAAATTTATGAAAATCCATGAAATGCCTGAATCCTTTTGTTGGCCGTTAATTGGACAGCAGTGAACTGTTTTCAGCACTTATTGGGCTATGTTCGGTCGTCGCGAATCGCTCAACTCCTTCGAGCAGTTTGAGACGTGGCATAACTGTAACGAAAGCGTTAATGACTTTCCCCAAGGTCACATTAGGAAATATATCTGGTTGGATAGAAGAACCAAACATTTCTATTTTACCTTTTTATATATTTGTTTGCGAAAGCAGTGAGAGCACATTTGCAGATTTGACAGCATAAATCTTGTTGGTTATATTTTCAAGTATTTACGATACAGCGGCCGTGAGGGCGTAATGTGGGCGTAAGTGGTGCGTTGCTGCGCCAATTAGAAGCAGCACCGAAACGTGACAGGTTAAAGGCTGAAAGCCGCGTGCCAACTCACACACACATACATACATACATACATACATACATACATACATACATACATACACACATACATACATATTATCACAATTCAACGTTTGCATTAGTTGTGCTCGTAAAATGCCAACAGTTGAAATTAATTCCGAACATGTTTCGAACTCTGAACTCATCACAATAAAAGCAACAACTATTTCCAGTTAGTTACGTGAATTGATTTGACCTAAAATCACAGTTGTGTCAAAAGCCAAACATAAAACTACAACAACAGCAAATAAGTAGCGAAAAATTTTCTCCATACAACAGGAACAACACTGATGACAGCAACAACAACAATAAGTATAAGGCAAAGATTTAGCGCAAAAACAAAAATGCGCGCCCAAAGAGGTGGAAGCAAACAAGAAAAAATGCCAAAAATACCAAAATCAGAGACAACAAGGCCGAAACGTTCCGAAACAGCGACAATAATAAAAGCAAATATAAAGCAACAAACACCGGCAAAAACATTCAAAGAAGGGAAATGCGACAACAATAACAAATAAAAAAAAACATTCAGAAACCGGCAATTTTTATATCAAAGCCGGAGCACAACAGCAGCAAATATAAAGCAACAAAAACAACAACAATGTGTAAAAAGGGGGGGAAAGCGCTGCAACAACAACAAATATACAACAACAAACAAAAAGAGCAAACATGTTATAAGAAAGCATTGAGCAACTTTATCGGATATAATAACAAAAACCAGTAAATATATTAAAAGGAGAACAACAACAATAATGGCAACAACTAAAAAGAAAATGATAAAAACAAACACAACATCAGCTATAGAGTCCGACCGATTAATCGGCATCGGCATCGGCTAGTATCGGCCAATAAAATTGGTATCGGCATCGGCTAGTATCGGCATCGGCAAAAAAAAAAAAGAATCGGCTTCGGTATCGGCCTTTTTTGGCCGATGCCACATCGGTCGTTTTTGGTCGATGATGCATCGGCCTATTTTTCTGCTTTCATTTTTTTGTTTTCATTTTTTGTACCAACGGGTTCTTAAACCCCTTTTCAGTAATGTAGTTTTAGATACTGTTTAATATAAATGTTTCCTATAAATGTTTTTTTTTTAAACTAGGTATTCTTAAAAACACAGATTTTCTCGAAATGTCTATGCATTTCGTCTCTTAATGTGGATATCAGAAGAAGGGCATTTAATTTTTTAATCTTATTTTATTTATTAATTGGAAGCATTTTTTTACCAGGCCTTTTATTTTTTCCAAATTTGTTGTCTGACTTCTTCCCACTGCATCTGTACAACGGGTCGCAATTTGAGAGTACAAATTTTAATATAAAAATCGTAATTTTAAGTTTAATAAAAAACTGAATTTGTATGCAATATTTACGTCACTATTTTTGTTTCGCTCTCAGTGGATAAATGTGATATATTATTTTCTTTAATACATGTTAATGTATTAGAATTCTGAATTCTCTTGTTATTTTATTTAGTTTTTAATTATTTCTTTTCTCGTTGTTTTGTTATTTTGTGATGAATATTTGTTATTTTAAATTTTGTTATTTTATAAAATATACTGTTTTTTTTTATTGAATTTGATTGAATTCATTCGTGTTATTTTTTTCTATGTAATCGGCATCGGCATCGACCGATTTTCGCCCTTTCGGCCGATTAATTGGCGTCGGCCAAACTCGCCCTTCCGGCCGATTAATCGGCATCGGCCAAAAAATTTGGTATCGGTCGGACTCTAATCAGCTACATATATATTTACGCGTGTGTATGTACAGCAAAAGCAACAATAGTCGCATCGAGCCACATCGACAACACGCCTCATTACAACAAAATTAATGCAACGCACCGAAGGCTTTACGCACCACAACGCTCTGCTTCTCCATCTGCCGCATGCCACATTCCGTAGAACGTAACAGCAAAAACAAAAATAAAAATCATCAGCAAGAAGAAGAGCAGCATCAGTGACACGAACGGACGGCCATAACCTCCAAAATGAAGCTGAGAAGCGGGCAACGTGCACACACACAACCATAGTTAAGCGGCCCAGCAATGCGTGTACGAAAATGAAGCAAAAGAAGAAGCAGAAAATTCCAAACTGAAATGGCTCATTTCTTGATGATGGAATGTATGTCATCAGCAGCGCCATCGAAACGGAAAACTAATTCCGAACGCCAGCACTCAGCGCTGAGGTACTTAAGTGCCTCGAAGCGGCCCCTCGCACTCACTTCGTGCGGCCATGGCCGAGCAAACAGCAGACTTGCGGGCGTATTGGGGACTATTGCCCAAAGCTGCGGAATGCGAGGCAAGGCAGTCTAAGCAGCGGCTCCGACATTCACTAAGCTCCCAATGGGATAGGAAAGGAACTCTCGCAGGGCTTTCTATGGTTCAGTGGCAAAGCAGAAAGACCGAACATGTGTCCGGTGCCCGGACCGGCGATGGAATGCGAAGATAAACGTTTGTCAATAAAATTGATTCGGCATCATTCTTGGTGTGTCGGCGTGTCACGCAAATGTTGCGTATAGTTGCTTTTCTTGCTTTTTTGTGGGTGGCTGTGTGTATGTTTTTGTTGGGCTGTGTGAACCAACAAACAGTTTCCTTTTTCGCCATTCAAGCCACGCACACCGAACGCCCAAGGAAATGAAAATGAATCCACTCGCGGAAGTGGCGTCCAACATTTTCGCCATTTCGTTTCGTTTCATTCGAATTCTTGCAATTTCTTCGCAGCATTGTTGTTGTTGTTACTTTGTGTTTGCGTTTGCTTCGCATTTTATTTGCGTCGGTGCGTTTGTCGCACAACGTTTTCCTCAAATTCGCCTTTGGGGACTCATGTGCTTTAGGTTTTATTTCGACCCGAACAACAACAACAACAATCGAGGCCTCCAAAATATTTCACATTCCGTGCGCAGCAGCGGGCGTGTTGCGCCCATTGTGTGCGAGTGGAAAATGATGACGACATTAAAGTTGTATTAAAATGTGCCACACACTTGTATATAAATATATATGTACATATACACATACATATGTATAACTTAGGACGTAGGGGCACACGTAAAGCTGCATGGAAAATGCCTCGAAATGCGCCGCAGCCATTTTTAGTGAGAAACTCTGACACCCGGCCATCCATCACCGACATCGCCCACCGCCCACTGCACGTCCCACACGCTCGTCTGCCACTTTCCGCTAAATGTCGGCTCTGCATGCGTTTAGTTTAAGCGAAGCGCCGCTGCCATTGGCGATGCCGATGACTTTTAGGTAAATGCCATTTTATTTATTTTTATTAGCAAACGTCAATGAGGCATTCGCTTTTGTTCCTCCTTAACGTCTCGATGTATTTATTTGAAATGGAAATTGAATTGGAAGTGTAGGTTTTCGTTGCGTTCTTGTTGATTTTTCACCGAGCGTAGGCGGCAAGCAAAATAAAGGAAAATTTACTGCCTCCACTGTGCTGCCGGCTGCCATGGCACAATATTTTAGAAATCTATATTCGGCAATCTTAATGGACCGACTCGACAAAGAAAACTTAACGCTGCCGCCTTTTTAAAGCCAAAAGCTGAGTGCTAAGGAGTGCTGGAATGCTTTCGAGGTGCGCAGCGACACGTGCCTGGAGAAAATATTCAGTGAAAATAAACAAATGGAAAATAGTTTTAAGTAACTTTTTTTTTTAATTTTATGGAGTTGTTTTCTCCAAAAAAATGTTTCCTAAAATAATCTGGAAACATTTTCGACGGTGATTAAAATGTTTAGTGAAATTAAGTTAAGAAAAAATTGCTCACTAATCGATCTTAAATTTTACAGTCTTTGGTACTCTTTTCAATAATATTCGAAATCTTGTGAGGAATTTGTAGCTACAGAAGATAATCCCATCTTTAATCCTTTCGACCCCGAATTTTACTCTGTGTCTCGATAGTACTTTTTGGTATTAAAATCATGAAACACTTCCCTAAGAAGTGTGCACACGACATTTGAAGTCGCCACGCCTCTTTGTTAGAGTTCTAGAGCTAGTTTAGTTTTGAACAATTTTAGTTTAAAACGGGTTAAATAAATTTTGTATCAATATTTTTTAAATACAGAAAAATTATTTAATATTTATGGAAAAATACAAAATTATCACTTTTTGATTTTATTTAACCATTATTAAAGAAACAGGGTTTTGATCAAACGCGCCCAATTCGAAGACTTCAATTAGAACACAAACTTTTCCTGATATCGCTGCAAATTATTGAAAATTATTTTGGGGATAACAGTAAACTTTTTGGAATTTGCTTTGAATTCACTTCTAAAAATATTATTTTGTTGGTGCCTACTTTAATTAAACCCACAAATCAATTGTAGCTTTTGCTATAAGATGACAAATAGGTGAAGTTGCTCTCAGGCGACTTTGGGGTCGAAAGGGTTAAGTAACTTATTTTTTAATTACTTCAACCCTTTCGGGACTGCTGGGACAATATATCCGAGTAAATTTGAAACACGCATAATAAAAGAGGCATAACCAGTGGCGGATTCAGGGGGTTGAAACCGCCTGCCCCCGAAATATTAGGGTCGACTTTAAAACTACATACCAATTAAAAAGCATTTTTGGTTTTTGAATGGTTTTCAAAAAATATTAAAGAATTAATTTGAAAACCCCCCAAAAAATTTTCTGAATCCGCCCCTGGACAAAACAAAATTAGCTTCCACTATTCGTTGCATTAATGTGGCTTTTATATTTGACAGATATTTGATGTTCATTAATCTGCTTAAAATTATAAGCTCTCAGGAATCCTGGGTCAGGATAACGATCAAGGATCAAGAATTTTGTTTCGATCCCAAACACATTTTTTAACCCAATTTCCAAATTTCTTTACAGTTAAAAAATGCAAACAGTTAAAAAATTAATTACAATTTTCCTCTTTCTTTTCTAACCGAAATTTGAAAGGAGGCTGAGTTCTGCGCACCACTGATGTTACAGGCAAAAATTACTCGCAAATTTATAAAATTTTTCACTAAACAAATCAAAAAATTTTTCTGATAATACCAAAAATATTCCAAAAACTATTAGAACTCAATGGAACTGTGTATAAATGGGAAATTAAAGTTTCTTTTTTACTTTGCACACTGATTTCCTATTATTTATTTTTTAATTATTTTTTTTTTCGTAAAAGAATACACCTAATTCTGTTTTTACACGGTAGATTGGTTCCAGGAAAAACCGTGTAAAAAAAGACGTTGATCGTATGCAAAAATAGGTGATTGGTTCCTTATCTCTAAAACCTATTAAAATTAGTGAAAAACAAGGATACATAAAATATTTAACAAAAATAAAAAAATATAAATAACTGAATGAATATACTCGTAAAATATTTTTTGGCTTACCTATTATCTGAATACGTTAAAATTAAAAAAAAAAAAATTTAAAAAAAATTAAAAATTAAACTAAAAAATTATCATAAAAATTAAAAATTTCTTTACCAAACACGTTTGATTGCACTGATAGTTCACAAAATATTAACACATTTCAATTGCTCTGACAAATAAATTTGCTTGTATTCACAAAAAGGAAATTTCCCTAAATTTGTGATATGAACATATTTCGCAAAAAATAAATTTGACAACAAAATTTAAGCCCAAAAGATTTTTAATCGTGCTAAATGGTTTAAAATCGTGTAAAAAAATTTAAAATTTGTTTATTTTCAAACCGTGTTAAATCAAAACCGTGTAAAAACAGAATTAGGTGTATATTTATTTTCAGATTATTCTTTAGTTTTAAAAACAATTATATTACTTTGAAAGAAATCAATGTTTGGAAGCCCGAACAGCTCACATGTACACCAAGTCGATTGTCATATGGCAGCAAAGTAGCGAGCGGGTTAAATTATATTCCAACAAATACAAATACAGTGACTACAGTCAACAGGCCTTGAGGTATATACGTCAAAACCAGTTGATGATAGACTAAGACTATATCATCAGTGGATAAAGTCCCGTAGATCTGTGTTGTCCAAGTTGTTTCGGACTCCATTCAATACGTGTTTCAACTTCGACGATTTAGGCTCGAATTTAGAAATTTCCCTTAAAACTTCTTCAATGGTGAAATAAGTTTGCAACGAAAAGTTTTTCAATCAATAAAATGCACTTTTCTTAAGAGCAAATAAAATTTACTATACAACAAGCCTCAAACATACCTTGCAGGGTTATATTATTTGTAAGTCGTTTTTGTATGGCAGTAGGAATAGGAGAAAATAAGATGATTTTCGATATGGAAACTTATTGAATATTCGATATTAGGCCAATATCGAGACTTGTATAAATCGTTTCTTTTCTCGATTCAGGCATTTTCCATTTGTAATGTTGGTGCACGTGCCAATGAAATAGGCGAGAAATTCAATTCCTACGAAAAAACTAGTTTTCATAGTTTGACGTGCCTACTCTGCCTGCATGATAAAACTGGACCTACATCGATAGATATATATAGCCTTTGACGCCGTTCATCAGAGCATTTGATCTCGTAGACCTGTCTTGTTGTTTGGACTCCATTCCATTGCTTCGGACTCCATTAAATACGATGATCAACTTCCACGTTCAGAATCTATCAGATTTTCATACCAATATATATTTTTTTTAATATAATAGATATAGAAGATATTATCTTCCATCTACGTTACTGCGCGCAATAGAACAAGAATAACAATTTGTCTCACAACGCTTTATACGTCATCACACTTGTAAGTTTGGAATTCCATAACAATAACAACATTTTGATACAACAACATCCATTCTCACAACAGCATAACAAAACAAACATATCTTAGAATATGTCAAAGTAATATTCTAAAATATGTTTGTTTTTCTCTTCTTCTTTAACCGCTCTTCAACTCTTCCCATAAGCTGTTAAAAATATTCGATTTTTACATTTTTTTTTCTGAAACGAAACTAAACGACTTTTTGCTTTTAACAAGCTAAAATCTTGCCGTCCATCTGAAAACCTTTTTAAATTAAACACATGAATATTGAACAACGGGGACACACCTACCGCAGCGACACAGCCAAACCGGACTTTTGCCGGTCTTCTATTGTTTTCATCTTGTCTTCATCATCTTGGCCGTTGGATTGTTTTCTAGAGAAATGACTTAATTAAAACTGAGCTCGACATTAGTTAAGCATGACATTCGCTTTTAAGAAAAAAAACTTGAAACACGCGCGACACGCAACTGTGGTCAGACATGTGTCAAGTGTGCCCTGCACCGGGAATTTACAAAGTTTTCTTGACCGAAAAGTGATATGCAGAGCAGCGTTTCATATGGGAAAACTTTTTTTAATAGAGTTGTTGAGTTGTTTATGTGTAATGAACTTGAAACTTCTGGAAGTTATGGGGTATTATTTAAATTAGCTTGAATAAGGCTACCCACTGGGTTTGCGTGTAGTTGTGGTGTTATAACGAATCCACCTTCTGGTTTAGTTTGTATTACATATATTAACAATTGAATTTTTCGAAAATATTTTTTGAGCTATGTACATATTTAATATGAAGCATAATTGAAATATTTAATTATTTGAGTGCATGTTTAGTGTGACTATATGGTCAGGCTAGGCGCTACAAAGACTTTAATAAAAAAATATTTAATGTTGAAAATTTGTCTTCTGATGTGCTTTTGAAAATAAGTCATTCCAAAAGTAGATTTATCAATAAAATATACAGCTTGTCAAGTAAATGTTTGCAAATTTAAAGAAGGTAGAAAATTATTTTGAAAAGCTTATAATATAACAGAAATTGCAATATTTTGAAATTATTTGAAAAATATAGATTAATTGAATATTTCACTCTCATATATGTAATATCAAAGTAATGTATATTTGATTCGCGTATTGAAGGGCGAATTGATTTGAAAGTATCTCCTGGACGTCCCAGAAAACTGTCTGACAGAGAAGAAAGAAAAATCATCCGAAAAGTTCTTGAAAACCCCCGTATCTCAATAAGGGAAATGGCTTTGGATATAAAAATAGAATGCGGAACTGATGTATCTCATGAAACTGTTCGGAACTGTACGGCGCCAAATTTTCAATGCAATCTTGGTTTTGAAAGAAGACGAATTTTTTGACAGTTTGAAGTATAGCTTCATTTCCTTTTTTGATTTTTTACACTGTTTTCGCGTATCAAATAGACATTACTATTAATCTATATCTTAAAAAAAAATCAAAATATTGCAATTTCTGTTATATTTATAAGCTTTTCAAAATAACTTTTCTTCCTTTTTTAAGTTTGCAAACATTTACTTGACAAACTGTATAAGCAAAATTATGCTTCATGAATTGTTCTACATATTTCTATAATAATAAAATTTATACAATTTATTTCTATTCAAAAGCCGTCGGAACTTTCACGCTCACAATTTTTGAATTTTGGCTTCAAGATAAAATCTTAAAATCAATAGAAAGCAAATAAAAAATCCCATTAATCGCATTCCATTGGGTTTTCTGTCGATTTTTTTGCTTCCTTGCCTCTTCTTACGTTCTTAGTTCTTAGCACGCATTCTACTTAAAAAACAAAATATTCCCAAACGAAATTGTTTTCATACCGCAAAAATTCTTTCAATAACTTGTTAGAAAAAAAAACAAAAATTCGTCAGCTAAAGGCTTAAAATCATCATCGTCATCGTCATTAGCGTCGCCCCCCACAACCTCAGCTGACTGTGCAGCTCCAACCAGAACACAACAACAACGTCGCCGACAGAGGTCCAAGCACAATAATAAATTCAATGCGACATGCGACAGATTAGCAGCCAACATGGCTGCATCTATATTTAATTGCGCGCGCTGTGAGTGCCATCTGTGCGTACATGTGTGTGTGTGTGTGTGTGGGTTTGTGTGTGTGCGTGTGTGCAGATAGCACAGCGTTGGAATTTTGCTGATTTTGTTGTTGTGTATCTTGCATATTCGGCCGGGCAGCCATGCTGGTTGTGGCGTCGAATGTGGAGAAAAACGCAACGTTTGTAGCTGTGTCGCATTTGCGACGGCGACGGTGCCAGTGACGTCGGTCAACAGTGGGCGGCCAACAGCTGGCGTCAAGTGTTAATTTTCCTCGTCGCTTACGTGATTCAAATCAAACATTTCGCTGCTTTGCATTTTCAATTCAATTCGCGGATTTCGTGTGGATAATTGAAGGATTGAATTTTTCGCTGCTGTGTGTCGCTGTGCGCGGCGGTTTGCGTGCGAAAAACCAAATTGTGTGCTCGACAGTCGAACAGATAGATACAAGTTGCTGTTGTGTGACGATGGGCGAGCGGTGTGCGGAGTACGCAAGGCACGCTCCACCTCAACTGCTGCTGCGCACTACGCAACGAAGCTCCTCCAACGGCGGCAACAACGCCGTCGGGTGTTGGTCATCGCATTGATTTTTGTGTGGCGACTTCGTCCCGCTGCGCGGCTCCATGGTTTTTCGGCGGCTCCACGGCGAGCTCTCGGCGGTTCCCGGCGCTCCTGCACGCAAGCGAGAAGGGATGTGTTGTTGGTGCGTCCGAACCGGTGGCAAGTAAGTGAATGAAAGCGCAGCCATAGCCGTGGTTCTCTTTTCTCTCCACATTTGCCGTCAACCATGATGGCAGCGCATTCGCAACAACAATCAAAACAAGTAGAAAACAGTTGACTTGGACGGCACAGCGACCAGGTTTGCGCAACGTTGCGCCCAACCGAGCGAGACGTCACGCGGCAGCTGGTGTGAGTGCAATAGAGACGGAGAGCGAGGAGGCGCAGCCGACGCCATGATTGTTTTGCGGTGTGGCAGTGTGCGTGGCGCAGACGCATTGGTGTGTGTGAGAACGCGCCGGGCGTGTGCGAAGGTTTGTGTGTGTGTGTGTGTTTTCCAATAAGTAAAATAAGAACAAGAACACGAAAAGAACAACAAAAAGACAACGAACTGAACGAAGTCAGCGAGGTGGTTTGCCGGAGCAGGTCAAACGTTAAAAACGCTGTAGGAGAGTGGCGCTGTACGGGGAATGCACTTAGTATGGACGCAAACCAATACTGCATGTTTCCGTGTTAAGAATTTGGCGCTGTGCGGTGCGGTGTTAAGTCGACAGTGTCGCTTGGTGCACAGAGTGCAGGCTCGTATGTAAAATGGGATGAAATATGGGGTCTAAGGGTTCACTTGTCACAGGCATGAATAATAGCGGCAAATCCGAATTCTTAGTCCACAATTTGTTGAAAACTTTTAGTTGCTTTATATTTAATTTTATTTTTTATTTAATTTTATTTTTATATGTATTATATGTATTATATATTATATTTCAGTAATTTCAAGAAAATATGTTTGGCTAAATGTGCTACTGTGAAATTGCCAATCTGTTATTATTTATTGGTTTTTTATATTTAACCCTTTCGACCCCGAATTTTACCCTGTGTCTCGATATTACTTTTTGGTACTTAAATCACGAAACACTTTCCTAAGAAGTGTGCATACGACATTTGAAGTCGCCACGCCTCTTTGTTAGAGTTCTAGAGCTAGTTTACTTTTAAACAATTTGAGCTTAAAACGGGTTAAATAAATTTTGTATCAATATTTTTTTATTACAGAAAAATTATTTAATATTTATGGAAAAATACAAAATTATCACTTTTTTATTTTATTTAACCATTATTAAAGAAACAGGGTTTTGATCAAACGCGCCCAATTCGTAGACTTCAATTAGAACACAAACTTTCCCTGATATCGCTGCAAATTATTGGAAATTATTTTGGGGATAACAGTAAAATTTTTGCAATTAGCTTTTAATTCACTTCTAAAAAAATTTATTTGTTAGTGCCTACTTAAGGGGGGAACTACCTTTAGAGGCCGAAAAAAAGGTCATTTTTACAGTCGATTTACAGGGAAATGAAAACAGTTCTTTTCAAATCAATATAATATATATTTACAGTGATGTCTGAGGTAAAAAAAAAACATTTTTGTAAAAGTGAAAACAGAAATTTAACAAATTTTTCAATGATTCTGTAAGTCATATCGCCGCTGACATCGTAAATTGTGTAAGTGATGCTGGCCGCAATTTTAGTCTGAAATAAAAAAACCAAACATTTTCTTACTCGAGAGGGTTTTCTATCGTCGATGAACTAAAATTTTTACGAAATTCGAAAATTAACCCTCTAAAACAGGCTTCACAAAAAAAAATTAGGATTTTCACAAGAAATTTTGTTATATATGCAGTCAAAAAATGTCTAAAAATGTTTTGTTTTTTAAATCTTTAGTTTAGATAGAAAAATTTTTTATGCTCTTTAAAATGAATGCTAGATAATGAAAATCTGTTCATTAGTAATTTTATTATCACTTACACAATTTTGAAAAACATGGTTTCGAGAAAATGCCGTTTAAAGTTTGCTCGGCGCGCTCGGCGAGCTCGGCGCCAGTCATTTCCGGGATGCATCTCTTCCACAATTTCGAGAATTACCTCTTGAAACTTTGACACGATATTCTAAGGCAATATACCTATCGATTAAAACAATAAAAAAAAAATCGATTTTTTGAAGTGTCTAAAGGTAGTTCCCCCCTTAAATTAAACCCATAAATCAATCGTAGATAGATAAGATGACAAATAGGTGAGGTTGCTCTCAGGCAACTTTGGGGTCGAAAAGGTTAATTTCAAGAAATTATGTTTGGCTAAATTTTTGTTTTTTAATTTGGTCTATATTTTTTATACTTTGTACTTCGTATTTTATTTGTCCTAATTGGTATTTAATTTTTTATTATTTGTATTAATTAATTAATATGCCTAGAGTTTTATTTATTGAATTCTCTTTTTAAAATTTTACAACAATACAGCTTTTAAGGCACTATAATATTATTTCATAATTTTAATATTTTATGTGTTAAATTCTAATATTTTTTATTTGTAATAATTTTTGTTTTTTAAATTTAATTCTATATTATTTTGGCTATAATTTTTTCTTCATTTAATGTTTTACTTTAAATTTAAATGTCTATGATTTGTATTAACTAATTAATTTGCCTAATATGCCTTTTATTTATTGAATTCTGTTTTTTAAATTTTATTTCTTGTACTGTTGGCTTTTATGGTACTATAATATTATTTCATAATTTTAATATTTTATGTGTTAAATTGTAATATTTTTTATTTGTAATAATTTTTTTTAATTTAATTCTATATTATTTTGGCTATAATTTTCCTTCATTTAACGTTTTACTTTAAATTTAAATGTTTATGATTTGTATTAATTAATTAATATGCCAAGGGTTTTATTTAATTAATTCTGAATTTTTAATTTTTTAATTTTTATTTCTTGTATTGTTTGCTTTTATTGTATTATACTATTATTTCAAAATTTTAATATTTTATGTGTTAAGTTTTAAATATTTTTTATTTGTAATAATTTTGGTTTTTTAATTTAATTCTATATTATTTTGGTTATAATTTTTCATTAATTTCATTTGTTACTTATATACTATGACTTTGATTTTTCATTTCATATTTCATTGTAATTTATTTAATTTAATTGTCCCTATATTCCATTTAAGTTTTTGTATATTGTTTTCAATATAAATGTTTGTTATTGTTGCTTCGTTCATATTCTTCATTTAGACTTTGCCATATTTGAAATTTACACACGATTTGTTAAGCCGAAATTAAACAATTAACTAAAAATGTAAATGCTATTTCTTTTCAAACTTAATAGTGTTAGGTTATTTAGAAATTTGTCTTTGGTTTACATGTAGCAATTTGCACTTTAAATTGGTTTCGCTACCCCTTTCGTAAAATTTCTTCAGTACGAACCTGCAAGAACAGAAACATTTGTCTCCCA
The DNA here is from genome assembly GCA_964056695.1 of Melieria picta. Classification (NCBI taxonomy): domain Eukaryota; kingdom Metazoa; phylum Arthropoda; class Insecta; order Diptera; family Ulidiidae; genus Melieria; species Melieria picta. The sequence continues at coordinate 141,172,662 of OZ057398.1, forward strand.
AATTGTTGAAAACATAGTGAACAATTTTTGTTTTTCCCAACGTGAACCAATAACATCATTGGTAGATATTTATAAATTTGTTCTATGATTTATCAAATATTTATTCGGTCAATGTTACACGTAAAAAAAGAATATTTTAAAAACTACAAATTCTACTATTTACAAATTCCTAAAGAAAATATCCATTTCGAAAAACAAAATTCTTATTAGCGGTCTCTCTCTCTCTTTTCCAACTCTGCTGATAAGAGTCGTTCTCACGTGCACGCATACACACTCAAGTGCCTCTCTTCGGCTCTCACCCACACCAGCACATGGCACCAACACCAACTCAGCGCAGCGCTCTAGTGTGCGCGCCACTGTGTGAGTGTGCGTGAGCGGCGCTCTTTAGTCGTGACGTACTCTTAAGCCAACCATATGGGCTGCGCTCTTTGACTGCTGCTCCACAATTCAAGTTTGCGCTCTTCAAGTTTCACCTGTTCGTCTGCTGCTGCTGCTGCTGCCACCATCACCACCGCTGCCACTGACGTCAATCGCATCGCTTAGCATCAGTGTTGTGGTTGGGTATTTTGGCGCGTTTTGCTCTGATGCAATGACAACAATAACAACAATACGAGCGGCTGTTGGTGGGTGTTTGGGGTGTGCTGCAGCGACTATATAACTTTTTTCACCCACATTTTGGGGCGCTGGCATAACGATTGGGCGCATAGAGAGATGCATAATGCAGGCGCGCTGAAGAAAATTTTGAGCAGCTCTGGCACTGATTCCATGTCCTGCCCGCTTGCTGGCTGCTGTGGTGGTCATTAATTGCAGGGCGAGCGGCAGCCAGGTGCGGTGTGGCAGGTTGCAAGTCTCTGATTAGTTGCATTTGGGAGCTGCAGCTACACCTTTCCCCCTTCCTCTGGTTTTCAGTTGCATTGTACACTTTTCCTTTTTGTCAAAAGCACTACGAGTCACCCCCAAATTGCCCAAAGTGCAAGAGATGTGTGCGCGCGCGCTTCCATTTGGCCTTCTCAACTCGTATGTATGTATGTGTGTGTGTATGTGTGTAAGCGTGCACTGTCGTTGTTTTGTGCACCGGCTCCGAATTCTATCCGAAATCTTATTAGAATTTATTAGAATCCTGGCTGCAAAGATGCCCCTCGGTCGCCTTCTTCTTCACTCCAATGCAACTGCGCAACTTTTGCAACATTTGCCACATGCCACTTGGCTCAAGTTTCAGCCAGCGTGTGGCAGAGTGCAGCTGCAATTTGATGTTGCAACATCTTGGACTCGGCTTTGTTTTCTTTTCTCTGTGCTGGCATTCGCTGTTCAAGCAATTTTCGTTGTTGTTGTCCTTTTTTGCTTTGTTTCGGTTTTTTACTTCAGTTCACTTTTGTGTGGGAGTGCAATGGGTTTGTTGCTTGTTTTTGCTGCTGCAACATTGTCAAGTTGCGAAATTGCATTTGTTTGTTCGTGAGACAGCATTTGGATGGAGGATGCCAAGATGGATGGCAGGGCGAAAGACAGCGCGGACAATGATGTAAGCGCCATTTGCCACTGTCGCTCGGTGCGTATTTGTTGTTGTATGCTTGCTTGGGTTGACAACTGCAGCAACTTCCAATTGGTTGCAGCTTGCAAATGTAATTGAAAAATGTTTCTATTAGCAAGCAGCATTGCAACAACAACTGCAACAAAACTAAAAAGAACAACAATGCTGGCAGCTCGAAAGAGCCAAAATGAATATTGAGCATTGGCGAAGTTTGGTGTATTTGTTGAAATTTTATGTGCGCTGCGAACAGCATGAAGGACGAAAAGGACACTAGAAGATGTTGATGCAATGATACTTGTACATGTATACAACTCGAAGTACATGCATACATATGTGTACCTATGTATATATTTACTTTAATATATGCGAGTAGAGATGAAGAGGTGTTTGAATTGTTTTATTATTGGTTCCATGCGTACCGCATACAATTTGTTTTTCCTTTTTTCATTAAAAAAAATAAAATTCACAAATATGAAATTCACAAAATAAAATTGATTTATTTTTAAAAGAATTTAAACAATTTTTTAATGTTTGAATTGTTTTATTACTGGTTACATGTGTACCGAACACAATTTTCTTTTTTCCCTTTTTTTCATTAAATAAAATAAAATTCACAAATATAAAATTCACAAAATAAAATTGATTTATTTCTAAAAGAATTTTAGCAATTTTTTAGTGTTTGAATTGTTTTATTACTGGTTTTATGAGTACCGTACAAAATTTAATTTTTTCCTTCATTTTTTCATTAAATAAAATAAAATTCACAAATATAAAATTCACAAAATAAAATTGGTTTATTTTTAAAAGAATTTAAACAATTTTTTAGTGTTTGAAAAAATTGCCTATTTTTCTTCCTATTTTCATTACAAAAAATAAAATTCACAAATATAAAATTCGCAAAATTAAATTGGTTTAATTCTAAAACTCTAAACATATATAAAATTCGCAAAATAAAATTGGTTTAATTTTAAAAGAATTTAAAAAATTTTTTAGTGTTTGAATTGTTTTATTATTGGTTCTATGAGTACCGTACAAAATAGCCTTTTTCCTTCCTTTTTTCATTAAATAAAATAAATCACAAATATAAAATTCGCAAAATAAAATTGGTTTAATTCTAAAACTCTAAACATATATAAAATTCTCAACATAAAATTGGTTTATTTCTAAAAGAATTTAAACAATTTTTTAGTGTTTGAATTGTTTTATTACTGGTTCCATACGTACCGCACACAATTTTCGTTTGTTCTTTTTTTTCATTAAATTAAATAAAATTCACAAATATAAAATTCGCAAAATAAAATTAGTTTATTTCTAAAAGAATTTAAACAATTTTTTAGTGTTTGAATTGTTTTATTACTGGTTCTATGAGTACCGTACAACATTTAATTTTTTTCTTCCTTTTTTCATTAAATAAAATAAAATTCGCAAATACAAAATTCACAAAATAAAATTGGTTTAATTTTAAAAGAATTTAAAAATTTTTTTAGTGTTTGAATTGTTTTATTACTGGTTCCATGTGTACCGCACACAATTTTCTGTTTCCTTTTTTTCATTAAATAAAATAAAATTCACAAATATAAAATTCACAAAATAAAATTGGTTTATTTTTAAAAGAATTTATACAATTTTTTAGTGTTCGAAAAAATTGCCTATTTTTCTTCCTATTTTCATTACGAAAAATAAAATTCACAAATATAAAATTCGCAAAATTAAATTGGTTTTTTATCTAAAACTCTAAACATATATAAAATTCGCAAAATGAAATTGGTTTATTTTTAAAAGAATTTAAACAATTTTTTAGTGTTTGAATTGTTTTATTACTGGTTCCATGTGTACCGCACAAAATTGCCTCTTTTTCTTCCTATTTTCATTAAAAAAAATAAAATTCACGAATATAAAATTCGCAAAATTAAATTGGTTTAATTCTAAAAATCTAAACAATTTAATTTATTTTGTTTTATCCAAATTTTGTGTACTTTTATGTACATACCATCTTTAGTATTGTGGAGTGATAACTGTTAAGAAAATTGCTTTCATGTTATTCGACAGCATGTTTGGACGCTAACTGTATTTGTAATTTTCCTAACAGCCCCAACATGGCAGCCAATTAGACTCCGTCCTTTCTTTCTGAACGCTCATTATTCTATTTTCATTTTCTCAGCTCGTTAAGGAAGATTTATTCGTATGCTAGGCCAACTCAATATTTTTTTTCTTTTTCCTTTCACTAACTTTTCTGCTCATTTAGCTTAATCGAGCGCCTGTCTGTCCGTCTTCATAGCCATTGTCGCTACTAATTTTCATTTCACACAGTCATTTGTCGCCAAGTCCATATAAAGCTACAAACACATACACATACACATAAATAAGAAGCGTGTGTATCCTTGTCATTGGCTCCAAACAGGCCTCCTTTCTTTCAAAACAGGCCACAAAAAATAAGTGGTAACATTGTGTCAATACGAAAAACCAATTCGATTATGGATGTTCTTTCGCTTCGTATACAACAACAACAACAACTGGCATAAAGTGTTCTAATAAGAACAACAAATACAACGTTAATATACAAAAACAACAACAGGGAGTAGCCTGACCTAAATTGTTATCGATTTGTTGCTGTTTGGTTTTTTGTTTGTAATATTTTTAATGTTTTTTCATTGCACTTTTTCGCTTTTCTGCTTGTTGCTTCCACTTTTCTTCCACTTTTCATGCCTTGATGCGGTCGTTTGTATTTTTGTTTTTTTTTTGTTTTTTTACACGTAAAAGGCATAAACAACACGAAAAAGGTAATTAGTCCATTTGCCATAATGAGATGAAAAATAAATAAATTCATTCAAATTGTGTACGAATTAAAAAGCGTAAAGAAATTTTTTAATTTTTTCACGCACACGTTGAATTGACGCCAACGTCGTCCAGTGTTGCGCTGTGCGTGTTAAGGCCGCCAAATGCGATTCGCCATGGCGCAGAGGCGAAAATTCCAATTTGAGCGTTTTGCTGATTGCAAATTGATAGGCGTTGCTGCTGCTATTGTTGTTGTTGCTGCTGATATATGTTAATTTATGGCACTGCTGGAATTTTCACTTCTCACACTTGCTGACAAGTAATGATGTGCTACAACAACAAAGGTGAATTAATAGTACTTAATTATTATTATTTCTCATAATCGCATTCACTTTAACTCCACATACAATCCATCGAAATGTTGCTGAAAAAATGTTGCTCCAAATGTTGCTACGCTCGTTATCACCAAACGCCACTTGAAGTGCTCGCACTGGCGCGGCGCTCCAGTCGCTCAAACAGCAGCGACTTGGCGCCATTTGAGCTATGTGCATGTGTGTTGTTTGTGTGCGCGCGTGTGTGTGTCTTCGGGCTGCCCCATAAATCCGGCCGCTAATATGCGCAAATTAGCACAAACATAAATCAAATCGTTCGCAAGCCTAGAGCGAGTCTAGCAGCAGCGAACGATGCGTGGCGCATGGCTGCAGCCTCCGTCTGTCCGTCTGTCTGACAGTTTACCCGTCTGTCGGCAGTTAGCTCTGCAGTGGCTTAGAGAAAAGGGACTAATGTTGCCGGGCGCGAAGGCCAGCGCTATTGGCTAATAACTCCGCCGGCAGCGCATAAACTGACGGTTTTTATGGCCACACCGCGCTATAAAAAATCAATTAGTGTCAAAAGAGTTGACACTTTTACGCATATCGCGCCAACCGAGACAGAGTTGGACGTACGGACAGACAGACAAACAGACAGACAGACAAACAAAGCCAAAGATGACGTTGACAGTCGCTTTGGCGACAGCGGAAGAAGCCGCTCAAGTTGGCAGCCCCAACATTGACATTACACACACACACACATACAGACACACACACACCGCATGTGAGTTCTTGCTGTGGTTGTTGTCGTCGTGGGTAGTTACGTTTTAATTGCTTTATTATTATGACAGCCCATTAAAGCTGCAATGGCGACCGCCGCCGTTAAACGATTCCCCTCTCAGCAATTACCAAATTCCTGCAACAGGTAGGTTGACTGTAGATGTGGAATGTGCGCACTTTACTTTGATTTTGAATTCGGCAGATGGGAACACCAGTGGCGCAGAAATTATCTGCAGGAAGTCAGAAAGTCAGGGGGATTTTGGGGGATTCCAGCCCCAACAAACATTATAATTGCTGATAAAAAATATGGTTTCGAATGGCATTCGGCTCAAAAGTTGCTGCATCGTTTCAATTGTTTTTTGTGCCCAACGCGCTACCATGTCGGACAGTTTGGTGTAGGTTGACTAACAGAACTCTACTCAGTTAGAATTTATAAATTTAGACCATTCAAATGTGCCAAAGACCCTAGAATTATGGAATTATGGACTCTGGTCTATGGGAAAAATTTGAAATTAAATTAACTAAATTAAAATAATATCAAAATAAAATAATAATAAATAAGAAAATATTAACCCTTGCCATGTAACGTCGTTTTTCGCACCTCTTCTGTGTAACGTCGGGTCACTTGGGTCCGGCTCTTAAAAAAGTACCTAAAAGTGCTCAAAAAAATTTGAAAAAATTCACGATACTTTATTGAGAACTCTATTTTAAGGATCAATCGCTTTATTACCGATTTTTTTAACCCTTTCGCTATTTTGTTGCCATATGGCAACATGCTACTTTGTGGACGTCTGCATCCTCTATGGTTGCAAGAATACATTTTTTTGTTGGTCTTTAGAATAGTTTGAAGTTTTAGGAAAAATACGAAATTAATAAACTGAATATTTAAGTTTAAAGAAGAGAAGTATACACGTTTTTTTAATGGTATATCTTGACATAATAAAGGAAGAAGAAGCAGAAAAAATTAGAGAACTTTTTAATTTGACGTTTTCTTTCAATTTAGATACTTTTTTTTTAATTTTGGCTGAAGTAAATGAAGAAATATTCAAATTTTCGTTATGCGTAAAAAGTTTTATGTTTAAGTAATTATTACAGCCACAACGATGTGGTTGCTCTCATAGAAAAACACTCTAAAATACAGGGTCCGAGTATAAAAATGAAAAAATTTCTTATGGAATGTTGCTAATATAACCACATAGAAGCCTAAGACGTAAAATTTAAAATTTTAACTTTCCCCAGTAAAAATCTGTAGCGAAAGGGTTGATTTGTTGAAACAATATAACTGTTTAAACAAATATAAACGTGGAAAATGTCAGTTTCGGCAGGGCACAAGTGACCCGACGTTACACGTTAAGGGTTAACAATTATAACAATATAAATCATAAAAAATTGACCACCTGTACTGAGGTCATTTCAGTGGCCTACTTTCATTGGCTTTTCTTACTTCAGTGATTTTTTTTTAACCTATTTTCCTTTCGCCTCCTACTGCTACTGTGTTGGCAACTTTGACTTTACAAGTTGTTGTTGACATTTTCTGCTCAAACAAAGAAAGAAACGGGGGTTTGATGTACTTCCCATCTTCAAGGAAAAAACTATAAAAATTATAATTTTTATGGCCGACAGTGTTGTTGTACAGCATTGGTAGACATTTTGGCGTGCATACAAATTTCTCTTGAGATTATGTGTAGATTACACTACTCGACAAAAAATGGGTTCATTGCGTGCTCCAACAAGTGGCCCGTCGTTCAGAATGTAATTAACTAACCTTTCCTACGATATATAGATTGTCCAAATCAGATGAGATTTGGGGAAGTTACTGACGGTGAAAGTTGAAAAAAAGTGAATTTTTTACCATTTTCAAAAATTATACATTTTCGAATGGTTTTTTTTATAGATTAAAAAATATTATATATTTTATAAATATTATATATATATAAATATTATATATTATTTGAGCAAATATTAATCCTAACATCAATATTATTGAAAGAAAAATGACAAAGTTATGATGCACTGAGTGAAAATACCAACTTTACATTTATTACACCGTGCGAACAAATTTTTTTATTTTTCCGAGACCCATCCAAATGTTGATATAGACGTGAAACTAGAGGTTATTTATAGTAACCTGGCATAGTCAGTTTTTCATTTTCTGACTCAAAGTCCTTTTTAAAAGACTTTAAAATTTTAAGGACATACACATTTCAAATATTTTTTCAAATATTTGCGGTTGTGCAATGATGAAGACATGGGTATCAAATGAAAGAGGAAAATTGTCTGGTTAGTTAATTACCTTCTGAACGAAGGGCCGCTTGTGTTAGTCGGATGGTTGGTGTACGAGATATGTGCTCATAACTGAAATAAGAGGGGAAAAACGTGTTTTTCGAAGATTTTTCGAAAACGCTTCTTAAGAAAATTAAGACATTTAACATGTTTTTAAACGAGTTTAGCGCAGGGTTGCATCCGAAAGCTTTCTATGAAAAAGCTTTTTTGTCAACTGATCACACCGCACACACTCCGAACACTACTAGAAAAACATCCCTTAAATTTCAGCTGTCATTTCATCAAAACAAAACCAAAAAAAAATTGAAAATTTAAAAAATTTAAAATGAATGAAAATTATCGTTTGAACTGCTTTCATTCCATTCATCACCTTTTTATGGCATCTGAATACAAGGCGTCTAATATTTGGACGAAGTTGAGAATGTTGCCGTGGATTGTAAAATATGCACCAATATTTCGCTCGAATCATGCTCCCATCACATTTTCACGCACAGTTCACAAAAATATTTATTTGTTTATTTGTAAACAAACAGCTGTCAAATTGAACCTCATTGAGCAATCTGGACGGTTGTGTTCGACAAAAAGCTCTTTTCACTTAAACTAGTTTAAATGAGTCAGTTTGAACGCCATATTAGTCTAAAAAAACACTTTTATTTTTTGGAGCATTTTTCGTGTGGAGTAGTGTTATTTGAAGCCTCGATGTAAATAACAAAACAATAAAAAATTATTAACAAAGAATTGAAACCAATTGAGAGTTGAATGGCAAAACCAAAAATGAAAAAAAATTCTCAAATCAAAATAGATCACAACCAGGGGAGACTCAAACTAAGTTGGTCCAAACAGTATAGAGTGAGGATATCGGAAATAATATCGTTAGAGGTGGGCGGTAAAAATTAGAAGAGATCAAGGGTTTTTCTTTTAGCAAAGCTGAGCCAATGCGCCCATTTGTCGTTGTTGTTCGTGCAGTAAATGCTTTCGCCGCCATTGATTGTGCATTGACTGCGAGCGTAAAGTTCAGCAGACAAATGCAAAACCCCAGCAACGAGCGTGTCTAGTGCCTTGATAGGCGTTCGGCTATGCATCGTTTGTGATTTCGTTAATAAATTTTACGCTGCAACTTGGCGACAATGTTTATCGCTGCTGTTTACTGCAGTTATTAATGTTACGGCTGCACTTGTTGCCTTTGTTGCTGTTGTTGTAATTGTTGCAATTTAAGTTATTCGCTACGCCTCACGCTCAATGGCGGGACGAAAGGGCCCCATTGTCGCGGCGGCGTCTGCGTAAAGCATTGTCGCATGTGTGGCTGCAGTGCCAGGCACATGCGACATTCTGCAACGGGCGATGTCAATGTGTGCCGCTGGGGACCGGTTGGCGGCTCCCTTGACAATGATCAATATGCAGTTTGCATTTTACATTTCGCATTCGTGAACTTTTTGCATCAGACGCTTTGGCCATGGCGCATTTTGGTCGCTCGTCGCGTTGCCTTCACAACGACCAATCGTGCTCGCGTACCGGTGCAACAAAGTTGTCTTGCAGTACATTAGAAAATTTCACAACAACAACAAAGACAATAAGTGAAATATTAGTCAAGTGCGTGTACGCGTGCAGGTGTTAGCTGGCAACGTGGCAGACAGCGTGTTGTAGCAGCAAAAAGAAGTTATTAAAAAAAAAATTGGAATGAAAATAAATTCAATAAATTCGTGTGCTGCGCAAACACATTCGGAATGCTTAAATAAGTTGTGAAAAAAGGTATACAACAACAGCAAGAACAACAAGAACCAACCATACGTTGCATAGAACACATCCACACAGCTACGTTAGAGCCACAGCAGCATATCCACAAATCAACAACTTCAAAACACCGTCAGCAACAACAACACGAACAACAACAATCAAATCAACCCAGGTGAGTGCAATGCGTTGCCAGCGCGTCTGGCCACGAGTCGTTGGCGGAGCTGCGCCTTCCCCGACTGCCTTCTGTGCAGTAAACAAAAATGAAGAATGGCCGCTGATTGATATTATCCGGTGCCGGGCTGGCAGTCATGCACACAAATCAGCGCCAGAAATGCATTTCCATTACCATTCCGCATTCAACATTTACCAATTTCCATTAGGATTTCCATTTCCATCTCCATTTTCATTTCCACTTCCATTTCAATTTCCATTACGATTTTGCTGCCTTGTTTTTGTTGTTTTTCGTTTAATTTTCTGTAGCTTTTTGTCTTTTGACTTTTGCCACATGTCGTTGGCAGTGGGCTGGCGACTGCTGTTTGCTGACTCTGCTTTGTTTTGCTGAACAAGTTTTTCTTTCGAGTTATATGCTCCTGATGGGATAATATTTTTCGAGTATTCTGAAAGTTTTTGTTAGTGAAGACAATGATCTTTATTGTTTATTTTTTGTTCATTTAGATATATTACATATGTACATATATTAGATTGACCACACAATTAGAGTGAGCGGGCGACTTGAATGGTCCAATTTCATGTGCCTAAGTTAGGCATTTACTTGTTGTATTTGTATTTATTTATTAAGCAATGTTATACAAGATTTTGACATTTGATGACATCACATGACCCAGTTTGCTATCCAATTTAGGTGATTTGACGAAACCTGCTACGTTCATATTTGCGAGTCAGATATTGTTGCGAATGTTCCCAATAATGTGTAATGCCTAAATATGTACTTGAGTAATTTTCAAATCGAAATATATTAATTTTTGTATGACATATCACCAATTACAGTGGGTGGTCAAGCAATTAGCACGCTTTAACACTAGAATGCCCGAGAATCTGACATACCTAAAATGCCCATATGTAGTAATTTTGACTACATTATTGTTTACTGACTTTTTTTAAATTTTATTGGTTTTTAAGTAGCAAATATTTATTTATTTATTTATTTATTTATTTATTTATTTATTTATTTATTTATTTAAATTCATCAATTAGAGTACAACTCAAATAGATTACTAAAAGCTAGGGTATATATATTATGTACATAAATATGAATAAATGTACACGAGATTAAACTAAAATAAGCATTTAGTTTTTATGGTTTACAAAGTAAATTCATTTAAATAAAATAGCGTACTTTACACATAAATGGGATAAAATGGAATGAAATTTGGAATTTGTGAATGAATTTTATGAGTGTATTTTGAATTGAAAAACTTGGGAATTGTCACAGCCTACTATGATATTATTATTTTTAAATGTTTGCAATTATTTGAAATTTTTATATTTCGCAATTGAAGATGAATATTTGTCTATTTATCAGTAAGATTTGCTGAAAATTTTATATAGGTAGTCAAAATGACTACTTTTGGGCATTTAAGGTAAATTTTGCAAAATTGGGGTAAACAATTTTTTTACAATTTTTTTAATGTATTTATTCCATTAAGCTTTAAAAATTAATAAAAGTCACGTTAGATATTTTTTTAGAAAGTAATGCAACAAAAGTTATTTACCATAAAAGACCTCAATGTAGTCAAAATTACTACCTTGGGCATTCTAGTGTTAAGCAATCAAACGCTTTTTATGTTTAAAACAAACTCTTACAATTTTATTTTTAATATTTTAATTTTATTAAGAATATATTTTTAACGTGAATTGTACAGTTTTTTGCATCATCCTTAAAAAACATAAATTTGTTCAATACACCGTTCCAAACTATTTAAAATAATAATTACCTACCCTCAATGCGAGTATTTTTCAAGATATCGTTTTCCTTTTTATTTTTTTCCCAAAAATGCACGTTTTTCTCATAATGATTTCACAATTCGAATGCACACTTCACTATTCAAGATGTTCAATTTAATACTGCTGCCACGGCACATAAACTCACAAATACCATTAGAAATACTGTGGGACAAATAAGCTAAGCAAACAAGAAAACAAGAAGCGTTTGTAAACTATTTTAGTACATCTTACTTCCACTTAAACATGAAAATGTAGATTTTTCGTAAGCGTGCTAATTGCTTGACCAGCCACTGTATACTCTAGTAGAATTTTTTCTTGTACCGAATGTGGCAGGTGGGTAGATGGTTGTGGTCAGTCTCATGTAGTCCATGTTTTCTCCAACAGAACACAGAAAGCTTATGATTGCAGAATCGTTAATTACGATCTCAAATAGTTATGTTTTCTCCAATACAGCTCAGCTGAAATATAATAAAGCTCAGAAATATACCATTGTTGATTTTTTTTTAACTATAAAAGGTGCAGCTTTACTTTCCCCAATGAAACACATAACCGTTTAATATAAATATCGCCTAATAGGAATAGACCATAGTTTACCTTTGTTGCTATAGTGAGCGTGGCAGGTGGGCAGGACCAATCTTATTGAAACATACAATCATTTGATAACAATATTGCTTTATTTAAATGTACCAAGGTTTTAATTTTTTAGTAAAGTGGCCGTGTAAAGCAGGCGTGGACGATCCCATATAGGTTGTATTTTTCTCAATAAAATGCTGACTCGTTTGATATGCAATCGCCTTACAAGTGTTATGCTTTTTAGCTGATTTTTGTTACTATAGTTTTAGTGGAATGTGAGCTATAAGATACGGTGCTTAGATCTTTTGTGCCGCCTTTGTTAAAACCTTCGACGTTCAAGCTTTTCTTGCTTCACATAGAACATGAAACGATGTTTCTTGTTCCTGCTCACATATCCTGAGGAGGATATTACCATATTTTTGAGTTGATATCTAAGTGCGCAATGCCTCATTAGGTACCTACTGAGGATACAAAAATCTTCTCCGTTTAGCTTAAGGAGTTGGCATGACACTCCTTCTCCTTTGTCTGGGGCCAGTAACTGTTTAGCTTGACGAAGTCTTCTTGTGTTGAACCACTGGCTACCACTACTTCATTTCAATCGGTTCAGTGGTTAACGCTTTACATTGCTTTTTGAAAATAGTGCAGACGGTTTTATTTTAATTTATTTTATTTTATTTGATTTTATTTTATTTTATTTTATTTATTTTATTTTATTGTATTTTGTTTTATTTTAGTTTATTTTAATTTAATTTAATTTAATTTAATTTAATTTATTTGATTTGATTTGATTTGATTTGATTTGATTTGATTTGATTTGATTTGATTTGATTTGATTTGATTTGATTTTATTTTATTTTATTTTATTTTATTTTATTTTATTTTATTTTATTTTATTTTATTTAATTTTATTTAATTAATTTTTTTTATTTTATGTTGTTTTGTTTTATTTTATTTTATTTTATTTTTTTTTATTTTATTTTATTTTATTCTGTTTTATTTTATTTTATTTTATTTGATTGATTTGTTTTGATTTGATTTAATTTGATTTGAATCGATTTGATTTGATTTGATTTGATTTTTTTATTTTATTTTATTTTATTTTATTTTATTTTATTTTATTTATTTTATTTTATTGTATTTTGTTTTATTTTAGTTTATTTTAATTTAATTTATTTGATTTGATTTGATTTGATTTGATTTGATTTGATTTGATTTGATTTGATTTGATTTGATTTGATTTTATTTTATTTTATTTTATTTTATTTTATTTTATTTTATTTTATTTTATTTTATTTTATTTTATTTTATGTTATTTTATTTTATTTTATTTTATTTTATTTTATTTTATTTTATTTTATTTTATTTTATTTTATTTTATTTTGTTTTATTTTATTTTATTTTATTTTATTTTATTTTATTTTATTTTATTTTATTGTATTTTGTTTTATTTTATTTTATTTTATTTTATTTTATTGTATTTTATTTTATTTTATTTTATTTTATTTTATTTTATTTTATTTTATTTTATTTTATTTTATTTTATTTTATTTTATTTTATTTTATTTTATTTTATTTTATTTTATACCATATCATTTCATTTGTATTTTTATTAATAACTCTGAAAACTAAATTTAAAATGTTATTATCCCTCTTCATTATTAAAAATTTTAAAAATACATGAAAAGTATTTTAAGCATCAAAGCATTCGCTGACCTTCCTTGTTGTGGATCAAGTCGGACAAAAACAAAAGATTCACCAAAGCAATTAACATAAAACTCAAAAACCATATTGTTGCCTAATGCAATTTATCTATTTAATTGTTGTTGCTGCCATTCTGCTTGTTATTTTCAAATTAAACGAATTTTTTCCGATCTCTCTTGTTAAAAAATACTAAATTCATTTTTAAATATTCAATCCGTTCGATGACTAATTTCCTAAATTTGCGCTGTTTTCCTTGCTTCTAATCCCTTTCTTCATTGTATATACACGTATGTATATATTTGTTGATCACATATGTACATACGTAGTTATGTACAAGTGTTGTGTGAGCGCGTGATGTTGCAAGACATGTGCGTTGACAGGTGGGCGACTTGATAGCTGATGGTTGACTGACTTATTGGCCGACTGGCTAGCTGGGTGGCACTTATGTTCAGCGCTTTTAAAATAAATTAACATTTGTTTCAGATAGCAACACGAATTTGTCGAATTTATTTTATATTTAATTTACCTAAAAGCCACGTCGCATTGGCGTCGAAGCGCTGTCAGTTGCATTCAGTAAATTTCACTTCAATCCATTTAATTTCGTTTGACAGCAACAAGCAACAAACAACCTGCAAAAACACCAACAAAAAGAACGCCAATGAAAAGCCAAATATCACAAAAGTAGAAAAGCAAAAATATAAACGCACAAAAAGCAAGCAAAAATACAAAAACTTTTCTTCGCCAAGGAATTCAATTTTATATCTGCTGTCCCCTCGCTGCTCCCACCGCCAACCAACGCCATACAGCTCCTAGAATTCAGCTCTGGAGACATGGCCGTGTGCTGGTGCGCAGCGTGTTTTTAGTTAAGTAATTTCGCCTTTTGTTCTGCTACATTACGTGTCATGAGGAACGAACGTCTGTTGTTGCTGTCGCTGTCGCCGCTGCGCCGCTGGCTGCATTGCAAAATTGTTGACGTAGCCGTTCGCATTGTCGTTGGCCTGGTTGATGCTTCGTTGGCTGAGTAGTTGCCTGCTTGAATGCTTGGCTGGTTGGCTGCTTTATCGCCCCACCACTCCACCACTCCACCGCTCTGCGCACCCATTCGCGCAGCTGGCTTCGCCTCATAACGCGTATAGCAGCAAAAATCACGTCAAAACACAAAAACTTTCTGAAAAGTAGAAAATTCCTTCCTGTGTTTATCGCGCTGCAGAATACCCGTTGCCGTGCTGCCTCGTCCTTGTCCTCGCACTCCGCCACGTCTACTCACTGGCCCACTCGACCACTGTGCCGACCACGCGCTGAAGTGGATTTGAGTTTCGCTACCGCTACTGGATTCGGTTATTTTCGTTGTTTAGCTGAGAAATTATTGAAATTACTTTTCGCTCAAGTGCAGCGCTGAAGGGTTGCAACGCTGCGTAGAGTGAGCAGCATTGTTCTTGTTGACGTTTTTTGTTTGGTCCTTAAGTTTTCAGCTCTGCTAGCTTGACTTACCTGGCTGGGCAGAGGCGATTGTGTTAAACGTTGTTGTTGTTATTCAATTTAAGTAAAGTGGCAATTTTAATGAAATGCTGTGTAAAATAAATTACAGTGTCGCCTTTGCTTGGGCGGCGTCATTGAAGGGGAATGAATTCCTAAAACTCTTTGCATATTATCTGATTTCGGAGCAAATAACTTGTTGAGCGAAAGTTTAAAACTGTAGAGATTTAGAAGCACATTGAAATTTTTAAAATTTATTATAAACATTTGCTTTCGTACAAGCATTAAGTTGGTTACGGAATGGTCTAAGGGGTAGAAGAAAAATTGATGAACATTTACCAAAAACAAACACTTCCTCTCAGGGACCGGAAATAACAGTTATTTATGAAAACTATATTTGAAAAATTTACTATGAAGAAAAAGTCATACAAATAAATGAAAAATACCCATACATTTCTTTTCGCACGGAGAATCAAACTTGGCAATAAACTTTTTTCTGTAATTTTTATGGAAAAATTAAAAAATAAGAATTATTTTTATTTATATTTTAAAAATCCTTTAATAACAATTATTTCTGATTTTTTTCATATAAGTCCACAAATAACGGTTTTATTTCAATTTTTATTTAAGTTGTCTTAAGATAACAATTATTGGTTACTTTTATTTTTTTAGTCATCAATAAAAATCATTTAGTGACTTTTATTTATAAAAGTCATCAATAAAAATCAGTCAGTGACTTTTATTTTTCAAGTCACAATATAAAAGTCATTTTCATTAATGCATGCAAAAGTTATGATTCTTCCAGGAAACAGAGTTGTCAGGAAAGGTCTTGTTAAGCCGATCAGGAATATATATACATTTCGATATTTAATGAATCCAGTAGTGCGATTAATGAAAATGACTTTTATATTGCGACTTAAAAATAAAAGTCATTGAATGATTTTTACTGATGACTTTTATAAATAAAAGTCACTAAATGATTTTTATTGATGACTAAAAAAATAAAAGTCATAGAATGATTTTTATTGATGACTTTTATAAATAAACGTCACTGAAGGATTTTTATTGATGACTTTTTTAAATAAAAGTCACCAATAATTGTTATCATAGGACAAATAAAATAAAAATCGAAAAAACTATTATTTGTGGACTAATAAGAAAAAAATCAAAAATAATTGTTATTATAGGATTTTTAAAATATAAATAAAAAATAACTGTTATTTGTTGAGTCATTAAGTAAAAGTAAAAAAATAACTCTTAAACATTGATTTTTATCATAAAACTTATAACTGTTACGGACCCTGCTTTCTCTCTTCTTGAAACATTGAACATTGCTTGGCTGAGATGTAGTTTTTAATATTAACACATAATTGCGCAGTTGTTTCATAGGTCTGCAGGTAACCACTTCAGTTCTGAAGTTTCTATGTCACAGTTCTCAGATAGATTTTTCTCCTTCTGGAACATGGAGCATGAGTTAGGGAAGGTCTTTAGTATTGACTCATAAAATGTTCTACATATAAGAATAGTGTGCAGACAACTATCTCAGCAATGCTGAGCCAGGCAGAGTGTTTTCTGAAGTTTGCATGCCACACTTCTCTGCCAGAGTTTCTGATTTGGAGTCAAAACATTCTTTAGTTTTACAGCGGAATAGAGTTCTTAAAACCTATTGATGTTGTCTATGGATTCTAGTCCCGAGATTATAGTTTCTAATCGAGATTTTCTAATTGTCGCCTAAAAATTTCGACCTTCTGGACCCCTGGATTCGGGTTCAGAGAATTTCATCCACCCATTCTGTCTTAGCTAGTTTTTCTGCTACTTAGCTAATTTTGTTCCATCCCAACATGTTCTCTAACCCAGATCCGAGTCACTTTGTTTTCACAGGCACACCTGGAAAGGGGGCTTTGGGGTTCAAACCACCCCAAACACAAAAATTGCTAGTACAAAATATGGTTTCGAGTGGTATTCGGCTCAAAAGTTGTACGCAAAATCGCCCTCCCCCCCCAAAATGAAATCATGTGTGCGCCACTGTCTGGACGCATTCCAAAGCCAGCTTGGAGGTTAGTGTTGATTGCTGCCTGCACTGGTTTGCTAGCTCTGACCTATTAGCAGTGTTGCCAGATACCTGAAATGACTTTCTCCTAAATCTTAAAAAAAATACTGAAATTTCCTCCCAAATGTTAAAAAACATTTCCTAAAATTGTTTTATAATTGGGAATAAAACTTTTCATAAAAAAATATAAACATACAATTTTTTTTAATGTAGCCTTTTTTATTCATCTTCAGCTTAACAACAAAAACTTAACAAAAACAAAACATATAACAAATGAATTAAACAAAAAGTGCCATTTTTGACGGGATTTCATTGTGACAGCAATAAGTCAGAACGAGATAGAACGAGCTTACATTTTGTAAGCTTACAAATTTTCAACACAACAGGGTGCTTTGACTATTAAAACAGTTGCCAAAATATGTTTTGTTGCCAGTGTTCTCAATACATCATACTGCGTTATCCAAAAATCTCCCAAAGAAGATTAAGGATCCGAAAAATCCCCCAACATAAAATATAAATCTCCTAAACTTTCAGCTAAACAATTCTTCCTCCTAAAAATTCTCTTCACCGTTTCGCTACAGGTTTTTACTGGGGAAAGTTAAAATTTTAAATTTTACGTCTTAGGCTTCTATGTGGTTATATTAGCAACATTCCATAAGAAATTTTGTAATTTTTATACTCGGACCCTGTATTTTAGTGTTTTTCTATGGGAGCAACCACATTGTTGTGGCTGTAATAATTACTTAAACATAAAAATTTTTACGCATAACGAAAATGTGAATATTTTTTCATTTACTTCAGCCAAAATTAAAAAAAAGTATCTAAATTGAAAGAAAACGTCAAATTAAAAAGTTCTCTAATTTTTTCTGCTTCTTCTTCCTTTACTATGTGAAGATATACCATTAAAAAACGTGTATACTTCTCTTCTTTAAACCTAAATATTCAGTTTATTAATTTCGTATTTTTCCTAAAACTTCAAACTATTCTAAAGACCAACAAAAAAATGTATTCTTGCAACCATAGAGGATGCAGACGTCCACAAAGTAGCATGTTGCCATATGGCAACAAAATAGCGAAAGGGTTAAAAGGCCAAGAATCTCCTAAATCTAGGAGGAAATCTCCTGATCTAGCAACACTGCATATTAGACACCTGATACCTCTTGTAATTATTGGCACACAGAGGACTTAATAAAAACAATTTTGAATCTTAACATTTCCACTAAAAAGCTAAAAATTAATAAGGTAGAGCATAAGTCAGTTCAAGCATGCTTGACATACCGACATGTGCTCCCCCCTAATTTATTTCTTTCAAAAAGATTTAGACTTCTGTCCCGCTTGCCTCAGCGATTCAACCATAAAAACACAGATGTCATGCTTATCGCACTGCGTAATCGGAAGTCCATCCACAAATACCATTTTGTATATATATTTTTTTGATCAGCAAATGTCCACATCTTTGGGTTAGTGCGTCTTTCTGACACCCTCGTAAGTCAGATCCAGGATTTTCCTCTGCGCAATCACTACGCCAAGTCTGTTTCTCATAGCCGGTAAGGAACATACAATACATGAGGATATATTTAAAAATTTTACATATGTAATACCAAACCCATAACAATTTTCAACCCATATTTAATAAGTTCATCTCGCACCAACGCACCTTAAATTACCGCAAAAGTCAAGTTTTCATTCATAAAAATGTGTCGGAACTTAACTTTTATGACTGCGACCGCTACCTGTTGCAGTGATGCTTTCAAAATGAAATAAAAACCAAAAAACAAAACACTCGCTGTTAATGGTATCGAAATGGGCTTTTAATATCCATCCCCCTCTTTCCATCCCCCTCGCTTCCGCCAAGTGCGAATGTGCGCGCGCCATCCTTCAAAACGCCAAATCGCGCATTTTCAGCATTTTCGCGTAGTTGTTAACATTTTTGTTAGTGGATTGTCGGCACTTCACCACACTCACTGTTTTGCTCGTATTTGTAAATTTTATTGTGCATTTTATGTTTTTAGCGTTTTGTTGTTGTTGTTGTCGTTGCGATTGCGCTGCTTGTGGTTATTGTTAGTATTGTTGTTGTGTGTTGTATTTTTTTCGAATGTTTCAGCATTGGAGAAATGGTAACTAAAACGAGTAATAAAATACAAGAATGCTAACAAGTTTGCTCGTAAAGTGAAGTGTTTATGACAGCGACACGCCGCACCGTCACAACGTTCAGCCGTTTTGGCTATTGAAGCGCTGAGCCGCCGAGCGTTTATTAAAACATTAACAGCGAATAAAGTTGGCTGATTTATTGCGAATCAACAATTTAATTAAGAAAATTTATTTGATCGCATTTATTGCACCGAAACAATCACACACACACACACACACACACAGAGATCAAGGTGTGTATTGAAGTGTGGTTACAACAACAATAGTTACAACACAACGTTGTCATTTCTAACACAACGAGTTACAAATGAGCAACAACAACGACTGGCTGTTTACTATAAAATTTTAGTAAGAAACCGCACCAAAGTCATTGAAGAAAGAAATTTTATGACGCACACACACAAACCCATGCACACTCATACTCACACAAATTGCAAATAAACGACGTTTTGTAAACAACGCGCACATTTTCTTGGCAATGTTCGCTGCGCTTCGTCCTATCACTTTTATTTTATTCAATTTGTGAAATGAAAAACAGAAAATAGAAAGCCGGAAAATGCCAGCAGCTGCTGCTGCCGACTCTTTCTCTTCTCCTCTCTTCTCTTCGTCTTCTTCTTCCTACAATTGAGCTGCCATATTGCCATTTTCTATTTTAATATTTTAAAATACTTGAACGCTTTCCATTTAACGTTTTCTTCCCATTTGCTGCTAGTTTCGCCATAGTTTTGTTGCTTTAGTTGTTGCCGTTTTTGTAGTTGTTGTTGTGCGCTTCTAATTAATTTAATCGGCATGCGAAATATGCGCGCAAGGCGTACGCGGCCAGTCGTCGTCGTCGCCGTTGTCGTTGTTGTCGTGTGGGTTGTCGCTGCCTGCGTCTTCATGGCCAGCAAATGACTTCATAGTGGCGGCGCGCTGATTGTTGGCATTTCGCTGTTGGTTCAAATTGAATTTGGCTTTTAGTCTGCGCTGCCATTAGCCGCCAGCCATCAGACGGCAAACGGCAGCAACTGCCAGCCATTGCAACTGTGCGCCGTTATCCGCTTCATCCGCCTCATCCGCTTCATCCGCTCTGCGGATCAATGCGAGTGCGAATAATGCACTTTTCCGTTCCGTTCGCCAGACTTATTGGCACTCGCTACGTGAGACCGACGGACAGCGGGGCGGCGCGCAATGGATTTAAGTGATTGCATTCGCAGCGCTGGCTGCACAGCAATCAAACGCGACGCAACGTCACTGCTGCGACCCTAAGCAACGCCTCAGTAATGTAGTAGCGTAAGTACCAGAAGCGGCCCCCGAGCACATAAGGCAAATATTTACTGAATGCTCTCAACGCTGCTGCACTCGAGGCAACTATTGGCTCGACTTTCGAAATGATTTCTGTCTATTAAAATTGTTGTGTCCGCATAAAATATACACAAATCATATTTAAGCAAATCCAGAGAAATATGGCAACTGTTGGCCATCAGCGCTGAGTGGTTAAAACTAGTTTTTTTTATTGTTGTTGTTGTTGTTGTTAGTGTGTTGGCATTTGCATTTGGCTGCTTGGCGTATAGTCTTTTTGACAATGCCGCTGGCGACTATTCAATTTCAGCGCTGCATGAGTTGCAATTTGGCGAAAAGATTTTTGCAGTTCTGCGTTTTTCATTAGAAATGTTAATGCATTTTAATAGTTCCCCCGCTGATGAATAATGTAGTGGATTTCATGCTGCTTGTTCACTAATTTTAGAAAAAAAGAACCAGATTGAGTTTTCCACATTTAATTCATAATGAGCCTGTGGCCATTTGAATTTCATTCAACCTGTGGCGCACAAAATATTTCATTTTGGAGGGGGTTGGTACACAACTGCTGAGCTCAATACTAATTGAAATCATAGTTGCTTCCTAAAATGTTTGTAATTTACAGATATGTGAAAGGAATGGGAACCCCAAAACCCCCCTTGAGTGCGCCACTGCATTCAAAATTCAATAGCAGACTCATATCAGTTTTATCACATAAACGAAACCGGTTTAGCTTTCTTACCAATAACAGTGTTGCCAGATCAGGAAATTTCCTTCTAGATTTAGGAGATTCTTGGCCTTTTAGGAGCATTTTTAAGAGGAAGAATTGTTTAAGAGAAAGTTTAGGAGATTTATATTTTATGTTAGGGGATTTTTCGGATCCTTAGAGTATTTTTGGGAGATTTTTGGATAACGAAATATGATGTATTGGGAACACTGGCAACTATTTTAAGTCAAAGCACCCTATTGTGTTAAAAATGTTTAAGCTTACAAAATGTAAACTCGTTCTATCTCGTTCTCACTTATTGCTGTCACAATGAAATTCCGCCAAAATTGCTTTCTTTGTTTAATTCATTTGTTATATTTTTTGTTTTTGTTAAGTTTTTGTTGTTAAGCTGAAGATGAATAAAAAAAAGGGCTGCATTAAAAAAATTATATGTACAGTATAATCCCGATAATCCGGACAATTAAAAACCAAACACTGTCAGAAATATCGAAATGTCCGGATTAGCAAGATTACAAAAAAAACGATAAAAATACTACTGAACATAAATGAAACTTATTTTTTATTGAATTATAACTATTTTTGATTAAAAAATGTATTTTTAATATTTTATAAACATTTGCAACGATTTTGAAAGAAATTCGTAATTTTCGTTTGGCGAAATTTTGTTTCATGTTTGTAGAAATTGTAGAATTGCCTACATTGTACTCCACTGACAGTTGACGAAGTGACTGTTCTCGATTTATTTTGTTTAAAATTTCTTTTTTCTGGCCCAACGTTAAGAATGTACGCTATAGGTGCCATTGTTAATATTTAATGTAGTTTACACAGTTAAATTAAACTTTTATAATTAATTAACACCACTGAATTTATTCAACCTCCTGTTTCACACCTGAACCAGCAAATACGACAGAAAAAGAAAGCATATCGATTTTCACTTGAATTTCTTGCATTGTATGAAAACATATATTTAAATTAAAAACGGGGAATTCCCGTAAAAAAGCGGACCAAAATTAGTGTCCGGATTTTTTAGTTAAATAAAATTTGTGGAGTCCGGATCACAGAGTCTACAATAGAAATCAATTGGGTGTCCGGATTACCGCGTTGTCCGTATTAGCGAGTGTCCGAATTATCGAGATTGTACTGTATATATTTTTCCAATATTTTTTATGAGAAGTTAAATTTCTTTAAAATGACGCAAATTAAAAAACAATTTTAAGACATTTTTTTTAACTTTTGGGAGTAAATTTCAGTATTTTTTTAAGATTTAGGAGAAAGTCATTTCAGGTATCTGGCAACACTGGCCGATAATACGCACAAATGTCTTTATATGTACCTACATTCCGAAATGTTCTGTCTATGACTTTAATTTCACAATGTTTAAATTTCAAAAGGTAACCGCTAAACTGCGCTGCAAATATATAATCTGATTGCCAAATGAAAGCCGCTCGTAAGCGTGTCTTAAGTTAGTAATTAATGCCACATAAACATGGGTTCACTGAAAGCCAATTTGCTTGGTCACTTTTTGCAGGCTGGCCACACAAACTGAGTCGAATGAAATATAATCACTTGGTGCCTTCACATTTGATCTAAGTCTGCATTTTATTACTGAAGCCATAATCAATGCTGACTTGTGTAATCGATTTTCTTCTTAACTTCAATATTTCACTCAACCTTAAAGCTTGCAGCCAGCGTCTGGCCGTAAACTAAGCTCAGCTGCCAATCTCGACACTTACATTACCTATGCCGCATTCATTGCTCCGTCAGCTGCACATAAGCTGCCGCTGCTGCTGGCAATAATTTCCGCTTAGACTTTGCTCCATTTTCTTCGCTTCGCTTCGCTTTCTAAGCAAACTTTCATGCTTAAACCTCAATAAGCCGCACACGTTGCTGCAGTGAATTACAAATTGCAGCAGCCGACGGTGAACGGCTGCAAGGGGGAGCACAGCGACCAGCAGACCGTTGATAAGGACAGCGTCCGACTTGTGCAAGTCGCACACAAACTTAAACCGGAATAAACGAAGAATCCGCCAACAGCAGCAACAGAAAATGAACAACCAAAAAAATATCGAGATTACCAGAGTGCGGCTGCTGATGCTGCACATCATTGCCGTTGCAACGCGGGTTGTACGAAACGTCCCTTCCCCGCTCGCATGCAGCCATTTGCTCGCACCTGCCAGCGAACATGGCTGCACCGCCGCCGCCGCCGCGCTTCACTCCGCCCTTCGTATGTGCGTTTCTTTCTCTCCTCCTGCCGCTCTCTGCTCATCGAAAGTCCATCTTGTGTTGCGCCACTGCCATTGGCAATGCAGTTGGCTGCAATTTATTCGCTTCGCATTTTGCTCTTCACACACCTTAGCGTCCACATGCGGCCGTCGCCATGCTGTCATCATTCAGGCCAATATTGAAATTTCGCAATCGATCCTTTTCGATGCCGTTGCCAGCTTCGGTCTGCACAACGAGCACTGTGCGCTGACTTGATGCTATTGTTTCTTGTTGTTGTTGCTGTCGGTGGAAGTGTGCACAGTGGCACAAACGAGCACATGCGCACATCAGTCGCAAAAATGTTTCGAAGCGCCATTTTGTGAAGAGAAAACTGCCAAAAAGTTGACAGATTAAATGAATTGCAAGTGTGGGCGTGGTGTATGTAAAAGAGGTTTTCTATTGTTTCTAGAACTCAGAAATTTCGTATTTTCAAAATAGTTCAAATGGACATTTAACTCATGGAATGTTTAGTTAATGATAAATTTTGAATGTAAATGAATAATTACTGTATTATTACTTTCTAAAGAATAAAAAAAAATAATAATGGGAAATTCTAGTCTAGAGAAGGATTTTTTTTATGAAACTAACCACAGCTTGTTTAAGAAATATTGAAAGCAAAAATTAAAGAAGGTGAATTTTTAAATGAAATTAGTTTTTTATTTAATAAAAGAACATATAATTAAACTAGCAGCGCCCGCAGCTTTGCACGGAAGTTGATAGTTGATCCCGTCAGATTTCGATTTTCGAAAAATTAAAAAACACATGTCGAATTATTTCTCACCAAGAGTACTTTCACCAAGTTTGAAGTGAAAAGGCGTAAAAAATCATATTTCTTCATACAAAATTTTAACCCATCGTTGACTTTGAGAGATTTTGATTTTCGAAGAAATGAAAGATTTTTATGAAAAAATACTTTTCTAAGTATTTCTCATTTGAAGTGCTTGTACCACAGTTGAAGTCAAAAGGCCCATAAAATCTTGTTTTTTCATACAAATTCTTAACCAATAGTTGATTTCGTCAGAATTCGATTTTCAAAAAAATTAAAAACACGTGTCGAAATATTTCTCACTAAGAGTACTTTCACCAAGTTTGAAGTCAAAAGATGTAAAAAATCATGTTTCGTCATACAAACCCCCCGAGAGATTTTGATTTTCGAAGAAATGAAAGATTTTTATGAAAAAATACTTTTCTAAGTATTTCTCATTTGAAGTCAAAAGGCCCATAAAATCTTGTTTCTTGATCCCGTCAGATTTCGATTTTCAAAAAAATGAAAAAAAGTGCCGGATTATTTCTTACCAAGAGTACTTTAAACTTTTAACCCGTCGTTGACCCAGTCAGATTTTGATTTTCGAAAAAATAAAAACATTTGAAGTTCTTTCACCAAGTTTCAAGTCAAAAAATCATGTTTCTTCATACAAACTTTTAACCCTTGGGTCACCCCTTTAAGTTTAGATTTTTTTTATTTATTTATTTATTTCAGCCAAATGATACAAAATCTACAGGCTAGAAACTATAAATGAATTAACACTTAAAATAAAAAAAGGCAATTTAAATAAGAATAAAACTTAGAAACAAGTTCTTTGAACTTTTCTTTTGAAATACAAAAATCAATATCACTGAAATACGCTAATTTATTAAATTCTAGGAGCGACCTAACAAGAGGTTGATTTAAAGCATAGTTTGTTCTATAGTTTTTTATAAAAAATATCTTATTTAAGCGAGTAGTTCTGATAGATTTTCAAACAAACAAATTGTTAAATTGTTAAATTGTCAAATTATTATACATGATTTTTTCGTAGTCTTTCCGAATACGCACCTTAACCCATTGTTGACACCGTTTTGATTTGTGAAAAAATAAAAAATACATGTCAAATAATTTTTTATTTGAAGTGCTTTTACCAAATTTGAAACCAATAGGCCCATTAAATTGCATTTCTTCATACAACACCTTGTTACCCCTTTAGACCCCGAATTAAAAAGACATTACGTCTTAGCGGAGGTTAATTTTTCAAGATGTACCTACAGTTCAAATTTCATATTTGTAGCTTTAGCGGTTTGGGCTGGGCGATGATGAATCATTCAGTCAGTCAGTCAGGACAAACAATTACATATATAGAGAGGAAGATAGGAAGACAGGCAAAAGACAAAAAGCAGAGCGAACAGAGGTGCAGATGAACCGAGAAAGAGCCAAATCAGAGACCAAATTAATGAACTATCAGAGGAGTTTTCTAACAGAGACTTACAAATTGGGAAAACCATTTCTCTATTTCTGTAGTTTAAGTATACCAGTAGCACAATTATAAAAAGAATTTGTAATTTCACAAAAGTTATTTTCGAGTTTTAATTTTTCTTTTTAAATCTATACGATTAAGCCCACTGTGTTCATAAATAATCCATTGTGAGTAGTGCGCCAGCAACTAACAACAACCACAAAAGTTGAACAAATTTCTGCACACAAACCTACAACAAAAACAACAACGACAACGACAACGACAGCAATGACTATAGCAACAGCAACAAATGTAACAACAACAACAAGAACATCAACAAAATCATTTTGACGTTCACATTTACTGCCCAACGAAGCGAATCGAGTTGAGCTGCAGCAAAGCGAGTCGACTGGAGTCGAGAACGCGCAGACAAGCGCCAAATGCAATTTGCCTCATTTGAGCAGCGCGGCAGCAAATGTGGCATGCCCGGCCATTGATGCCACAACGAAGGAAATACATTTTTTATTTATCTCATCCTTTAAGCAGTGGTCGGGCGTTGCAGGCGCAAGTGGCTGCAACGCGCACTCTCGTTCGTATTGATGGAGCGAAATGCTGGCAATAACAGCGTCTGATCGCAGTTAGGTGCTGCCAACATCACTGCCACAGCCAGACAGACTGCGCCGAACATTTGCTGTATGTAGTTCTTTGTTGTTGCAGTTGTTTTAGTGGCTGCTGTGGCTGCTTGATGGCCCGACGATAATGTTGGCTGTGCTCAACTTCTCCATTTGTCTTGCATTTATATATTATATTTTTATATAAATTACAGCGCACACAACTATATACTATACATGGCTATATACTTGTGTGTATATGCGTGGAGTGGCGTTGTATTTATTTATATATGTTTGTATGAATGTATGTTATGCAAATAATTTGTGCAATTTATATGCATAAAAATATGCGTTGCCTGCATGCGATGCGAATGCGACTGCAGCGGCATTGCAGCTAGTGCGTCTGAATGGCCATGGCCCATCATTTGGGGTCGGTGATGATAATCAGCGCGACAGCGATTCCGGTGGCGGCGACACAATGATGATTATGATGCCGCTGGCATAATGCGGGCGCGGGCTGAGGCCGAGGTATCAGCTGCTGAATATTTATGTCACGGAATGCAAATGTCGTCGTTGGGGACTGTTGTGTAGTGCGTCAGTGCGCCACAACAGTTGCCTCAATGTCAAAGCGAAAAAGCTGATTCTTGTGCTTTTGAACTCTGCAAGAAACAGTCAACTTGTCAATGGATTTAAATCAAGTTTGTGCTGTCACCAAACTCAACCACTGAAAGACTAGAAAATTTATGCAGAGAATAAAGATTCAGCCAATGAGAAGGAAAAGGAGTTGGGGTGGGGTGTGACTATGTGTAGCACGTAGAGTGGGAATTCCTCATAAAAACATTAAAAATATAGCAACTCAGAACCGGTTGCCGACTGTGTTCTGTGCTATGGCTGTTGTAGTTAATGTTGTTGCACTGCACCGTTTAAGGCCGGTTTTTGCGCACCCATTTTCCATTCGCCTTTGCCTTGTCTGGTCAACTTTGCATTGCATTTGATATGCAAACTGCATTTTGACATTCGCATGTAAATGGCGCACTACTCAAATGCACTAAACGTTTATGTCGTTTAATGCATTTCTGGCCACTCTGCAGCAGTTGCAGTGCCAATTGGCCAATGCAAAATCAATGCTTACCAATAACACCGTGCGACAGCATTTTTCACACCGGAAAAAACCCATATGGGCGTGAAACTAGAGACCAAACATAGTAATACTGCGTACTCAGTTTTTTATTTCTACATCCCTTGTCCTTTTAAAAGGGACTTAAAAATTTTGTAGGGGATACAAAATTTAAAAAATATTAAAAATACTTAGCCTCGTTAGAATATGGCGATATGTATATCAAATGAAAGAGGAAAGGCTCAAGAATTTAAATAAAATTTATTTTTTATCTTTTTGTAAAAAAAGGATATCAAAAAGGTGCTTTGAAAATTTTAATCCTTTATATCCTTGAAAATTTATATAGAATTTTCTTGAAAAGTAAGTTTGTTAAAATCCCAAATCTCCCCGATCACGTGTCAAAATTTCATTACTCTAACTTTATTAGTTCGAAAGTTATTAAAAAAAGGCGGAAGCTGCAATTCTAATGAAGTACAAAAATTCTATTTTTTTTGAGTATCAGTATTTTAAATAATAAAAAGATACAAAATCAATGAAGCGAGAATAATGAAATTTTGACACGTGATCAAGGAGATTTTGGGTTTTAACATATTTACTTTTCAAGAAAATTCTATATAAATTTTCAAGGATATAAAGGATTAAAATTTTCAAAGGACCTTTTTCATATCCTTTTTTTACAAAAAGATAAAAAATAAATTTTATTTAAATTCTTGAGCCTTTCCTCTTTCATTTGATATACATATCGCCATATTCTAACGAGGTTAAGTAATATATTTTTTATATTTTTTTTATTTTGTATCCCCTTCAAAATTTTTAAGTCCTTTTAAAAGGACAAAGGATGTAGAAATAAAAAACTGAGTATGCAGTATTACTATGTTTGGTCTCTAGTTTCACGCCCATATAGATTTTTTCCGGTGTGAAAATTTTTTTTAATTTTTGTCGCACGGTGTAATTGATAAAATGGCTCAATTTCCTGGTCAGCTTTAATCTTCACAAAATCGCAAACTAACAACAAAACATAAAAATTAAATTATAAATATTCCAAAAATGTTCGTTACGTGCCGGTGCGTTGCACTTTTCGGCTGCACAATGCACTTTCACTTTTATTTGCCAACACAAATTCGCAGTCTGTCCATCTATTTGCCTGAAATGGCCTCTTGTTTCATTAGCTGGCAGATTGCTGTTTGATTGTTGTGGAAATGGACCGTCGCTTCTACGTGTCGGCCAGCGTCAATTGTTCCTCCTGCCTCGGACTCTCACTTTCGCCGTTGGGCCATAAATTAAAACGCACAGACTGTGAATACTCGAGCCGCCGGTCTGCAGTAGCGTAAAAAATGATCGGAAACAGAAAATTTGTATTTTTCGGTTAAAAATGAAGCATTACAAATTGCCGCCGAACCAACAAAACTGCGTTTAACAAGAACTACATTCAATGGATGGTGAAATGAAAAACAAAAGCAACAAGGCAGCAACAATAAAAGCAACAAACTATGCTAAAACAAGCAGAGAATATGGGCCAAAGGGTTTCAGCGACAGCAAAGTGCACTGTGAGAAAAAAATGGCAAAGTATGAAATAAAATATTTTGAGTGCCATGGATGGATGGTAGGATTGAGAGAATCCAGAAATTATTCCTACACTTTGCATTGCGTAATTTACGTTTTACAGATCCTATGCCCAACTATGAATTGCGCTGCTTATTGATTAACTGAACCCTAATTCCCAGTGAGCCTCACAGTCTCACTTTCAAATGGTGATAAATCCAAAAGATTTTCGATTCCATTATTTTATGTAATCCTCTAATGGAATGTTAGAATTATATTGCATTTATAAATTTAACATTTTAGACAGTTTTTGTACTTTGTAAACAAATGTTTTCAGAAATTTAGATCATATAAACCTGACAATCTCACTTCTGGGTTTACGTTACTTTTAAAATTCTGGGATTTAGGGTTAAAATCTTTGCAAAATAGGAAAAAAATCATGTCTTTGTCTTTCGTCTTTGGTGTACTCCGTGGCGTTGTTGACTATCCCGCAATCCCCGAGAGGATTTTCCTGAATATTCAAGCCAGATCTCTTCCATTGCTCAGAGTTCTTCCATCTTGGTCTTTTTAGGTCTTTGTATACTCGAGGTGCACCTATGTCCAGAGTCTTAACTCAGTTCAATAAAGTCTCCAAATTTTTTGAGATTGATTTTTCAGTTTCAAAAACGATTCATGAATTCTTTAAATCTTTTTTATACGTAGCATAGATTATGTTTCTCTCCAATTCTTAAGTATCTACAGTATCTACAGTATCTTAAATAAATAATTAATAAATAAATAAATATATAAATTAATAAAAAAATAAATAAATAAATAAATAAATAAATACATGAAAAAATGAATAAAGGAATAAATGAATAAACAAATAAATAAATAAATAATAAATAAATAAATAAATAAATAAATAAATAGATAAATAAATAAATAAATAAATGTATAAATGAATAAATAAATAAATAAATAATAAATAAATAAATAAATAAAATGTTCATACTAATCAAACAAATTAGCCTTTTTTGAGCCTATGGGGTTGGAAGTGTGAATGATGCGATCCCTTAACCCATTCTAAGCAGGGACCGGAACACAGTTATTTATGAAAACTATATTTGAAAAATTTACTCTGAAGGAAAAGTCATACAAATAAATGAAAAATACCAATAGATTTCTTTTCGCACGGAGATTCAAAGTTGGCAATAAACTTTTTTTTTAATTTTTATGGAAAAATGTAAAAATAAGAATTATTTTTTATATATCTTGTAAACATCCTTCAATCACAATTATTTTTGATTTTTTTCATATAAGTCCACAAATAACGGTTTTATTTCAATTTTTATTTAAGTTGTCCTAAGATAACAATTATTGGTGACTTTTATTTTTTTAGTCATCAATAAAAATCATTCAATGACTTTTATTTATAACAGTCATTAGTAAAAGTCATTCAATGACTTTTATTTTTTAAGTCATCAATAAAAATCATTCAGTGATTTTTATTTATAAAAGTCATCAATAAAAATCATTCAGTGACTTTTATTTTTCAAGTCGCAATATAAAAGTCATTTTCATTAATGCATGCAAAAGTTATGATTCTTCCAGGAAACAGAGTTGTCAGGACAGGTCTTGTTAAGCCGATCAGGAATATATATACATTGCGATATTTAATGAATCCAGTAGTGCGATTAATGAAAATGACTTTTATATTGCGACTTAAAAATAAAAGTCATTGAATGATTTTTACTGATGACTTTTATTATTAAAAGTCACTGAATGATTTTATTGATGACTTAAAAAATAAAAGTCACTTGCTGATTTTTATTGATGAATTAAAAAATAAAAGTCATTGAATGATTTTTATTGATGACTTTTATAAATAAAAGTCACTGAATGATTTTTATTGATACTTAAAAAATAAAAGTCACTGACTGATTTTTATTGGTGACTTTTATAAATAAAAGTCACTGAATGATTTTTATTGATGACTTTTATAAATAAAAGTCACTGAATGATTTTTATTGATGACTTTTTTAAATAAAAAACGTTATCATAGGACAACTAAAATAAAAATCGAAAAAACTGTTATTTGTTTATTTTTTTATTATAGGATTTTTAAAATATAAATAAAAAATAACTGTTATTTGTTGAGTCATTAAGTAAAAGTAAAAAAATAACTCTTAAACATTGATTTTTATAATAAAACTTATAACTGTTACGGTCCCTGATTTTAAGACAATATAATCATTTATTTTATTATT
This sequence comes from Melieria picta, assembly GCA_964056695.1. Classification (NCBI taxonomy): domain Eukaryota; kingdom Metazoa; phylum Arthropoda; class Insecta; order Diptera; family Ulidiidae; genus Melieria; species Melieria picta. The sequence continues at coordinate 141,203,982 of OZ057398.1, forward strand.
GAAATTTGTAAGCCTATAGCCCTGGTAGCTAGTGCTGATAATTTATTGTGATTTTAATTATAATAAATATAAAATAATAATAATAATGATATCTGTCTATTATCGTTCCATCATAAATTTTTATGTTCTAATGATTAATAAAAATTTTTACAATAGTAAATTATTAAACGGATAAATTGTAGCGCTGGCATCAACGGGTTTCGCCTTTTTCATAATTTCACTCGAGTTTCAGTTGAGAGTTTAGAATTTAATTCTCACATACAGACACTTTTCTTCGCGATTGTTTCGACTGAGATCCTCAACCATCCGTTGCATTGTGTGGTTATTTCCCTCCTCCCAATCACCTTAAATTTTCTTTCCGTGTACTTATGAAAGATGCGCACAGTGCGCGCGTAAAACGCAACTTTATGACCCCGAAAACTGTTTGCAGCGCACACAAATCTGCTCTGACCTGTTTCTGGCCCGTAAATCTCTCGCGCCGCATCACCCTTTCCGCATCGATGTTTTTCTTGTTTTTAACAATTTTTAGCGTGAAAAAATATGGCAATGCAAAATGTGTTTAAATTGTAGGCAAAACCGAAAATAAAATCGAAAATATTTTCGTCTCAACATTTCATCGGAAAGTGCAAACAACGTAAAAATTTCATGCATGGCCATTCGGTTCGAGTGTCGGGGTGCGCGGCTTGCAATCGCCGCAAAAGGGTTAATGAGAAAATGTTTGCTTGTAAAACGCACGCCAACAACAAATGTAAATATTTACGCCACGCACAGTTCAGGCCAACTGAGACCGAGCGGAACGCGTTACTGCGGTGGCGAATTTCCATTCGATTTCGGTGTAGAAAAATCTGCGCCGTTTGTATTGTCGCAGCATGGACACAGATGTCGATGGCAATTTTCGAGCAATATCAAAGTGCCGCTCGTTGTATTGGCCGCAATAATTGGACCAGCGCGGCGTGAATATAGAAGAAATTGAAATATCACCTGCGATATGTATTCTGTTGAATCCATTTCTGTTTTCAATTGAATTTTCTCTGTTGCTTCAACTTTTTTTGTGCTCAAAGTTTCCAATTCAGCCACTGACCAGCAAATATTGACGCCTCATTTCAGCAGATAACAACAAAACATGAGCCGTGTCTTATTAAAAAAATCTATTTGAATAATTAATGCTAAATAAATGTCTAAATTTAAGCGGTCGACTTGTCATTCACGCTACTTTTCCAATATTTGTGCGCTTCGCAGTGCTTATCAATGTCAATGCAATTGAACCCTGACGAATCACTCCATTTACTTGACGTTTATTAAGAGATATTTAAAAAAATGTACACATTAACATTTTATAAAAAACGCACAGCTCGAGAGTTGTGTCTGCTGATATCAAGTTTTGTCCGAACCACATTTCAAACAGAGCAGCCAAACAGAGAAGTACACAATTATATATATGTATATGTATATATATTTAATTATAAATACATATAGACATGCATATTTGTACAAAAAATAGTGATAGCAAATAATGATGTGTGTATGTTTGTCTATACGCGCAGTTGCTGCTTGTTTATACTTTCGGCTGATAAAAATGCGCCAGCAAAAATACAACACAAAAAATATAAAGAAAAAAATCAAAACAGCAGGAATCAAAGAAGAAGTCAAAGAACTAAAAAAAATAAACAAAATGCCGCAACGTTTACGTTTATTTACATTTAAATGCAATACATTTTAAACACTGACAGATCGTATCGCGCGTTGCTGGTTGCCGCCGCATTCACAGTCCTGCTCGCACTCGTAGTTATTATTGTTGTTGTTTTTGTTTTTGTTGTTGGTGCTTATGATACTGAGTTGAAAATCTTATTAGCTCTTGGGCGCTGCTTTTGTGCCGCTTATGTTTTGCTGGCCCGGATTACATTTTGCCTTTTATGCGAACAATGAACAAAATTGTTCACTTTTGCTATCGTTAAGTGATGGTCGGTGTAGTCGAATGTGATGGTGAGCTAAATACAAAATGAATGAAAAAAATATGATTGTATTAGATGATAAATTTTTTTAAACTGTAATTATTAGAAATAATTTATTTGCTGCAGAAAATAAGAACGATTTATTAGCTTTTCGCTAGATTTAATCAACATTTTTGTTCCCAAGAAGTACAATAAATATTAGAAATTGTAAAATCTGTAAATTGGAATTATAATAATTTTGTTCTCTACTTATTGTAGAAAGGTAGTGAAATCTAATTTTTTTGTTATTAAAAATAAAACCTTAACTAACAGCCTACTTCCCGTCTAGTAGTCTTTATTGACTTAAACATTCCATAATAAACTTGACTTAAACATTCCAATAAAATCTGTAAATTATAACTCTTTTTGTTCTTTACTTATTGGAGAAAGATAGTGAAATCTTAATGTTTTTGTTATTAAAAATTCTTTATTGACTTCTACATTCCATAAAACGCACTAATTGATTGATTTTTCGTACATAGACAGTGAAGTCTCAACCGAATCTGAGTGTCTGGTGATTTGTGTAAAAATCTCAAAAGTTTTTTTTGTAACACTAACAGATTCTAGTTCCCAAGAAGTTTGGTTGTAGTTGCTACAAAGTTTAAAAATTCCATAAATATTGGCGAATATGAATTTTGTTTGTGAAACTGGAAATCAGCTGTGACTCAACAAGTCTTCAAACAGCTTTTGGATACATCACTAGTTACAAAATTCCACATTTATTGTAGGTAGGTAGTCAAACATCCAATTGTTGTATGTTTGCAAAAAAGAAATAATAATAAATAATATCAGGTGTACAACTTTGCTTCCGCCGTTTTTTTCCAAAATTAAAAGCTTTATTGCGAAAAAGTGCTTACAGATGTATTATTCAAAGTATTGTCCGTCGCTAGCGACAACTTTCTCCCATCTTTCCGGCAATTTTCGGATCCCGGCTCGAAAAAAGGAGTCCTCTTTTGACGCTATCCATGAAGCAATCCATTTTTCCAATTCTTCGAAGGATTGAAAATGTTGATCTGCCAGGCCGTGTGCCATCGAACGGAATAGGTGGAAGTCAGAAGGGGCGACATGTGGGGAATACGGCGGGTGGGGCAAGACTTCCCATTTCAGCGTTTCCAGGTACTTTTTGACCACTTTTGCGACGTGAGGCCGAGCATTGTCGTGTTGGAGGATGACTTTGTCATGTCGCTCATCATGTGTTGTCATGCCCAGGGCCTTGAGACGTTTTGAAATGGCTTGCTGACTCACTCCCAACGATTCGGCAAGCTCTTCTTGGGTTTGGCACGAATCTTCATCAAGCAATGCTTCTAGTTGTTCATCTTTGAAGGTTTTTTCTCTTCCACCACCATGTTTGTCTTCGACATCGAAATCACCATTTTTAAAACGTTGAAACCACTCCCGACACGTTCTTTCACTCAGAGCAGCATCACCGTAAGTTTCTGAGAGCATTCGATGCGCTTCAGCTGCATTTTTTTGCGAATTGTAACAGAAAAGTAAAACTTCCCGCAAATGGCGAGAATTGGGCACATAAACGGACATTTTCGAGCGTGAATAATACGAAAACAAGAACAACTGTCACTGAAACGGCGATGACAATTCGTTAGGCACTGTCCACACTCACTTTAAAGGCATTACCATCTATGTATTTCAACCAGCCTCAGCCGGTACAGCCACCTATCGGAAAACGGCGGAAGCAAAGTTGTACACCTGATAAATAAGCTAGCTGCAAGATTAAAATTGCTTCTAGAAAAGACGAATAGAAATGCCACATAAATCCATACATTCAAGGATTTAATGATTATGTGAGCTGTTTTTTTTTTCATGTAACCCTTTACACGGTACAGTTGCATATCTGCAACCAACCGTAAAATTGCCCGCAATTTCGGAAGTAACTATCTCTCTTTTCTGCTATCTCTCTTTTCTGCTATTTTACAACTATGCAACGTTCCTTTTTTGAAATACTGGCATTAATAGTGGGAAAAAGTAGCTAAATTTTACTTGACAGCACTTATTTGACCGTTTTTGCGAAAAATTGCACTCATTTATTTTAGTGAAACAAAAGTGATTAAAACTTATTAATAAAAAACACACAAACACTTTGCGAAAAATGCGGAGTAGGGCTATGCTAAAAATTGTCATTTAAAATTAAACATATTAAAATAAAAAAACAAGTTTTATTGCTTTGTTGCATATGTGGAACCAAATTTCTTTTCAAAAAAACCTTACAAAATTAAAGTATATTAAAAAATAAAAAAATACGTGTTTTTTTTAATTTAGGTTTACATCTAAAAAACAACGTTTGATGAAAAAATTCTCTGTTGCCGTGTAAAGGATTAAATTGTGCAATCTAATGTTTTCACAAAAATGTAAAAATGATTCAGAAATTTATTTCTAACAAACTAAATGATACATTTTTGTATTCAAACTGATACATTTTTGTATTCAAACTGATACATATTTTTATTCAAATTGTTCCTTTTTAAACCTTTCTTTTGTGCTATTCCAAAGGGGCCTGCAGGCTTTTGACTTTTGACTTTTTTCTCGAACAAACTTTATAACCCAAAATCTTTAGCAGTTATGACACGAATGGCTACACATAGAACTTTATTGGGTTCTTAGTAATACCACATGAAGATCCTTCTATGAGTAGTAGTAGTGATTCGTTGGAATACGAGTGCTTTTGGCAAACTTCAGTAAACGCTTCAGGCCCAGCGTTGCCAAGATTGCCAAGTGTCATCTTGAGATGGCAGCAAAGAAGCAGAGGACATGTTCTAATGTCTCCAAAGCTTCATATTCCTCGCACATTCTGAAACATTCATTGTCTGTCAAACCCTTCCTAACACTAGGAAGGGAAGGAAGCGCTAGGAAGCAGTGTCCAGTTAATACGCCTATGACCATTCTGCAGTCTGAACGAGTCAATCCGTCCGTCAGTCAGTCAGGCAGTTAAGTGATCATTACTTTTCCAGTTCAGCAGCTAATTATAATCTTTTAGTAATTGTTTAAAAATATAAAAATTGAATTAAAGGGTTAAAATCTTTAAGTATATCCTTTGGGAACAATATTTAAGGTTAGTCCGATGGAAGGACCAAATTAGAAACGAAGATATTTAGAATTAGGTAATTTTATTCTTCTTCTTTTATTAGGTTATTTTATTCTCTCCTTTTGTAGCGCACATTCGGTGTAGCCCATTTTTACCCCAAAACAATCGGCCATCTGCAAAAGGCCGGAACCGCTGACTACGCGCCGTCAACTCACGTCATTGCACTCGCACAGCGTCATAAAACTTGTGATTTTATTGCAATAAATATTAAGTTTTATTATTTGCATACTAATTGTACGCCGCATCTTCGAGTATTTTTTTGCTGTATGTGTGTTTATAAATGTTTGTTGTTGTTGTTGTGCGCTGCATTGTGCACCAATCGGTCGAAGCGCCATCTGCAAATTTTCGCTTTAAAATGAAGGGCGTTGCCGTGCTACAAAATAATCCGCACAGAAATGCAATAAATTTAAATACTTTACGACTATAATCGGTGCATTTGCTTTACATTCAAATAGTTTTATTTTTTAATTATGAATTTTTGCCAAAGACACCACACGAGCGGTACGGCACATCAGTGTGAATCGGTTTTTTTTTGCATACACAAATACATAAGCACACACACACATGTACATATGTATGTATTTATTACTTTGTTATGTTTACCACAATTTGCATGGTTTGTGTTAATTATGCTGCAACTTGCAATTGTTGCACTTTCGTCTGTGCATTGTCAGCATTGACACCAATTATGAGAAATGCATTTAAAATTTTACTACTTTTGTACATCTACATCTGTATATAGTAAAATGCATGTGTATGTGTGCGACATGTTGTTGTTGTTGGCAATCAGTGTCTGCAGCAATAATTGCGCGAATTCTCGGTGACCGACACCAGATGTTCGCCGCTGAACGTTTTCGTGCCATTTACATCCGAATTGCGGCGGGCAATGTGCACTTCATTAAATTTTATTGGCAGAAAATATGTTAGTGGACTAATTGTTTCGAGTCAGACGACAATAGGCTTCCTGTTGCGAAATTGTTGAAAATTGCTGACCGTTTGCTTGACTCGAAATTTAATTGCTATTCAAGGAAAACTATTTAAAAAAACTAATTAAAAAACATTTTGCTAAATCTTCACTCAATTACAAGTAATGTGAATTTATGCAAAAAGTAAATAGTTGAAATCAATTAAATGCTTAAATAAATTCAATTTAATTTAATGTATTTAACTGCTGCACTTAAGTTGTCACTTTATTTTAATAACTTTATTATTTGCAATTTTCTTCTTAATATTGTTTGCATAAATTATAGTTTAGTTAATTACTAAATTTACATAAATATAAGTCTGATGATAGACAAAACATTCAGGGTTTTTTCTTAACATTTCTTAATTACTGCATTTATTCAATTAAAGCTGACTTAGCTCAGTTGTTAGAGCGCTGAGCGGCGAGTCTGAGGGTCACGGGTTCGAATAGCAGTCAATACTAAATATAGAATTAGGTAATAAAAAGTGGCTTAACATTTTCAATACAATATTATAGAACTTCGATTGTCAAGACAGTCAGTTTGGGACGGGGGTTCTTTACAAAACATTTGAGCCAAATACCATTTGAAATCATATTTGCCAATTAAAATTTTTTAAACAAACATATATTTGAGGGTTTTTTGCATTTTATTTGTATTCGCCAGTGGCACAAGAATGGATCGGTTAGGCTGTTAAAGGGTAAAACATTACATATACAATTTCAAACTGAGGCTCTGATTATTATTTATGTATGGATCAGATTATTTATTTATTAATTAATTTAATTGACTGGCACGACAGCCCGCTTACGCGAGACTAAGGCCTAGCTTCCCGCAACCACCCGTGTTGTGCGTGTGAATTTGTAAGCGGGTGGAAGGGATCTACAGTTTTATGCCGGTTCCGAACGGCAGGTTGGGAGCTCTTTCATAAGCAATTTTTACTCTCATAAGTTTGCCATTTCCAGCTGAGAGGACAGCCACCGAAAGAGAAAACGAGTTTTCCCGTTATTTTTTTTAGGTGTTATTACAGGCAGTATTTGAACCTGGGTTGCTGCCTTCGACTCGCGGTCCAACGCACTAACCAACTGAGCCACGGCGGCTATATTTATTTATTTATTTATAGATCATCTAAAAAGTATTTAGAGTAGAGAAGACTATAAGAAAATCATTTAGAAAAGTCTACGAAAAGCGCATGTAAAACATTTTTTCAAGAAGAGCGACGAAAGTCCAACGCAAAAATTTAAAAATGTAATAAAGAAAGAAGAACAAAACTTTGAAATATAATAAATGGAAAACATTTTCTTCATTATGTGCCTTCGTGTTTGATTCTGAACCAATTTGATTCGATCCATAGATGATCAAATCTATATTTCAAACTGAGGCTCTCATTATTATTTATCTATAGATTAGATTGTTTTGTTATAGATCATCTAAAAAGTATTTAGAGTAGAGGAGACTATAAGAAACTCATTTAGAAAAGTCTACGAAAAGCACATGCAAAACATTTTCTCAAGAAGAGCGACGAAAGTCCAACAGAAAAGTTTAAAAATTTAATAAAAAAAGAAACACAAAACTTTGAAGTATAATAAATGAAAAACATTTTCTTCATTATGATTGATCATTTGATTCTGAACCAATTTGATTCGATCCATAGATGATCAAATCTATATTGATTTTACCCATTAAAAAAATCGCTTCAAATCTACTTAAAATTTTTTTTTTGTTTTAGTGGCACATACAGGGGGGTTTTGTGGGTTCAAACCTTCTGCCCAAATATAAAACTTGCTGGTGCAAAATATGGTTTCGATATGCTGTACGATGACCAGCAATAAGGATTAAAGATAAATACTGAAAATGATTCGAATAGACTGGAAGTGGTACTGTTTCTTATAAGGAGTCAACTATACTTTAGAACGAGAGTAGGTCTGACATGTTTAGTCCTAAAACCCAATACCACAAATGGAGTTTTTGGCTACTTTAGCTCCCCATTAGAAAGTTAATGCATACGCACCGATTTGTCCTGGCCATCTGTTCGCCCCTCAACTAACGAGTACTAATGATTTTAAAGAAGTCAATATATTGAAATTAGATTTCTTAGGGTTTGAACTGAGACTGTAACATTTTGTAGCAGTCGAGATATCGGAATAAAAGCTCGTAGGTTATGAACTGAGCCTACAAGTAGGAATGGCAATGAATGATAACCAAATTAAAGTGGCTGGTCTACTTTAGGTACACACACATACAGATACAAGAAAACGAATAGTACAAGTAAATAATAGATACTACACAATGATACACAAAAGAGGGTTTTGGGGTTCAAAACCCCCCAAAACAAACAAACATTTTGTGTAGGAAATATTACGAATCCCTTCCCCCAAAATGAAATCCTGTGTGCGCGTCACAGGTACTACATATAGTATGTACATACAGACATATTTTTGCATAGATGTGCATTATGCACCGTGAATGCCTGCCCATACATATATGTAGTTTTCTATATATTTTTATTTTTTTTATTTTTATTTATTTTAATTCCATTGATTGCTGCGGCCGCTACGACATCAAACCTGTTCTTTAATACAATAAAAATGCTGTAAAAAAAATGCGAACGAAAAATCCGAGCTCCAACTTTATTAACGGGCGAGATGCTGTCGTATTGATAAAGTTTTCATGCAATTATCGTATTATTCGCTTGGAATATTCATGAGAAAAGTTTGCGCAAAATTTATTGCCATTTCCCATTATGTTCGATTATTTCATGCGGACCGAATGTCGGACGTGGCGATGGCTGCTTTCTCGTTATCGTCGACATCAACAACATCGTCAACAGCAGCACTAACAACAACAGTAACAAAAAAAATAAAAACAACAACGGCACTAGCAGCCTCACATCGACCCACATATGCCAAGCTGACCGCACACCGCACACCGCCTCCGCACCTAAACCATCACCATCACCTCCACCTTCAGCTTCAGCTTCACTGCGACAGCTACGAGCGCGCACGCAAACACGTCTTTGTCGAGTTCAGATGCAAATAAAAAAGAACAACAAACTCTCATTGAGAAAAACTAATTTTAAGCAAAAATACATATTTTCCAAGTACACACACTACACTACTATTTGACGGCAGTGTGCTGGGTGGTTGCCACAGTGGAGCAGTCTCTGTAGTCGGTTGGTTGGCTGGGTGGGTGTGTGGGTAGTCTGGTAGTTGCGCAAGGATGGGATTATGATATCTGCATGTTGTTGCATGGCAGCACCAACTAAACGGGTTCGTGCCGCATGCTTACCAATATTTATTCGCACGCACACACGCAAATTCAGCGGGGAGCGCTTTGGCCATTGTGTGCGTGTCTGTTTGCCTATAAAACAATGGAGCCGCAATCAACACTCGCTGCAAATGATCGAGTGTGGCCACTGCAACAACTACACAAATATGGAAATGCGGCAAGGGATAGAGATGAAGTTGAGCATAGAATAGATGTAATATATGTATTGGTTGATTACACCGTGCGACAGCATTTTTCACACCGGGAAAAATCCATATGTGCGTGAAACTAGAGACCAAATATAGTAATATTGCGTACTCAGTTTTTCATTTCTACATCCTTTGTCCTTTTGAAAGGACTTTAAAATTTTGAAGGGGATAATAAATAAAAAAAATATAAAAAATACTTAACCTCGTTAGAATATGGCGATATGTATATCAAATGAAAGAGGAAAGACTCAAGAATTTAAATAAAATTAATTTTGTATCTATTTGTAAAAAAAAGTATATGAAGAAGGTCCTTTGAAAATTTTAATCCTTTATATCCTTAAAAATTTATAACCAATTTTCTTGAAAAGTAAGTATGTTAAAACCCAAAATCTCCTTGATCACGTGTCAAAATTTCATTATTCTCGCTTCATTGATATTGTATCTTTTTATTATTTAAAATACTGATACTCAAATAAATTAGAATTTTTGTACTTCATTAGAATTGCAGCTTCCGCCTTTTTTTAATAACTTTCGAACTAATAAAGTTAGAGTAATGAGATTTTGACACGTGATCAAGGAGATTTTGGGTTTTAACATACTTATTTTTCAAGAAAATTCTATATAAATTTTCAAGGATATAAAGGATTAAAATTTTCAAAAGACCTTTTCCATATCCTTTTTTTACAAATAGATAAAACATTAATTTTGTTTCAATTCTTGAGCCTTTCCTCTTTCATTTGATACACATATCGCCATATTCTAACGAGGTTAAGTATTTTTTATATTTTTTTTATTTTTTATCCCCTTCAAAATTTTGAAGTCCTTTTAAAGGGACAAAGGATGTAGAAATAAAAAACTGAGTACGCAGTACTACTATGTTTGGTCTCTAGTTTCACGCCAATATGGATTTTTTTCCAGTGTGAAAATTTTTTATCGCACGGTGTTACATTCAAACAAAAATTCATTCTATAAACAACCACAACGCGTTTCTGGCTGGCGTTGAGGGTATTTGATTCTTTCATTTGTATACACCTAATTCTGTTTTTACACGGTCTTTTTTTACACGGTTTTGAGTTAACACGGTTTGAAAATAAAAAAATTTTTAATTTTTTTACAAGAGTTTATTCCATTTAACACGAAAAATTCAAAATTTTTTAATTTTGAAACCGTGTTAAATCAAAACCGTGTAAAAAAAGACCGTGTAAAAACAGAATTAGGTGTATTTATATAGATTTTTACTTTCAAAAGATTAAAAATTGTAAGAAAATGTATCTTTTTGATCTCTTATGTCTCTCTCTCGTATAAAATAATCCAAAAATGTCAGCAATGAATTAAAATTTATTTTAATAGTAGAAAAAGATTTAAAAATAAAATAAATAAATAAGCAAATTCAAATTTTACAAACAAGTAAATTGCGTGCAGTCTAAGTACCTCTGACTGTGGCATACTTGTAGGCGCATATTTAATATAAAGTTTATGCTTTTAGTTGCTATCTTTTGTTGTAAATCTGCGCCCCCTAAACCACTGCTGCCACCTGCCATGTGGCGCACCAAAGTTAGTTACATTCATGTGACCATCCGATTACGTTGAGTGCGTTGTCAGACGTAATGTCTTCGACCACAAATCAAATCCCCAAAGTTATGAGACGGCATGTTTGTTTCTCACAAAACCAACATCCAAAAATTGTTCTTGAATAAATTTTCACATAACCCAAGAAGCGACATGTCAAATTGTTGTTTGTCTCTCGCCCATGTCAAAAGTAAAACCCCCCACCAACATCACAGCAGCGTCCACGCCATTGCGCGCGTCTGCGTCGCCATGCGGCAACTGGACCCAACGAAATATCTTCCACATTATTATTTCCTCTGCTTCGTCCATACATATTTTTCCTTCGTATCGCATATTTATGAAGCAGCGCTGCGTCGTCAATGTCCGCGCCATCTTCCTGGTGTCCCTAGTGCCACGACAACGTGTCGTCAACATATCCTTGCCAACTCCTCCGCATGGCTTGCGCGCGCTGATAGTACAGGAACAACCACAACCAGCAGTGGCCAAGAATTTTTGCTTGTTATATTGCACGGATTGTTAACCCAACTATATTTATTGTTTTTGTAACATGAAAATGTACTTTCGAAAAAAAGCAAACAAACATTACCAGCGACAAAAAACAAAAGCTCGTTTTTGGCAAAAATTCCGTGATTGGGGGGAACGAAAATTTGTTGAATTTATATTGGCGAAGCGTGTTGTGGCATAAATGGCCGACAGCGAGGTTTTTTTTTGCAATTTAATATTTTTTCCATTAACCGAACAAAAAAATTACTTACACACAAGAATCACCAGTAGGAGAAGAAGAAGCAGAATCGGGCGCAGCTGGGCATAAAAATATAGTCGGTAGTGGTGACTGAAAGTGGGAGAAGTGGAAAATTGTGCACGTCACCGTGAATTTATGTACATTTTCACACTTTCAATAGTAAATATGAATATGGATGAGTTGAGTGGGGGGAGTGGGGCGGCGTGTTTAAAAGATGTGGGGATGCTACATTTAATACGGTCTGGTTGACAGAATGCATCGGTGCACAATTTTATTTATTATACAAAAATATTCGAAATTGTTTATTGTGTCAAAACTATGAAGAAATATGTGAAGCAGACAATTTCAGCAATTAAAGTTGATGGGAAGTATGAGGTGGTTTATTTAACGAAAGGATTTTTACAAAATGATTTAAGGAGAGTTTTCTAAATTTAACTGAGTCGATAATTTTTACAAATTTTTATAACGTTCGTGGATTTGTTATGCGCGGATTCTAGAATTTTGGGAACCTTCTTTAGAAAAATTTGCAATAAAATAAAGTTTGAATTGAACTCTTGTAGTTTCAATTCGTATTAAAGCTTTCAGGATTTTTCTACAATGTGAAAGAATAATCGAGGCTAATATTTGATGGATATTTTGTTCCAAGAAATAGAACAGATTCTAAGGCGGACATTTGGTGCGTGGGGGGTGGTGGTCTGTTTTTGTAAAAATTTGTACAAAGTTTTACTGGATGCTGTTTGTGTACGCCAAATCTTTTGCAACGAGAGAGAAACTGAGAGCGTAAAGTGACTATTTATTTCGTAAGAACTTGCAAGTTTTTACTGGAGAAATTTTTGCCAGTAACTTTTAGCCAGTAAGTAGAAGAACAAGAAAAAACATACGATTGGCTTATTATTAAGTTATTTAGGAAAATAAGAATTATTTTTTATTTATATTTTAAAAATCCTATAATAATTATTTTTGATTTTTTCATATTAGTCCACAAATAACATTTTTTTCGATTTTTATTTTAGTTGTCCTATCATAACAATTATTCTTGACTTTTATTTATAAAAGTCATGCATAAAAATCAGTCAGTGACTCTTATATTTTAAGTCATCAATAAAAATCATTCAATGACTTTTATTTTTTAAGTCATCAATAAAAATCATTCAGTGGCTTTTATTTATAAAAGTCATGAAAAAAATCATTCAATGACTTTTATTTATAAAAGTCATCCATAAAAATCAGTCAGTGACTTTTCTTTTTTAAATCATCAATAAAAATCATTCCGTGATTTTTATTCTTTAAGTCATCAATAAAAATCATTCAATGACTTTTATTTTTTAAGTCGCAATATAAAAGTAATTTTCATTAAGGCATGCAGAAGTTATGATTCATCCAGAAAACAGAATTGTCAAGTCAGGCATTGTTGAGTCGATCAAGAATATATATACATTTCGATATTTAATAAATCCAGTGCTGTGATTAATGAAAATTACTTATATATTGCGACTTAAAAAATATAAGTCACTGAATGATTTTTTTCACAATTTTTGGAAACATTTGGAGGCACATGAAACGAGCAAAGACCATTTCGCTTTTGCATTAAATGTCTCATTAAACTTAAGTTTCCCTGCAGCTTCAAACCTCAAATGAATCTTCTAGATCAGCTTTTTTTTACGCTCCTGTTTACAACCTTTTTTCTGTGTTTTGTGAATGTGCCAAGTCTCACTGGTGTAACGAAGAGTTGAAACAAATTCTTACAAATTTCTGTTTGTTTTCATTTTTGGATAGTTTCGTTTTTGGTAGCGCAAGCTGGCGTACTCTTCTGATATTTTTTTCTCGATAATTTTTACTTGAAAAGTTCCCTATTGTGTTTCCAGGAATCAGGGTCGGATTCAGAAAAATATTTCGGGGGGGCGGGGGTTTCAAAAAAGAATTCTTTAATATTCATAAAATGCCAAAAAATTCCTTTTAATTTGTATGTAGTTTTAAAGTCAATCCTAATATTTCGGGGGGGGTTTCAACCCCCAAACCCTCCTGAATCCACCACTGCCAGGAATAGAGCACAATGTCTGCCAAATATCCGCCTCGCTCTTTTTCTATTCCTTGGAACACAATATCTACATCTGGCTCGTCATTTATTTTGCAAACATTAAAAATCCATAGAAGTGAATACTTTGAAGTGAAATTTATTATTTATATTTTCTAACAAAATGTTATGTTTTTCTGTTTATTTAAATTAAGTTTTCTTGTTGACAGATCCTATAAAATAATGTAAATACTGATTATTAGATTCTGAAAAGTACCAATTGCAACAATTTTGAATAAACAAAATCTAAAGGCTTCAATAATTTTGAACTCCTTCCTAACTCCATCAAAGTTTAATGGAAAATATTAATTTCATTCATTATAGCAAGCAATTTATTTAAAATATTTGCATATTTTTTCTACTTTCAGTTAATTCGCACAAAAATGTGGAGACAGCGTGAACCCCAACAAATCTGGGATAATGGCTAAAGGTAATTTTCCGCAAATTGGCATCTAAAATTTCCCAGAAAAACGCGTGCGTCAAAATGCTAAAATGTCTAATGTCGGGGGGATGAAGTGGGTAAAGGGAACAGCTAATAGTTGCGCTTTAAAGGAGAAAGATTGCGAGTAGAGGAATCGCAGCAAATGGGACACAGGTGCAGACAGTTAGCAGCAGCCTGCAGGGACAAGGGACACGATTTCATTTCGCAATGAAACGAACGCAATTTTACAATAAATGAGACTTGGCGCAATGTTGCTACAAAAATGTAGCACTTTAAACATATTGTATTTAGCTAGTTATATATATATATGTATGTATATATATGTATATATGTACATGTAGTATGTGCGCCATATTGTATGTGTTTTTATGCGTTTTTGTAGTCGAGTTTCTGTTGCCTTACACCCGGTTTGCCAAATTACATAATGCAATTGCGGCCGGAATGGGGTGGGGGAAGTCATTTGTAGGGGTAGCGGTGTGCACGAGTATGTGTGTGTTTTGAATATGAAATAGTTTGAATATCGTCATTTCACCTTTGCAATTTACTTTTGAGCTGATCAGCAACGGACGTGGGGTGCGGCGCTGCTCAACGAACAAACGAAAGAACGAATGCATGAACGGTTGGTTGGTTGGATGCATGAATGGATGGGCGGATGGATTCTGACTGAAAAATTGATGAAATGTAATACAATAAAAGGGAAACATTTCCATATACGCGGCAGAGCGTGTGCGACATTTGGTTAAGATTTAGCTGGGAGGATAACCAATGAAAGAAACAAGTTGCGCTCTGCACAGTGCGAGATGGCAGCTTTCAACTGACGACCGGCAACCGCGTGCTGGAGGTGAATTGTAGAGCTCATTGGACGTTGGGTGGGTTGGTTCGATTTTGCTGCTCGTGTGCTGATAAATTGGTATAACATTCCCCAACCATTCATTCACCTGCTGTTGCCGACATTGGCCGTAATGGGTTCTTAACTAAGTGGGTTGCCAGCGTTTTGCGCACGTGACATTGCGCTGTCGAGCTCGAAAGGTACGACTATGTGACATATTCACAATTTTCGTTTATGGTTTTGCAGTCGAGCAGAGCAACGGACCAACTGCGCCGCAGTGACTAAATATGTTTTGGTTAATAGATAGTTTTGCAAGTGGTTCAGTCCCCCACGAAATGTGTGTTTTTCGTTTTAAGCGAACTTTAATATCGGTCACATGTGGCCGCTTATTTGTCTGCTTGTCAACTCAAAGTTCGCCATGGCGCACGTTTTCATTAACTCCAATCCCGACTACAACAACTAATGAGTTACACGAAATTGCATGTCGTTACTGTTGTTCCCACTACGTGTTGTTGTAATAATGCCGCACATTGACATGGAATTGCCATTCGTTGTTGCGGTCGAATCATTGCCACCCACCTTGCCGACAAGCAGCCTTCGTCGCCGGCGCGTTCTGTCGCCAGCAGCCATTCGAATGCAGTCAGTCGCACCAGATACCCCGAAAATTTAATAAACACGCAAACAAGCAAATGAAACCAGCTAACAGGCCCACAAGCAAAAGTAAATTACACACACTATGGCCGAGTCTGTACGTTTGCCTGGCTGTGTCCGTTCATTTGTCTGTTCTGTCTGTCTGTTCTGTCTGTCGTGTGTGCCTATCGGCCTGGCTGTGCTTGCTGACTTAAATAGGGGGAAAATTTTCGTTGCGTTGAATGCTGCCGAATCATGTGGCAGAAATTAAGTTGACATAAATTAATCATTGACTTGCCACAACGCAACAGCTCAGCGTTATTTGCTTTTTGCATTTATTGAACTGTCAGCAATTTGGTGTTTTTTGAAATTTTCGCAACTTATTTGCGGTTTGAATTCTGTCGCATGTCATACATAACTAAACGTAAATAAACATTTAGTACACACATTCGAGCAATTTCAATAAAAAATAGAAGGCGCAATGAATGTAAAAGGACATTTAAATTGGTGCAAGGGAATTTTGGAAATTTAAAGGATTATTTATGTGTGTTGGATTTTTATTATTACAACAGGTCGTGCTGTGAGTTAATATAAAACTGAAATTTCAATTGCTTTTTCATGATAGTTTATACGTGATTATAGCTAACTTTTAACTATATAAAATATAATTAAATGATTAGTTCATGATTTTACGATTTATTTTAATGATATATTCAGTTCAAAGACTAGGAAGGGTCTTTGGTCTTCTTGTTCAGTTCGCTTGGTGATTATAGCTAACTTTTTAAAAATGTCTTATAGAATTAAATGATTAGTTAATGATTTTATGACTTGTTTAGTTCAAAGACTAAGAAGGGTCTTTAGTCTTCTTGTTCAGTTCGTTTGGTGATTATAGCTAATTTTTTAAAAGTTTCTAAAAAATTAAATGATTAGTCAATGATTTTACGACTTGTTTAGTTCAAAGACTAGGAAGGGTCTTTAGTCTTCTTGTTCAGTTCGCTTGGTGATTATAGCGAACTTTTTAAAAGTTTTCTTATAGAATTAAATGATTAGTTAATGATTTTACGACTTGTTTAGTTCAAAGACTAGGAAGGGTCTTTGGTCTTCTTGTTCATTTCACTTGGTGATTATGGCTAAATTTTAAAAAATTTCTTATAGAATGAAATGATTAGTTAATGATTTTACGACTTGTTTAGTTCAAAGACTAGGAAGGGTCTTTGAGAGAGAATTAAATGATTACTTAATGTTTTTACGACTTGTTTAGTTCAAAGAGCTAAGCTCGCTTGGAAGTATAGGGCCTCAACTAGGCTAATAATGCCTTGTGTTGGTTACATGAATCGCTTGAAACTCTGTCATTGTGGGTGATTAGCCTGTCGCAAGCATTCTTAGGTGATGGGATGACATCTATCGTCTCTTAGGAGGGTAGAGACTAAGAGAATTAAGAGTTGAAAAAGTCATTATTAGCTCAGTCTCTATTAAAAAACAGCAGTGTTTATTTAATTTATTAATTTTGTTTCTTTTATTAAATTTTTGTTAATTAATTAATTAAATTTTTTAATTTATTTTTTATTATTAATTTCATCTAATTTTTATTTTTTCTATTTGTTTAATTTTTAATTTTTTTTATTTAAAGAAGTCATATTTAAATGAATAAGAGGGAATTATGTGATGACTAATTTATAAAATAATCATTTCTAACTATGAACAAATATAGTTGTTATTAAATGTTTAAACGAAATTTTGGATCACAAGTTATATATTTCGCTTATTCATAGTTATGATTAAATATAAATTTCAATATAATTAACTGACTTAATTCAATGCATTTTGACTTATTTCTAAGGTATTAGTATTCAATTTTAATTGGTTTAGTCATGACTAACTTACTGAATAACTTACGTAAAATTATTGATTATTAACTATTATTTAATCATTAATTTATTCATTATTTAATGACTATTAAGTAATCAAGACATGATTTCGATTAGCTTTTAAATTAAAAATGATTGACTAAATGAATGGATTAATTATAAATATTTTCAGTAACATTACTCGACAAAAAATGGGTTACTCGCGTGCACCTAAAAACAAAAGTATTTTCTAAACTAACTTTGGGCCGTTGAATACGAAACTGAAACAAAAAAAAAATTTTTAAGAAGCGTTTTCGAAAAATCTTCGAAAAAACAGTTTTTTCCCTGTTGTTTGAGTTATAAGCACATATCTCGTAAACAAATCATCCGACTCACAGCTGTCCGTCAGTGAGGAGATAATACCTTAGCCTTTCCAGAGATATACAGATTGTCCAAATCAGAGGAGATTTGGGGAAGTTACTGACGGTTAAAGTTGTAAGAAAGTGAATTTTTCGACCATTTTCAAAAATCATAAATTTTCGAATGTTTTTTTTATAGATAAAATAAATTATCTTCTCTGGTTTTCAAATCTAAGATGAAAGATATATTATTTGAGCAAATATTAAGCCTACCATCAATAGAACTGAAAGAAAAATTACAAAGTTATGATGTACTGAGTGAAAACACCAACTTTACATTTATTACACCGTGCGAAAATTTTTTTTTTTGCCGAGACCCATCCAAATGTTGATATAGGCGTGAAACTAGAGGTCATTTATAGTATCTTGGCATAGTCAGTTCTTCATTTTCTGAGCTAAAGTCCTTCTTAAAGGACTTTAAAATTTTTAGGACATACACATTTCAAATATTTTTTTTAATATTTGCGGTTTGTGTAAAATATGGTTTGAAATGGAATTGGGCTCAAAAATTGTACGCCAACATCCCTCCTCCCCCCAAAAAAAATAAAATCCCGTGTGCGCCACGGGATAAACCATCATAACTATAATAAGCTATAAATTGTTAAGCATGACCAAACCTGAAGTTAGTTAATCACCCAATCCATCAATCAACTTAATTTGTGTCTAAGCGAAAAATTTAATTGTTGTACTTCAGTTTTCCATGATAGGTTGTTTCATGTTGGGGTAAAATATGTTAAGGATGTGAAAATTGCAAGTGACAGATAAAGAATGTGTTTTTTTTAACAACAGTCAAGTAAGCACATACATTTTGCTACTTACTGAAAAACCAAAAAAATTATCAGGTGTACAACTTTGCTTCCGCCGTTTTCCGATAGGTGGCTGTACCGGCTGAGGCTGGTTGAAATACATAGATGGTAATGCCTTTAAAGTGAGTGTGGACAGTGCCTAACGAATTGTCATCGCCGTTTCAGTGACAGTTGTTCTTGTTTTCGTATTATTCACGCTCGAAAATGTCCGTTTATGTGCCCAATTCTCGCCATTTGCGGGAAGTTTTACTTTTCTGTTACAATTCGCAAAAAAATGCAGCTGAAGCGCATCGAATGCTCTCAGAAACTTACGGTGATGCTGCTCTGAGTGAAAGAACGTGTCGGGAGTGGTTTCAACGTTTTAAAAATGGTGATTTCGATGTCGAAGACAAACATGGTGGTGGAAGAGAAAAAACCTTCAAAGATGAACAACTAGAAGCATTGC
This sequence comes from Melieria picta, assembly GCA_964056695.1. Taxonomy (NCBI): domain Eukaryota; kingdom Metazoa; phylum Arthropoda; class Insecta; order Diptera; family Ulidiidae; genus Melieria; species Melieria picta. Next base: position 141,223,311 of record OZ057398.1, read on the forward strand.
TTGATGAAGATTCGTGCCAAACCCAAGAAGAGCTTGCCGAATCGTTGGGAGTGAGTCAGCAAGCCATTTCAAAACGTCTCAAGGCCCTGGGTATGATTCAGAAAGAAGGAAACTGGGTGCCGTACGAGTTGAAACCGAGGGACATCGAGCGCCGTCTATTTGTATGTGAGCAACTGCTTCAAAGACAAAATCGTAAGGGGTTTTTACATCGAATCGTAACCGGTGATGAAAAGTGGGTTCGATACGATAATCCTAAACGCAGAAAATCATGGGGAAAGCCCGGGCATGCAAGTGGTCAAAAAGTACCTGGAAACGCTGAAATGGGAAGTCTTGCCCCACCCGCCGTATTCCCCAGATGTCGCCCCTTCTGACTTCCACCTATTCCGTTCGATGGCACACGGCCTGGCAGATCAACATTTTCAATCCTTCGAAGAATTGGAAAAATGGATTGCTTCATGGATAGCGTCAAAAGAGGACTCCTTTTTTCGAGCCGGGATCCGAAAATTGCCGGAAAGATGGGAGAAAGTTGTCGCTAGCGACGGACAATACTTTGAATAATACATCTGTAAGCACTTTTTCGCAATAAAGCTTTTAATTTTGGAAAAAAACGGCGGAATCAAAGTTGTACACCTGATATTAACTCGAGAAAATTTGAAAAATATGAGAACCAAGTGTTTCTTTTTGTTTTTAGAAAAAATCCCATTTTAAAATATTTCATTTGAGTACGTTTCTTGTACAAATAGCTGAGATAAAATACTTGTATATTTTTTAATAATCTCCAAGGAGTTTTTTCAGAGAAGAGAATATTGTCTGCCCGTCCTCAATGAGTGCCATTTGCTTATCTATGCACACAAAATAAGAAAACCGTGAATAATTCATGTTATGTGGTCTGCTGCCAACGTGGTTGCATAAAAAATAGAGTCAACAGTGAGTCGGAGTACAACTACGAGTATACATAAATAATAACTAACATGAAACTTGAAGTTGAGAACCAATGTTATGGCATTTGAAACTTGAAGCAAAAAATAGTTAAAAAATAAAATATTAAAAATATAGTAAAAATTATTTTATTTAATATGTGAAATAATTGAACGTGGTGCAGAAACCCACCTCCCCCAAAAATATAATCCTGTGTATACAGAATTCCATATCAATAATCCATATAGTTCCCAATTGATATCCAAATTTGTCTCTCGTAAATCAGCACACAGGCAGCCACACAGCGCACTTCATTCCGCACATCCCCCATTGCGCCACAGCGCTATTGCTCAGCATGAGTGTATTTGTAAACATGTAAATACACTTTATTGTTGTTTGTAATTTTTCGAATCCACCGCCACTTGCTCGAACAACAAAGCAATCGTCAACCGGGCCGAGCATAGAGTCGAACATAAATTAATTCACCGGCTCACTAAATTACTCGGCAAAATTTACATTTTCACACAACAGCCATTACTCCTCCGCGGCATTGCGGCCCAACGCAGCGGCTGCCCACTGTGTTCGCTTCGTACTTTCGCAGCATCCGACGCTGCGTAATTACGCGCTGGAGATGCGTAATTAGGTTAAATGAATTTATTTACATTTTCGACTCTAATAAAATTACTAGGAAAGAAATATTGCCGACCCAATTACGAGGCAGCCAGCCAGTCGACCAACGAACCAACCAACTAACCAGCGCCTGAAGACGGCGGGAAAAAATGTTTGCATTGGCGTTGGTTAGTTGGGTTCATTTGTTGAGTGAGTGCCGGGGTTGCATTTAGTGAGGGCCACTGCCTGACTTTCGCGCAATTCTTTTAGTACGCTGGCGACTTTATACCTTTCCATTTTTTTGCATCACGCCCTCGGTCCACTTGAGAACTGTCGTATTAATGAATTAATAATTTAATTAAACAATGCAAAGTGTTGCGTTTAACCCGTTGATGGCAGCCTGTCAAAGAGCTATTAATAGTTTGTATTCCTTAAAGGTTTAAATTCTTACACAAATTGTGCTGTTCGTTGTAATCACAGGATTTCATTTTGGGAGGGCGGGGGTTTGAGTACAAATTTTGAGTCCAATACCATTTGAAACTATATTTTGTACCAGCAATTTTTGTATTTGAGGGTTGAACCCCCTAAAACCCTGTATGCGCTATAGGTTGTAATATGTCGTGATTCAACTCTTTGAAAATACATATGTTCGAATATGATTCCGCATAAAAATGTATTTAAAAAACAAACTCTTTTTTTAGATTAAATAGTTTTTCTTCACAGAAAGCCAATCAGAGACTTGTCAGTGTAATTTGTTACTTAATTTTTACTGGGCATCTGTGATTTGTTTCTCCAATATTTTCTTTTCTTCATTTTTTGTGTCGACATTTTATCTGAAAAGGTTTTTGAATGACTAAAATGTGTAAATCTAACTTCAAATCCAGACCAACTAGCAAAACTATTTGCGAATTATAAACATTTTTTCCTAAACTTTTTCGAAAATTCTAACAATTTATGATTAAACCCTTTTAAAGCAATTTTGGACCCCATGTTTGCAAACGGGTTAACTGTGTCAACACTTGTTTTCTCAGTTGTTCAGTTCAACTAATTTAAGGCAAACGAAAACAAGAAGTCGAGAAAAGTCCGTCTCTGCATTTTCTTATTTTTCCTCTGCTTATTATTTTTCCCTACTTTGTCTTATTTCACCTTCTTCGAAACTCGCAATTGCCCGTTGAACTAATTAAAGCGCCAACGTTTGCCTCACCGTTGTTCCGCTGCCCATCGACATCGACACACCGATTAACAACAACAACAAAACAGCTGCAGTGTTAGCTGCAGAAATTTAAGGAATAAGGGTTAAAAATAACGGCGACAGCACCGTCAGCCCGTGTCAGTAGTTCACATTTACAGTTATGCTGTTATGCTGCCTTCCTTGTCGCCACCTACCTGACTGCCGGCACCCAAACCTGACATTTCTGCCAACTCTCCACTCATCCCATGCCAAGCAACCAGCCAGCCATCTCTTCGTCCGTCCATCCGTGTGTCTGTCGTTTCGTGCTCTTATCGAATTCGCCGCCCTGCTCACTCGATACCATATGCTTGCACCCTCTCTCTCTCGCACGCACTGCAATGCGGCTGCGACCGGGAGCGCGTGTTCGTTCCTTGGTTTTGTTTGTTGGCTGGTCGGGTCGGTCGGCCATTGAAGTCATCGCTGCCATTCCAGCGATCTGAAGTTCTCGAGTATTATCTTGTTTTTGTTGTTTACTTCTTCTTCTTCTTCTTCGTACTCTTCATTGCTTTTAGTTTTTGTGCCTGTGTGGTTGTTGTTGCTGCGGGTTTCGTTTATATTGCTGTTGTTGTTTTTGTTATTGCTGGCGTGTGATGGCAGGCACTGAGCTATTTTGTTGTTGCTGTTGTTCTTGTGGCGTTTATCATCGTGTAGTGGTTGTTGTTTTATACATGAAATTGCTGTCGTCGTCGTTGTTGTTGTTGTTGCTGTAATTGTACTACGGCAGACGTGCTGGTGTGCGCTGCGAGTGCTTCGTGCAATATGGGGTTAATTTAAATTCAAGCTGCCGCACAGCACCGCAGACATTCAACTCGACCGTTTGCGCGCGCCCTCTTCGTGCCGCACCCCGTCGCACCGTTGTGGTCCGCTGTCAGACAGCAGCTTGGCACCGGCACCGGCACCGTAGTTCCATGAGATCCGACCCCGAGTGAGCGCGCGTGTGTGAGCGAGTGCGCAGATGAGTGGCTGAGGAAGTGTCGCAGTGGTTTGTGTCTATTCGACTGGCTGCAGTTGGCCTCAGCGCGGATGATGGCATCGGTTGTTGTTTGTTGCGCGAGAGGCAGTGGGTGGGCGGGGAGGGCTTTGAATTGTTTTGCGCAGTTTTCTTTTTCGTGTTGGTGAACGCCCTTAGGTCATGACTACATACAATTTTCTCTAGATTTCTGTCTGTTTTGCTGGCGAATATTTTAAAGAAAAAATTTAATAAGAAATTTTACTAGTAAACAGACTAAATACACTTTGAGTTTAGTGGAAAGTGAAGCGTAAAGTTAAAATGGAACAAACAAAAATTCGTATGAAAACAACAAAACATTTGTGAACGCAAAATTAGTTTAGTAAATACTTGCGTATTTTATGAAATAACAATTTTCATACTTTTAGATAGATTCCACCAATATGGGATTATGAGATGTATCGATTTTCGTCCACTCTTTAGTTGTAGTCGCCTATATTTAGTAGATTTGTCAAAAAAAATCGTGTGGGCTTTAAATGTTTCCTCTAAATAACTCTACACATGACTCAATAACTTTTGATTCAGAAGACCAAGCAGGCATTTCCAGCACTTTTGGACAGTTGTAAAGCAGCCCCAGGATGGCACAAAACACTTTTGCTTTGAGGCGGCGCCTTTCTATAACTAAAACGTATTTTCAATACTAATTTTTTGTATATTTTGTACCAGAGTTGGCTTCAAATGTTAAGGAAGATTGTTTGGTTTATAATATCATCGATAAAATCAAAGCCCCTGGACCTCTACATGATACTGAAGACCGTTATATTAGACAAAAAATGACTTTACAGGAGTCGTTTCTATTTTGGGGTCTTGGCTTCTATCTGAGGAATGCAGTACAAGCAGAACTATCAGTTTATTAATTGAGATTCGTTTAAGAAACAACTAAAACTTTTTTCAGGTCTCACCGCCTTGGCAACTTAACTTAACCTAAGCTATATACATTTTTTTGGTTAAGCTATATAAATAAGTGATCAATATGGCAAAAAATAAGAAAAAAAATATTTATTGCACGTTTTTGATATTTAGTTTGACTCTTCAATTCGTTCCCACAAAATTTATTTCATTTAATTTAAGTTCATAACAAATTTTTTTTTGTTTTTGAACCCAATTCAAAATGATTTGAAACATTTTTGTTTGTTTTTCTTTTAATTTTTTAACCATTTAGTTTGACTCTTCGATGACTATTCATTTAATTTAATTTTAGATATTTTGTTGAAAATATTTTGATCGTTGAATCCAATTCAAAATGATTTGACATAAGTTTTTATTTAATTTTTTAATACAATGATTTTGTGAATAAAATGAAACCACTTTACGCGTTTGTATTCGCACAAATATTGCTGTACGAGACACTTAAGGCGGCTGACCCTCAAAATTTTGTGGGCTCGCAATATGCAAAATAATTTAAGCGATTCGTTGAGGCTGAACATTTTAGAATACAAGAGGAAATTTTTTTTGTTGTTTTCCAATTTAACTAAAACCAAAACAAAAAGAAAAGCTAAAGAAAAAATGATACTAAAACTTGAAAGTTGTTGGGATAGTTTCAAAAGGTTGAAGAAAATTGGTAAAGTCTTTGAAAAATGTTTAAGTTTTAAAAATGTTTTTCGAATTCACAGCACATAATTTAATTTAACAAATTGGTTTGCAAAATATTTGCAATAAAAGTTGTTGGTTTTTGCGCCAAAATCGAACACATACCTGACCATCCTTTAAAAGAGCGCAAACGTTTGTGTACGAAAATTAAATGCGCTCATAAAACGCATTCGAACGCACTTTGCCGTCGTGGCACGCCCAGGGGGGGTGCAGGCAGTATCAGAGAGCCCCAAGTGCGGGGCGGGGGGGACGCACAGCTGTGTCGCCCTCAGCAGTGGGCAGTGAGTGCGCTGTCGAAGCAGGAAATCTCGTGGCGGTAATAAAAGCCAAAGAGTTATGGACGTCATTTGTTGGGAAAGCAAGTTGTCGATGTTGTTGTTGTTGTTGTTGTCATTGTAGTTGTTGCGCTGGGAGGGAATCAGAATTTAATTGTTGAATTAAACGCTTCATTAGACGAGCAGCGAACTGCCGGTGGCGATGGCGATGTGAGTGGCGCTGACGGTGGCAGATTGCTTAAGCGGCTGCAGACGGCAGAGGCAGGTTGACGGCATTGGCGGCATAGTGGAAGCGTGTTGTAAATTGGCGATTGGCCATTGTGAGCTGGCGAACTCGAAGTGCGAGCATTCGACAAGTCAATGGGTGGGGGCAAAGAGCGGGGCCATAGTGCGCATATTTGGCTTAAAATGAGCGCAACTGTCTATGTGTGTGTGTGTGTGTGTTTCGCAAAATAAAGTAATTCTCTGTGTTAATTAATTTTTATGAAATTTTTTTATTAATATTTAATTTCACTTGATTGTAAAATTGCCGCTCTCGCAACGCTAATGGCTTGCAAAAATTTAATTATTTGTGTGCTTATTGTTGTTGTTCCTAAGCCAGCATTCTATTCAACGACCACCCAAGTGGGGCGTCGTTTGGCCCACTGTCACATTTGCATGATGTGAAAAGTAGGAAAACGCAACTAATTCGAAGTACCAAATCCTGCACTTCCGTTTTTGCATTTCGTAATTGCTGGCCATTGTCGTTGGCTCCAGTCGACATCGCTTATCCGCGTCTTTGCGATAATTGGAAAGTTGGACTTTGTTTATTTTCGGTGTGCGGCGGATTTCTATCAAATTATGGCACATTGCCATAAGACACAAACAACACAACTCAACAGCAACCAGCATGTCTGCACCACAGATATTGCCGCCTTTTTACTTTCCTTTCCTTTCCTTCTACTATTTTTGTTGATTTCTGTGATTCTGTTGTTGTTGTTGTTGTAGTTTGGCATCCGCCTTATGGAGCCGTGAAAAAAGCACACAACAAAAAATTGCCGCTATGCTTTCAGCCTCCGCTTTGGCCCGCAGATCCGGGCCAAAAGACAAAGCACACGCGGCCAGCAAATAATCTCAGCAACACTTCCAAGCGGAGCCAATTGTCTGTGGTTCATCAATATGTCAAGCTATAGCCACTACATACATATATGTGGTACTAAGGGAACGGTACTCCAGCGCCCTGATAACGTTGGGTCGTTGGCTGCTGACACGGCTGCAGTCGCTCAAGTCGCCGCTCGAATAAGTTCTTCATTCTTCATTCTTCATTATTTTTGTTATGTTGTTGTTGAATATTTTGTGTGCTAGTCATACATCATGTTGTTGTTGTTGTTGTATTGTATGTGCATATATTTAAAGAAATTTCAATTTACTTTGGCTTTGTATAATTTGTGTTTGTTTTTTGTTTGCCTCCTTCATTTGCTTCGATTTTCTCGCCTCTTTGTTCCTTTAGTTGATTTCATTATTTTTTGCTGTGGTTTTTGTTATTGTCATTGCTGTTGTTGTTGTTCTAGCTGCCGCTGAATCATTTCCTCCTCGATTCTTCTGTTGGTTCGCTCGGTTTGCTTGCTTCATTTGTGCGCTCAATTATTCGTGCATGCTTCCTCCTCTTGGCGGTCCGCTGCTGCTGCTGCTTCCTCGTCTCGGCTGTCATTCCTTTATTTATTCAGCGCCCTGTTGGCGACAGCGATGGCGCACCGTGGCCCATGTTAATGCCACTTCATGCACTTCTCTAGGCTCCTCCGCATTTTCGTTACATGCAATCAGCACTTCAGGAATCGGCCCCTCGCGCCTCGCCCATCGCTCCCCATTCCCGCATCGGGCACTGAACATTGAGTAGTTGTTCGGCATTCAGATGCTAATCAAGCTGTCACATCCAATAAATTCAACACATTTCCATTTCGCCCGCCGCATGATGGCCGCGCCGCTGACTTGACTAACTGCTGCTCGTACAAAGAAGACGCTTTGCTTTCCGAATAAAAAAATGCCGAACCGCAATTGGAGCACATAAATTACGCGCCGAGATTTCGTATATTGTGTGTAGAATGAGGTAATGAGTGGCGATGTGTGCCCGGGGATTAAGCCGGCAACAGCTCGTGGGCGGTTCTTTGTTTTAAGGCAATTTCAAAATCCTTTCATTATTTTTGGAACCGTCGATTTTTGGGGATTATGTTGTTTTGGGATAGGAAAATTGCGGAAGTCCGGGGGCAACGGAGGTCATTGGGTGGCGAAGTGTTGTCGTAAAGTCGAAAAATGAGGCCGGTATGTGCATTGGTAAGTCGGCAGGCTGAACTTTTGAAATTTTGGGCAATAAATCAGTTGAAAAGGATTTCATAATTTGTTTCAAACATTCCAGTTCACGAAACTCTTTAAATTGTGCTAATTAACTGAATGGAAGACAGATACAAATATATTTGAAAAAATGTTAATGTTGGACAGAAATGATTCAAAGATTGATTCAAAAGAACAGACAACAATCGTTTTTGGAGATAATGAATTCTGTGTGCAAAAGTGCTACAGGTGCAGAAATAAAATTCGTAACATTTTCATGGAATGGGAAAAATCAAAGTTAATATGTCTAACCCCAAAAATCAAAACAGTAATAATTCTTAAAAAATCATCATCAATAACACTGCACAACAAAATCAAATTTTTTTTTTAAATAACAAGATTCTGACAACGGATTCTGGTAGAGGGGGCAAAAAAAAAAATATACGTGTATCGGCGTTTTGAAAGTTTACGTCTGAATTTTTTTTAGGGGGGGTCAAAGTTTTCCCCTTTTTGCACATTCTTATGGTGAATCGGTATACGAAAACCATGTAACCTCACATTTTAGGTGTATGATGTGTTCAGCAATTTGATGTAAAATACTACGAAGAACATTTTTGTGGAGCATTTTAACCCTGTAGCTCCTATTTGTATGGGTGTTTTTTCTAAAATGCCAAAAATGTCCTGTAAAACCGGACTTTTTAAGGACAAAATGTACCGCGAAAATATTCGCCATAAAATTCTACTGTAGGTCTCTGAATACATCAAAGCTCAAAAATTAACTTGAACGCCAGAATTAAGCCAAAACTGAAAATGTGTTTAAGTGTTTATTTCGTACTTAATCAAAATTGGAGATTTTCATCTACCTCAGCCGCTTCAGTGATCATCGTTTTTAATCTCATTCAAAGGTCATCAATGGATTAACTTAATGCTACAAGCAGTCGAGTCTATCGTTCAACTATGAGTTGTTGCTTAAGTTATTTTGGAGTTGAGTTTATTTGGGCATAACTTGAGTTGAATTTGAGTTGGCCTCCTCTGAGTTTTTGTTAAGGTATACGAATTGAGTTGAACTGAACTTGAATGAATTTGGACTTTTATTGACTTGAACTTGAGTTTGTCAATTGATAAAATTACTACTATCGACAGGAAATTCTTCTAAATAGAATAGTTGGCTTACAGATGGATCTGTCAATATATAATATTCTAAAATTGCTTTCGGTAGTAAAGTCTTTTGGCCTCTCGTTTGAGTAAAATTGAACCTGAGCCTCTGAATACCATAAGGAGCAACTTAATAGAATATGTGAGAGTTTCCAAAAACAACATATTTTAGTATGAAAAATTTTAACCAAGCCGCTGGTCAGGGGCGTAGCCAGAACTTGGTCATGGGGGGGGTTTTAAAAAAATTGTTTGCCAGTTTAGTATTACATGTTTTTTAAAGTAAAGTGCACTTTCCAAATAGGGCATTTTGTTGTGGCTTATGTGACTTAATGCCTTAAAAACTAATTTGTTCCCGATTTTTATTAAAAATTTCATGAAATTTGGTGGACTGGAAGCGAAGTTATTGCATCTGAAGTGAAAGTATGTTTGTGTCATCGTACAAAAATGTGCACCGAACAAAGATCCAATATTAACTATTGTTTTAAAAATGTTTAAACTTTAACCGAAGCATTTAAATTGATGGACCAAGTTTATGGTGATTTTTGTTTATACCGTGGTGGAGTTCATAAGTGGTAAAAGCGATTTAAAAACGATTGTCAGAACATAAATGATGACCAAAGTGTTAGCCAACTGAATCCGCGATCACCGTAGATCAAAACTGGGCGGTAATTCATAAAAGATAAGCCAAAATCGTCATTGAAATTCTTGAAATTGGATTTAACCTTCGCTTTACTTATACCCACCCTGGTGATCTTTTTAATATTCATGTTTAATATCTGCACAAATTTTAAGGTAATTTTCAATAACATAAAAAAATATTTTTTTGAAATTTTGTTCATGTTTAAACTTGAATTTTGTCATTTTTTATACAAATCTATCTGGGTGATCCCAGGCGCTTTCGCTACCATTTTGATTAAAACTCACGATAAATTTTTTTTTTCGAAATACGAACTATCGCCAGAGGAAGATACTAAATACTGAAGTATGAAACAAATTTATAAATTATTATATACTTATTTATTGTGAGTTTTACTCAAAATAGCGGCGGAAGTGCCTGGGATCATCTTTAGTAAGGCGAAGGTTAAGCATCTCAATAGCATAAATTTATTGCATTTTAACTGAACATTTGGCTATCGAAGGACACTTGTTTTGACTGTTTTTTGTTTTCACCTGATGTGGCACCGTGCGAATTTCACATTTTAAAAGAATGCATTTGCCGATGAAAAAAGCGTTTTGAGAACGTAGAAACCATCCAAAAGGCTTGTACCGACATCCTGAAGGACATTCCGGTCGACGAACTAAACTACTCTTTAGACATGTTTTTAGAACATGCTAATCGATGCATTAAGCCTAAACGTGACTATTAAAAAAACAAATTAGTTTCGGTAAAAAAAAGGTTTTTTTTTAATATTCTTTTAAATATTTAAAGATGAAAATACCTTTTTGCTAATGTGGGAACATACATACGATGCATAGTGATTGAAAATGTTGACAAATTATAGGCTATGGGGGGGGTTCTGACACCCTAAACCCCCGCCCCCCCCTTGGCTACGCCCCTGCGCTGGATCCTTATGACTTATTGTCGTCAGATCTCAAAACATATTCGTTCATACATATTGTCATTCTGTACCGCTCTTTCTATTCAGTATTTTAGTCAGAAGCCTGACGTATGTGAGTTCGAATTCGAAGAGAAAATAAGAATAAAACACAAAATTCAAGCTACAATAAACCATTTTGAGTGAAAGTAAAAGATGTAAAAATATTTAATTATAGGTTCCCTCCAATGCGTAATGCAACAAAGCTGGAAGTTGGAGCCTTCCAGAAGTTTTACGCAGAATTAAAGTATTGCTCAAAAAGCCTCTTGAGATCCCAACCTATGCACATATTTGATTTATTCATATTTCTCAATGATGAACAAATTTTCATAAGTAGTGCTCGCCTTACTTTTTTCTTGCTCATTTTGCAGTTGCAATGTTTTTTAATTAGACCAACCAGCGACAGCATCTCAACTGCTGCCCTCTGTCTTCGTACGCTGAAACTAACGTTTCCCAAATGTAAAATGCCCGCAGCCACTCTCCAAAGAATTCCAATTTGAGCTGATAGACATCCATGCTGGCAGCTGGCTAGTTGGTCGGCCAGTTGTCGGCAACGCCTCTGACAATCGCGCTTCATTTATCTAAATGCTTCAATTAGTGCGCATCCCCAGCCAGGAGCCTCATCGGCCTGTGACGACAATTCGCGCCGCAGCCTGGCGGCCAAAATGCGAACTAGACCGCCTTATCTTCGGCCCGAGAATGAATAAAAATGCGTGAAAATGAATGCGCAATCCACAAAACCCGCTAAGCCTAATCAGAAACGCAGCACTAGCAACGTTGGTCAGATGAATTCCCCAGCGCGTTGAAATACGCACAGCCGCAGCTGCAAACGCAGATGCTGCGCTGTCACTCTGCAGTTTCCCGGCAGATGTCGCTGCTTGCGTTCATCTGCACGCCAACGCGCAAACTAAAGCATTATCTGAGCGGCGGCCATTTTGCATTTATCTGCAGCCAACGCGCCGCTGCGGCGTATCTCACAGACACAGCCAGCCACAATGGCCAAAGCCGTTTCGGCGGCGTCGCTATGTCCATCTCTGTTGTGCGCACGCGTCAGTTGCAGGCGTCGACGAACATCCACACCAACACTAATGCCAGCAGGGCGCTTTCATGGCTGCTGCCAGGCGTGGCGTGCTGGTTGCGCTGGTGTGCGTGCGTGCGTCCTGAGCGCGCTATCAATGTGTTGGTTGCAGCTTACCAACACAGTGAAATGCTGTGGCCGCACGCACACACGCGCACAGTCGCTGCTGCAGTAGTCGACAGCAGCTGCGGTGGGGTCGGCACTGGGTACACACTCGGCACAACTGGGGTTTTTTTTCGGCCGCTGCGCTGCCGTTCAGATGCGATGTGCGGCTACACACTGGGACATTTTTCTTTTGATTTTAATTTTGCAGAAACCAGAGTTCAATAGAAACCAACAAATTTTGAAAGTAATTGTAATGCTAAGTAAATTTGTTTCAAGCCGCAGCGGTAGAGAAGCAGCCTGAAGTTTGAAAACGGTCAGCGCTAATATGACCGACGGCATTTTTCAAAAAACTATTTAGTTTCTTTTTCAGCGCAGAAGGTGGAAAATCTTCATAGAAACTGGTAGATCTGTGTCCACCAACCAACTTCTTGCCAACTCAAATCCAATCTCTGTTCGGAGTTTCGCCGATGGGTATCGAATGTGGGTCCCTTTTCGTCCCCACGAAGTTCAAGTTTCGTCATCCGGAGGTCTGCCGTTATAATCGACCTTCCTTCTAATCGCTATGTCTAACTTTGTCTCTGGTAAATTTTTTTAGTTCCCATCAACCAATTAGTTCCAACCATATTTCTTCAGCACATTTTTTTTAGATTTATGTTTAAAAGGTAACGTTCTGCCGAGTTTCCATTCTGAGTAAGCTTCCCAACTATTAAAATGGTTTAGGGAGGACAAAATTTGGCTTGAGGAGGACTTTATATGGGAACTATTTCGTTTCAGGAGAACATCACATTCCTTCTATATTCCATCACGTTTTTAGAAAAAACAAGTGTAAAAAGAGTAAACCTAAAAGCAAATGTATATTTTAACTTTTTAACCACTTTAAAAAAATTTAAAAAAAAAACGCAAATTTGTGCGACTTTAATCAACAATATCAAAAAATATTTTCAATATCAACATCGAGATCACACAATGCTTTTTTTAATGCATTGTTTATTATGTGCATTATTATGTGCGAATTATTTTTACCAAAGTTTGCATTCGTATTATCAGCATTTAGGCACACAACATTTCTTATTTTTAAGTCTAATTTTTTCAATGCGGCCTTAATCATGTTGAAAATTCCAGCAGCTGACTCATCCGGATTTTCAACGAAGTCTATAATTTTATTTTGAATGCCCAAAGCAGCATCGAAATATTGGACACAAATTGGAAAAATGTTCCTCATCAATTGATTAAGTTCCCAGTTCTTGAATAAAAAAAATATTTAAAAAAATTTAAATTTAATGAGCTTGAGGAGGACTTTTTGGCTTTTGAGGAGGACAGAGGACATTATCTGTTCAAGTATAACTGTCCTCCTCAAAGGAGGACGGTTGGGAAGCCTAATTCTGAGTGACATACATACATACATACATAGTACATACCTAAACTGTGTAGTGGAAAACGCCTAATTTTCTAACTACAATTCAGGAACTAAATCTTGTACAAGTTTCAGAGTTGGGCTGAGTTTAAGATTTTCAATAATATGGGCGGCACCACACACCTCGTTCTGCACTTAAAATATACATTTTTTTCTTTTAGAAGAGTAATGAAGCCAAGCGTATTTTAGTTGAGCTTGTAGCCCCTGGAATTTAAAGATCCAAAGCTATGGTATTTTTAATAAAAAATTGAGTTGCGTTTGAGTTGCCACGCAACAAAGAAGTAAGGAGCCAAGGAAGGAGGATGAAGGAGCTGCTGAGGATGAGGAAAATGTGAACTAAAGAAGGTAGAAATAGTGTCACGGTATTAGGTAAAAAACAAGTAAAGAAAGAAGTATAAAAGAGAGGAAAGGAGAAGAAGGTAAGCAGCCGCGTAGATAAAGAAAGAAGAATTGGGTCTACAAAAATACCTCATACACATTTTTAATACCGTGGTCAAAATAGTTCTAGAGCGATATCATGCTTATTAGAAAATTCAGTTATTTTGGAGTTGCTACAGTAAGACATGCAACTAATGGGTGACTTTGCACCGAGTTTCTCTACTCTACGACTAATAGTTACACTATATAAAAAAAAATATCAGGACTTTGCACGCAAGTTTAAAGGCAATGGATCTAAAAAATCAAGTTTCTTCAAACAACACTTTAACCCATGGTTTGCCCCTTTAGAACCCGAATTTCAAAAACTCCCATCTTGGCGGAAGTTTATTTTCTTAAATGTACCTACAGTTCAAATTTCATGTTTGTATCTTTAGCGGTTTGAGTGGTTATGAATCAGTCAGTCAGTCAAGACAAACAACTATATGTATATAGACTTGAGTTGTATGGGCGGTTCCACGCCCCTTTTATGTAATGTCCAACCCATTCTTTCATTCCAAGTGTGCGACCCAGTTTCATTGATGTGCGACTTATAGTTCCAAAGTTACGCGGAAATTTGAGTCACAAAAATGTGCCACGCCCCTTGTCGCCTATAGAATGACACACAAACTAGTAGAATGACACATCTATGGGACGACGGTATACAAAATTTCAATGCTTTTCGACTTATAATTCCGAAGATATTCCATATTAAAAGTTTGGGTTGTATGGGCGGTGCCATGCCTCCTCGACCAATATCCACCACATTCTTCCTGCCGAAGGGCACTTCTAAATCGTAAGTTGGTGCCAAATTTCATTGATATGTGACCTGTAGTTCCAAGGTTATACAACAAATTTGGGTCGCTTGAAAGGTGCCACGCCCCTTGTCCGAGGCTCATAAAATTTTACTAGTGAAACGACATACCTAAACGGTGGCCCTATACCAAATTTCAATGCCGTCCGACCTATAATTCCGAAGATATTCCATATTACAAATTGTGGTTGTATGGGAGGTGCCACGCCTACCTGTCGGGTCGTATTCGCACTATGTGGTTTACAGAGATTTAGTCAAGAGGCACATTCCGTGAAAGATTCAGCTCAATCGGCCGTCTAGTTTTGGAGTTTTAGTGTCGTGTGACCAACAGACATTTATATTTTTATACTTATATTCAAAATTTTATTTATATGGGCCGCGCTCGCGTCATCAATGACACAGTTGATTAGTTGCGTCGGATTATAAGAATTCATAATTTCCTTCCTTTCCATTTGGCGCTCATACAATGCAGATTATACGAACTGACTAACAAACATGCAGGTGGACAGACAGATGAATCATTACATTTACTTTCCACTATTCGATATGTGTTCCAATGACAGACACCACTTGTTGGCCTCCTCTTCATTTTTGACGTTGTCAACTTTCCAACATTTCCATAAACATTTTTTGTAAATTTTTATTTGACAAAAACTAATTTTGCCTCGTTCATTGCTTTGCAAGACATGTTGTAGACAATATTTGGAACATTACCTACCGCAGTTTCTAATTGCATAGCAATTCTGCACGGCTTATAAAGCTACAGCAACAAAAGCAACAACAACAACAGGAAAATAGTATAACCGCAACAGCGAATATTTGGGCTTCAAATGCGCCAAACAAGTTTTTAATTAAAATGTTCACAATTAACATACAAGCAACAACAACAGCAACAAGCATGCGAACAACAGCAACAATTACAGTAAAAAAACATATTACAACACTAACAAGCAAAAGGAAGAATGAAAACAAACAACTACAGAACTACTGACAAAACTATGATTTCAATAAAAACAACAACAAAAACACACATACATAGATATGTATATTATGTGTGTATGTGTGTGTGTGTCGTTGCACAAGCGGCGGCAAAACTCTAAATTGCAAGCAATTAAGTTGGAATTTCATTGAAGCCTAATGGGCGGCCACAAGGCAACAACAACAATAACAGTAACAATAAATATGTATGTAAAATGAACAGTCAGCACGACCAGACAGAGCGCACAGCCAAAATGAAAACAAATTAGAAAAAGTGCCAGAGGAGGGCGGAAAAAAGTGAATGGAGCTGCGTTGTGTAGGAAGTGGACTCCGATCGGAACATTTTTGTGTGGGCCTGTGGTCTGCGCCAGCGGGGCTGGGGCAGGATGCGTTCTCGCATGACACACTGTGTCGCACATTGTCGTTGTGATTGAGTTTAAATTGAAACAAATTGTCACCTCGGCCCAGTGCTAATGAATTCATTAGCGGATCCGCTGCAAAGTCACTGTCGGACAATTAGAATTGCAAATTCAAATTGGTGTCACGGTAGTGTGTCGTTGGCAGTTTGGGCGTATTTTTTTATATTTTTTTTTCATAAAATTTTTCATTTAGACTTGCGAAACATGTTGAATATAATTTGGGAAGCGTGTGAACTTTTGCAATAAAAAACAGGAGGGGAGAAAATAAGAACAGATAGTGTCTTCGAAATTCAAATTGGCCAATACCAGGTAAAGTAAAATTTTTTTTAGACAAAAACCATGGGCTCGATTCATCCAAAATGACATAAGCGATTTTTGCAAATTGAAAAATAATTTAATTAAAATAAAATAATCTCTTTGTTAAATAAACTTGCTTTACTGTCAAATAATTTCAATTTCATTTAATTCCTCAAATTCTTCCAAAGCCACAACTGCAAAAATGCATTAACCGATAGAAAGTCAACAAAGAATCATTAAAAACTTTGCTAATGCGAAATGTCGTCTGTTCGACACCCCTCGGTCTGACCTGCTGCACCTACACCCAATGTGCCATTTCTCATTCTCTGTGCGGCCATTTGTTCACATTGCGTCCTTCTCGCCTGCCCCACAGTCTGCTTGTCAATCAAAGTTAGATTTTTTGCTGGCTCAATTTGGCCACAAACTCTATTATGGCACTGAGAAAGTTAAAAAGTTTAGCCATCGCCAAAGAATGGCGACAGCAGCAGCCACAACTGTCAGAACTGAATAATTTCGCTATTTTGCTATTCGTCGACTGCGCAGCGCTGCGCTGAGTTGTGCGTCACGGCTGAGAGGCAGCCGCTTAAATATTATGACGCAGCACGGCTGACTGCCTGACTGGCTGTGCCAAGCAGACAGCCGTTGACAACAGCGAAACGGCTGCTGTGCGTGATTGAGGCATTCACAAAAACTCACCGCGACAGATACGGAATATCGGCAGCTGCATTCCCCGCGGATGTCGACAGTTCGGAATGCTGATTAGTGACAGTGGCGGAACTTCAAAATGTTTCTAAAGGGGCCTAAGATGTTTAGAATCAACTGAAACTAGTTCACCTTTTGAGGAAACTACTTCAGTTCGGTTAGAATGGTTGCCTGTGGCCCATTGCAATAACACAATTCTACCCATTTGAAATTTATATGCAACAATGCTTTTTGGATTACTCACTAAATGACAACTAAAGCAAGATTTGAGCATTTGTGAATGAAAATTTATCAGTTGAAACTTTAGAGTTTTATTCATACCAGAGACCTAAAATAATTATTACCCATATTTTTGGGAATGAAAAAATTGCCCTAATTTAACCCTCTAGGCCCAAGAAGGCCTGTAGACATCCTAAGCTTAAAAAAATTCTGTAAATTACACTCTTTTTATGATTTCGCCTTCTCATTATGATTTTTCTAGCTGATTTTACAGGTATAGAAAGGGGAATCTTCACTTTACAAAATAAATTTAGTCAGTTAACGCTGCCACATGCACAACGGCAGTAATTGTAAGACAAAGTTGAAGTTTCGTGAGAAAGTAAGCAAATAATTATTTTTGAAATTGTGTGAAAAACAAAAATTATTTTAAATAAATTGTGAGCCTCAATAAAACTAAAAAATTACTGGTGAGCAGCTGTTAATGTGTTCTTTGAGAAAATAAAAAAAATTAAAAAAAAAAGTTGTTACCCTCCTCCTACCTAACCCAAACCCTAGAGTGTCTGTAGGCCTGCTTGGGATGAAAAGCGTAAATAATTAACGGTCATTGATGATATTTTTTCGCTATTTAAGCATTATTTTTCTATTATAACCGAAATTTTGATACACCGCAATGTAAAAAAGATCATGTCACTGCAAAATTTATACTAAGGCGTAGTTCGTGGGGGTAGATGAGAGAACTAGTCTCCCCTAGTCCTTTATTTCATGGAGTAGATTTGTCGACATCTGTGTGAAAAGATAACAACGCATTAAAAAAAATAAGAACCGTCATATATATATACCTATACCGATTTTTTTTAGTTTTCCTAGTTTATACACCCCCCCAAAAGCAGAGTATAAACACCCCACGACACACTACCCTCGCCTTACCCCCACTCCTTTTTATTTAATGTCTATTAGGCATATGAACTGAAACTGTTACCCGTTATTTATGTTTACATATATTAAAAAAAATTAAAAATTTAAATTAATTAAAAAAAAAATTTATCATATGGAATTTTTTTTGGCTTAGTTTTCCAAGCAGGCCTCTAGGCCTTTTACTTTCTACACCCTCTATCACGCCTCCTATTGACATGAAATTGTTTTCCCCGAACAAACATTACTTCTCCACCACAAAACTATCACTGGCAATTTTTTTTAACAAGATTAAGAAATTTCTATAATTATTGCTTTATAATAATTATTCCCAATAAGAAATTTTTTACGTCGCCTATAACTATTATCATGTAATAAATATTTTTGAGTTGCATAATAACTCTTATAAGTAACAAGTATATTTTTCGTTGTCGATCATTTTTATTTTGGGATTTTTGTTTTTTACATTGCTTCATAACTTTTATTTATGATTTTTTTTCATTTACGTTGCCGATAACTATTATTTTGAGACAATGTTTTTTATGTTGCTTCATAAGTTTTATTTATGATTTTTTTCATTTACGTTGCCGATAAAAAATTGCCGAAAAAAATTGTACGTTGAATTACCCCATTTTGGATATGAATTAATTTTTAATTGTCTTAAATTGACAAACGCAAATTAACTGCAGAAACCTAATTTCCACCAACAACTAAACAATTAAAAATTAATTCATACTCAAAATGTGGTAAGGCAACGTAAATAAAAAAAATTTCTTTCATAAAAGTTATGAGGCAACGTAAAAAAAATTTTCTTTCAAATAATAGTTATCGGTAAAGTAAATAAAAAAAATCATAAATAAAAGTTATGAAGCAACGTAAAAACAATTTTTTCAATATAATAGTTATCGGTAACGTAAATAAAAAAAGTCATAAATAAAAGATATGAAGCAACGTAAACAAAAAAAATCCCAAAATAAAAATTATCGAGAATGAAAAAAAATTTGTTTCTCATAACAGTTATTACGCAACGTAAAAATTAATTGTCGCAAATAATAATTATAACCAACAAAAAATTTATGTTACATTTTAATAGTTACATGGCAATTATTTTCTTATAAAACTTATAATAGTTAAGTCCCTGATTCATACAAAATACTCAAATTTCTTCAAAGCTAATGATTAATTCTGGCCTTAATTATTTGGGAAAATAATTAGTAAATCACAATTTCGAATTTATTGAAATTCATACTGCATTTGAAAATTTTCACGGCTTCATGTCGCCTTTCACTGACCACCACTGTTCGCAGTGGCTTCGGCCAAGATACTCCCATCTCTCGTCGCCGCTCTGTGCCGCCATAACTTGCACTCCAACAACAGCCAACAGCCATCGCACTCAAGTGTTTCGAAGTTTCTTGTGCTTTGTTGCTTTTGTTTATTTTGTTGTTTAATGGAGTTTTATTTTTTCATAGAGAAAACTATTTTCCAAAATTCGTGGCGGCAACGCTGCGGATTAAGACGTGAATGCTCTTCATGTCGGCATAGACGTGCGCCCATCTACGCCTTCGCCTTCGCCTTTGCCAAGTGGCACTAACGTTATTTGCCACATGTGGCAAGTGCAGCAAGTGGCTCCGGCTATCTGCCGCTGTCACTTGTCGCTGCACAATGACAAACGTTCATGTCTTTCATTTGCAAAAACCAACACCAACTACTTTGGCCACGTTTGCTCGCTGCTGCTGCACGGCCAGCACTAACACAGTGGAGCAGCTGATGGCGGGCGCCAAGGGAGTTGAAGTAGAGGAAATATATTAGCAATAATATTTGCTTTTGTTTTATTTATTTTTTCGCATGGAATCGGCAAAGAGTTCGGCAATGCAGGGCGCACACATTCTTGCTGCGCATTTCTTGTATTGTATTTTTGTTGTTCGTGTTTTTTTGCTTTTATTTATTTGTGTGCCATAGTTGTTGTTGGTTGTTGCCATTACTTTGGCTTCTTTCTTCATATGGAAAATGTAAGAGAAATAAATTGGCAAAAATGAAAAACTTATTCGGCGATGTTTTGTTTACTTTGTAGATTGGCGCAAAATGCAGATCAGTTGGAATAAAATAAATTTTATTAAATTCGTTTTCATATAAATATTTATGCTTGCGAAACGTTGCGGGTAGATACAGAAAGTTGAGCAATAAGCACGGAATGAAACCAAAGGACACAAACTAAATTGTCGGCACGCAGAGGACATGATGGGAATATGGACGCGTTTAATGTGTGTTTTATTCTTTGGTCATGTTGTTACTACATGGCCGGCCTCGATAGTCGAGCGGGTAGCGCGCTGGCATCTCATACTAGAGGTCCTAGGTTCGATTCCCAGCTTGGTCTGATGAAACACTCGTCTATTTCTATCGCTATCCACATGAAGCTGATGAGAATTTAAAGAATCGAAAGACCGCTTTTAGCATACGATGGCAAACCCCCCCAAGTGTGAAAAAAAATTGCCAATAGAAACTGCAGTATAGAGGCCTAAGTGTGTCTCGTACAGAGGCAGCCACTACAAGCTACCTATATATCTGTTACTATGCCGAAGCTTCGGCCTCAAAATAATATATGATATGTTCTGAATGTATTTTAGAAAATTAATGAAATTTTACAAACATTTTGCTTTACTATTTTTCTTATTCCAAGCAGATCTCTAGGCTCGCCACTTTCGACTTTTGAGGATTAAAATATTTTTGTTTTTTAATTATCTTCAGTAATTTTTTAAACAAAATCAAATCTAATCTTTTAGAAAATTTTTATTGCTTGTTATCAATCAAGTTAACCCTTTCGCTATTTTAATGCCATATGGCAACATGCTACTTTGTGGACGTCTGCATCCTCTATGGTTGTAAGAATACATTTTTTGTTGGTCTTTAGAATAGTTTGAAGTTGTAGGAAAAATACGAAATTAATAAACTGAATATTTAAGTTTAAAGAAGAGAAGTATACACGTTTTTTTAATGGTATATCTTGACATAGTAAAGGAAGAAGAAGCAGAAAATTACAAAACTTTTTAATTTGACGTTTTCTTTCAATTTAGATACTTTTTTTTAATTTTGGCTGAAGTAAATGAAGAAATATTCAAATTTTAGTTATGCGTATAAAGTTTTATGTTTAAGTAATATTTACAGCCACAACGATGTGGTTGCTCTCATAGAAAAACACTGTAAAATACAGGGCCCGAGTATAAAAATTAAAAAATTTCTTATGGAATGTTGCTAATAAATATATCCACATAGAAGCCTAAGACGTAAATTTTCAAATTTTAACTTTCCCCAGTAAAAACCTGTAGCGAAAGGGTTAAGGTATAAGTCAAAGCGACTTCGCATGTGTTGTTGAATTTTCGTTTTTTAATTATCATCAGTAATTTTTTAAACAAGATCGAATCTAATCTTTTAGAAAATTTTTATTGTTTGTACTCAATCAAGTTAAGGTTTGAGTCAAAGCGACTTCGCATGTGTTGTTGTATTTTTGTTTTTTAATTATCTTCAGTAATTCTTTAAACAAAATCGAATCTAATCTTTTAGAAAATTTTTATTGTTTGTTATCAATCAAGTTAAGATTTGAGTCAAAGCGACTTCGCATGTGTTGTTGAATTTTTGTTTTTTAATTATCTTCAATAATTTTTTAAACAAAATCGAACCTAATCTTTTAGAAAATTTTTGTTGTTTGTTATCAATCAAGTTAAGATTTGAGTCAAAGCGACTTCGCATGTGTTGTTGTATTTTTGTTTTTTAACTATCTTCAGTAATTCTTTAAACAAAATCTAATCTAATCTTTAAGCAAATTTTTATTGCTTGTAATCAATCAATTTAATGTATGAGTCAAAGCGACTTCACATGTTTTTTCATTTCAAAAATTTGATATGTAGCATAACAGTTAAGTAAACAAATGACAACAGTCACAAAAACAAAAGTAACCAACACTCACATGGCAAAAATATGATTTTAACCCTTTCGCTACAGATTTTTACTGAGGAAAGTTAAAATTTTAAATTCTATGTAGTTACATTCCATAAGAAATTTTTTTAATTTTTATACTCGGGCCCTGTATTTTACAGTGTTTTTCTATGAGAGCAACCACATCGTTGTGGCTGTAAATATTACTTAAACATAAAACTTTATACGCATAACTAAAATTTGAATATTTCTTCATTTACTTCAGCCAAAATTAAAAAAAAAGTATCTAAATTGAAAGAAAACGTCAAATTAAAAAGTTTTGTAATTTTCTGCTTCTTCTTCCTTTACTATGTCAAGATATACCATTAAAAAAACGTGTATACTTCTCTTCTTTAAACTTAAATATTCAGTTTATTAATTTCGTATTTTTCCTAAAACTTCAAACTATTCTAAAGACCAACAAAAAATGTGTTCTTGAAACCACAGAGGGTTCAGACGTCCACAAAGTAGCATGTTGCCATATGGCAACAAAATAGCGAAAGGGTTAACTATTCAAAATCACGGATACATTTGCAAATGTTTAACAATAATTTGCATTTAGGCGGAAGCACAATCTGGGCGCAATTATCATAATAATTAACATATATTAAAAAACATACATACATACATGTTTACATATATTAAAAAAAATTAAAAATTTAAATTAATTAAAAAAAAAATTTATCATATGGAATTTTTTTTGGCTTAGTTTTCCAAGCAGGCCTCTAGGCCTTTTACTTTCTACACCCTCTATCACGCCTCCTATTGACATGAAATTGTTTTCCCCGAACAAACATTACTTCTCCACCACAAAACTATCACTGGCAATTTTTTTTAACAAGATTAAGAAATTTCTATAATTATTGCTTTATAATAATTATTCCCAATAAGAAATTTTTTACGTCGCCTATAACTATTATCATGTAATAAATATTTTTGAGTTGCATAATAACTCTTATAAGTAACAAGTATATTTTTCGTTGTCGATCATTTTTATTTTGGGATTTTTGTTTTTTACATTGCTTCATAACTTTTATTTATGATTTTTTTTCATTTACGTTGCCGATAACTATTATTTTGAGACAATGTTTTTTATGTTGCTTCATAAGTTTTATTTATGATTTTTTTCATTTACGTTGCCGATAAAAAATTGCCGAAAAAAATTGTACGTTGAATTACCCCATTTTGGATATGAATTAATTTTTAATTGTCTTAAATTGACAAACGCAAATTAACTGCAGAAACCTAATTTCCACCAACAACTAAACAATTAAAAATTAATTCATACTCAAAATGTGGTAAGGCAACGTAAATAAAAAAAATTTCTTTCATAAAAGTTATGAGGCAACGTAAAAAAAATTTTCTTTCAAATAATAGTTATCGGTAAAGTAAATAAAAAAAATCATAAATAAAAGTTATGAAGCAACGTAAAAACAATTTTTTCAATATAATAGTTATCGGTAACGTAAATAAAAAAAGTCATAAATAAAAGATATGAAGCAACGTAAACAAAAAAAATCCCAAAATAAAAATTATCGAGAATGAAAAAAAATTTGTTTCTCATAACAGTTATTACGCAACGTAAAAATTAATTGTCGCAAATAATAATTATAACCAACAAAAAATTTATGTTACATTTTAATAGTTACATGGCAATTATTTTCTTATAAAACTTATAATAGTTAAGTCCCTGATTCATACAAAATACTCAAATTTCTTCAAAGCTAATGATTAATTCTGGCCTTAATTATTTGGGAAAATAATTAGTAAATCACAATTTCGAATTTATTGAAATTCATACTGCATTTGAAAATTTTCACGGCTTCATGTCGCCTTTCACTGACCACCACTGTTCGCAGTGGCTTCGGCCAAGATACTCCCATCTCTCGTCGCCGCTCTGTGCCGCCATAACTTGCACTCCAACAACAGCCAACAGCCATCGCACTCAAGTGTTTCGAAGTTTCTTGTGCTTTGTTGCTTTTGTTTATTTTGTTGTTTAATGGAGTTTTATTTTTTCATAGAGAAAACTATTTTCCAAAATTCGTGGCGGCAACGCTGCGGATTAAGACGTGAATGCTCTTCATGTCGGCATAGACGTGCGCCCATCTACGCCTTCGCCTTCGCCTTTGCCAAGTGGCACTAACGTTATTTGCCACATGTGGCAAGTGCAGCAAGTGGCTCCGGCTATCTGCCGCTGTCACTTGTCGCTGCACAATGACAAACGTTCATGTCTTTCATTTGCAAAAACCAACACCAACTACTTTGGCCACGTTTGCTCGCTGCTGCTGCACGGCCAGCACTAACACAGTGGAGCAGCTGATGGCGGGCGCCAAGGGAGTTGAAGTAGAGGAAATATATTAGCAATAATATTTGCTTTTGTTTTATTTATTTTTTCGCATGGAATCGGCAAAGAGTTCGGCAATGCAGGGCGCACACATTCTTGCTGCGCATTTCTTGTATTGTATTTTTGTTGTTCGTGTTTTTTTGCTTTTATTTATTTGTGTGCCATAGTTGTTGTTGGTTGTTGCCATTACTTTGGCTTCTTTCTTCATATGGAAAATGTAAGAGAAATAAATTGGCAAAAATGAAAAACTTATTCGGCGATGTTTTGTTTACTTTGTAGATTGGCGCAAAATGCAGATCAGTTGGAATAAAATAAATTTTATTAAATTCGTTTTCATATAAATATTTATGCTTGCGAAACGTTGCGGGTAGATACAGAAAGTTGAGCAATAAGCACGGAATGAAACCAAAGGACACAAACTAAATTGTCGGCACGCAGAGGACATGATGGGAATATGGACGCGTTTAATGTGTGTTTTATTCTTTGGTCATGTTGTTACTACATGGCCGGCCTCGATAGTCGAGCGGGTAGCGCGCTGGCATCTCATACTAGAGGTCCTAGGTTCGATTCCCAGCTTGGTCTGATGAAACACTCGTCTATTTCTATCGCTATCCACATGAAGCTGATGAGAATTTAAAGAATCGAAAGACCGCTTTTAGCATACGATGGCAAACCCCCCCAAGTGTGAAAAAAAATTGCCAATAGAAACTGCAGTATAGAGGCCTAAGTGTGTCTCGTACAGAGGCAGCCACTACAAGCTACCTATATATCTGTTACTATGCCGAAGCTTCGGCCTCAAAATAATATATGATATGTTCTGAATGTATTTTAGAAAATTAATGAAATTTTACAAACATTTTGCTTTACTATTTTTCTTATTCCAAGCAGATCTCTAGGCTCGCCACTTTCGACTTTTGAGGATTAAAATATTTTTGTTTTTTAATTATCTTCAGTAATTTTTTAAACAAAATCAAATCTAATCTTTTAGAAAATTTTTATTGCTTGTTATCAATCAAGTTAACCCTTTCGCTATTTTAATGCCATATGGCAACATGCTACTTTGTGGACGTCTGCATCCTCTATGGTTGTAAGAATACATTTTTTGTTGGTCTTTAGAATAGTTTGAAGTTGTAGGAAAAATACGAAATTAATAAACTGAATATTTAAGTTTAAAGAAGAGAAGTATACACGTTTTTTTAATGGTATATCTTGACATAGTAAAGGAAGAAGAAGCAGAAAATTACAAAACTTTTTAATTTGACGTTTTCTTTCAATTTAGATACTTTTTTTTAATTTTGGCTGAAGTAAATGAAGAAATATTCAAATTTTAGTTATGCGTATAAAGTTTTATGTTTAAGTAATATTTACAGCCACAACGATGTGGTTGCTCTCATAGAAAAACACTGTAAAATACAGGGCCCGAGTATAAAAATTAAAAAATTTCTTATGGAATGTTGCTAATAAATATATCCACATAGAAGCCTAAGACGTAAATTTTCAAATTTTAACTTTCCCCAGTAAAAACCTGTAGCGAAAGGGTTAAGGTATAAGTCAAAGCGACTTCGCATGTGTTGTTGAATTTTCGTTTTTTAATTATCATCAGTAATTTTTTAAACAAGATCGAATCTAATCTTTTAGAAAATTTTTATTGTTTGTACTCAATCAAGTTAAGGTTTGAGTCAAAGCGACTTCGCATGTGTTGTTGTATTTTTGTTTTTTAATTATCTTCAGTAATTCTTTAAACAAAATCGAATCTAATCTTTTAGAAAATTTTTATTGTTTGTTATCAATCAAGTTAAGATTTGAGTCAAAGCGACTTCGCATGTGTTGTTGAATTTTTGTTTTTTAATTATCTTCAATAATTTTTTAAACAAAATCGAACCTAATCTTTTAGAAAATTTTTGTTGTTTGTTATCAATCAAGTTAAGATTTGAGTCAAAGCGACTTCGCATGTGTTGTTGTATTTTTGTTTTTTAACTATCTTCAGTAATTCTTTAAACAAAATCTAATCTAATCTTTAAGCAAATTTTTATTGCTTGTAATCAATCAATTTAATGTATGAGTCAAAGCGACTTCACATGTTTTTTCATTTCAAAAATTTGATATGTAGCATAACAGTTAAGTAAACAAATGACAACAGTCACAAAAACAAAAGTAACCAACACTCACATGGCAAAAATATGATTTTAACCCTTTCGCTACAGATTTTTACTGAGGAAAGTTAAAATTTTAAATTCTATGTAGTTACATTCCATAAGAAATTTTTTTAATTTTTATACTCGGGCCCTGTATTTTACAGTGTTTTTCTATGAGAGCAACCACATCGTTGTGGCTGTAAATATTACTTAAACATAAAACTTTATACGCATAACTAAAATTTGAATATTTCTTCATTTACTTCAGCCAAAATTAAAAAAAAAGTATCTAAATTGAAAGAAAACGTCAAATTAAAAAGTTTTGTAATTTTCTGCTTCTTCTTCCTTTACTATGTCAAGATATACCATTAAAAAAACGTGTATACTTCTCTTCTTTAAACTTAAATATTCAGTTTATTAATTTCGTATTTTTCCTAAAACTTCAAACTATTCTAAAGACCAACAAAAAATGTGTTCTTGAAACCACAGAGGGTTCAGACGTCCACAAAGTAGCATGTTGCCATATGGCAACAAAATAGCGAAAGGGTTAACTATTCAAAATCACGGATACATTTGCAAATGTTTAACAATAATTTGCATTTAGGCGGAAGCACAATCTGGGCGCAATTATCATAATAATTAACACAGAATTACACAAATAATAAATGCTTTGGTCAAATGAATGGCGCAACAATTAAATGACACCGCCACATGTGACAAGCAACAATAAAACTAAACGCAAATAAATTACTGCGAGAAAAAAAACGTGAAGCCCAAACCGGATGCAAAATGGCAAACGGCAATTTTGCAAAGAACCACAACAAACAACAATTGACATAACAGCAGCTAAAATAAAAACAATGCTACTGCCGTTGTATGCGTATGTGTGTGTGTGTGTGTGGGTGTTGACAACAAAGCCAATACTGAGTTCAAATAATAATAAAAACATTTCTCTGACTCACAATTCGCATTTGGCATTTCAGCGCAAAGTTTAGTTTTCCGGAAAATTCAAGTTGCTGTGAGCGACTAAAACCAACCAACAAAAAAAAAAACAAAACACATACAGCAGAACACTAGCAACAAAACAGTGGCTGCGATTTTATAACGCCAACAGATTTCACTTGGCCACTTTGCCAATCGCTGCTGGACGCCGCAAGAGGAAGTCGGAGCCGGAGCGGCAGACGGCGCGTTTGGCGCCCGCTTGCACGTTGTCGTGAGTTGTTGGAATGTCTCCATAATTTTCGTTAATTTCCTTTCGCTACAATAAACATAATGAATTTGTTCTGCTCCCCCTCGCGTTGTCGCTTGTGACACTGCTCCGTCGCCGCTGTCAATTCTGCTCGCTTTCTGGCTGTCATTCCCGCTGCTCATCGCTGTGCTTTGTTCGTGGGCTATTTATTTAAGTTTGACAGTATTGTTGTTGTTGTAATCACAGACAACTTCTGCAGTTGTCCACATGCTACGCAGCACTTTGATACTCTTCTAATCAAATACTTTCATCATATTTGCGAACGATGATGATAAAAGTTGCGAAAACTTTTCAACTGCCCGAACACGAGGTGCGCACCGACTTTTATTTATGTTGGTATATATGTATGTCTACATATAAGTAAATATGTATGTAGAAAAATAATTATGACCATTTGACGCATTTGTGAAATGGTCACAGCCAAATTGGATGGAAATATTATCACATTTGGTGTTCGACTAAGACGACAGGATTTACAGGTGACTGGATAATTGACAAAAATTATTCTTTTACGAATTTGTAAGATAATAAAAAATATGCATACTGTAATTATATCTCTAACAAAATTAGATAACTAAACATTTGAAGGCATTCAAATCCATAAGAATTGAAATCAGTAGACTTTTGATAGTCAATGAAGAAAATTAAACATTAGTTTGGGTAGTGATAACAGCGTGCAACTGCATTTTTCACACCTGAAAAAATCCATATGGGCGTGAAACTAGAGACCAAACATAGTAATACTGCGTACTCAGTTTTTCATTTCTACATCATTTGTAGAAATTGAAGGGGATAAAACATTAAAAAAATATACAAAATACTTAACCTCGTTAAAATATGGCGATATGTATATCAAATGAAAGAGGAAAGGGTCAAGAATTTAAATAAAATTGAATTTGTATCTATTTGCAAAAAAGGGATATGAAAAAGGCCCTTTGAAATTTTTAATCCTTTATATCCTCGAAAATTTATATAGAATTTTGTTGATAAGTATGTTAAATCCCAAAATCTCCTTGATCACGTGTCAAAATTTCATTACTCTAACTTTATTGGTTCGAAAGTTATTAAAAAAAGGCGGAAGCTGCAATTCTAATGAAGTACAAAAATTCTAATTTATTTGAGTATCAGTATTTTAAATAATAAAAAGATACAAAATCAATAAAGCGCGAATAATGAAATTTTGACACGTGATCGAGAAGATTTTGGGTTTTAACATACTTACTTTTCAAGAAAATTCTATATAAATTTCCGAGGATATAAAGGATTACAATTTTCAAAGGACCTTTTTCATATCATTTTCTTTCAAATAGATAAAAATTCAATTTTACTTAAATTCTTGAGCCTTTCCTCTTTTATTTGATATACATATCGCCATATTCTAACGAGGTTAACCCTTTCGCTATTTTGTTGCCATATGGCAACATGCTACCTTGGGGACGTCTGCATCCTCTATGGTTGCAAGAATACATTTTTTGTTGGTCTTTAGAATAGTTTGAAGTTTTAGGAAAAATATGAAATTAATAAACTAAATATTTAAGTTTAAAGAAGAGAAGTATACACGTTTTTTTAATGGTATATCTTGACATTGTAAAGGAAGAAGAAGCAGAAAAAATTAGAGAACTTTTTAATTTGACGCTTTCTTTTAGTTTATATACTCGTACTTTTTTTTTAAATTTTGGCTGAAGTAAATGAAGAAATATTCAAGTTTTCGTTCTGCGTAAACAATTTCATGTTTAAGTAATTATTACAGCCACAACGATGTGGTTGCTCTCATAGAAAAACACTCTAAAATACAGGGCCCGAGTATAAAAA
The DNA here is from genome assembly GCA_964056695.1 of Melieria picta. Lineage (NCBI taxonomy): Eukaryota > Metazoa > Arthropoda > Insecta > Diptera > Ulidiidae > Melieria > Melieria picta. The sequence goes on from OZ057398.1 coordinate 141,252,861, forward strand.
TTAAAAAATTTCTTATGGAATGTTGCTAATATAACCAATTTAAAATTTTAACTTTCCCCAGTATTTTGTATATTTTTTAAATTTTTTATCCCCTTCAAAATTTGTAAGTCCTTTTTTAAGGACAAAGGATGTAGAAATGAAAAACTGAGTATGCAGTATTACTATGTTTGGTCTCTAGTTTCACGCCCATATGGATTTTTTCCGGTGTGAAAATTTTGTTTAATTTTTGTCGCACGGTGTAAGCACAATGGTCTATCTAGCCTGAGTGCTTGAGAAATTGGACCCTCTAGGGTTCACTTTCTCGGCTCCCCTCATATCTATCCATCCATTGCGTATTGATTAAATTTGTCTAAATAGTCACCAGTTGATGCCATATTGAGTGGCTTTTGAGTTCATACAACGACTATATACAATATTACAACAACAACAACACCCAATTACTTCCTGTTGGCATTGCCTTTTACTTTCGTCGCTGTCATTCGCACACTTCTTCAACTATTCCGCGTCCATACTTACTTAATTGTGTGCCTCAGCCATTCCCAGCTCTGTGCTCCGTACGCAAAAGTCGGCAAATTATGACGTTCGACAATTGTTCGGCTTCGCAATAATTTCTTGCTGAATGGCCAATACAACAAGTAAATTACGCGCACCGCTCTTGCAGTGCTCCGTCTCCATTGGCCGCTCCAGCGTCGCCCGAGCCAACTTTGTAGGCGATTTGGCGTCTTCATTATGCGCATGAATTAAGTTCAACAATTTATTTGTGAATTAAATGCAGAATGAATTAGCATGGCCTGTCGACGCCGTTGCTGGGCGACTATACCGATGCCGGTGCTCGCTTGCCCGGTCAGGCCGACTGCGACCGCGACTGCGACTGCAATGCGCTGCCGCACTCGAGTTGGGTTACGCAGTGATAATGGACGCGCTGTGCGTTGCTGTCAACTGACACTGACAGACATATGAAGGGGGAAACATGCAAAGCGAATGAACGCTTTCAGCGGATTTGCATAAAAGTCAAATTGACATGAATGAAGAAGTGACAGCTTGAAATTTCTGCCATGTTGTCCTTCTTCGCCGCGACCTGATTGCCGATCAGCTTTTCGTATCCATACGCGTTGTGCCCTTCATTCTGTCTCGCCAACGTCAGCCAGTCCGATCGACGTTTATATATAAATTTATTTATGTCGCTTACAGATTAATAAGTTACTCAATTGAATTGCATTCTGTGCGAGACAACAGCGCGACCACAAAATGAAATATGAAAGTCATAGGCGGCGCGGGCATGGAACGAACTTGGCCGGACTTGACAACTCGCACAAAGCTTGTTTTGGTTCTGGTTTGTTGGCAATTAGTGCAATAATTAATGCGAAACATTAGATGCGAACCAGTGACTGATTTATCGGGTGAGGCCGTCTCCGTGCGCCCAACTCCACGTGCGGGTCAGACGCGCGTCGCTCATTGGTTGTCGCTGGCAGCTGGAGGCTTTCAATTAGCTTCTCTGCTACTTGTTGCATTAAGTTAAAATATATATATTATAGTTCGTTCAGCTTGAAGAGTTTTTGTTCTTATCTGATGTGTTGTTGGTCTAGTCGACAGTGCAGAGGAATTCGACGCATCCTGCAGTCGATTCGAATTAATTGAATTGAGTTAAACTTGCTGCCAGTAATCGACCTGTCAGTCGGGTGATTGGCAACGGCCTAAAGAGAACAATAAATAAAGTTGTGCATTAACAAAACCTGAACTCGGATGCTCTAAAACTAACTAAGGCGATAACACCGTGCGACAAAAACTAAAAAAAATTTTCACACCGGAAAAAATCCATATGGGCGTGAAACTAGAGACCAAACATAGTAGTACTGCGTACTCAGTTTTTAATTTCTACATCCTTTGTCCTTTTAATAGGACTTCAAAATTTTGAAGGGGATAAAAAATAAAGAAAAATATAAAAAATACTTAACCTAGTTAGAATATGGCGATATGTATATCAAATGAAAGAGGAAAGGCTCAAGAATTTAAATAAAATTGAATTTGTATTTATTTGTAAAAAAAACGATATGAAAAAGGTCCTTTGAAAATTTTAATCCTTTATATCCTTGAAAATTTACATCGCATTTTCTTGAAAAGTAAGTATGTTAAAACCCCAAATCTCCTTGATCACGTGTCAAAATTTCATTATTCTAGCTTAATAGATTTTGTATATTTTTATTATTTAAAATACTGATACTCAAAAAAATTAGAATTTTTGTACTTCATTAGAATTGCAGCTTCCGTCTTTTTTTTAATAACTTTCAAACTAATAAAGTTAGAATAATGAAATTTTGACACGTGATCAAGGAGATTCTGGGGTTCTAATATACTTACTTTTTAAGAAAATCCTATATAAATTTTCAAGGATATAAAGGATTAAAATTTTCAAAGGACCTTTTTCATATCCTTTTTTTACAAATAGATAAAAACATTAATTTTATTTAATTTCTTGAGCCTTTCCTCTTTCATTTGATATACATATCGCCATATTCGAACGAGGTTAAGTATTTTTTATATATTTTTTATTTTTTATCCCCTTCAAAATTTTGAAGTCCTTTTAAAAGGACAAAGGATGTAGAAATGAAAAACTGAGTACGCAGTATTACTATACTTGGACTCTATATTCACGCACATATGGATTTTTCCCGGTGTGAAAAATGCTGTCGCACGGTGTAATTAATACAAATAAATTGTTGTCATTTTTATTAGAATTGCTCATTAAGTTTTGGTTTCGCTTTCATACTTAGATAAGTAGCAGTGAGGAAGTAAACTTCTAGTTGAATAGCTTAACCAATATTTTTGATATTGTTTGCTTTTATTTATGGTAAATAACCAATTCGGCTAATCCTGTTAAATGAGGTCGGCGAATATAATTTTGCACTATTTGGTTGAACGTCAGCAAACTCTATAACTTGCTCAATGCTGTATTGAAAATCATCTACTGTTCGGAAATAACTTAACATAGTCCCACAAGAAATATACGAGCAATGTTCAATTATACGATTTTCGAGGCCAATTAATTGTTCCAAATCCACAAATACCTTATTCATAGAATTTTGTTTTCAAACCGATAGCTCTTTTCAAACCGGCCCACATACAGTTTCTATGTTTTGTTTGTATGGGTCTATGTTTTCTATATTTAGAAACAAAACCTTATTGATTACGATCCAGTAACTTTAGCTTCAACATCATTTTGAAAGAATGAAGGACCGATGGTTCTGCCAGTTTGTGCCGAAGGTTCTGTAGCAAACAGCAATTTTTTCTGGCATATTTTGATTTAATTAATTTTTGAATTTTTGTAATTAATTAAATAATTTTTAACCATTTTTCAAAGTATAATCCAAACGTTTTATCTAAAAATTGTTTTTTTCACTTTCTTTGCAGTGAAATATGCCTTAAATCTTCGAGATATGGTAAGTCTGGCAACAGAAAGTAGCCTTCAATAACACTAAAGGATTGTTTTCCAAAGTCATTAAAGGAAATGGCTTTTTTATAATAAGAAAATTTCAAGACATTTCGTTCTTGTAAAATCATATTGTCGTGCAGCAAATCAGCAATTAGCCGTAAACACTGCACTGTCCTTGCAATATGGCAACTAACGTCCTTCAAACGCCAACTGTCCAGCAATCAATTAACAAAAGTTGGCAAAGTCATTTCGCTTTTCTTTTCGAGCTAATCATAATTACCCGTAAGAGATGGCAGAGTTTTCGTGTGAATTGTACAGAAGGGTTAACGACGGAGAGTGAAAGGCAAAAGTGGCCAAAGACAGGGTTGGCTCAATTCGATTCGCTGTGAGGCGCTTCACAATTTCTGCGACCTTTAACTTTGAAAATTGTTTAGACATTCAGTTAAAAAAAAATGCACTACTTTTAGAGCAGACTTCTGTCAGAACTGATTTCCCTCTCGTCGAACGACAAACTACTGAGTGATTATTCTTTGAATTTTTAAAAGTTCACAAACTTTTTCATGGCCCTTCTTGCTCGTCTCCGGTATGAGACGCCACTGAGTTAATTTTTCTTAAAAGGCAAAAGAAAAAACCAAAAAAGAGAAAACATTCGAAAGGGTTCCCAGCACCATTTCCCAGCCAGCCGCTGCGCTAAAGGTCAGCCAGGTCGGCCAACATTGCACCGCGAATTGTTTCTAATAAAACAATAAAAAAGATACACCGCCAACAACAACTGACTGCACAGCAGAAAATCAAACCAAAACCTACTTTCATCATTCGACTCATTCGGCGGCGGCGGCGTAGCGTCGTCACCTTCGATAAACAACAACCAACCCAACAACAGGCAAACGGGCGGGGCCGCAGCGGCGCGCTGAACTCTCAGCTCGGTTCACCGGTCTTAATGGCTCCTATTCCGTATGGGGTGCACTGCACGTTTTGCTGCGCGCCGCTTCGATTTGACGGCATGCGAATGGTTTTCGGTTGCCGCCATAAACGGCCGCACAGTGGGAAGCGGAACGACTTGCGGCATTTGCCGCCGACGATCGCTGAAATGTGCGCTCACCTCTTTTTTCGTTTCGTTCTGCATTTGGATGTGTTGTTGTTGTTGTTTTTGTTATTGTTTATATGTCACAGCGACCAAGTGTGTGTTTGCATTGCAGACTTTTTGTGGCCATAAAAAAGTGAGAGTCATTAAGAAAATTTTACTGCTCTTCAAGGTCGTCTGAGGGAATTTTATGTGCGCTTTTATGGGCATTTAGACGACTGTTGCGACCCGACTGCTCGCCTGAGATTTGAGAAAGAAAGCGCGCGCGCGCACACACACTTTTACTTTTGGCGTTTTGCCGGCTTGACGACTTAACGTGCGCCGTTTGGCGCTGAGCAGAGCAGCGCAGAGCGCATACGAGCATTGGGATCTCGTTTATGGCCATCGCATCGATGACAATCGTCATTGCCGTTTTATGATTTTTCGCTTCTCAGCTGTTAGTCAGAACGTATAAACATGTGTAGGCACATACAGATAAACGGAAATGTATTGAAGCCGGAAAATGTAGGTTAATATTGTAGCATTTGAGGAGATTTTGCGAAGTCTAAACCGATCAAAGTGTTAACCCTTTCGCTACAGGTTTTTACTGGGGAGAGTTAAAATTTTAAATTTTGCTTTTTAGGCTTCTATGTGGTTATATTAGCAACATTCCATAAGAAATTTTTTAATTTTTATACTCGGACCCTGTATTTTAGAGTGTTTTTCTATGAGAGCAACCACATTGTTGTGGCTGTAATAATTACTTAAACATAAAACTTTTTACGCATAACGAAAATTTGAATATTTCTTCATTTACTTCAGCTAAAATTAAAAAAAATAAAGTATCTAAAATGAAAGAAAACGTCAAATTAAAAAGTTATCTCAAATTTTCTGCTTCTTCTTCCTTTACGATGTCAAGATATACCATTAAAAAAAACGTGTATACTTCTCTTCTGTAAACTTAAATATTCAGTTTGTTAATTTCGTATTTTTCCTAAAACTTCAAACTATTCTAAGGACCAATAAAAAAATGTATTCCTGAAACTTTAGAGGGTTCAGATGTCCACAATGTAGCATGTGCCATATGGCAACAATATAGCGAAAGGGTTAACCATTATTGGTATTTGTCAATAACACTGAGATTTTCGGTATTTATTTGCATTTGCAACAATTAACAATTAACTGCAATGCCTATCTAATTTTGTATAGCAAAGCGTATTTCAGTACTCAATGCCTCTAGTCATTAGAATTTGAATTGAAAAATATTGGTTGCTCCATTCACAAAATTTTTTAAATTTTTCAGACCCCTTCCTTTCTTCATATAGAATATCATTCTACCAACCATTCGCGGCTCTAAGCTCTTATAACGTTTAGGTTATTGCTAACTGCAATTGTTCATTAGTATTCAACTCCCAGAAACATGCAAACATTTAAATAATTGAATAATTTCAACTTCGATTTGGCCGCAATCTCCTAGAAATTTCCACAGCCATTCGCCGTGAAAGAGCAAATTTTCCAATTTTTCCATTTAGCAATTTGTTCTGGGATTTTCAATATAACTTTTGCTGTAGAAAGTTGAGCGCGAAATCACTTTGACTACTTAAAAATTCATGAACTGCCAACACAGGACCGGAGCAAAGAGCAAAGCGGCTAACGAAAGAAAGAAATCCCATTTCAGCTGCTCAACCAATCAATTTGGCACATTCGCCAACTTGCACGTACACAACTTTCAGCGTTCATTGCCACAGTGGCTGGCGCACTCATTCACGCTTCGCTCCGTTTCTCAATGTCGACAATGGTCGCCGGTGTTGGTTTTTTTTTTTTGCAACCCACACAGTACAGTGACCGGTGATTGTGGCTGCTGGTTGCTGATGGTTTTCGTATTTTCGTTTGCTAAATTGCAATACCGATTTCGCAGTCAGCAGCACAACGAAAACATATCTCGGAAATATTATAATCCACACCTTTCAGCCATGATGATGCAGCTCGCATTGAAGCGTCTGGATTAGATATTTTCGTATTGCTGCTCGCAACGTTCTCGATGTGAATATTTTGCTTTATTGGGCTGCGTATTAAAATACAAGTGGCAGGGGGCGAATTGAATGCGGGCGGGCAGAAAAACGCATGCAGACAGTCAGCATTCGAATGTGCAGAAAATGCGAACAATGTGTGTGTCTGACACACACACACACAGGCACGACGCAGTACAAGCACATTTTGTACCATTCACACCGACGAAACCATTCCAAATAATTGAAATGAAAAATTGGTTCGCATCAAGCGTCGAGAAAATGTAGAAAATCCAAGCAGAATATTTCAAATTGCAAACAGCACAGTTTCAGTGAGCGCAGCTACAACTTGAACTGATTGCATTTACGCAAAGTTGAATGAATGAACGAGTGAGGGATAACACAAACTGCCCATTCAGCAGTGTCTGTCGCACAGCATTTGACTTGCGGCCGCAATTGAAGGGAGAGGAAATTCGTCGCCTGAGAAAACGATTGTCGTATGTGCTATTAAATTCAATGGAACGTACGACATTCCTTTTCTGAGGCGACGAATTGTCAACCAGTTAAAATCCACAAATACCTTGACTAAGGAAAATCTAATTTTCTCATTTTAATATCAGACTCTGTTAAAGTTGTCTGCAATTACTTTTTTGGATATTAAAAAAGTTAGAGATTGATATCACAATGGACTCATTTATGAAGGAATTGTGGCTTCTTTCAATGTCTGTGTGCTGACATCCACTTTAACCCAACACCAAACCTGAAATGAGGGGCTATCGCTTTCATGTACCTTCCCAGTATAAATCATGCTTTCTATCAATTAGAATTGGAAATTGTATTGCAGAATTTTTCAAATTGTATATCAGATTTGTAAAATTGTATTTCAGATTTGTAAAATTGTATTCCAGGCTATAATATTGAGATTTTTCAAGCTCTATCTGCAACTGTATTCGTATCGGGACTTGGAATAACACCCCCTAACATTAAAAAGAGATGTTAAAATATTTATTTGTATCAATTTCATACCATTTTTATTTCTCAAGATGAAGTTATTGAAAATTAAATAAAAAGAATGAATTCATGAAATGATTGTAACTGTGTTTTATGAATACAAAACATGCAATTTAGCTGCCAACTGCCATATCATCAAATGCAATTGCAGCGGCGTGAAATGTTGTTGTGTGCTGCACGGCACGAGCACAGTCCCCACCAGTTATGGTTTATTTCGCTTCATCAATCAGGGCTTCCAGGTACGTG